>OX621240.1:0-1200000 GCA_951640165.1 Pseudoips prasinana | reverse complement strand
GTGCGCCAGGAACTTGAGGCACAGCTATACACAAGTGAATAGGTGGATGACTTACCGCGCAGTGCAGCGCCATCTGGCGCGCCAGCAGCGCCACGTTGTGGTCGGACACGATGTTGGTGTCGAGGTGCGCCAGGAACTTGAGGCACAGCTATACACAAGTGAATAGGTGGATGACTTACCGCGCAGTGCAGCGCCATCTGGCGCGCCAGCAGCGCCACGTTGTGGTCGGACACGATGTTGGTGTCGAGGTGCGCCAGGAACTTGAGGCACAGCTATACACAAGTGAATAGGTGGATGACTTACCGCGCAGTGCAGCGCCATCTGGCGCGCCAGCAGCGCCACGTTGTGGTCGGACACGATGTTGGTGTCGAAGTGCGCCAGGAACTTGAGGCACAGCTATACACAAGTGAATAGGTGGATGACTTACCGCGCAGTGCAGCGCCATCTGGCGCGCCAGCAGCGCCACGTTGTGGTCGGACACGATGTTGGTGTCGAGGTGCGCCAGGAACTTGAGGCACAGCTATACACAAGTGAATAGGTGGATGACTTACCGCGCAGTGCAGCGCCATCTGGCGCGCCAGCAGCGCCACGTTGTGGTCGGACACGATGTTGGTGTCGAGGTGCGCCAGGAACTTGAGGCACAGCTATACACAAGTGAATAGGTGGATGACTTACCGCGCAGTGCAGCGCCATCTGGCGCGCCAGCAGCGCCACGTTGTGGTCGGACACGATGTTGGCGTCGAAGTGCGCCAGGAACTTGAGGCACAGCTATACACAAGTGAATAGGTGGATGACTTACCGCGCAGTGCAGCGCCATCTGGCGCGCCAGCAGCGCCACGTTGTGGTCGGACACGATGTTGGTGTCGAGGTGCGCCAGGAACTTGAGGCACAGCTATACACAAGTGAATAGGTGGATGACTTACCGCGCAGTGCAGCGCCATCTGGCGCGCCAGCAGCGCCACGTTGTGGTCGGACACGATGTTGGTGTCGAGGTGCGCCAGGAACTTGAGGCACAGCTATACACAAGTGAATAGGTGGATGACTTACCGCGCAGTGCAGCGCCATCTGGCGCGCCAGCAGCGCCACGTTGTGGTCGGACACGATGTTGGCGTCGAGGTGCGCCAGGAACTTGAGGCACAGCTATACACAAGTGAATAGGTGGATGACTTACCGCGCAGTGCAGCGCCATCTGGCGCGCCAGCAGCGCCACGTTGTGGTCGGACACGATGTTGGTGTCGAGGTGCGCCAGGAACTTGAGGCACAGCTATACACAAGTGAATAGGTGGATGACTTACCGCGCAGTGCAGCGCCATCTGGCGCGCCAGCAGCGCCACGTTGTGGTCGGACACGATGTTGGTGTCGAGGTGCGCCAGGAACTTGAGGCACAGCTATACACAAGTGAATAGGTGGATGACTTACCGCGCAGTGCAGCGCCATCTGGCGCGCCAGCAGCGCCACGTTGTGGTCGGACACGATGTTGGCGTCGAGGTGCGCCAGGAACTTGAGGCACAGCTATACACAAGTGAATAGGTGGATGACTTACCGCGCAGTGCAGCGCCATCTGGCGCGCCAGCAGCGCCACGTTGTGGTCGGACACGATGTTGGTGTCGAGGTGCGCCAGGAACTTGAGGCACAGCTATACACAAGTGAATAGGTGGATGACTTACCGCGCAGTGCAGCGCCATCTGGCGCGCCAGCAGCGCCACGTTGTGGTCGGACACGATGTTGGTGTCGAGGTGCGCCAGGAACTTGAGGCACAGCTATACACAAGTGAATAGGTGGATGACTTACCGCGCAGTGCAGCGCCATCTGGCGCGCCAGCAGCGCCACGTTGTGGTCGGACACGATGTTGGTGTCGAGGTGCGCCAGGAACTTGAGGCACAGCTATACACAAGTGAATAGGTGGATGACTTACCGCGCAGTGCAGCGCCATCTGGCGCGCCAGCAGCGCCACGTTGTGGTCGGACACGATGTTGGTGTCGAGGTGCGCCAGGAACTTGAGGCACAGCTATACACAAGTGAATAGGTGGATGACTTACCGCGCAGTGCAGCGCCATCTGGCGCGCCAGCAGCGCCACGTTGTGGTCGGACACGATGTTGGCGTCGAAGTGCGCCAGGAACTTGAGGCACAGCTATACACAAGTGAATAGGTGGATGACTTACCGCGCAGTGCAGCGCCATCTGGCGCGCCAGCAGCGCCACGTTGTGGTCGGACACGATGTTGGTGTCGAGGTGCGCCAGGAACTTGAGGCACAGCTATACACAAGTGAATAGGTGGATGACTTACCGCGCAGTGCAGCGCCATCTGGCGCGCCAGCAGCGCCACGTTGTGGTCGGACACGATGTTGGTGTCGAGGTGCGCCAGGAACTTGAGGCACAGCTATACACAAGTGAATAGGTGGATGACTTACCGCGCAGTGCAGCGCCATCTGGCGCGCCAGCAGCGCCACGTTGTGGTCGGACACGATGTTGGCGTCGAGGTGCGCCAGGAACTTGAGGCACAGCTATACACAAGTGAATAGGTGGATGACTTACCGCGCAGTGCAGCGCCATCTGGCGCGCCAGCAGCGCCACGTTGTGGTCGGACACGATGTTGGTGTCGAGGTGCGCCAGGAACTTGAGGCACAGCTATACACAAGTGAATAGGTGGATGACTTACCGCGCAGTGCAGCGCCATCTGGCGCGCCAGCAGCGCCACGTTGTGGTCGGACACGATGTTGGTGTCGAGGTGCGCCAGGAACTTGAGGCACAGCTATACACAAGTGAATAGGTGGATGACTTACCGCGCAGTGCAGCGCCATCTGGCGCGCCAGCAGCGCCACGTTGTGGTCGGACACGATGTTGGCGTCGAGGTGCGCCAGGAACTTGAGGCACAGCTATACACAAGTGAATAGGTGGATGACTTACCGCGCAGTGCAGCGCCATCTGGCGCGCCAGCAGCGCCACGTTGTGGTCGGACACGATGTTGGTGTCGAGGTGCGCCAGGAACTTGAGGCACAGCTATACACAAGTGAATAGGTGGATGACTTACCGCGCAGTGCAGCGCCATCTGGCGCGCCAGCAGCGCCACGTTGTGGTCGGACACGATGTTGGTGTCGAGGTGCGCCAGGAACTTGAGGCACAGCTATACACAAGTGAATAGGTGGATGACTTACCGCGCAGTGCAGCGCCATCTGGCGCGCCAGCAGCGCCACGTTGTGGTCGGACACGATGTTGGTGTCGAGGTGCGCCAGGAACTTGAGGCACAGCTATACACAAGTGAATAGGTGGATGACTTACCGCGCAGTGCAGCGCCATCTGGCGCGCCAGCAGCGCCACGTTGTGGTCGGACACGATGTTGGTGTCGAGGTGCGCCAGGAACTTGAGGCACAGCTATACACAAGTGAATAGGTGGATGACTTACCGCGCAGTGCAGCGCCATCTGGCGCGCCAGCAGCGCCACGTTGTGGTCGGACACGATGTTGGTGTCGAGGTGCGCCAGGAACTTGAGGCACAGCTATACACAAGTGAATAGGTGGATGACTTACCGCGCAGTGCAGCGCCATCTGGCGCGCCAGCAGCGCCACGTTGTGGTCGGACACGATGTTGGTGTCGAGGTGCGCCAGGAACTTGAGGCACAGCTATACACAAGTGAATAGGTGGATGACTTACCGCGCAGTGCAGCGCCATCTGGCGCGCCAGCAGCGCCACGTTGTGGTCGGACACGATGTTGGTGTCGAGGTGCGCCAGGAACTTGAGGCACAGCTATACACAAGTGAATAGGTGGATGACTTACCGCGCAGTGCAGCGCCATCTGGCGCGCCAGCAGCGCCACGTTGTGGTCGGACACGATGTTGGTGTCGAGGTGCGCCAGGAACTTGAGGCACAGCTATACACAAGTGAATAGGTGGATGACTTACCGCGCAGTGCAGCGCCATCTGGCGCGCCAGCAGCGCCACGTTGTGGTCGGACACGATGTTGGTGTCGAGGTGCGCCAGGAACTTGAGGCACAGCTATACACAAGTGAATAGGTGGATGACTTACCGCGCAGTGCAGCGCCATCTGGCGCGCCAGCAGCGCCACGTTGTGGTCGGACACGATGTTGGTGTCGAGGTGCGCCAGGAACTTGAGGCACAGCTATACACAAGTGAATAGGTGGATGACTTACCGCGCAGTGCAGCGCCATCTGGCGCGCCAGCAGCGCCACGTTGTGGTCGGACACGATGTTGGTGTCGAGGTGCGCCAGGAACTTGAGGCACAGCTATACACAAGTGAATAGGTGGATGACTTACCGCGCAGTGCAGCGCCATCTGGCGCGCCAGCAGCGCCACGTTGTGGTCGGACACGATGTTGGTGTCGAGGTGCGCCAGGAACTTGAGGCACAGCTATACACAAGTGAATAGGTGGATGACTTACCGCGCAGTGCAGCGCCATCTGGCGCGCCAGCAGCGCCACGTTGTGGTCGGACACGATGTTGGTGTCGAGGTGCGCCAGGAACTTGAGGCACAGCTATACACAAGTGAATAGGTGGATGACTTACCGCGCAGTGCAGCGCCATCTGGCGCGCCAGCAGCGCCACGTTGTGGTCGGACACGATGTTGGTGTCGAGGTGCGCCAGGAACTTGAGGCACAGCTATACACAAGTGAATAGGTGGATGACTTACCGCGCAGTGCAGCGCCATCTGGCGCGCCAGCAGCGCCACGTTGTGGTCGGACACGATGTTGGTGTCGAGGTGCGCCAGGAACTTGAGGCACAGCTATACACAAGTGAATAGGTGGATGACTTACCGCGCAGTGCAGCGCCATCTGGCGCGCCAGCAGCGCCACGTTGTGGTCGGACACGATGTTGGTGTCGAGGTGCGCCAGGAACTTGAGGCACAGCTATACACAAGTGAATAGGTGGATGACTTACCGCGCAGTGCAGCGCCATCTGGCGCGCCAGCAGCGCCACGTTGTGGTCGGACACGATGTTGGTGTCGAGGTGCGCCAGGAACTTGAGGCACAGCTATACACAAGTGAATAGGTGGATGACTTACCGCGCAGTGCAGCGCCATCTGGCGCGCCAGCAGCGCCACGTTGTGGTCGGACACGATGTTGGTGTCGAGGTGCGCCAGGAACTTGAGGCACAGCTATACACAAGTGAATAGGTGGATGACTTACCGCGCAGTGCAGCGCCATCTGGCGCGCCAGCAGCGCCACGTTGTGGTCGGACACGATGTTGGTGTCGAGGTGCGCCAGGAACTTGAGGCACAGCTATACACAAGTGAATAGGTGGATGACTTACCGCGCAGTGCAGCGCCATCTGGCGCGCCAGCAGCGCCACGTTGTGGTCGGACACGATGTTGGTGTCGAGGTGCGCCAGGAACTTGAGGCACAGCTATACACAAGTGAATAGGTGGATGACTTACCGCGCAGTGCAGCGCCATCTGGCGCGCCAGCAGCGCCACGTTGTGGTCGGACACGATGTTGGTGTCGAGGTGCGCCAGGAACTTGAGGCACAGCTATACACAAGTGAATAGGTGGATGACTTACCGCGCAGTGCAGCGCCATCTGGCGCGCCAGCAGCGCCACGTTGTGGTCGGACACGATGTTGGTGTCGAGGTGCGCCAGGAACTTGAGGCACAGCTATACACAAGTGAATAGGTGGATGACTTACCGCGCAGTGCAGCGCCATCTGGCGCGCCAGCAGCGCCACGTTGTGGTCGGACACGATGTTGGTGTCGAGGTGCGCCAGGAACTTGAGGCACAGCTATACACAAGTGAATAGGTGGATGACTTACCGCGCAGTGCAGCGCCATCTGGCGCGCCAGCAGCGCCACGTTGTGGTCGGACACGATGTTGGTGTCGAGGTGCGCCAGGAACTTGAGGCACAGCTATACACAAGTGAATAGGTGGATGACTTACCGCGCAGTGCAGCGCCATCTGGCGCGCCAGCAGCGCCACGTTGTGGTCGGACACGATGTTGGTGTCGAGGTGCGCCAGGAACTTGAGGCACAGCTATACACAAGTGAATAGGTGGATGACTTACCGCGCAGTGCAGCGCCATCTGGCGCGCCAGCAGCGCCACGTTGTGGTCGGACACGATGTTGGTGTCGAGGTGCGCCAGGAACTTGAGGCACAGCTATACACAAGTGAATAGGTGGATGACTTACCGCGCAGTGCAGCGCCATCTGGCGCGCCAGCAGCGCCACGTTGTGGTCGGACACGATGTTGGTGTCGAGGTGCGCCAGGAACTTGAGGCACAGCTATACACAAGTGAATAGGTGGATGACTTACCGCGCAGTGCAGCGCCATCTGGCGCGCCAGCAGCGCCACGTTGTGGTCGGACACGATGTTGGTGTCGAGGTGCGCCAGGAACTTGAGGCACAGCTATACACAAGTGAATAGGTGGATGACTTACCGCGCAGTGCAGCGCCATCTGGCGCGCCAGCAGCGCCACGTTGTGGTCGGACACGATGTTGGTGTCGAGGTGCGCCAGGAACTTGAGGCACAGCTATACACAAGTGAATAGGTGGATGACTTACCGCGCAGTGCAGCGCCATCTGGCGCGCCAGCAGCGCCACGTTGTGGTCGGACACGATGTTGGTGTCGAGGTGCGCCAGGAACTTGAGGCACAGCTATACACAAGTGAATAGGTGGATGACTTACCGCGCAGTGCAGCGCCATCTGGCGCGCCAGCAGCGCCACGTTGTGGTCGGACACGATGTTGGTGTCGAGGTGCGCCAGGAACTTGAGGCACAGCTATACACAAGTGAATAGGTGGATGACTTACCGCGCAGTGCAGCGCCATCTGGCGCGCCAGCAGCGCCACGTTGTGGTCGGACACGATGTTGGTGTCGAGGTGCGCCAGGAACTTGGTGCGGATGCGCTCGTCTTTGGTCTTCACGAACACGCGGTTCATGCCGTACTCGTACGGCTCCACCACCACGATGCAGAAATTTAGTTGGCCCTGCCACAGAACATTCATTATCAGTTATCTGTACAGACCAGTTGGATATATTTTAAGGGTTCCCAAAGTCTGAATGAAAAACACAAAACAGAAACATACAGTGCAATATTATACAAAGTGTCGAACGCCTGTTTATACTTGTTCTTTAGACCTCTCCCGGGCTTTCGACTTGATGTCCTACGATGTCTTGTGGAATAAGCTTAGGGAGAGACAAGCGCCTGGGGAGCTGTTACGCATCTTTCAGTTCTGCTACTATAACCAAATTAACGCGGTGAGATGGGCCGGCGAGCTCTCCGTGCCTTATGGGATGGAGTGTGGGGTGAGACAGGGAGGGATAACATCAGTTAAGCGCTTCAATCTCTATATTAACGACTTGATCGTAGAACTTAGCAATAAAAAAATTGGCTGTCGCTACGCAGATGACATGGTATTGCTCAGTCCAACGGCCAGGGCGATCCGAGAGCTGCTTGCGTGTTGCGACTTGCGAGTCCTATGCTCTCACCCATAGGCTTATTTATAATGTGCAGAAAAGTGAGCTTCTGGTCTTTAGGGCCGACGGGGGGAAATCCCAGAGCTAGTGCCCCCAATTACTTTAAACGGCAATCAACTGAAGCGGGTCTATCAGTTCAAATACCTGGGTCATTTCATAACCGACGATGTTAGGGACCAGGTGGACATTGAGAGAACGTAGGTAGCTGAAAGTTCGATGTAACATGTTGGCACGTTGTAGCCAACAAGTTAAAACAACACTTTTTAAATCCTATTGTCAAGTGTTCTACACGTGTAGCCTCTGGACCAATTATACTGAGCGGACTCTCAGCGCTCAGTGTTTAAATAACTTTTGACTATTTATTTTTAGGGTTCCGTAGCCAAATGGCAAAAAACGGAACCCTTATAGATTCGCCATGTCTGTCTGTCCGTCCGTATGACACAGTCACTTTTTTCCGAAACTATAAGAGCTGTACTGTTGAAACTTGGTCAGTAGATGTATCTTTGAACCGCTTTAAGATTTTCATACAAAAATTGAAAAAAAATATATATAATTTTGGGGGCTCCTCATACATAGAACAGAAGCCCAAAAATTTTTTTTTCAATGTACTCTTACATGTGGGGTATATGGATAGGTCTTCAAAAGTGATATTGAGGTTTCTAATAGCATTTTTTTACTGAATAGTTTGCGCGAGAGAGACTTCCAAAGTGGTAAAATGGGTGTCCATGTCCCTGTAACTTCTAAAATAAGAGAATGATGAAACTAAAAAAAATATATGATGTACATTACCATGCAAACTTCCACCGAAAATTGGTTTGTACAAGATCTAGTGAGTCGTTTTTTTTAATATGTCATAAACCGTAAACCGCAATTTACCTTTCATTTAATCAACTAAAATACTTGCTGGTACGGAACCCTTCATGGACGAGTCCGACTCACACTTGGCCGGTTTTTTAATTATAAAATAAGTATTTGAAACGGTTAAACTGTTGCATTACAAATATCAGCTTTTTTTTAATAGTGTTTTATTTCTTTAATATTAATATGTTTCAATAAACAAATACAAATTCGAGAGTTTAAAACAATAAATTACTTTAAATTAAAAAATGACGTCACGGTAAGTATAAAAGAGGGTCGTTATGCTAAGGTCACCTTGATAGTGAGTATGTTGAAGTCTGCGCCGGAGTCGTTGTACACGATGGACACGTAGTCGTTGCCGATGTACTTGCGCTTCTCGTTGCACGTGGGGTCCTTGGCGGACGACGGCATCGCAGTCGCCACGTGGAATAGCACCTGGCAGAACATTCCACACACTGGAATTCCTTAACTAAGAAGGGAGTCTATCGCAAGCTCAGACTTACCTACGCCAAGCTAACTTGGCGGAGTTGGTTAACGGGGCCTCGTTTAGCTGGGCTCCTAGTTTTAATTCTGAGATTAACAAATTTAGACTAGCAATGGACCTGCACTTTTAACCGGTTTTAGTGCTAGTTTTGGTTAAATCGATTGTTAGAAAAAAAAGTTCAAGTCGAGTCTATGTTTTTTAATATTTTATTTAAGTTAAACTTCTTAACGCACACTTGACTTGAGGAGTAAGCTGGTGAAAATGGGACGTGAGCGTTACGTGTGATCGGGCGAGTCGAACGGAAGGTGAAAGGGAGAATTAAGTTTCGCATATTACTGTAGGGGCAAGAGAGAGAGAAAGAGAGGTGCGACCATACATTTTCTTGCTCTATTTCTCTCAAAGCCAGTTACGTTTCTGAGTTTATATAATATTTTTTTGTCATTCATATTTTTTTATTAGACCACTGACAGGGGATTATTGCTTTTCTTAGTAGAAAGCTTCTTGGTAGAAAGAGAATAACTCCCTGACGGTGTTCTGAATGTATTATTCTCAGAATTAAATTTGAAACATTAAATTTCTTTAAAGATAACTCCCGCACCCGGGATTAGATTCCCTTTGTCGCGGGGTAGTTTACAAACATATAATTAACGGACACGAAGTACATCCTGACTCAGAACAGATATTTATGGGTCACGCAAATAGTTGTTCTGTGCGGAACACGAAGTGGCGAGGCGACTGTCTTTACTGCAGCGTTACTTGTAGAACACGGTAAAGTGAGCCAGTAGGTACGTTACCTGCATGATGTCGTCGTTCCACACGTAGGTGTAATGGCCGTCCTTGCCGCCCTTCTCCAGGTTAAGGAACAGGTGCGGGTGCTCGTCCTCCCCGCCCTCCAGCGACACCAGCGTGCCCAGCTGCGTCAGGAACTCCGCGTACCTGCGCACGCGCCGGCGTCACACAAGTCTGTGCTGCCTACCGCACTCCAGCGGCCAGACCCAAGGACACAACATTCATATAGTGATAGGCGCAGAAAGCACCTAGGCATGGGTCAGATCCATAGATGGGAGACTGTTTAAAGTGTGACAGTATACGTGCTTCGGATGGCAAATTAAGCTGTCGGTTCCGGTTGTAGTCATTGGACAACAGTCGCTAAGCAATGTCAGAGGCCTACCCTGACTCCATCACCCATACCACTTTGCATGCGATAAATAAAGAATGATATAGTTATGTTATTATCTGGTGTGTATTCTGTAAGGTAGTGGTTCCCCAGTAGAGCTCCGCATAGAGCGGATACACGCTATGCTCTGCTCCTTTCCGCTGTTGCTGCTGCGTAGTGCGACACAGGCGTCAAGTATGCTACGTGTATGGTACTAGAGATGAATTCTATGGTACGGACACGGCATCATTCTAACCCCATTCAATATCATCGACCTCTCGTCGTACCCCGCTCAAAGTAATACTTGTTAACTTCAGTCAGTCTTGCACTCATCGGCCGCGAAATCTACTCGCTCGCTCCGCTTGTGCGTTGTACGATCGCAGTTCTAACCTAACCTACTTTTCTAGTAGCGAATGTTAGTTACACGTTAGATATTTGGAATTAACTTGTAGAAGAAAGAAGAAGACGCACCTCACGCTGCCGTATTCATTTTTCAATATTAAAACTTCGTTGTCTTGTTGTCCAGGGCCAACGTATAACACGCCGATCTGCAATTTATTGTCATTTTTAATGAAACATTTCAAATCTCTGAAAATCTTTGAAATCCATATTTATATCTTAACAAATAAATATCATTCCTATAACCTAATACATGTTAATGTTTAGGCAGTAGTAATTAAATTTAAATAAAAAAAAAAACATATAAAAGGGTAGATTTTCAGTTAAACAATAGAACCATTTCAAAATGACAGCAGTTTTATGTGATGTATATTTACCTTATAAGTTTCTACCGGTGGTACTAAGTCGAGGTTCTTGATGGTCCGCTCGTGCTGGACTCCTGTAACTCGGAGAGGACGCTCGGCTAAGGGGTTGAGAATCGTCGGCGTTTCACCTGGATACCACACAATCTAAGATAAAATAGTTGCTTGGGGGGTAGATGGTGAGATTACTTGTGGTTACTAAGAAGAAACGGATGAGCTTGATGAGTAGGAACGAGTTAATTTAGTGGGTAATAATGAATGATCTTTTTATGGTTTGTGATCAAAGACAGTGATGGGTAATGACTGTGCAGTGATGGGTAATTGTTGTAGATAGTAACAATTATAAAAAGAGTATTTTTTTTGGCAAATATGCATATTAAGTCTTCACCCATGCGTTACCGATTGTTCTCTCTCTGATGAGCTTTCGCAACCTTATTTATACACATGATCATAATATAGCATTATGATATAATGCCTGACCTTGTATATATTCTGGTGAGGGGGAATAAACTTGCTTATTGAGTAAAAAAAGGATGTACTATCTAAATTTTACTTTCGAAGTTTAGATAGCACATAGCATAGTGATATAATAATATTTGGGGAGAATGTCACAGATCATCCTAGCCCCAAACTAGGCAAAGCTTGTTGCACTATGGGTACCAGGCAACGATATACATACTTATATAGATAGATAAATACATAGAAAACATCCATGACTCAGAAACAAATATTCGTGCTCATCACACAAACATTTGCACTTACCGGGATTCGAACCCAGGACCACCAGTTTCGTAGGCAGGAGCACTACCAACTAAGCTACGGTGACCGTCATATTTATTATTATTTGTTTATTTATTATTTGTAATCTTTGTTAAGAATTTGCCTACCAATAAGTGTGGTTAGGAACTCTAATGAAGTCGAGATAATGAGTGATTGTGTCGAACAGGAACGGGTGATATTTGTAGAACTGATACGTGACTTATGAGTAGATACGTGACTTGTGTGAGCAGACGTTAATGAGTTGGAATGAGTGAATTTCGCAAGTAAGACGAATAATTCTTGTAAGCATTAATGAGCGATCTTTGCAGAAAATTAGTGTCTTTTGAGCGGTTGATGAGGGAACATACTAGGGGTTCTAGATGGTTCTTTGAGAAGAGTAACTTATATAACCAGGAGGCGTGTGTGATGTGAGGAGTGACAGTGGTGTAGGGGGGCTCACCGGGCACGGGCGGCGTGGTGGGGTAGGTGCTCATGTTGTGGTACAGCTGCAGGAACACGAAGCCGGGCGACACGCCGCCGCCCGCGCCGCCCGCCGCGCCGCCGCCCGCGCGCGCCGCGCTGCGCACAGCGAGTCAGCGGGCGCACGCGTGGGCCCGTGCGGGCGCACCGTGCGCCCGGGGCCACACACACAATTATATGCATCTTTATAATGCTCAACGGAAACTGCATTTATTCATTTATAATAAAACGTCAATAATATTATTAAAGTAACTGAGCAAAATGTAATGGACAGCGTGTACTTTCTGTATGACCATACACTGTATGGACCGATGGGACACAATCATTACTTTTACCTTAAGCATTATTTTTGCATTACTATTATTAGCAATAAAAACAAATGCTTTACTAAATTTATATTTTTATTGACCTATATTTAAACCAAAGACAAATTTCGTTTTTTTGAAAGTTGTAATATTTATCGTTAATTGTATTATGTATATGCCGTTGCAATATTTTTATCGTTGATGATACTACACTTATCGCCTTCCACTTTATAAATTCTAGCCTATGTGTTATTCCGATATATAAGCTATATTACTACAAAGTTTAATCAAAATGCGTTCCGTAGTTTTTGCGTGAACGAGTAACAAATGCCAATGTAAGTTTTTAATTTATAATATTAAATTAATAGGATATCATCATTAAAAACACTGAAATATGAAGTATTTAAACATTAAGTACAACATTCCCCAGCATTCACATAGTACGTACAAAAATAATGTCTATCAAGAAAGAAGAAAAAAAAAATGGTTTAATAAAAATCAGTGTTACTATACTACATGTGGGTAGGCATATTGTTTCAGAGCAAGTAAGTAATAGACATGAACATCGAACAATTAAATATAATATTGCAGGTAAAATTCCAAGAGCGCAACAACTAGGCCATACATCCATATTTGTTTTGTGCTCGCCCGTGACACGCAGGAAGAAATAAGGTGCAACTTTAAGACCATTTTTTTACTTTGAATAATTTGTTAGTCATTAATTGATGAGAATCAAGTACTGAATTATTAGTTTTTATTTTCGCTACACTGTCCATTACCATCTGAATAGTAGTCCATCTAAAATAATCTAATACAAATATTACTAACTCTGTTTAAAGTAAACTTATAAAGAAAATGCATTTTCCGTCAAACTCTTAAGTTATTTTAACGTTAAAATAACACCAATATTTGCACAAATAACCGAATATGCACACTCGTATGTGTTTTTATTGACATCCATGCAGATTACTGAATTAATAGATTTTTAAACAAATTAATGTCGTACGATATTGTGTAACACTTATATCGAAATAAAATCACACCGAACATTCCACTCTAAAGACATTAAACAAAATACAACCAATGTGTAAGAGACTGAACATGGCACGACACTCAGGTGCGTTCATACCGAAATGCGAGTACTACCCGAGTCGGCGGCCGGGCCCCGGCGCCCTGCGGCAACACAGTCGCGTCAACATTATGCTGTGCCTTGCTCTTTGTGGCAACACCAACATATACAAACAGTTATGCCGAGATTTATTGTTGTTCTATGGATTGTTGAATTTTGGCAAAGCAATGAATTGCTTCTAAAATAATTCTTAAAAGGTTTTATTCAACATTATTTGTTTATATTAAATAGTAACAAGTACGGCACTGTGCTCACACCATGACTTAGTTTTACAGAAAGAATATAAAAACGAGATTATAATATATATTGCAACATATGTTGCGTTGTGGGCAGTAGCGGTAGCAGAACCAGCGGTAGCGCGCCAACGGCGGCAGGTCGTCGCGCAGCGCGGCCGCCCCGCCGGCGGTGGGGGCCGCTCGCGGTAGCAGGCCCGGTAGCGCTCAGGCTGCATGTCAGTCGGGCTACGTACCTGTGGCGGCGCGTGGGGCTCATGACGGAGATGGTGTTGGAGCGCTTGGACCGCGCGAGCGGCGGTAGCGCCGCTCGCGGTAGCAGGCCCGGTAGCGCTCGGGCTGCATGTCAGTCGGGCTACGTACCTGTGGCGGCGCGTGGGGCTCATGACGGAGATGGTGTTGGAGCGCTTGGAGCGCGCCAGCGGCGGCAGGTCGTCGCGCAGCGCGGCCGCCCCGCCGGCGGTAGCGCCGCTCGCGGTAGCAGGCCCGGTAGCGCTCGGGCTGCATGTCAGTCGGGCTACGTACCTGTGGCGGCGCGTGGGGCTCATGACGGAGATGGTGTTGGAGCGCTTGGAGCGCGCCAGCGGCGGCAGGTCGTCGCGCAGCGCGGCCGCCCCGCCGGCGGTAGCGCCGCTCGCGGTAGCAGGCCCGGTAGCGCTCGGGCTGCATGTCAGTCGGGCTACGTACCTGTGGCGGCGCGTGGGGCTCATGACGGAGATGGTGTTGGAGCGCTTGGAGCGCGCCAGCGGCGGCAGGTCGTCGCGCAGCGCGGCCGCCCCGCCGGCGGTAGCGCCGCTCGCGGTAGCAGGCCCGGTAGCGCTCGGGCTGCATGTCAGTCGGGCTACGTACCTGTGGCGGCGCGTGGGGCTCATGACGGAGATGGTGTTGGAGCGCTTGGAGCGCGCCAGCGGCGGCAGGTCGTCGCGCAGCGCGGCCGCCCCGCCGGCGGTAGCGCCGCTCGCGGTAGCAGGCCCGGTAGCGCTCGGGCTGCATGTCAGTCGGGCTACGTACCTGTGGCGGCGCGTGGGGCTCATGACGGAGATGGTGTTGGAGCGCTTGGACCGCGCGAGCGGCGGTAGCGCCGCTCGCGGTAGCAGGCCCGGTAGCGCTCGGGCTGCATGTCAGTCGGGCTACGTACCTGTGGCGGCGCGTGGGGCTCATGACGGAGATGGTGTTGGAGCGCTTGGAGCGCGCCAGCGGCGGCAGGTCGTCGCGCAGCGCGGCCGCCCCGCCGGCGGTAGCGCCGCTCGCGGTAGCAGGCCCGGTAGCGCTCGGGCTGCATGTCAGTCGGGCTACGTACCTGTGGCGGCGCGTGGGGCTCATGACGGAGATGGTGTTGGAGCGCTTGGAGCGCGCCAGCGGCGGCAGGTCGTCGCGCAGCGCGGCCGCCCCGCCGGCGGTAGCGCCGCTCGCGGTAGCAGGCCCGGTAGCGCTCGGGCTGCATGTCAGTCGGGCTACGTACCTGTGGCGGCGCGTGGGGCTCATGACGGAGATGGTGTTGGAGCGCTTGGAGCGCGCCAGCGGCGGCAGGTCGTCGCGCAGCGCGGCCGCCCCGCCGGCGGTAGCGCCGCTCGCGGTAGCAGGCCCGGTAGCGCGCGGCGCGGCGGGCGGCTTGGCGCGGCCCTCGGGCACGGTGCCGTCGCTGGCGGTCTGCGGGCACAGCGGCGTGAGCGCAGCGCACACAATAGCAAACTATCGCTCCGGCTATCACAGGTACGTTAACAACGAGCGCCGAACAGTTTTACATGGTTCCACGGTCTGAATATCAAAGCTGACACCTAAACTAAGACAGGATCTTTCTAGATATGCAATCAGGGCACTTTCACGTCGGTTTGGATTCTTTTGAGAAATTGTCTGCTGCAATTTTCCTGTAAGTGAAAGTGCCATATTGCCGTGAATTGTGATTTTCTGTGTTGAACCTAAAACTCCATATAAGCCTCTAGTAAAGTCTCCACTGCTTTACTGGGGTACGACAAGGACTACTTATGACTTGACTGTGACGGACTTTACTTCACATGAAGAAAATAAATAAAATAATAACATATTTTACGGAAGGCTCATAAGGCCGAAGAAGCCAGAGCCGTAAAACTGAATAAAAAAAAAATACTGTTGTCATTTAAAAGTGACATTTCAGTGATGTTGTCACAATCAAATTTGACGCTGCCAATTGATTGCCGCCATTAAGATTGCGGGTAAATGGTGTTGTTTGCAAAATGTTGATAATTTTATGTTTATAAAAAATCATATTTTTCAATTTAGTAGTTTTGCGATCTTTTGGAGCAGTGCAATGAATACCCCGGATTCCTTCTTCAATCAACTTCACTTTAAAGATTAGGTACAGGATCGACTTTACGTGATCTACGAGGCACAGAGGTTATACAAATACTGTCAACTCCCAAACTTCGGGTTGATACTCAGGTTTTGTTTACAGAAAGAACAATCATAAAATTAATTGCTGTTCGGTTTCACAACTCCGAACACGGCTCGACCCAGAATTTGAACCTAGGACCTCGTTATCTGCGGTTGAACACGCTACCTAGACCATCGAGGCGATGTTTAACTAGTACATCCATAATCCCTATATAATTTCTAAATATGTTTACTTAAATATTCATAAATACTGATGTGTTAACTTGCATGTCTTGATTTGTACACCTATTAAGGTAGAACATGATAAAACAATATTTTATATGTAATATTTTTTAACGACACATGTTTCTGACAAATAAATATATCTTTATCTTGATCTTACAACAGCTAGTTAAAGTGCTGGGTGGCCTACCTTCTGCAGCTGGTGGTGCGCGGGCGGCGCGGGGCCGGGCGCCTCGGTCCCTGCACACACATCACTCACACCCTTTATCTCTGCGCATAAACACATACACACCGGTTACTACCTCGGCTAACGCGCTGGACACAGCACCACAACACAGAACCCGCAACACGAGGGTGGACACATCGGACATTTACAACTATACATGCAACTACAATTCCTACAACGATACTTAACTAAATGATACATAATTACTCAGCTACATACATTGACTTATATGTATAACTAGACACGCTGTTTCGAATAAAATCTCTGTCCCAGTGTCCCTGTCTGTGCGCGAGGTGAGGGTCGCCCGCGCGGCGGCCTAAATTTCTCACCGAGTTGCAGCGCCCGCGCTGCAACTCGGTGAGCAAATTCTCAATATGCGATTGCGCGTCTAGTAGAATACATATAGGTCAATGGCTACATATTAAAGACCGCCGTGACTTTTCAGACTACCCATCGGCTAACAGAGGAGCACCTACTGATGGTTTGCTGGAGAGTTGTTTGCTAAGACTAGCCTGGACAAAATGTACAGACATAGACAATGAATTATCTAATATTATGAAGCGGAAAGATTTGATCGAACGCTTTGTATGACACGGATAAAACAAAAAAAACTGTATTAACTGATTTGAATAATTATTACACCTCGTGCAAGCTAATTTATCAGCGAGTGAGTAACATGCTACATATTTATAAAAATACAATATATACTCCGTGAAAACTTATTATAATATAACCCAAGGTATCAAAAATGTAACTAATTCAACATAGAAAGTCATCTTTCTATCTATATACCCGTACCGTACCCTATCTAGTCGCGGGGACGCTAGTTACTACATAATTTAAATTACATAAAATACAAACAATAAATATCAAAGGTAAACAATAAAGATAAAATATGTACAAAAGTTTCGCTTATTACAAAAGAAATTCTTTCTACAGACCCGTGAGTGGAAAACTAAGTAGAAAAAGATGATACGGTGTGTAGGATATGCTACTAGGTACATTCATACTAACATCACATAACTTGGTACTAGCGGGACATATACAAGTGTTGACGTTCGAACCCTACGCCCGTACTTACGTTATTTATTTTTATTTAGTAGTTGTTATAAAATATGAACCTATTTTTGTACCCAGAATAAAAAGTTTCAAGTCGATTGCTCGAAATGCGTAGTCCACACGCGGCTACAACTGTGTTGTTTTTTTGAATCATTGTTTATGGCTCGATCAGAATACGTTTTGATCTATGGTCCAGGCTGACCAATGCTATAAGGGAAGGATGTTATCGTACGTTTCATTTTATTTATTATCTAATTATTGGGTACTCTGAAAATTCACTGCAAGGGCTAGTATATTAGACATCATGTTAAAACAATTAGTATAACTACATTACGTCTGTGAATACTATACGTTCAGTACTATCGACGCCTCAGTGGTTGATATGCTTGCATTGGGAAAACTGTCTTTAATCCCTACGTAAAAAGACGCTTTTAGAGTGGTTAAATATATCCACCGTCATGAAGCTAACTATTCCTTCTATATAGATTATTTTTAGTTATGTACGACGAACTTGCATTGTTCCAGATTATGTCAGCGATCAAATTGATCTTCATTTCTCTTCTTTAAGCCTAGCTAAAGTTAAATCCACTCTTAATGGGTTACTTGATCTGGATCAATAATTGAGTGCAGCAGTTTATTGACAATAAATAGATAAAACATTTAAGTTGATGAGGACAAATGTTGCAATACTAAACTCTTTTATGTAATTTATCTTCATTTAAATAATATTTATTATTAAACGTGTTATTTTACCTAACTAACACATTTGTCTTTCATTTGATGTGTGTGATTGCTACGCTATTATTTGTATTCTGGCATGAAAGTGGTATTATTTTTTAGCGTAAGAAATTACCGGTACTTATCGTATGGGCAGTGGTTACCCTAGTGTCAAAGTTATTCTAGCCGTCTAGTAGGCCTCTGCCATGGCTTAACGACTGTTGTCTAAATATTACAACCGGGACCGACAGCTTACCGTGCTCTCAGAAGGGGACGGGGACGGGGACACTCAGAAATTAAACGACTTTGGTGGTCACCTATCTATGGACTGTCCACGAGCCGAGACGCTTAACCTCACCGATCGCTTAGAGCGTGAGCATCTAGCTACAAACCCTAATAAATAAATAAAAACTACTAAAAGATAGAGCTCACGGTTACTGTTACGGATTTGTTGAAGTTAATTTAGAATTCCTTAGCAGCGATTGGATAGTTGGTAGGTGGAAAGTAAAGTTTTAAGGACACGTTAAGGATATTTAAGAGAATAAAACGATATGACGTAGAGAACTATATATTCTGACGCTACTGAAGTGGAGCGTAAGAGAGCGACGTATACACAACGATGTAAAGCGATAGAATAAGATATTATCACAAAAAATGTACATGTATTAGACGCTACATATGAACCGGTAAAGTTACAACCTACCTACAAATATGTTGTTATTTTTAGAAGCTTCACTTCTAACTCGTATACGTCGCTGCAAATGCATTAGTTTTTATGTTGATTTTAATTATGTTAGCTCAATATTGTATTAGCATTAACTGTTTAATTGTGAGCTTAACTAGTACAAGTGTAAGTTAATACCCAAGTCGTGAATACATTTAATTGTAGATTAGTCTTAAGTGCTGGTCAGTAAAATATTGTATTTACAAATACTATTACCTCTGCTAGACTGAGGAACGTATAAGAGTCAGCGCACATCGGTAGTCCATTAGTCCATGACCCCGCTGGCTTAGCTATCTCTCTACTCCACAATTTTAATCGTAGCCGTTATGCTGAGATCAAATAGTTCCTAGACTAAAGGGAATCCTATACATAAACTACATTTGAAGTGTTTATTTATTACAGCCAGGCCATTTTATTGTGGCTTCACTTAATCGAAACTGTACCAAACATGTAAACGAATGTTTTGTATTTTTTTTATCCACCTATCGCATTTCGCAATATGGCGGCCAATATGGAGGCGCCTATGGGTCGCATCAGCTGCCCGTGTAGCATTTACATTCTCACTCAATTGTGTAAGTGCTCCACGGTATTTGCATTTTGATCGGGAGGTATCCATATAAATGTTCAGTTGATCGTGATGGACATACAGCTAGAAACCACGAATAATGCAAAAACAATGTAAATAAAACGCATTATTTTTACCGTGCATGTATAATAGGCAGCACTTGAAAGGGAGACAACTATCTTTTTAAGACCTCTATCTCTCATTTTGTATATCACCAAAGATGGGAATGTAATTAACCTAGTTTGGAATTGAACGTCATGGAATGTGGCCGTTGTTAATATAGTTGGAATTGAACGTCTTTGATGGGGATGTAATTCACATAGAACGAAGTTATGGGATGGCGATGGTAAATAACATAGGTCGGAGTTATATCATAAGATGTCACGAGATGTTATCTACATAGGTTGGAGTTGTACTACGACATAGGATGGAGATGTAAAAGGTCAAATTTGGACGTCATGGGATGGGAATGGTAATTACGGCGGGAAGCGTACCGACAGGCCTTAGAGATTTGGCGCGAGCGGCTTGAATTGCCGAGAGGCTTGCGTCAACGCTCTGTTGGTGCGGTCCTGAGGGAGCGCAACGATCCCTCACGTAGAAGAACGAGACAGCGCCCATGAACCGGACATTGACGCTAATATCTGCTTCATCGGCGCCGGCGCTGGGACCTAATCTCAGCGCGAGAGAGTATGCGGCAGCCGGCTGGCTTCTCCCCGGATGGGCGCCGCCCCTGGGATTGCTGGCGTTTGGAGGAAACTCCACTCGTCTTGTATAAGCGGTCCCGGGAAGAGGTATCCTGCTGTAGGTTAGGTCGCCTAAACGCGCTTGTGCGTAGTGGGGAGGGGAGAGGCATTCGGGCCCCTCCCCTCCCCGGGGAGAGTCTCGCGGACGCTCAGTGTGCAGCGGGGGTACTGGCGAGATCGTTCACGAGTACCCAGAGCCCCCGCTACAAGCACTGTGAGGCTGGCTACCGTGGTGGTTTTAGTGGGTCGGCCCTCCCACTACGTGCAAATGGCATACCCACTACGTAAAAAAAAGGAATGGTAATAAACATACAGTACCCGGAGATAAGTATTGCACATCGACCTTTGGTAGAGACAATCGGCCAATTTAGGCTTCGTAGAACGTTATCTCTGTCGCAAGATATCTAGGTCTATTAGGAGCTGTTAAAACGATTATATTTTTTTTAAATTCAGTGATAAGCTTGTACTTGACGACGATCTCGCCTGATGTTAAGCGATGAAGTGGCCTACGATGGAACGCGCTTGCACTCGCGACTTGAAGACATGATTTGTTACTTTGATAATTCTTTATATAAAATACACCCATTTTTCTATAAGTGACGGCTTAACGTTATGGCAAAATAAAAAAAAAACAATTTACTAAATATTTATAAACATTGTAGATAACTTCGCGGGACTGACTACGTAAAGAACGTACGTAAATTCACAATAGAACACAGCAAGTTGTGATAAATGGCTTTGCATCTAATGGAATTATAATCACTTCCGGTGTACCACAGGGCTCTATTCTGGGTCCATTACTATATGTTCTGTACATTAACGACATTAGCTCGTGTTTCAGAAATTTTCTCATTGCATCATTTTCTCTTGTATGCGGATGACCTTAAAATATATAATCGTATTAGAACTTTGGATGTTTGTATTAAGTTGCAGGAGGATCTCGCATGTTTTCAGAATTATTGTACAGAAAACAAACTCCACCTGAGCATACCGAAATGCAAAGCCATTACTATCACAAAAAAAAACAAATGTAGTTAATTACAGTTATTCACTATGTGACAATTATTTAGACAAGGTGTCCGTTATAAAAGACCTAGGAATTCTCATCGATAGCAAACTGCACTTTGATCTTCATATTACTGAAATAGTCAATAGGTCTTATCGGTAAATGGCTTTATCATGCGAACATGTTCTCATTTTAAAAGACCTTCTTCATATTTAACTTTATATAAGTCTCTCCTTAGATGCCAACTTGAATAAGTTACAGTTATCTGAAATTAATTTATCGCATCTCATAGAAATGGTACAACGTAAATTTCTATGGTCTGTACACTACAAGTGTTTTCGCTCAAGGGTTTCATACGATGCACTTTTAAATAAATTTTCTTTATCCACACTCAATGAGTGAAGATTGCTCCTGGATCAACTGGTACTGTACAATATTTGTCATACTTATTATGATTGTAATCAGATTTTAAACCAAATTTATATACAAATACCAAGTCGTTCTCAACGTTTACGCGTAACACATACTCAACGACTTTTTGCTCCAAAATTGTGTCGTACTATTGCCGGAGAACGCGCGCCTTTACGCCGCGTCACGAATTCACACAATGATTACTTCGCAGATATAGATTTATTCAAATTGTCTGATAGTCTATTTAAAAAACAAATATCTTTAAAAATAACAGAACTGAGAAGTGCGAACACGGATCAGTAGGTAAATAGTTTGTTGTATTCTGTAATAATGTATGCTGTGTGGTGACGGCGACAAATATCGGAATCAGAATATCATCACCCCATCTCATCCCGTGGGGGGCGTAGAAGTCGACCCGAGGGAATATCTACCAGAGGATGGGCAGCAGCTTCCTTCTGATTACTATGACCATCTTACTGCGATCGCCAACCCGTCTGCCAAGCGTGGCGATTATGGCATATCCCCCCAAGCCGATTCTTGAGGGAGGCTTGTCCAGCAGTGGACTTATTAAGCTGTAATGATGATGATGATTCTGTAATAATAGTTTATTGACAATTTAAACATACAGAATTTGTATTGGATTGAATCTCGAAATTGTTTTGTATTCCTAATTTAGTTTTGTTAATATATTTTGTTGTAGAATGGTATAAGGCTGTAGAACCTCTATGTAACACTATCATACTACACCATTGTTGTTGCTTTGTTTGTACACACATTTTATATTTAATTGGGGGATTACGGTGTTGGGTGTATAGTTATTTAATAGTTTTAATTTGTTATTAACTACCTAAGTGTTATTGTATACCTGTTTGTTTCCCTAAATGAAATAATAATAAAATAAAGGTTTCCCTCCTTTTCCTTAAGATGCCATGTACAACTAGTTATTTCGTGTGACAAATATAATGCTCTACGAAGTCGAAATTAGCAGATTGTCTCTTTCCAAAGGTCGATGTGTAATAGTTATAGCCGGGTACTGTAGGTCGTAGTTGTACGTCATGGGGATGTGACTGACATAGGTCGGAGTTGGGCGTTATAGAATAGGGATGCAACTATTATAAATCTGAGTTGAACGACAGATGGGATGTCTTACTCATATGAGGGAGTTGTACGTCATGGGATGGGGATGTAAATAATATAGGGCGGAGTTGTGCATTACGGGATGGACATGTACTAACCTGGGTCCGAGTTGTAGGTCATGAGATGCGGATGGTTGGCGTGCGGGGAGGTGCCGGAGATCTCCTCGGGGATCGCTTCGCACGACACCCTCATGTCACTTTTCTTGGAGGCTTTCTTGCTGACGTGCATCGACATGGATGTCGTGTTGCTACTGGAAAACAGAACGTGGGGCGACGTGTTTACATTATAGGAACAAACCTCTTTAAAACAAGATAGAAAGAAAGATATAATGTAACATTATATAAGAAACTTATACCACTACAGCAATTACATTAAGTATAAAAATTTTGATTCAATACACAGACGTCTGCACATGAATCTACCTCAATCTGTCAAATTTCCCCAATTGAAAGTGAACATTATGCTTATATGATAAAGTTGAAAATCGATAAAAGAAATTTGACAGATTGGGGTAGCTAGGTGTGCTGGCGTCTGTACCAACAAGGTTTGAATTTATATCCGTCTGAAATACATTTTTCTTAATCTTAGCGTTTTTATTATTATGATTGGTGATTGTGAGACGTACGTGGGCTCACAGCTGGGCAGCAGGATCATCTCGTCGGGGTTGACTTCCAGCTCGTCGCGGGGCGGCGCGGGGGCGGGCGCGGGGGCGGGTGTAGGGGCGGGCGCGCGGGGCAGGTCGCGCGCGGCCACGGCGGCCTTCCACGACGACGACATCTCGGGGGACGAGTTGGAGCGCCGCACGGGGTGGCGCGACTTGCTCTGCGCCAGGTCACAATACACACCATTCAAAATTTGCTACTCTTTTGAAAAACATTGTTTTGAGTTGGAAAAATAAAATGTAATCCGCCATTTTGTAATGTCGGCCATCTTGAATTTGATAGGATTTTAAATGTATTCAAGTAGTCAAGACCATCCATTTGATACCCATATTGAGGGAGTAGTGTACAAATCCGCCATTTGAACCGATAATCAACCAAGATAGCTAAGAACGCATAACATACACGCATAGCGCCGCCTATTCAATAAAGAAAAATCATAAAAAGCACACGTTACAGATATTGACAGTGCTATTTTATTGTATTCATTTTAATTTAAGTTTAACATGTGAAGTTTTGACAAAACATTATTTGTTTTTATATTGTATTGTTGCAGTGCCCTTACGGGGTTCATGTTTGGTACTGTATTATAATCTTAAATACCTATGTAAAACCCATGAAAGCAATAAATAAATTGAAATTAAAGCATAGCGGAAGAAAAACTAAATCAAAATCGCTTCATCCGTGCACGAGCTACGATGCCACAGTCACAAACTACAAACATTGAAACAGACACGACAAACTTATAACCTATAAAGGCTAAAATAGATTTCAACAAAAATCAGTCGACAAACACCGGAGCTATAGCATAGCATATACGGCTGTGTTCCCAGGAGGCAAACTGTTAGCGAACGACAGCGTTTGTGGCATATCCAGTACACCCTTCCATATATTTGAAATGGAGTGTCCGCAGTTTGCTAGTTTTGCGCCTTTTAACCGACTTCAAAAGGAGGAGGTTCTCAAGTTCACCGGTATTTTTTGTTTTTTATGAATGTACACCGATTACTCGGAGATTTATAATCCGATTTACGTGATTCTTTTTTAGTTTGATGCGAAATAGTTGCCATTTGGTCCCATAAAAATGTTATATAGTTTGGCCCAGTAGTTTTTATTTTATGGACATTTTTGTATGAAAATTTTTGTTTATGTGGACGATGTAGTTGTCTTTGGCCCAGCCGTTTTTAAATCTTAGCCAGTCTAGCTAGACTCATACTGTTCAAGTGTTTCTTCGCATGAACATTAACAACAGTTTCAGACGACTAGCGTTGAATACGCGCGTATAAGCTCGTTTTTGGAAGCGTATGTAGGCCTACCTTTTAGCACAAGCGCATTTCTATGTACGTACACCGATTATGCTGAGATTTATGAACAGATTTACGTCATTCTTCATTAGTTTGATGTGGAATAGCTGTCATTTTTAGGGTTCTGTAGCCAAATGGCAAAAAACGGAAACCTTATGGTTTTGTCATGTCTGTCTGTCCGTCCCTATGTCACAGCCACTTTATTCCGAAACTATAAGAACTATACCATCAAATAGAAAAATAGAAAATTGGTTTGAACGAGATCTAGTAAGCAGTTTTTTTAATGCGTCATAAATCGTAAACCGCAATTTACCTTCCATTCTATCAACTCAAATACTTACTTTATTATAACTATTAATCATATTAAAATTAAACATATTAAATATATTTTTATGATACAGTTTCATCTGCTTCATATTAATTCATATTGTTCTTTAAGTTTATTTACGTAGGTTAATCTTACTATATTTCAAGACGACCGTCAGCGACGTATGGGTATACGTCGCTGACGGTCGTCTTGAAATATAGTAAAACGTTGTCTCCAAACTAATTATTTATCTATTCGTTTTTCAGGGCCACAAATATATTCATATATACACATAATATAAATTTATTATAACTATTAATCATATTAAAATTAAACATATTAAATATATTTTTATGATACAGTTTCATCTGCTTCATATTAATTCATGCATGGGTTGTGTGTGTAGAAATTCGAAGCTATCCCGCCGAAAGTATCGCGCGGCGAGTGTGGTACCTACTTGTTGGTAGGCTTGGCGCCGACTTCAAAGCTATCAATAGGTAGCACATACAAATTATAGTATTTCATTAATATTAAAGGTATTACGTTTGCATAAGAGATGTATTAAATTAAATCTTTATTAAGATATTTTTTTTATACTTTTTAGTTTTTGAAGTCGGTTTTTTTAAACGAAGTTTTTTTTATTACTTTCCGCAGTTTGAGGCGTTTCGTGCGCAAACTGTCCCAGTCACAGCAAAACTGGTTCCAGTCGTCGGCGGCGGTATGGTTGTTCGCCGGGCGTAGTGAGTCCGTTTGCCGCAAACTATTCATGCGAACAGTTGAAAAGAAGTTATCGACGTGTTGGGACGTGTTCATGCTTGCATAGCTTATACCTAACTAATATCTACGCACACACACCACAGAAAATAACAACCACACTACTACTCCTTTCGTACAACAAAAGTAAAGTGAAAATTCAGTCGGTTGACCTAAATAAGCAGCTAACTTATAACAGTTTGCTTGGGACGCACGAAAATTGATCTGAGTTTGCAGCTAAGTCAAATTTCAGTCGGCTGCTAACAGTTTGCCTACTGGGGATATAGCCTTAATGAAAAATAATGGAAGTTCTGCTGTATCGCGCACATGCCCGTGTGTTATACGTATACGGGTAGTATTTTTCTTAGGTTATCTCAGTTAATATCAGAATATTATCACCCCATCTCATTTCGTGGGGGTGTAGAAGTGGACCCGAGGGAATATCTACCGGAGGACGGGCAGCAGCTTCCATCTGTGTACTATGACCATTTTATTGCGATCGCCAACCCGTGGCGATTATGGCATATCCTCCCAAGATGATTGTTGAGGGAGGGTTTGGTCCAGCAGTGGACTTTTACGGCTGTTATGATCATGATAATGAATAACACATATAAAAATAATTATTGTGATTGAGGTGTCATACCTCGGGCACGATGAGCAGCATGTCGTCGTCGTCCGTGGTGCTGGACGAGCTCTGGCGCTGCGGCGAGCCGGGGATGTTGATGGGCTGCGTGCCCGGCCTGCCCGCCGCCGTGCTGCCAGTGGGCATTGCATTTATATAGGTTATAAATACATTACTTGTAATATTGGTACCTTACCTTAACATAAGACATGCTAACAGATTTTTTTTACATCACATTAAATAGCATTGCCTTACATAACCACGTATTGCATTGCGTTTAAATAACAAATAAAGTGTTTGGTTTAATTAATTGTTAATTAAACGCAATGCAAAAGTAATAAAATATATCAAAAGTAGTAAACAAATTTCAAAAGAAGCACAACCATGCCAAAGTTGCAAAACCACGTCAATTAATAACAATGTGGTTGTAATAATAATGTCACTGCATAATATGCCATTTTTTTCAGTGCTTTTGAATTGTATTATTAAATAAAACAGTAAATAAATAAACAATGTCCATTTAAATACTCTGATACTAAGCCATTTCATAAATATAAGGGCATGGTAGTGTTAATACCTGATATATAGTGAATAAGGCTGTCAGCTCGGTTGGGAAAAAAGTCTTTTCGCATTATACCTAGTATGTATGAACTTGTCATAAAATGACTTTGGCTATATATACCATTTGTATCATTTAAAGTTCAAATTTTAAAGAACAGAATTCCAAATTCAAGTTAGGATAATGTGTGATTTTTATTTGTTTTTCGTACTGTCAAGATGAGTGAATCTAATGAAGAAATTCGATCCATTTAAAAATTTTACCACAAAAAAGGTAAAAAGGCAACACAAGTCGCGAAAAAAAAAATGCGTTATTTAAGGACCTAGTGCAGTATCTGTGAGGTAAGCACAAATTTGGTTTAAGCGTTTTCAATCCGGATATTTTGATGTCAAAAATGCACGTCGCTCTGGTCGCCCTATTACGGATAAAATGGATGCCATTTTTGAAAAAGTGGAACAAGATCGGCATATCAGTAGTTACGATGTAGCTGAAGAACTGGGAATTGACGACCAAACAGTTTTGGCGTATTTGAAAAAAACTGGGTACACAAATAAGCTCGATATTTGGGTACCTCACGAGCTCACTGAAAGAAATCTAATGAACCGTGTACTCATTTGTGATTCTTTACTACGTCGTAATGAAATCGAAATATTTATGAAAAAGCTGATGAACTGGTAATGAAAAGTGGATTAACTCACAACAAGGTGATGATGTGTGAGTGGTGGGATTGGAAGGGCATTATGCATATGTGGGATTGGAAGGGCATTATGAGCTGTTACCACCAGACAAGACCGTCTATTCTGAACTCTACTGCGAACAACTGATGAGATTAAAGCATGAAGTTGAAAGAAAGCGGCCGGAATTAATCAATAGAAGGTGTGTGGTTTTTCATCATGATACGCAAGACCTCACACATCTTTAGCCACTCAGCTAAAGAGAGTTTGGCTGGGTAGTGTTAATGCATCCGTCGTATAGTCTTGACCTTGCACATTCAGATTTACACCTGTTTCGGTCTCTTCAGAATTCTTAAGGCAGTGTCAGGTTGACATCACGAGAGGACTGCCAAAACCACTTGTCGCGGTGTTTTGATCAGAAGTCCCAAGATTTCTATAGCAATGGGATCATGTCCCTACCTACAAGATGGCAAAAAGTTATCGAACAAAATGGTACCTACATACTTTAGTTAAATGTAAATAAACTACATAAAAAAATGAAGAAGAATAAAGTTTGAAAGAAAATTTTAATTTTCTTAAAAAATGCGAAGAAACTTTTTCCCCAACCTATTGCATCTAAGTGCAAACACAGCCCTGAAGCATCTTTTTTTCATTAGACTAGAATTTGTTAGACGTGACATGTGCCATGCCGGTGCGCGTCCTGCATGAACACGTGGCAGCACCGGTGCAGGTGCGACTGCAGCGCTCGCACTGACCTGTCGCACTTCTGCGGCTGCGCTATGCAGTGCGACGCGGCGTGCGGGGTCTTCCTCTCGCCGCCTACCACTGAGTCCGAACTAGGAACAAACATTCATAAAATAATTTAATCTTTTCTTATATTGAAAATAGCTTTAAAACTAAAATGCTTTATACACACGAATACGTGCACTAAGTTCTGCTAGGAAGCATAGACAAGCCCTTTTTTATTTGTAAAATATCACTGGAGTTCGTTATTTGTATCACATTCTGGCCTAGATTCTTTGACCTGTATTTATTAACCTAAATAAATATCTGCAATAGTTTCCATGTCTAGAGGAATTCCTACAACCGAGACCATAAACCAGCAATTTTGTGTTGTAGATGCCTTTGGAACAGGCCTTAGTCCAGCAGTGGACGTCTCTTAGCTGATATTATAATCACAAGTCAATGGTTACTTGGAATATTAAATCAATGGTTGTGTGTTGGCGTGTGAAGGGAACAGGGTTCTGGTTCCACAGTTTGAACCGGATCCCTCTTCCCAAAGAAATTGTGAGTACAGAAGTGGTAGTAATAGAAAATTATGACCTTCTGGTCAAATTTCAGCTACGGGGACCAGTCTCAATGAAGACTAGCCATGAAGACCTCGGGCTGGTAGTAAGAAGTTGTTCTGTACAGAAACATCTCATAATTACATTTTGGTCCGACCCGGAAAGACGTCGCGGTAGCGTGTCCAACCGACACGCTACCATTTCAACCACCAACGAGTCACTTTTAATAAATGGTTAACTATACCTAGATTTGTGCAGGTCTTGTGGGTGTGGCGGCTGCGGCCGCGTCTGGGACGACGACGAGCCGCTGCGCGAGCGCGGGTCGCTGTCCGAACCCTGCGACACGAACATTCAACACTCACAACTTAACACTCCATTACTTCGTTCTGAGATTAAACGTATGCAACTTGGCCACTTTATGTTTTGGATTTCAATATGATAAGATCTTTCAAATGCAACTATTACATTTCAGTCGCCATGTTTCCAGGAAACAAAACCGATGGATAGCACCTACATTTTTTTTTATATCAGCGGGCGACAAACGAGCATGTGGGTCACCTGATGGTAAGTGATCACCGCCGCCCATGGACACTCGCAACACCAGGGTTGACGCGGTTGCGTGGCCGGCCTTTAATACTCAGCAAACAAGTGTTGTTGAACCTTCCCCCCACCCCGATGAGCTCTGGCGACCTTACACACACTCGGAGACACAAAATTAAAATTATTAATGTTATTTTTAAGGAGTGTCTTCTGTAAGGTGGAGGTATTTCCCCAGTCGGGCTGCTCTTTGAGCGAATGAACGCTACCTCTACTAATTCTCAATACTGTCTTCTCCGAAAGTGTATCAGTAAAGGAATCCTAAACTTGATGTGCCAGAATGTATCGTCCGTATCTAAACGCAAGAGTTCCTAATCCTGATTGTTGATTAAATGTATGATTGCACATTTTTTAAGATTATCATATAAGTAGATACAAATCCCTTATTTTCAATAATGTAATAGAAATGTAACTCACGATGTCATGCCGCGAGTCGCCCAGGCCACTGGAGGCCGAGGAGCTGGGCGCGGCGCCCGGCGACAGCAGCGCCGCCACGTCCTGCAGCGGGCACTCCAACAGGTAGTCCCAGTTCATCTGGAACATTGCCAATGCCAATCATTACTACCGACTATTGCAATCAAGTCTCTAGACGAGAGTTCCAAAGCACTGAGCCTGAGTCCAGTCAAAACATTCGCATTTTTGGAAAGCAGTCCTATATAGCAGCACTATCTAGCTCGCTGATCTTATAGTCACATATGTATCAGCCGCTACCATCCTATTACCGCCGTGCGCTGACTAATTTGGGTGACTTTACCAGACAGTTTGACCTCGAACATTATGTTTGTCAAGGATTTTATGATAAAACTTATTTCACTTAGTAACTCACAGTCTTAGCTGCTGGGAGTTAAATAAGTCTCAAAAGTTAAATAAGTCTCGCATGCGTGGTCTCTCACGCACCAGCACGGGTAGCACTCACCTGGTTCTGCATGCGCATGACCCAGCACACGTCGCCGGTGGGCGAGCGCACGTGCACCTCGGCCCACGACGCGCACCAGCACGGGTAGCACTCACCTGGTTCTGCATGCGCATGACCCAGCACACGTCGCCGGTGGGCGAGCGCACGTGCACCTCGGCCCACGACGCGCACCAGCACGGGTAGCACTCACCTGGTTCTGCATGCGCATGACCCAGCACACGTCGCCGGTGGGCGAGCGCACGTGCACCTCGGCCCACGACGCGCACCAGCACGGGTAGCACTCACCTGGTTCTGCATGCGCATGACCCAGCACACGTCGCCGGTGGGCGAGCGCACGTGCACCTCGGCCCACGACGCGCACCAGCACGGGTAGCACTCACCTGGTTCTGCATGCGCATGACCCAGCACACGTCGCCGGTGGGCGAGCGCACGTGCACCTCGGCCCACGACGCGCACCAGCACGGGTAGCACTCACCTGGTTCTGCATGCGCATGACCCAGCACACGTCGCCGGTGGGCGAGCGCACGTGCACCTCGGCCCACGACGCGCACCAGCACGGGTAGCACTCACCTGGTTCTGCATGCGCATGACCCAGCACACGTCGCCGGTGGGCGAGCGCACGTGCACCTCGGCCCACGACGCGCACCAGCACGGGTAGCACTCACCTGGTTCTGCATGCGCATGACCCAGCACACGTCGCCGGTGGGCGAGCGCACGTGCACCTCGGCCCACGACGCGCACCAGCACGGGTAGCACTCACCTGGTTCTGCATGCGCATGACCCAGCACACGTCGCCGGTGGGCGAGCGCACGTGCACCTCGGCCCACGACGCGCACCAGCACGGGTAGCACTCACCTGGTTCTGCATGCGCATGACCCAGCACACGTCGCCGGTGGGCGAGCGCACGTGCACCTCGGCCCACGACGCGCACCAGCACGGGTAGCACTCACCTGGTTCTGCATGCGCATGACCCAGCACACGTCGCCGGTGGGCGAGCGCACGTGCACCTCGGCCCACGACGCGCACCAGCACGGGTAGCACTCACCTGGTTCTGCATGCGCATGACCCAGCACACGTCGCCGGTGGGCGAGCGCACGTGCACCTCGGCCCACGACGCGCACCAGCACGGGTAGCACTCACCTGGTTCTGCATGCGCATGACCCAGCACACGTCGCCGGTGGGCGAGCGCACGTGCACCTCGGCCCACGACGCGCACCAGCACGGGTAGCACTCACCTGGTTCTGCATGCGCATGACCCAGCACACGTCGCCGGTGGGCGAGCGCACGTGCACCTCGGCCCACGACGCGCACCAGCACGGGCACGCGCCCGCCGCCGCCAGCTCGCCCACGCGCGACCACATCGTGTCGTCCGTGTCCTGGCGACAAAACAAAATCAATGGCCATACTCAAGGTACTATTAGTGTCTCAAAACCACGTATGTACCTTGAAATGATCACATTTAATCATGTCTAGGTATCGATAAGATTTAACTTACCGTTTAGCTACAAACTTACCACTTCTTTGGAGATCCTCTCGAAATGTTGTGAGAACTGGTTCAATACTGCGACTAGCGGGTCGTTCGTCTTGTTGTTTTCCGATGAGTTTTGTCTGTAAGTAACACGACGTCACAATAACCTTTTCAAACAACAAAATATAAGATTAGCTAACTTTACAAGTCACATATGGTGCAAGTTAGAACAAAACGCTACTTTTGTGCTCATTTGGAAAAGCAAAATTTACTTTCAATCGGGCGATTATAAATGGATTAACAAGCACTGAGATTAAAATTATGTTGCTGGTAACTGTAAGGATATGCAATGTGTTTGAATGCGCATACATTACGCTGTAATACAACTAAAGACATGAAATATCTTAGCAAATCCCAAATAAGAAAAATCCATGCAATTATATCACAAAACACAACACATTTAAGATTACAGGAAAAGGAAAGTGCGGTCAAACAACTGTAAAGCTTTCAGAAGGATAGTTTGGCGTGTTTAGCTTGGCTACATAGTATGCGGCGATTATTACATGTCAAAAAGCCGTGGCTAAGTTAATTAACCAGATATCAACTTAATTATGGTAGAACCAACACCACCTTAACAATATGAACTTGATTGCATCTTTATTATCTAGAGGTATATTACGCCATTATAATAGTACATCTAACAACTAATTTCGTATAAGAGGAACGAAGCTACAAGCTAACGTGGCCTCTAGCGACGTAGCGTACCACGCTCGAGCCAGTTAAATTAATCATTGGTTGCAATTTCACGTGGAAGTTTATTTATCACTTGTATATTAACCAAATGCAACACATTATGGATTTTGTATAGTTGTGCTTTAGATCATATGTAATCTATAGGCCATAGCATTTTGTATAGTTGTACTTTTGATCAAATGTTATCTACAGGCCATAACATTTTGTATAGTTGTACTTAGGATCAAATGTAATCTATAGACCATAGCATTTTGTATAGTTGTACTTTAGATCAAATGTAATCTATAGACCATAGCATTTTGTATCGTTGTACTTTAGATCAAATGTAATCTATAGGCCATAGCATTTTGTATAGTTGTACTTTAGATCAAATGTAATCTATAGGCCATAGCATTTTGTATAGTTGTACTTTAGATCAAATGTAATCTATAGGCCATAGCATTTTGTTTAGTTGTACTTTAGATCAAATATTATCTATAGACCATAGCATTTTGTATAGTTGCACTTTAGATCAAATGTAATCTATAGACCATAGCATTTTTTATAGTTGTACTTTACATAAAATGTTATCATCTCGTTTGGCCACAGCGTTTTGACGAATAAAAGCGACACAATTCTACAACGTAGTGAAGTTATGCAGAAGAGAGCAAGCGTTGCTAGGTATATGGCACCATCCATTTCATACTTTATCACCACCTCATCACGTAGTGTTGGGAATTATACTTTGTCAGGCAAACACCGTACGTTGAGTTGGGCATCTCATTCCAGAACTTCGGGAAATGTAATTTCAACGTGTATTGTGACAAAGTACCATTGTTCTCCCAAGACACTACAGCATGGGGCCCTTCTATAAGTAGTAATAAGGTTTCTGAAGTGTCGGAAACGAGCGAGTGTTTCCAGCGTACTGCACTGGACTGGCTGTTTATTTGTATATAAAAACAAATGAATATTTATTATTATTTATTTATTTATTTATTGTTTCCTTAATATTAAAATGAATATATATTAATTAGCCTTAATTCAGAATACTGAATAAAGATTCACGGTTCCTTTGGAAATTAAATTATTAGACACCAGGTTATAGCCAATATACGAGAAATCATTTTTTTTTGCAAACGCGAAACTCGAATTGTTTTTAGTTTTGATTACAATGTAGCTTATCCAGCAATCATTCTATTTTGTTGATGAATTTATACGTTTTAAATTCGTTTGTCATCGTAATATTTATGATTTTGACTTGCTGTATGACTTTATTTTCTATTGGAATATGGCAGCTTTCGAATGAAAGAACCGTAATTTTTTTTTTATGTTTGAAAGCTGAGTTAGACTGGAGTGTTCTTACCTATGTTTGATGAAAATCCATAATTTTTGGTTTGGTCCAGAATGGCCGCCGCCACAAAATGGCGAATTACTATTTTTTTTGTCACATTTCCTTCAATATGGGTAGAATACGATACAACGAAAAAGTTGTGGTTTTTTAAATTTAATATCTTTTTTGGCACATCTGATTAGAACTGGCAGTCGAAGTTAGTACGTTTGTGAAAGCTTAGCCCCATGCTGTGTGTGGTGGCGGCGCCAGACCTGGTGGTGTGTCCGCTGGAGGGCTGCGGCGCGTCGCCCAGGCTGAGCGACGAGCACGACGCGGACGTCTCGGTGGAGCGCGAGTGCTGCAGCGAGTACTTGCTGTAGCTGCACACGTACCGGCGCGTCAGTACGCAGGGCCGCAGTACCGCAGTACGCAGGGCTGCAGTACCGCAGTACGCAGGGCCGCAGTACCCCAGTACGCAGGGCCGCACGACCGCGCCGCTCCCGGGCTACGCGGATCGTTACAACCGAGCCAAACGGTCGTCGGCAAACCCACCCGGTATGTCATATATTAACGGAAGACTCTGGGACTCATTTCTATCCTATTCTAAAGTCTATTACAATTATAATGCGACTCACGCACTGCTATTTTAATACTTAGAATATCTGTTTAAGTTTACTTATTTACTGTTCTGTTTGTGATGGTGTTGCACGCCGTGGTCCTCTGTAATTGGAGATGCACTAGAGCTATGCACCTTGTTTTGGGTGAACTTGAAATGTTTCTTTTGAAGTAAATCTGGGTTTAACTCGTTGAGCAGTCACCCATTGAAATTGCCTGCGCGGTTATGTGCTTAACCTCGCCAATCTCCTGCCTACCCTCGTTATGAATGGAGTTCTCATTTATAATCAAAAGTAAGACGGATAAAGACTATCAGTAATGCGTGAGTCACCAAAATTTAAGCCATAGTTCCATTAAAATCCTGCCAGTATCTCGTGAGGACAGACACAAGGTACAAATCAGGTGGCAACAATCCGCGTAGCCCTTCAGTAACAAGTGAAGCGAAGCACAGTCACAGTCACTGTGTACTGTAGAGTTAGTAACAAGCTCTGTAGGAACAACATACTGCGTGCCCAAACTTTCAGCTTGACTGTATTATTGAAGGGAACCAACTTTCTACATAGAAAAATACAGTAATTCTTTAACTATCTAAATATTGCCAAGACATGGATGAATAGTGAAAAGTGCCTACGTATTAACCCAGGCCACATGAATAAATAACCTGCAGAAAGAAACTCTCGACTTTATTGTACTTGAGCTAAATGCGTCAATATCTGAATACGAGTATGTAATATTGTTGCAAACAACTTCATCAACTTGTACTTTATAATTATTGTTTTAAAAATCGACTTCAACTTCAATAAAAAATTCAATTAGATTTTTTTTATATACAATTAAACAAACTTATTTCACAGACAAAAGAGATAGCGAAAAACACACATAAATAGAAACTCCATAAGAGATACCGACAAATTAGTAACCTCTTCTTTTTAATGAAGTTAAAGGTTTACAAGTAGTACACTGTTATTGAAGAGTTCTTCCTTAATTTATTTTCATAAAATAAGCCCATTATTATTAAAACATAGTTTCATTTGTTTAAAAGTTCTTGGGTTTGCAGTTAGATATTATTTTTCTGGTAAGTTATAGCAGACACGAAGATGGTAACGAGACCGCTTCAAATGTGTGTTCTTACTACAAACTTGTCAGTGTTCTTGTCACTTGGTCGGTATACAAGTACAACTTATAAAATTGAAATAACTAGAGAAAGATGTAACTAGAGGAAATTTATGGAGCTGGAAATGTAAGAAAATCGATGTCGAAATCTGAAGAATGTTCTGCAACTTTTACTCTAGAGGACTATTTACTTTGTGGCCAAGTATAATAACTCATCTCAATATCTTCAATAATACATCCAAAGCGCTGTAACCACACCATCACCTCTCGGGTAACAAATAAGACAATACCTATGACTATAGTAGCCCATAACAAAGACTCACCGTTTCACTTCGGGCGGATTGCTTTGCGTTTGCGACGACGGAGCTTGCAACTGATTACACGTATTCGTTAGAGCTTCCGTCGTACTGTCATTTACTTGTACCTGTAATGTATTTATAGTTGTACTAACTGAGCTGTCATTGGAAAATATAGTGAACATTTTATTAATCGTATTGTACAATATACACTAGAATGGGGTTAATTGAGTTACAAAAATACACAAAGTAAAGCAAGCAGCTCAGTGTCGGCAGCGGGGTTGGTGTACTGTCCGCGTGTTGCTTGCACAGTTACATAGCGTTACTTGCACAGGTGCGGACGCCGCGCCGAGCTCGATGTGCGCGACCAGCGGTAGCGGGCTAGATGTGCTGTCCACGTGTTGCTTGCACATTTACATAGTGTTGCCTGCTCAGGTGAGGACGCTGCGTGAATCTCGACCTGTACGGGCGGCGGTAGCGGACTTGATGAACTGTCCGCGTGTTGCTTGCACAGTTGTGTAGCATTACCTGCACAGGTGCGGACGGCGCGCCGAGCTCGCTCTGCACAGGCGGCGGGACGAGCGGCGGGAGCGGGCTCGACACACTGTCCGCATGCTGCTTGCACAGGATAGCACACCTGGCAATCACACCAAATGTATATTTAACATATTGTTTACCTTTCACCACAAATTTACAAAACCTACCAAGTCGTGAGGTGTCCGAGTGTTTTTAGCAGTTGTAATAAAAGTTTCGTATATTTTATTTCAAGTGCGTGCGTGTCTATTGTCAGCTTGGCAACTTTCTTTTTAAGTTTGGTTTTAGTATCGTCACTTATGAGGTGGTCGGTCATGACCAGTTGTCCCGAACAGTCCTAATTGCTAATATGAGACCTACCTGTCGCAGAGGCCCTGTTTGATGGAGTTCTGTAGACAGCCGGACGTGGTGATCGTGATGAGTTTGTGGCCCACCAACCACGTCATCGACTGACCGCCGTTGAAAAGGAATTCGGCCGTGTCACTCCTGAAACAAGCTCACTTTTAATGGTTTCCTATTCCCATTTATGATTTAGACATTAACTTAAGTTTAGAAGAGTGGATCTGTTTAATTCTCGAATTATTTCAATGACATTAAGATATTTGAAAGATAAAGTAAACTGCCACACACTGCCACATGCCCGCTGGAGCAGTAACAGTATGTGTACCTGTGCGGCTTGACACTGCAGGGCGTGGAGGTGTAGCGCGCCAGCAGGTCGAGGCAGGTCTCGGTGAGCTCCACGTGGAAGGCGGCGGAGGCGGAGGTGGAGGCGGAGCCCGCCGCCCCGCGCCCGCCGATGGGCGCCCGCGACACGCGCGAGCCCTGCGGACACGGCAGACACGTCACGCACACGGCAGACACGTCACGCACACGGCAGACACGTCACGCACACGGCAGACACGTCACGCACACGGCAGACACGTCACGGCGCGACACGCTCACGTCGCTACACCGAATCAGCAGACCATAAACAGCGGGAAGGCAGAAAACGGAAGCCCACTCGCGGTACCATTTGTTGGCGTCTCTGTGATTTGCGGACATATTAACTTATTGGATCTGTTGAACAGAGCTCAACTGATGAAGCTGAAGACTGAGGATGGTAGAATCGTCACGTCAAATCCTGAGTTAGTGGGATACGTTCTACGGAACGCTATACACGAAAACGAAGACACCTGTCGATAGTTGTACCTTAGATCCCGGAGCACGACTAACCCAACACTACACCGAAGACATCCCGGACGTCACCCTGTACGACATTAGAATGGCTCTGAAACAGCTTAAGAACAACAAGACGCCTGGTGATTTTTATTTTATATTTTTATTTATTTATTCAGGAAACATAAGTACTTAATACAATATAAGAGCAAAGTACAATAAGATCAAAAAGTTCCATAATTAGTGATAGTGGTGATAATAGAGTTCGGACTGAGCTTCGGACCCTTCGGAAATTATTTAGTTGCGTCATAGTAGAAGGTCATACGGCACAAGCTGCACTGAGGTGTGGTGGTGTTCTTCTTCACAACGGACGATAAAACCCTCTTGAAGAGTTATAGACCCATCACACTGCTGAGCCATCGTTACAAGTTGTTTTCGAGATCAAATGTCTCGCGCGCAGATTTGACGACTTCTAGCCTCTAGAAGGCGTGAGACAAGGAGATCTCCTAAATTGTTCACCGCTGTATTGGAAGATGTCTTTCAAGTTCTGGACTGGAAAGTCTGTAGCATCAATATCAATGGCGAGTACATCACGACCGTCAAATTGCCGATGTTATAGTGGTCATGGCTGAGACCGTGGATGAACTCTGTACAATGCTCAATGGTCTCAGCAGAGTCTCTCAACAAGTCAGTCTGAAACTAAACATGGATAAGACGAACATCAAGTATTGGACCTCTGAAGACCTGATAACGAGCATGTTTGAGTGCCCGATGTGAGGATGGGAAGAAAACAAATAGTTTATTATGTGCAAATTAACGACTCTTATTAACCATTTCTAACTTGACGAACGAATCATACATAACTATAAGTCAATATGTAAATATTAATGAATATGTCACAATACTCACAAGACTAGAACTTCGCTGTCTGTTAGATGAGTCCTCGTTATGCTGGAAGTGGTTGGTCTTGTACTGCAGTTGCTCCTCGAACGGCATTATAATGTAGTTGTGAAGACCCTGAGGAACATGTGGAAGTAAGAAACTCATAATATAATAATATAAACATATTATATTAGCTTTTCACATCTATACTAAGCTGAAAAATCATACATCTCCAGGGTGAGGATCTATGTGGGAGATTAGTTTTGTTCATATTCACATTAGGTCGCCTAATGCGTAGACACTCAAATAACATTTTGGTTACTATCCTCTTGTATCGTTGTACCCACTATTAGTATTTTCAGAAATAATATATTTGTATTCTGCTTTTTGAGCACAGGAACTATCTTATGTTCAACCCTTGAGAAAAAGCATGGCTCGATGACGAAGACGCAAGCAGAATTGAGCAAAAAGCGCTCGTCCTGTAAAAGTCTCTCTGTGAGAGTTGAAAGTGGTCGTCTGTATGTGTTTGTACAGTTAGGCTTAGGACGTAATAGGAAGGTGATAGGAAGGCGATAGTCACGTGTATGATGAAGCGCACGAAGTTGCGGCGGTAGGACAGGCGGCACTTGAGGAACCAGGCGGCGATGACGTGGTGCGCCAGCGACACCACGTAGTGGTTGTAGCGCGACGGGTTGGTGTAGGGCAGCAGGATGGCGAACACCGACATGTACTGGTCCTCCACGAACGACGCGAACACCTTCGGCAGCCGCGTCAGCGCTGCCGACACACAGGTACAGTTACTTATCGCGTGGCAGTGGTTACCCTAGTGTCAGAGTTGATCGAGCCGCCCAGTAGGCCTCTGACATGGCTTAACGACTGTCGCCTAATGGCTACAACCAGGACCGACAGCTGAACGTGCCCTCTGGAGCACGGAGACACTCAGAAATTAAACCACTGTGGCGGTCACCCATCTATGGACTGACCGCGAGCCTCGTTGCTCGACCTCGCCAATAACTTACAGCCGGTGAGAACATCTGGCTATGAGCGCCATGTCAGTGCCAGTCCTGCTAGCTAACATTAATCAATCATTCTATTTGCTTTAATATGGATTTTTCGGTTTCTTCAAAGCTGTTTCAGTATAATAATACATCCTTCACCAAGCATTTCTCCTATTACTTGGGCCCACACCTATATAATAATATTAACTTAGCATACCCAATATACGGGTCCTCTCACTTCACTTGTAAATATTTAATTAAATCATTTCTCCGACAAAAATCCTACGACGAAACGGAAGAATTCCTACAGTGATTACTTTATATTAGTAAATACATATTTTACATTAATTCAATCTGCCCACATTTATTCCTTAATACGATTATTATCACACGCTTTATATTATAATATTTATCTAGCAGCACAATATAACACAGATACACACACACAGACACACCATTTTACTGCATGTTATTTGTAATCTAATTTAGTATCTAAGTAACTGTGAACTAATATCTAATACACATCTGAACTTTTATTGTTACTGTTCATACCAAAGGGAAGCGGACTGTTGTTCCTTACTACAGGTTAGTAATTAACCTATCAAGGATAACAGAACCACCCTCACAAGTTTATATATAAAAAAAATTGTTGTAAGAACTGCCAATGCTGTGAAACTATTAGTTGTAACTACAATGAGTTTTTATGTAAATAAAGATATTATTACTAAAACAACAAAAAAAAAACTATGCCTTCCAATAATTGGTGAATCTAACTGTAAATGTAGATGTAATACACCACCGTCTTGGTGTTGTGTTGAAAATATGCGCGACATAATTTATTATCTGATGAAGTTCTCCGAATTAATTCTAATATGACGCTATAGTAACATTTGAGCATTGATATGGTGGTACTAAAAGTGTTCTCTCCTCAGTAGTATCAATTGTTTAGCACCCTGCTCCGTTGTATAAAAATATTTACCCACAACTCGATATTATTTGCCAGATGCGGGTGACATGCTCCTTTTTGCATGGTTAATTCTAGAAGGCAAAGGGCCTATCACCCCACCTGAGGAATTTTCTATTTTACTAGCTTCTTACTTTACGTATGTCTGAGATGTATTATTTTATTAGGAACATATTATTCATATCGGTGATATTGATATTATATTTATAAGTGATTCTTAAAAAAATAAATTGTAGGGGTACCTGTTAAGAAATAAACACTTACTGGATAAGAACTCCAGCATAGGGCTGGCGATGGCCTTGGTGTCGGATATCTTAGACAAGTCCAGCAGCACTTCCGGCAACATCTTGACCATGGTCTCGCGAGTTTCTAGCGTGAAGATTGTGAGCGCGTTGATGTACGGCTGCGGCGTCCGGAGCACTGCCAAAGAGTTGTAAGAATTTAAGTGTGGGTGGTAATCGAACCTGAGTCCACGGTCTGGCCTGATGTGGGTTAACCGCTTAGCCACCGCACCGTGGCGTTCGAATTTACAATCCATTCGATGTTCCTTTAACTTTACATAATGAAGACACATAAAGCCATTTCACTGAAACCTGCTCGGCTAAGACAGCTGGTATGCCATAACTAAGATTGGTCCATTGGCAACAGATGGCGTTCCTATTAACTCCGTTTTTTTAATAAATCAATAAAAATGAATACAAAATCTAATCATATATAATCATATTTTATTTGGAAAGAACGTAGGTAACAGAAGTAAAGGTGTGGATGGCGTTTCAAAATTGGAATCAAATAATGTTTTTACCTAATTATGATTTTCCTTTTATTTATAGAATTTTAAACATACTGATCTTAAACCAAGTTTCTTCTTATGAAGAAAATATTGTTATTGGATTGTGAAACGGCTAACATTTGACTTATTTTAGTGCTGTGTGGTAACGGCAGTAGAATATCACCACCCCATCTCATCCTGTGGGGGGGCGTAGGAATCGACCAAGGGAAGACCTACCACAGAACGGGCAGCTGCGTTATTCTGTGGACTATGACCATCAAACTGCGATCGCAAACCCGTCTGCCAAGCGCGGCGATTATGGCATATCCTCCATTCTTTGGGGAGGCTTTTGTCCAGCAATGGATGTACTTTTGCTGACATGATGAGTGTCACTCTTCATATGGTTTAGGTGGCATCGAGAAATTATAACACTGGGAGTTTCAGAAGAACATACTCATTATTTTCTATCTGGACTCTTAGCTAAGGTTCCAAAGAGTGCAGGAGTGAGTGACTCACCCATGCCGTACTTGAGCAGACAGCGCACTATCCGCTGCTGCGTCTGCGGCTCGAGGTAGCTGTGGTAGGGCGCCAGCGCGGCCAGGCCGGGCAGCGCGGCGCTGTGGAACTCCGACACCAGCAGTGCATAGAGTGCAGGAGTGAGTGACTCACCCATGCCGTACTTGAGCAGACAGCGCACTATCCGCTGCTGCGTCTGCGGCTCGAGGTAGCTGTGGTAGGGCGCCAGCGCGGCCAGGCCGGGCAGCGCGGCGCTGTGGAACTCCGACACCAGCAGTGCATAGAGTGCAGGAGTGAGTGACTCACCCATGCCGTACTTGAGCAGACAGCGCACTATCCGCTGCTGCGTCTGCGGCTCGAGGTAGCTGTGGTAGGGCGCCAGCGCGGCCAGGCCGGGCAGCGCGGCGCTGTGGAACTCCGACACCAGCAGTGCATAGAGTGCAGGAGTGAGTGACTCACCCATGCCGTACTTGAGCAGACAGCGCACTATCCGCTGCTGCGTCTGCGGCTCGAGGTAGCTGTGGTAGGGCGCCAGCGCGGCCAGGCCGGGCAGCGCGGCGCTGTGGAACTCCGACACCAGCAGTGCATAGAGTGCAGGAGTGAGTGACTCACCCATGCCGTACTTGAGCAGACAGCGCACTATCCGCTGCTGCGTCTGCGGCTCGAGGTAGCTGTGGTAGGGCGCCAGCGCGGCCAGGCCGGGCAGCGCGGCGCTGTGGAACTCCGACACCAGCAGTGCATAGAGTGCAGGAGTGAGTGACTCACCCATGCCGTACTTGAGCAGACAGCGCACTATCCGCTGCTGCGTCTGCGGCTCGAGGTAGCTGTGGTAGGGCGCCAGCGCGGCCAGGCCGGGCAGCGCGGCGCTGTGGAACTCCGACACCAGCAGTGCATAGAGTGCAGGAGTGAGTGACTCACCCATGCCGTACTTGAGCAGACAGCGCACTATCCGCTGCTGCGTCTGCGGCTCGAGGTAGCTGTGGTAGGGCGCCAGCGCGGCCAGGCCGGGCAGCGCGGCGCTGTGGAACTCCGACACCAGCAGTGCATAGAGTGCAGGAGTGAGTGACTCACCCATGCCGTACTTGAGCAGACAGCGCACTATCCGCTGCTGCGTCTGCGGCTCGAGGTAGCTGTGGTAGGGCGCCAGCGCGGCCAGGCCGGGCAGCGCGGCGCTGTGGAACTCCGACACCAGCAGTGCATAGAGTGCAGGAGTGAGTGACTCACCCATGCCGTACTTGAGCAGACAGCGCACTATCCGCTGCTGCGTCTGCGGCTCGAGGTAGCTGTGGTAGGGCGCCAGCGCGGCCAGGCCGGGCAGCGCGGCGCTGTGGAACTCCGACACCAGCAGTGCATAGAGTGCAGGAGTGAGTGACTCACCCATGCCGTACTTGAGCAGACAGCGCACTATCCGCTGCTGCGTCTGCGGCTCGAGGTAGCTGTGGTAGGGCGCCAGCGCGGCCAGGCCGGGCAGCGCGGCGCTGTGGAACTCCGACACCAGCAGCTTGTGCCCGCCGCCCACGCGCAGGCACTCGGGGAAGTTCAGGCTGCGGTCCGAGATCTGCAATATTTGATTAATTAACTCTCACGCTGCGACCATGTTTAAGTATGGCAGACATCATTATTGAACTGTTGTCTGTCCACTGTTATACAAGATGGAACATAAATAATGGACTAAACTTAAGTTGCTTAATGTGCATATCAAACTGAAGACAAAACAAATTACTTTCCCATACAAAAATGTCAGCACGCCCCAGTCCTTCTCGCGCGCGCGCCGCCGCTATATATCGCTTTGAAGTGATCTTACCATAGAACACAGGGTAGAGGCCAGCATGTCCAAGTCTTGTGCCCGGCGCCCGATGGCCAGGGAGCGCGTCTGCAGCAGGTGCGGCAGCGCCGCCGCTATATATCGCTTTGAAGTGATCTTACCATAGAACACAGGGTAGAGGCCAGCATGTCCAAGTCTTGTGCCCGGCGCCCGATGGCCAGGGAGCGCGTCTGCAGCAGGTGCGGCAGCGCCGCCGCTATATATCGCTTTGAAGTGATCTTACCATAGAACACAGGGTAGAGGCCAGCATGTCCAAGTCTTGTGCCCGGCGCCCGATGGCCAGGGAGCGCGTCTGCAGCAGGTGCGGCAGCGCCGCCGCTATATATCGCTTTGAAGTGATCTTACCATAGAACACAGGGTAGAGGCCAGCATGTCCAAGTCTTGTGCCCGGCGCCCGATGGCCAGGGAGCGCGTCTGCAGCAGGTGCGGCAGCGCCGCCGCTATATATCGCTTTGAAGTGATCTTACCATAGAACACAGGGTAGAGGCCAGCATGTCCAAGTCTTGTGCCCGGCGCCCGATGGCCAGGGAGCGCGTCTGCAGCAGGTGCGGCAGCGCCGCCGCTATATATCGCTTTGAAGTGATCTTACCATAGAACACAGGGTAGAGGCCAGCATGTCCAAGTCTTGTGCCCGGCGCCCGATGGCCAGGGAGCGCGTCTGCAGCAGGTGCGGCAGCGCCGCCGCTATATATCGCTTTGAAGTGATCTTACCATAGAACACAGGGTAGAGGCCAGCATGTCCAAGTCTTGTGCCCGGCGCCCGATGGCCAGGGAGCGCGTCTGCAGCAGGTGCGGCAGCGCCGCCGCTATATATCGCTTTGAAGTGATCTTACCATAGAACACAGGGTAGAGGCCAGCATGTCCAAATCTTGTGCCCGGCGCCCGATGGCCAGGGAGCGCGTCTGCAGCAGGTGCGGCAGCGCCGCCGCTATATATCGCTTTGAAGTGATCTTACCATAGAACACAGGGTAGAGGCCAGCATGTCCAAGTCTTGTGCCCGGCGCCCGATGGCCAGGGAGCGCGTCTGCAGCAGGTGCGGCAGCGCCGCCGCTATATATCGCTTTGAAGTGATCTTACCATAGAACACAGGGTAGAGGCCAGCATGTCCAAGTCTTGTGCCCGGCGCCCGATGGCCAGGGAGCGCGTCTGCAGCAGGTGCGGCAGCGCCGCCGCTATATATCGCTTTGAAGTGATCTTACCATAGAACACAGGGTAGAGGCCAGCATGTCCAAGTCTTGTGCCCGGCGCCCGATGGCCAGGGAGCGCGTCTGCAGCAGGTGCGGCAGCGCCGCCGCTATATATCGCTTTGAAGTGATCTTACCATAGAACACAGGGTAGAGGCCAGCATGTCCAAGTCTTGTGCCCGGCGCCCGATGGCCAGGGAGCGCGTCTGCAGCAGGTGCGGCAGCGCCGCCGCTATATATCGCTTTGAAGTGATCTTACCATAGAACACAGGGTAGAGGCCAGCATGTCCAAGTCTTGTGCCCGGCGCCCGATGGCCAGGGAGCGCGTCTGCAGCAGGTGCGGCAGCGCCGCCGCTATATATCGCTTTGAAGTGATCTTACCATAGAACACAGGGTAGAGGCCAGCATGTCCAAGTCTTGTGCCCGGCGCCCGATGGCCAGGGAGCGCGTCTGCAGCAGGTGCGGCAGCGCCGCCGCTATATATCGCTTTGAAGTGATCTTACCATAGAACACAGGGTAGAGGCCAGCATGTCCAAGTCTTGTGCCCGGCGCCCGATGGCCAGGGAGCGCGTCTGCAGCAGGTGCGGCAGCGCCGCCGCTATATATCGCTTTGAAGTGATCTTACCATAGAACACAGGGTAGAGGCCAGCATGTCCAAGTCTTGTGCCCGGCGCCCGATGGCCAGGGAGCGCGTCTGCAGCAGGTGCGGCAGCGCCGCCGCTATATATCGCTTTGAAGTGATCTTACCATAGAACACAGGGTAGAGGCCAGCATGTCCAAGTCTTGTGCCCGGCGCCCGATGGCCAGGGAGCGCGTCTGCAGCAGGTGCGGCAGCGCCGCCGCTATATATCGCTTTGAAGTGATCTTACCATAGAACACAGGGTAGAGGCCAGCATGTCCAAGTCTTGTGCCCGGCGCCCGATGGCCAGGGAGCGCGTCTGCAGCAGGTGCGGCAGCGCCGCCGCTATATATCGCTTTGAAGTGATCTTACCATAGAACACAGGGTAGAGGCCAGCATGTCCAAGTCTTGTGCCCGGCGCCCGATGGCCAGGGAGCGCGTCTGCAGCAGGTGCGGCAGCGCCGCCGCTATATATCGCTTTGAAGTGATCTTACCATAGAACACAGGGTAGAGGCCAGCATGTCCAAGTCTTGTGCCCGGCGCCCGATGGCCAGGGAGCGCGTCTGCAGCAGGTGCGGCAGCGCCGCCGCTATATATCGCTTTGAAGTGATCTTACCATAGAACACAGGGTAGAGGCCAGCATGTCCAAGTCTTGTGCCCGGCGCCCGATGGCCAGGGAGCGCGTCTGCAGCAGGTGCGGCAGCGCGCGCAGCACGCGCGCCAGCACGCCCCAGTCCTTCTCGCGCGTCAGCGCCGCCGCCAGCAGCCGCGCCGCGCGCCCCACCGGCAGCAGGCAGGTGCCCTGCACAATTTAAAAGTACTATATTACTTTTCTTGAATGCTGTGATGGTTAAGGCATTTAGAAAGAAAGAATTAAAGAAGATTGAATGGTTTTCAGAAATCTAAACAGTAGACATCAGCGATGTTCTCACTAATACAAAAAGTAACCGAAAATATTGACAAACGAAGACGAATAACTGCTCTATTTTTAGACATGAGTAAGGCATTTGATTTAGTAAAACATGAGATACTACTCAACAAATGCAGTCGGTATGGAATTAGAGGACCAGCTCTAAACTGGATCCAAAGTTACATAAGTAATCGGAACCAATGTGTGGAGATTACACAAATAGATAATAAACTTGAATCAAGGGTATACAGATCACCGTGCAAGGTTAACAATTACGGTGTACCACAGGGCAGCGTATTAGGCCCGCTTTTATTCCTTTTATATATTATTGATTTGCCAAATGCAATTTACCATAAATGCACCCTATTTGCAGATGACATATCGGTTATAATTCCTGACATCACTAATAATAATAATTATACTGACATAATAAACTCCTCCGTAGAAACAGTAATAAATTGGCTAGAAAATAATAACCTAAACGTAAACATAGATAAGACTAAACTAATACAATTTCATATTTATAATAATACACGTGAAAAGCTTGACATCCATGGTAGAGGAATCGTAATTGATGAAGTACATGACACCAAGTTTCTAGGCATAATTACTGATGAACATTGTAACTGGAAAAAACTAGTAGAGTGTCTGTACGCGTATTAATAGATTTATATACGCTTTAAAAAAATTAAAATATCAAGCTGGAGAACAAGCTGCCCTTACTGACCCACTGCCCTTACTTGCATATCAAGGGTATGTCGACTCAGTATTAAGATATGGATTGCTATTGTGGGGCAACTCTACATATACAGTATGTTAGGTTAAACGAGGGACATATTAAGGGAGGGTGTTCAGTATTCGATTCTCGTCCCAAATATTTAAAAACCTATAACCTAATTTTTTTCGTAATTGTCCTATAAAATACATTATCATGAACACTGAGCGCGCAAGAGGTGAACTTGTAAACAGTAGAAGCTCGTGCGTAAACCCCGCCCTCCCCCTCGCCCTTTCCTCTGTGTTGTTCCGATGCACCGACAGGACCCACCCCCGCGCTGACCGCACCCGCAGTCTATGCGAGCGCGCCGCTAGTTCCGCATGTCTGGCGCATCCGCGTATTGCATAAACAACCCCGCTTACCGATAAGTGTGTTCTGTAAACGTGTACTTGACTAACTAAAAAATACGTCATATCAATATTCCAATGAAGAATACTGGGATATGGTTCGTACCTACGTGTTATCGAATGATAGTGTACAAGGAGCTATTAATTTGTACCGAGAGATGTTTCCCAACCGCCAGATTCCGTTGTACAACCTTATGCTAGGTGTCAACCAACGATTGCGAACATTCGGTCAGTTCACCGTACCGACGCATGCCCAAGGACGAGGGAGGGAGCCATACCCAGTGCACCTACAAGAAGCCATTTTTGAATACTTCGAGCATCACCCACAAGAAAGCACTCGAAATGCTGCAAGACGATTCGGCGTATCACATTGGACTGTGTGGAAGCTGCTGCATGAAGAAGGAATGCACCCATACCATTTTAGACCCGTTTGGTTTAAAGTATGAAGCGAAAATGGATTCTACCTAAAGGTCATTGACCCGCACACATGTTCTGCGATAATACTAAACACGTTAGCGCAAGGGTGTATACACGTTGTGAGACTTTTGCGAAATTTTTGGTATGGTTCTGTTTGTTATTTATCAGTGCTTTTTTTTGTTCATATTTTTATTAGTATCATATAAGCATACACTATTATGGGTTTGAATACGTCCCTCGTTTAAACTAACATACTGTATACACAAAGCTTATCTAGCTCAAAAAAAGTGTATTAGGGCAATATGTGGCGCAAGCCCTCTTGAGTCGTGTAGACCTTTATTTAAAAAGCTGAGACTCCTGACAGTTAAATCTCTATACATACTCGAGGTAGCGATGTTTGTATAAAACAATCCTCATTTATTTGACAAAGCCCGTGTTAATAAAAAATACCTATCTACAGATCCATTGAAATTGGCTTCATAAAAATGTTCAAGTAGTTAGACATATTAATGAATGTGGTATTATTCTATAGATGCTGTATATATATATATATATATATATATTGTCGTATAAATTTGCATGCCGTCAAATCGGCGTAACATGCTGAACCTGTACAATTCTATATAACACCTTGTAACTATTTTCTGGCGAATTAATAAATATTTCATTTCATTTTATTGACAAAAGAAGTATACCTCTCTCTGTGTGTTCTACCGTCTGCACAATGGGATGTGTTCAGAGGAATTATTTGATTTGATGCCCACGGCCACCTTCTATCATCGCCCATCTCGCCACACGTACGTTGAGGTTGTGGAATTAACTCCCTGTTACGGTTTCCCCGAGAGACTACAGCATGGGGGCTTTCAATAACGGAATTGTAAGGTTTCTAACGGGTCGGCAACGCGCTATGTCCCTGGTGTTCCAAGCGTTCATAGGCTACGGTGACCACTTACCATCAGGTGGGCTGTATGCTTGTTTAACAACTAAGGTGTATAAAAAAACCTGGCCTGTGTAAATGTGACAACCGGAAGGGGAAGTCCTCGTAGAACATACTCTGACCAAATCAGAGACGTTCTCAAGAAAGGCCAGGTCTAAACCGGCGAGCATGATTGAAGAATATAATGACAATAGAACAAAAGAGGTGTGCAAAGTTCGTGTCAAATGGAAATATTAATAATATGTTTATTCACATCTCACAAGGAATTTACAAATAAAAATATCAAATTAACAATTTTCGTTGCTATAAATAGGTCCTTGTGAGAGTCTGCAGTCTGAACTAGGTCGAGACCTGTACTACAGAACTCCAGGCTCTCTCCGGAAAATCTAAACAGTTTATTCTATGACATAAAACTAATATAGGTTATTGTGTGAGTGTGTGTATGTGTGTGTGTGTATGTGTGTGCGTGTGTGTGTGTATATGAGAGTAAGATCACGTAATCCTGTATATTTAATAAGTTATGGTACTAATTTATTTTTGATATTTGTTTAATAATATTTATTAGGTTTTCGGTATCATCATATGATAGTTTTAGAAGCCAGTTGATGACTTTTCTTTTTTATCCGGGTATATACAAAGTTGAATTACATTCTCTTTGTCTACTATGTTATTTTTCTTTTCTAAATGACAAGGCCCTTTAACGTGTGTGTCCCCCCAGTGACAGTAGAAAGGTAATAGTTACCGGGGGCAGGTCCTTAGGCTGCGCGGGCTGGTGCTGGTGGCCGCGCTGCGCCGGCGGCTCGGCCAGCAGGAAGGGCGAGCACAGCGGCTTGAGGCGCAAGGCCGCCGCGCCGTACACGTGTGTGTCCCCCCAGTGACAGTAGAAAGGTAATAGTTACCGGGGGCAGGTCCTTAGGCTGCGCGGGCTGGTGCTGGTGGCCGCGCTGCGCCGGCGGCTCGGCCAGCAGGAAGGGCGAGCACAGCGGCTTGAGGCGCAAGGCCGCCGCGCCGTACACGTGTGTGTCCCCCCAGTGACAGTAGAAAGGTAATAGTTACCGGGGGCAGGTCCTTAGGCTGCGCGGGCTGGTGCTGGTGGCCGCGCTGCGCCGGCGGCTCGGCCAGCAGGAAGGGCGAGCACAGCGGCTTGAGGCGCAAGGCCGCCGCGCCGTACACGTGTGTGTCCCCCCAGTGACAGTAGAAAGGTAATAGTTACCGGGGGCAGGTCCTTAGGCTGCGCGGGCTGGTGCTGGTGGCCGCGCTGCGCCGGCGGCTCGGCCAGCAGGAAGGGCGAGCACAGCGGCTTGAGGCGCAAGGCCGCCGCGCCGTACACGTGTGTGTCCCCCCAGTGACAGTAGAAAGGTAATAGTTACCGGGGGCAGGTCCTTAGGCTGCGCGGGCTGGTGCTGGTGGCCGCGCTGCGCCGGCGGCTCGGCCAGCAGGAAGGGCGAGCACAGCGGCTTGAGGCGCAAGGCCGCCGCGCCGTACACGGGCGCCCCGCTGCTGTCGTAGCAAAACCCCACGCAGTTAAATTGGTTCGCCCGGAGACCGAACAGCATCTCGAATATCTGGAGATGAGACACACTTCATAAGAAAAATTTTAATGTGAAACATCTATAGCCGCACGTTAAACAGATTTCTGGCGTGGCGACGCAAGCCGTGGCGACGCGTCGCCACGCTATACGATAGTAGTGTGTACGGTGTGGCGACGCGTCGCCATGCGCAATCGACTTTTAATTTATATTACTTTTTATAGATATTACTTTTACAAAATAATGTCGATGTTTCCATCTGCCAGGCGTCCCGTGACGGCTCATTTTTTTTGTACACATTTCACATAATGTCTCAGTTGTATCATTTTTTTTCGATAATACAATATTCTTTATTGTACACCAAGATTTACATATACAGTTGGAACGTTTTTTTTTTTTTATTATTGGTTCACAAATCGGACAATACAATAACTCTTTCATATAAAACACAAATCTATATAAAACAAATAACCAAACTGTATGCCCTAAAATAGTGAACACAGCGTGCTTTAATAACTAAAAGACCTAAACTAAAGAATAAAATTAAATATACAAATAAATTAGGACATAATTACAGAAACTAAAAAATTTTAATTAAAAATAATAACTAAAAAAAAAATGGAAAAGCTAACAATTATCTAAGCATTGGCTCCTCAAGCGTTTTTTGATGCAATGTTTAGCTGATGCTAAGCCACTGGAAAAGATGTCAAAAAGTTGTCGTATGCCATTATAGCTTGAGGCCATTCTATAAAATGGGGCATGTTGTCCAATATTGGTTCGGCAATGAGCCGTTTCAAAAGTCCGCCTATTACAAAGTCTACTACTTTGGCGAGGTACAGCAAATTGAATTCTCTCCAGTAAACTTTCACAATCTATATGACCATTAATTAATTTATAAAGATAAACAATATCCGCACCTTTCCGTCTTATTTGTAAAGTTGACATGTTAAAATGGTGTAGCCTTGATTCGTAAGACTTAAGGTTTTTACATAGGTTACTGACATATGAGAGTTATACAAAGCGTTTTTGGACTCGCTCTAGTTTACTACGGTATACATCGTAAGTTGGGTTCCAGACTGGACTTGCATATTCGAATATGCTGCGAACTATGCAATTATAAACAGGTATAGTCACATAGGGATCCCTAAATGCTTTCAGTTGCCTAGATATAAAACCAGAGAGACGGGAAGCTTTTTGTACTATGTGATCCGTGTGATGTCTAAAATTAAGTTGAGAATCCATAATTACGCCTAAGTCTCGAATCTGCGATACCTCATTAAGGGCTACATTATTAATAGAGAATATTGCTGTGGTTGGGTTTCTTTTCCTTGTAAATTTAATATGCTTACATTTACTAGCATTCAGAATCATATCATTCTCGATGCACCATTCCGTCAGTTTATTGATTTCATTTTGCAACTTTATTAGGTCATCGTCACAATTAACAATTTGATACAATTTTAGGTCGTCGGCATACACGGTAAATTAACATTCTAATTTACAAGCCAAATCATTTATGAAAATTAAAAATAATAAGGGGCCCATATGCGATCGCTGGGGTACCCCTGATGGTGTAACGTTTGACTGAGATTTAAAACCTTGAACCACTACCATTAGAGATCTATTTTTTAAATATGATTCACACCAACGCTTTAATAACCCATGAATACCCATATTTTCCATCTTTTTTAGCAGAATGTTGTGATTAATAAGGTCAAAGGCTTTGCAAAAGTCAGTATACACGGCATGTACCTCCTTCCCTTCGTCCAATGCATCTGCAATATCACTAACAAAACATAAAAGATTTGTTGTTGTTGATCTTCCCAGGAGAAAACCATGTTGCGCAGGATGGAGTTGTTGTTTAACATGCCAATATATTTTTTTTTACAAAAATAGATTCAAAAACTTTACCAAAAGAAGAAAGTATGGAGACTGGTCGATAATTAGACACCTCTGAGATGTCCCCACGTTTCATATTTATACAAAGCTCCATAGATAACTTTTATCTTAACTTAGTTTATTTTCTTATTAATCAACACGTCCTGATATAGTAATATGGTTTTGATCTGTTGTCTATCTCGTCTACTATACCTACTAGAGTTCTCTGCCGCGCATTCTAAACCGGGTCGGGAAACTGTGAGCCGCCGAAGCGGTCGTTAAGCGGACGGCGGGAGGTCAGAACGAGACTGCACTCTTCAAAAGAAACGTTATATTTTCTTAGTGCGCGTCGTCTATCGCGCTAATACAATTGATAGTTTCTCAAATTTAGTTATACGGAAGTAGTACATTCAGTGACAACCCCATATTGGGTTCCAAACACACACATTGTGGACACCTACTGCTACACTGCAGACCAAGAAAATGCCAGTGGGTCATCCTCCGGCCTGCGCAAACCTCCTGGAACTCCGCGACATCTCCGTCATCGGCGAAGCCAGGAGAGTAATAGTGCACCTACCTCCATAGGGTGTAAATATTGACGGGCTGTAGTACTCATGACCATTTAACTCTTATTAAATAATAAATTTGTAAGGTATTGAGTGTTGCAATTTGTTTTATTTCATTTACAATTATTTTTTTTATCGAGCTCATGGAAGACATACCTTAATTCTAATGTCAGGATGATACATGAAGAGGGAGTGCCTTTTGTAGTGGTTGTCCAAGTGGTCGAGCAGCACCAGGAAGCAGCGCGCGGCGTGCGAGGCGGGCGCGAGCAGCAGTTTGTCGTGCAGCAGTTCCAGCAGCCCGGTGGCGGCCTGCTGCAGGTCGCTCACGTCCGCGTCGGCCGGGATCGGAACTTCCGTCACGTAGATTTCGAAGGGCCGGTTGAGGATCTGAAGAAACGAAGGATATTCGTTCAGAAATAGGTCGTCAACCGAGGGGGGTAAGAGGAAAGGTGGGGGGTCGTCACCTTCTCCAGCAGGTCGATGAGGTCGGTGCAGGCGTCGGACGTGCAGGCGCGCGCCAGGCCGGCCAGCGCGCGGGCCGCGGCGGCGCGCAGCGCGCCCTCCGCGTCCAGCGCGCACGCGCCCAGCGCCGGCACGCCCACCAGCTCCACCAGCTCCTCGCCGTACAGGCAGCGGTTGCGGCGGATGAACTGCAGCAGCGCGTCCAGCGCGTGCAGGCGCACGGCGCGGCGCGGCTCGGCGCGCACGTAGCGCTCGGCCAGCGCCAGCGCGCCGCACACCCACTCCGCGCCGCTGGGCGCCAGCGCCGCCGCGCGCGCCGACACCAGCCGCATCGTGGACGCCTCCTGCCGCCACACACATCATGTTATAACCCACATCGCCAACCTATACTGTCTCCGACGACATGCGCTAAAATCTAATTCTATTTTTGGAACGGTCGAGAGAACCACCTTTCGACAAATCGTACATCGTATTAAGGTGCCCTGGGGGCTAAATTATCCTCAGACTTTTTAAGTCTGAGGATAATTTAGCCCCCATTAATCAGAAATTCTCAGTAAACATGAGACCGTTGACCAACATTTTAATAAATTAAAGTCATGTAACCATAGGACTGACGACAGTGTTAATCCATCGAAATGATAGAGTAAAACGAGGTTACGATTATATCCTAGAAACTTCTCTAAAGCGTTTGATGCAGATGATCACAACCTACTAAGCTTGGACATGCAGGTAACTTCAAATCTTTGGTAATATGGTGTACCATCTAGTAGTAAATATCCACGATTATTAACGATACGTCACAACAAATGTTCAATAGAATAATGACATCAGGTGTACCCCAGGGATTACACTTGGATCCACTCTTATAATGGTTCGCAAATGTTTTATAATCCAAAATAGCATCTAAATACGAATTTAGGAATCATTAGTAAAAGACGGACAAAAAGTTGTCACTTGTGATATTAGAATATATCCAACGTATTGTTGATTTCGTACATTATGAGATGCACGTCGTACATAATGTGTGACTAACCGGCCGGTCGTGTCCGCAGAAGTCGATCAGATCTAACAAAGCATCCACGTCTCCGTTGTACGTCCCCGCGTCGTGCAACTGTTCGATCGACGTGATCAGTGCGTGCACGCGCGTGTGGATCAATTCGTTCGGAGGGTCGAAATTTTCTGTAAATAAAAGAATATATTAATACGGAAACACAAAAATGTATATAAATAGAAAATACCGGTATATTGACAAAAACACTATTATTCGCAGCACCACATCGAACGTTACCACCTGCTGGTAGTATTAGTGTAACTCACTGTCCTGCTGCAGTATGGTGCGTATGATCCGGAGCAGCACGTCCCAGGCCGACTCGCACAGCTCCTGCGGCACGCGCCCCACCACGCTCTGCAGACTCAGCACCACCTCGAACGTCACCACTTGCTGGTTGCAATCCAGAGCCTGAGACAAAACTCATTTATATTATATTTCAATCGGTTCTCAAATCTACCTTTGCGCGAGGATCTAGTCATATATAGATGGATGTTATTTAGAACAGGTTTTCGTTGACATTAGCACTGTATAGAACTATCAGGCCACTATACTACTGTATTAATGCCATTTAAAGTGTTATTAGAGGTCAATGTGAGTGCAAAACGTCTTGTGCTGGTTCGAATGAGTAACTCATAAACAGTGCACCTTAGAGTATATACTCGTGTTTCATTTACACAGTTCAAGTTGCAAACAATCCCAATAAGACATAACAGCCGTGTACCTTGAGGAAGGCCGGCAGCACGGCGAGGAAGGACACCTTGAGCGTGGGCACGCGGCGCGGGCTCCACAGCGCCATGTAGATGTAGAACACGGCGCCGCGCAGCAGCCCCGCGTCCTCCGCGCCCGCCCTCAGCAGCGCCACCATCTCCTGCAGCGCCGCGTGGCCCAGGTCCGCGCCCACCACGTAGCGCACCAGCTGCACACGCACGCTAACCATCATCTCCCTCCTTCTAATACGGTGAAGCAGGGGATGGCTACTTTCAATTACAGATATGCATATAAGCATGTTTATAAATGACATGGGGAGTATGTAAGTTGGCAGACCGCCCCGTTAGCGCGACTCACCTTCCAGCTGTTCTGGCAGTAGTGCTCGATGTTGACGGTGCGGCACAGCGCCGACACGAAGGTGCGCAGGGCGGCGCGCGGCAGCAGCGAGTACGACACCACGGCCTCCAGCAGCGACAGGCACGCCTGCACCACCGAGCTGTCGGCGCAGTACACGCACAGGTGGCACGCGTTGCTGCAACACGAGAGCCACGTCACCTCAACGCGTAGCCCAGAGCACGTGTCCTGCTCGGAGACCTGCGAGTCTCGAATACTGTCCGGTCTATCGATACTCCTAACGTTTGGGCTATGTCGGCAGGTGTGCCCAATTTCAATTAAAGTAACAGCAACTTGGTTCAAATTTAGACCTGGCATTCTGAGTTTATTAACACCCAGAAAGTCACTTAACACGATAAACAAAACAGACAAGGCAAACATTAAAACAAAACCTCAATTTAAACTTAATTCAATGTATGTTATTTTTCAAAGTATTTAAGAACACATTACAAGCAATAATTACGGAAAGAACAAATGAAATTAAAAATAAATTGTGTGTACTTATGTACACGCGTTAGAAGTTATACTTCTTAATATACAACTTGAACATAGTTAGCAATTTTCATACCACCTAGAACTAACGACATGCTGTTATTTTTACGATGCGCGCGCATCGTAAAAATAACACTTTTCATTCACTGTCATTCACTGTCATACCACCTAGAACTAACTTCATGCTGTTATTCACTGTCATACCACCTAGAACTAACTTCATGCTGTTATTCACTGTCATACCACCTAGAACTAACTTCATGCTGTTATTCACTGTCATACCACCTAGAACTAACTTCATGCTGTTATTCACTGTCATACCACCTAGAACTAACTTCATGCTGTTATTCACTGTCATACCACCTAGAACTAACTTCATGCTGTTATTCACTGTCATACCACCTAGAACTAACTTCATGCTGTTATTCACTCTCATACCACCTAGAACTAACTTCATGCTGTTAAATTTTTGGTGTCGGTGTGCGCGCGCATCGTAAAAATTCACTCTCATCATTTTTCTCCATCGCGCCAAAAGAAGTATAACTTCAAAAATATGAACTCCAAAACATTCATTTTCTAAATAAGATTTAATAATATTTGCGGTCAATAAGTATTATTACAACAGGACATATTCAACCTTTTTTGGAGTTGCTCTATATTTGTCTACGACCGTATCTTTTCAATTGGGGCGGATAGAAATCGGTGGTAGTAATATAGCGCCACCGTCGTTATAGAGCAAGGCCCGCAATAATAACATTAAAATCTTAATTCAACAGTAACGTTGCATATTTATTCAACGATCCATAGTTAACTTTTATCTTAACTTAGTTTATTTTCTTATTAATTAACACGTCCTGACATAGTAGTATGGTTTTGATCCGTTGTCTAACTAGTCCACTATACCTACCAGTTTTAAATTACAAACCAAACATCATATGCTTCACAACATAGACAGAAAGACGAATTCACACACCATATTTAAAATATATCTAAAACTTTTGCAATTAAATTAACGTTTTTAACTAAATAATTTTAATTATAAATAAATGTTACTTCCAAATGACTAGAATAAATTAACTTCTTATATCATAAATTTGTTAGGCCAATTTACAATTGCTTTTTAAAGTTGATTTAAATAGGAGCAGTAATTACAGAACAATAATTGCTTCAGTCATACAATGGCAAGGCCTTCTGCAGTCCTTCAACATTCAAGCTGCATAGAGACAGTCTGATATAATCAATGGCATTTATTCGATCGAAGGTTACTAGTGTTATATAAAAGGCTGCATGGTATCACGACTTTATAACCCCCGACAAAAAACAGAGGCAAGTCAACAATTCAAATAACGTTAATAAAGTCACCTCATGTAAACTATATTTAATAAATAAATAAAAAAGATTTTTATTCACGTAGACTTTAAAAATGCGCTTGTAAATAGTCAGAACATGTTTGTAGTGTGTCTTATAAAAAATAATGAAATAAAATAAATAAAATCAAAATGGTTTTTATTCACGTAGACACTACAACATCGCTTGTAAATATTCAGAATATGTTTGTAGTAGTATATGATTAATTTATAATTATTTCCATATAATAATTTCAAAAGTCCGGCCTCGGAGAGCCCGTAAAGCCGTCGATCCTGTACCTGACCCCTTTCTCCTCCTGAATGGCTGAACCAATCTTCTTCAAATTTGATACAGTGGTAGTGACCGTATTCTAAATTCATAAAAATCGGACACGCCACGTAGGAATAAGCACCGAGAAAAACAAAGGTCATTGGGCTACTAAGTATGGGACCTATACCCACGGCCTACAGAAAAAAAAATAGGTAGTATGTTTAGATAAACGTCTCTAGTTTACGAATATATATGTCGCATTAACGCAGACAACGGGAAAAAAACATATATCTAAAAAATACAATAATAAGGTTTATTATAACAAGGCTTAGTACATTTTTATTGGTTTTTTGATAGTAAACATGATTTTAAAAATAAAACAAGTATAGAAGAGTTTTTAAGTTTTATTCGACATGATCAATGTCTACAGGAATAATTGTATCGTCTAAAACCGCCGCAGGCGCATCAATTTGATTTTGATGTCGGGCCCAAGACAAAAAATATATTATAATAATATACTGGAATATATACTACATATATATTATATAATATATACTATAAAAAATATACTGGAACTGTTTTATCAATACATTTATTACCTATTTTTTTATTTATCTTTAACATTTTATTCCCATGGTTTAAAAAAAATATAACTATCTAAATTTTAATGTAAGTTAATACTTAACAATTTAAAACTAATTTGGTTTTTGTAGGAAAACTATCGTTAACTGGGTCAGATTTCGCCCAATGACCTTTCAACAAAGTTTTTGTTTGCAGCATTTGTAAGCAGAATGCCTTGCAGACCCAGTTTTAAAGAGTATAATAAAAATCAACATTAATTGTTAGCGTTCCCGTACGGTTCTTGCGCCCTGGGTCAAGCCTATTCAGTCTGTGGGTAAACCAGGTCCTGCCTTGGGTTACATTATTGTAAATGAAATACACTCATGTTACTCGCTGATAATGTAGCTTTCTTTAGTTATCAGCTGAAAATGACGTTTTTGAGTTTATCCTTTACAAAATACCAAACAAAACAATATATCATTTTTTTGTTAGAATATTAGTTTAGATTACTGATGTTAACAATTTATAAAATTCGAAAAGCTCTCATGATCGTGCCTATAAGAAGAATTGCCATTCACTTACTCAACAATCCCATGCACGATCTGGTCGTCCAAGTAGGTGGCATTGAACTTGACGACGTTGATGACGAGCTGCAGGAACTCCACCAGCTGCGGCGGCGGCTGGATCTGCGGCAGCCACTCCAGGAGGAACGGACCGATCTGCAATCGGGAGCAGCAGGGTCAGACAAGAATATACCTACTATTGTCTGGATTAAATGGCGGCCGGTCAACTATGAAGCCATTGAGACAAGCCAACCGCGGGTTATAGTGATCTAATGTGTGTGCAAACATTGGTGCACTCTGTGCTCTATTATTGTTATAAGCCAATGAGATGTGGAGAAATACCAGGTGCAGGGCTAAGAGCTCTCCACGACACTTGGAATACTGTCAACTTCCAATCTCCAGATTGCTACTGAGTAATTTTCAGGTTAAGTTCTGTACGTAAGGCTCAGTGGTCAAGGTAGCCGCTGCGCTACCACCTCGGTGCCATCGTGTTACGGATTCAAACCCCAGACTGGACAACTATTTGTGTGAACCAGAAATGATTGGTCTGAGCCTCCTTGATGGCAATGTTATGGAAGGGCGAAGTCTGATAATACTACCAAATATGTGCTTAAAGTGAGGGGAACACCCAAATACTCCGAAATATTTTATTCCGAATTTCAATGTTCCGATTTTCAAAAGTCCGAATTTCATAATACCTAAGAATTGTAATGTCTATTATTAAAAATCACGAAATTAATTCTACCGAAAGTCGTAAATACGTTTTGTTAGATTTCCGATTTTCAAACGTTCGAAGAGTCAAATGCTCGAAGGGTTCTCAATCCGAAAAACGACATTCCGATTTTCAATACTTCGAATAAACTAAAAGTCAACAGGTTATGCTACAAAATTTGGTGACAGAAACGAATCGCTGCACAACCGACTTCACGTAGTCTTGTCTGCCCTATCCTAGAGTGTAATTTAAGCCCGCGTAGGCGCGGAGGGGTGGGGCGGCCCGCGAGCTGAGGAGCAGGTGGCTTGAAGGCGCGCCGCCGCAGCTGAGGCTGTCAGCAAGCCGAAGCTGCGGTGGTGAGCGTTAAAACCATCTGCGACGATAAGCTCGCGTGGGCCCGCCCAAACCCCGCAGCGCCGGAGCCGTGCCAGAAACAATGCCTGCTGCATGCAGCCGCCGAGTTTCAGATCCCCTCTATTGTTAATTAATCATTTGGGTTAGGTTAGGTTAAAATTGTGACCAGGGAAACAAAATATTTTTATTCGTATTGTTGATATTAGGTCTTTACCTATGAAATTGCCGTTCTGCAGTACTGGCCATTTCAAATCAAAATAATTTTTGTTTGGCTAAGAATTCTAATTTCAAATTAATTTTATTTTAAAAACATGGATTCTTTTTTCCAAAAGTAGTCATTTCTTTATTGATTAGTGTTACATTTTCATCGCATTTCAATCTTTTTCGTCATCATGGATACGTTAAAAATTCGAGTAATTATGGAATATGAGTACCGTCGTGGCAGCAACGCGGCACAAGCGGCACGCAACATCAACGACGTTTACGGAGCTAACACTACAAACCAACGCACCACCTGTTATTGGTTTGCTCGCTTCCGTTCTGGAAATTTCGACCTGAAAAATGAACCTCGCGGTCGTCCGAAGACTTTGGTCGACAATGACGAATTAAAGGCGGTTGTGGAAGCTGATGATACACAATCTACGGCTGAATTAGCAGCAGCTTTCGACGTTAGCGTCAAAACAATATTGGTCCATTTGCGTCAAATTGGCAAGGTAAAAAAGCTTGACAAATGGGTGCCCCACGAACTCAATGATCGCCAGCGCGAAGTACGCGTCGAGACGTGCCTTGCACTGCTCAACAGACACACAAATGAAGGAATTTTGAACCGCATTGTTACCTGCGATGAAAAATGGATTCTGTTTGATAACCGCAAGCGCTCAGCAAGTTGGTTGGATCCTGGTTCAGCACCTAAACAATGCCCTAAACGAAAACTTACCCCTAGAAAAGTGATGGTCACTGTTTGGTGGTCTAGCGCCGGTGTGATTCATCACAGCTTCTTACCAAACGGGGTGAGCATTACTGCAGATGTGTACTGTGAAGAACTGAGCACAATGATGGAGAAGCTGGCGCATCTCCAACCAGCATTGGTCAATCGCTCGTCTCCGCTGCTCCTGCACGACAACGCGCGACCTCATACTGCACAGCAGACGGTCTCCAAGTTGCAAGAACTGGGGTTGGAAGCTCTCCGTCATCCGCCCTACTCACCAGACCTTGCGCCTACAGACTACTACTTTTTCCAGAATTTGGATAACTTCTTGGCGGGAAAAAAATTCAATACCCGAGAGGCAGTACAAAATGCCTTTGAAGAATTTGTTGCCTCCCGTCCAGCTGATTTCTTTAAGAAGGGCATCAATAAACTGCCACTGCGATGGCAAAGATGCATTGATTGCATGGGTGATTACTTCGATTAATACAAATAAAAAAATTCATGAAAAAAATTCGTTTAAATTTTTTCATACAAAACGGCAATTTCATAGGTAAAGACCTATTATTTCGAATTATCATTAAGTCGGACTTTTTGTTATTCGATCTATTGAAGCTCGGTGTTTTAAGTGTAATTATATACCATTCGGATTTATTAAAATCGGTATTTTGAAATTCGTATTTGTGACTGTCGGAATAAAGTTTTTCGTATTAATGTAGTGTACCCTAAAGTGAGGCTCCAAACACACAATTCATGATTTTCAAAATGATGTTTATGACAATAAAATATTTTGTATTTTATTTATTCTTGTGCTTTGTGTCCGGGGCTGCATGTTTGTAAAGTACCCTGCAATACAGGGATTTATTTCCCTAGTGCGGGAGTTGTTCTAAAGTAGGATTTGATGTGATGACTATACTTACATAGCACACTTTCTATCTATCGGTGAGGGCACACTGAAGACCTATATAAATAAAAAACTAGAACCCATTACACAACTGGGTTTTAGTTTAAGGTTCATTTTGATACTAACCCATATTACTAAACAGGCCGGGCTATCCCTCCGGGCTGGGAATCAAACTCATAACCTTTGGCTGAGCAGTAAGGACCCCTTACCACAAGATCAACAGGCCAGTCAATAGATTATTATTATTATTAAGTGTTTATCACACTAGCAGCTAGTAAGCTGATGCGTGTGTTTTTGTTTGCAATTTGGAAAATTTGTCAAGTCTGTATTTGAAGCAGTTTAAATTGGGTGCCTTTATGACAGTTTCAGGAAGTTTATTCCACTCATTGACCACCCGGTTTGGCAGGAAGTGTTTTAGTGGATTTCTTTTGGGCGGTATTCTGCTTAATTTTAGGGAGTGTCCTCTCAGATATTGATTATCACTTAGAGTAAACAAGTCCCTAATTCCTGCTACATTGTAGGACCCAGACAAAATTTTGTAGGTTTCAATGAGACTTCCCCTCTGTCTATGTTTTTCGAGAGAAGTGAGGCCTAGGTCTTTTAATCGTTCCTCATATGGTTTGTTTCTCAGTACTGAAGCCATTTTTGTCGCTCTTCTCTGGACCTTCTCTAATAGCATGATGTCTTTCTTGAAATAAGGATCCCATATCACATATGCATATTCTAGTAGTGGTCTTATATAAGTTTTATAAATTATCATGAGAGTTTTTGGAGTAAGACACTTAAACGCTTTTCTGACAAGATATAATATTGAATTTTTTAGAGACACCACTAATGTGGGTTTCCCCAGATGAGATGAGTTAGATAGCATATTTAAAGTAAGAAACACTTTTGCTCTCTAACCTACATGGTCACATTGTGTAAAGTACTCACCTCTTCTTCGAAACAATTTATGTTCTTCCCTGTATTGGTCAAAGTGTGAAGCAACTTGAACCGTAGCTGTGTGTCTTCTGCGGGATGGTTGGCGTGTGTTTCCCGGAGGAAGTGGAACAGAATGGTGCGCATAATCTGCAGGTAGTCTGCCTGGCCCTCCGCCAGGCAGCGCAGGAACCATAGTGCTGTGTGTCGCGCCTCTGTGTTCGTCTCTTCTAGTAGATCTCGTGTTAATGACCATAGTTTCTCTACTCCCCCCTGTGGATTGGTTTAAAGAAACAATATTATCCTAAGCATCACTTTTTTTATCTTTTTTTTATGGCAGAAGTCGACAAACAAGCAAGTGGGTCACCTGATTGATGGTAAGTGATCACCGCCGCCCATGGACACTCGCAACATCAGAGGAGTCGCGGGTGCGTTGCTGGCCTTTAATAGTCAGAAAACAAGTGTTTCTGACTCTTAAAGGCCGTCTGTTTTTTTACATAACATGATACAATTATTCCACAAGTTTATCCATTGGATAAAGTAGAAAGACTTACTGGGTGGATACTGGCATGCTATAGTGACTGCTTCTGGTTGCTAATTTGCTTATAATCAACAATAAAATCAACATAGCATATAATTTAAAGATTTCCATGCATAACATAATGATTTATTAATATACTTGTTTGATCAGTATCTTTTTTGTGTGCAATAGAGAATAAGAATAAAATAAGATGCCTTAAATTGAATTTGCATGTCCTTTAAACATTTCTCTATGCTTCCCATGAAGTAGTATTAGGGCATTAGTACAACTTCACCATTGCTATTGTGAATATAGTGTTTTTAGGTATCTATAAATGCAACAGCATTGGTGTGACATAAATATTTTATTGTAATTTATTTAATGCCATGCCCTGTTTTCCACACACATATTGTCAATGTCAAGTGAGAATTGATGTCCTGGACGATATTTTCAAAGATATTAGGTTTAGTAAATATGGATAAAATACACATAGATTAACATAAATATTCAAAGGAGAATAGCGGAGTGGAATTCAATATATCTTAAATGAAACTAGAATTTAATGGCATACAAATTGAGTCATTACGAGGGTCATGCCAAAAACAATTAGATTTTTATACCTATTCTTGCTTTGAGGAACTTTAATCAAATAAACAAATAGAGTTTCTAAATTAGCATGATTTATATATACTATGATGATGCTGATATACAGCTGATGGCATTGTTTTACTATTAAATAAATATCTGAGGTTAACACAGCACTATCTAGCCCAAACTAAGCAGACCTTGTACTGTAGATACTAGACAACAGATAGTTATTAAATACTTTTTTTATGTTGCAAATATTACAATACACAAAAAATCCAGACCAAGACAAATAGACACGTCTAGTGCAAGGATCCAACCTGTAACATTTGGATCGTGAAGCATTTTCACTACCAACTTAGTCACAAAAGTAGTCAAATCCACCACTTCACAAATTATCTTTATGTTTGCATTACCCTGTTATAACACAATATATTAGCATCACACCTTTTTCCCAGACTTCATCTAAATCTGGTGCACTGAGCTACAACAATTTAACCTGTATTCACATAGAATACAGGTCATTCGCATTCACTTTCCAGGTGTTATTGGCACCAACATCTGCAGAAAGCCATTACATAAAGAAAGCTAGTTAAAATAGGAAAATCAGTGTGTTAAACAACTATTGCAGGTAAGACGCTTGGTTTGGCAAGAAGTATGGATACTTGGTACAGAGTGCTTTCTATCTAAATGCACACAAAATTGTCTATCTACTGTGCTGTCAACATCTAACCACATATTATTGTGTAGGTTTAGAGTCATTTACTACTACTATTCACCAATTTTATGGCTTTAGCCTCTGCCTTTTCCATTTAGTATTCAGTTGTAGAACTATTAGATTGATTACATTAATTATTCTCAAAAATGGGAAATATAATGGTTGATGGAAAACAAAGCCAATGGATAACACCAAAATCCTCAAGAAGGGTGATGGCAAAGGAATTCTGAATTTTATCTGCCAGTGTGTATCATTCATAGCTTAACGGCGGAGCTCCTACACTAGATTGGTAGTGTACTGATTTGAAACTCCAGACAGTAAAATTAATGATTTTCAATTTTTAAGATTAGATTTACACCTGTCATTATGAATAATGCTATAAAACCAAATTTTACTCATCAATCATATTTTCATCATATTTTGCTGATCTACATTTTATATCCTTATATTAAATATGTAATTAATGACACACCTGTCCATTCTGGATGGTGATATTGGAGATACTTGGCATAGTAAATATTAATAAAATATATGTGTGGACACAACTCTTCACTGTAAACTAACTAAACATTGTGGATAGTTACAATGTTCACTTAATTTTAGTCTTAGTCATGTTACAAATCATACATTTATAATTTTTGAACAATCCTTAAAATAAATAAACATAACTAAGACTATCAAATTGTAAAATGATTTGTGTCAAATTCCCTAATATGTAAATCCAGTTAGTGACATCAGCTGATGCCTGATAACAAGAAAAAGTAAGTTGGTAACAGTCCATATCATAACAAATATTCTTTCACCCACTGTATGATAATCAGATAAAGGTATGATACTACAGTATTTATAGCATCATTGCACATCAATACAACAATGTGGATGAAAGAGCAACTCTAAACCTATTCTTGTTGTAGCTAATGCTGAAGTTGGCAACCATTGACAAATGGTACACAAGAAAAATACTTCATATTTAGTTTATCTTAAAGTAGGATTGTTTGTGTATTATAAATAAATGTATATCCTCTATTCTTATTCTTCTAAACTGTCTTTTTTGCTTTTAAACAAGATCAGGAATGCAATTGGCGAGTAATATTGCATCAGATAGGAATACCAGTAATGAGGGTACTAAAATATGAATAGTGTATAGGGTGGGTCACCTCCTGCACGCGGACGTGGATCACCTTCTCGCCGAGCTCTTTGATAGCGCGCAGGCGGCGTGGCAGCGACGCGTCGGCGCCCAGCTCGCGCTCCAGCTCGTCGCTCACCACCAGCTCCTGGCGCGCCGGCAGCGGCGCTGCGGACACCGCACATACACGCTTAGCTCACCAGGCCTTCCAGGTACTCCACCACACGTCCTCTCTACGCGTACCAGCCGCGATACTCACCTGATGCACCCTTTTTGAAGAACACTTTCAACTTGTCTTGAAGCGACTTTGTGTCCCTATCTCTCGAACTCATTTTACGACGATGCCGGTGTTGGTTTACGTTTGTATTGGGCTGAGGTCTATGGCTAGGCGCGGCGATTACCTATTACTTTGATATTGCGAATGAAAAGACATATTTATTAGAAAATATTCTCACTACCGCTCCTGCTTTGCTATTCACCATTTGACAGCTTCTCAACCAAAGTACTTGTACAGCTGACAGGCGGCCATTCAATACAATGTTCCTGAACGAATAAAATTTTGACATTAACGTAATCTTATTTTTAATTTTTAATATTAGTCTGGGTTTGAATGATAGTATTTCAAAAGTACATAGGAATATTAATTATAACGAATGATTTACGATTTCATTTACTTTTAATTATCACCATAAAGATGCTATTTTCTTTTAAATCGCACGGAAATTTTCGAACGATTCATTTTATTTCATTTTTTAATTTGACTTAATGCCTTTTTACTTTTAATTGCGTATATAGACAATTTAACAAAGGGCAACATGCATGTTTGCAATATGTTGTTTACATCATTGAAAACTTGAATGTGACATGTACTATGCGTTTGGTGGGCGATCGTTATGAAATGGAATGTAAACAAACTAAAAATAACGTATAGGTTCTTAATGTATAACTTATTGAATTTGAGCCATTCCTTTTCCAAGCCTCTATTCAATAAAATCTATCTACAATTCCAAATATTTGCAATAACTAACTTTATGTTATAATGTGCTCTTAAATGAAACCAAAATGTGTCAAAAATATCTACAAATAATTTTAAATTATGGCGCCTGTAAAGAATATTCAATAAAACGTACTAATTCTAAAGATGGTGATGTTTAGAATTCATATGTTGTATGTATGTACTACATGACAATAACATTTTACCAACATGACATAGCGGCAATGACATTCCATGCATGGTAGTTTAAAATTGTACTATTCTTCTACTTTATAAAAATAAGTCGGGTTTTCCTTCCTGACGCTATATCTCCAGAACGCACGAACCGATTTCCACGGTCTTGCATTCGTTGGAAAGGTCTCGGGCTCCGTGAGGTTTATAGCAAAGAAAATTTATAAAATTTAACGCGGGTAACACCGCGGGGCACAGCTAGTCTACTATATAAAAATAAGTCGGGTTTTCCTTCCTGACGATATAACTCCAGAACGCACGAACCGATTTCCACGGTTTTGCATTCGTTGGAAAGGTCTCGGGCTCCGTGAGGTTTATAGCAAAGAAAATTTATAAAATTTAACGCGGGTAACACCGCGGGGCACAGCTAGTCTACTATATAAAAATAAGTCGAGTTTTCCTTCCTGACGCTATAACTCCAGAAAGCACGAACCGATTTCCACGGTTTTGTATTCGTTGGAAAGGTCTCGGGCTCCGTGAGGTTTATAACAAAGAAAATTTATAAAATTTAACGCGGGTAACACCGCGGGGCACAGCTAGTCTACTATATAAAAATAAGTCGGGTTTTCCTTCCTGACGCTATAACTCCAGAAAGCACGAACCAATTTCCACGGTTTTGCATTCGTTGGAAAGGTCTCGGGCTCCGTGAGGTTTATAACAAAGAAAATTTATAAAATTTAACGCGGGTAACACCGCGGGGCACAGCTAGTTTATAATAAAATTGCATACTTCAAAATAGAAATGAGTTTAAAACAAAACCTTTTATCTTTATTTATTAAATATTTTCTGTGGAGAGTAAAAATGGAGTAGGTTGGTACAACAACTAGTTAGCTTTTTTTTTGATAAGGCAGGAGGTATACCTACGCATGCCATCCGCAAAAAGTGTCTGCGGGTGGGTATGTCGGACTCGCACCGACTAAACCTAACCTGCCGTGGACTTCTCTTGGCGTCTGATAGGGGGAGCCCCGGGAATGCGGGTATGCTGCTCCAGTGCTCCTCTTTTGCGCCATGTTCCAGACACAGAATCATACAGAAAATATATTTTCAGGGCTGGTTCTAATATGCTTGCCTAGTAACCTTACTTAGCACATTGGTTATAATTTACGATTATTTAAAACATCATGTGAATTAAATTGAGTCAACTGTCTGCAGTCTGTGATTGAGTTGTCTCCATACTTCTAAAAGATGAGTCTGTTGTTGTGGTGCTTCGATAGATGGTGTTACTCGTCCCTTCTCAGCAAAATCTGTAGACACTTTGCGCCAAAGTTAGGTCAAGTGGGATACTGTAATAAATATCTTCTGACAATAAAAACACTGCCATCTCATTCTAAATTTAGCCTAGTTTTTACTTTGGCAAGCAGACAATTGATAAAAATGCTTCAATATTTCTAAATTCATACCTACATGTTATCGATAAATTGAGGCAACAAATATAGTACCTATAGTCAGTTTAGCAATTATGTGCACGGTGTTTTAGTTGTCTGTACGTTAAATACTCTTTGGTTGTTTGGTTCAATTCTATGCATCCTTACCCTGTTCTTTTCATACTATTTTCATAGAGAGATGTAATGATTCAAAAGTTAACAATGACATGTATTAATTATTTAGAATTAACACGTCCCTTATTTTTACAGTAATGATATTATTATTGTTACTTAGCTAACTTGTTTCAGTTATTGCCAAAGGTATTTAAAAGTTAAATACCAACTTTTAAATGTCTATTTATAGTTAAAGATATATAAAACTAGGTACGTCCATGTCTCAATAGTTTTGTCTATAACGAGCTGTGAATTTAATATTTTTAGTATGGTTACGAATTGGGTTGGGTACCTGTAATGTTTGTGTAACATAGTGAAGTATAATGCTACACCAGGAACCAATGCGCCCCAACCCAGCGGAACAAAGTTATTATTATCTGCTTTACACATTTTAAATTTTTATTTTAAACATATTAATGAGAAAAAATTTACATTTATAACTATAAAAGTATAATAAAAAAAAACCGGCCAAGTGCGAGTCGGACTCGCCCATGAAGGGTTCCGTAGCAGCAAGTATTTCAGTTGATTAAATGAAAGCAAATAGCGGTTTACGATACCGCTCGCGTGCTTCTAAGTGACTTTTGTCCCTTTTTTGTTTTGACCGTTGAGTGCTCTCAAGGGACAAATGTCCCTTTTTGATTCGAGTACGATGCATCGTCTAAATATCTTTACTTCTTTCTACTGCATTGCGTTTCATATATTTTTCTCTTTTCTACATGAATCTTAATATATTCCTTCATGCTAAAAATACGACAAAAGTTCCAAAATGTTTCATTCGGCTTGAATAAAAAATGTCAAATGTCAGTCATTGATTCGTGAAGTTTTGTGAAAATTATCTGCGGATTTTTATTTGATTTCGTGTGTTGGTGAGTATTTTTGAGTCAATTACTGATTTAATGTTTAATTAATAATATACTCTACGCGTGGGTTACGGAGTTTTAAGCTGAGAGTAAGTATATTTTGATTTCTGTGTGTTTTCAGTGCATACGTAACAGTACTAGAATATTGCCGTATTTCATTGTAATTTATTAAATTTTGAGACCAATTCTGAGTAAAAACGTAATTTCTATTGCATTGTATATATACTCAATAATCGTTTTCAGACAAAACATATACGATAGCTACTAAATTTAAGTTAGGATTAGAATTTTCGTTCAAATGGGTACCGAATAAACAAAATTAAAATGGCCGCCTATGCAGAGTACGATAAAGCTGCGTACACACAGGGAATTTTGTACCAGTCGAAGTTAGTGAAATGGACTGAAAATTATTTTTATTTAAACTTATTTGTTACGTATCTTTTTCTTATTTTGAACTATCTTTTATTTGCATTTAATGTTTTATCGAGTTATTGAAGATTTTTTGCACGACATAAAATCAATATAATATTGTTTTGGTTATTTCGTGGCTTTGTTTGCGATGTTTAATTTGCTTTTGACAATTTAGAAATGGAAGCTACGGATATACCGAATGTTCGAAATGGTGGTGGTGGCCGAGTGGGTAACCGCGGTAGTGGTCGTGGCCGAGCGGGTAACCGCGGTGGTGGTGGCCGAGCGGGTAACCGCGGTGGTGGTGGCCGAGTGGGTAACCGCGGTGGTGGACGCGGAGCAGGCAACCGTGGTCGTTTGTCTTTTCAAGGTTTTTGATTTTTTTTAAATCACGTTTTCTATTATCTTAGAATCAATTATATATGGTTAGGGGTTTTCCTTGTCCGTATTTTAAAGAAATATTAGATGTGCTACCATTTTATTCAATTTCTTTCTTCTAGGTCAATAGACGATATCGCAGACGTAGCTATAGCTGTTGCTGGCCCGTCGCGCCCGACGACGTAAGTAAACATTTATTTGAAAATTTATCTTAAAGCAATAAATACTACTACTAAAGTGTGTTTTTTTTATTCTTTTATTATAGATCAATAGCTGACGAGCGAAAAAAAATAAAAAAGATGCGGGCGCTTGACAAAAAGAATTTAGCTAGGTTGATTGAGGAGCAAAGAAAAATTCCTTTAAAGATGCGGGATAGCAAGGAGGTCGGACAATTTTTAATGCCCGATGCTCCTCCTGGCAAGAAACGAAGGTAAGGTAAAAAAAAAAAAAAAAAATGATTTTTATAAATTAAATATTTCAATTATTTTCATATTTCCAGAAAGTGTCACCGGTTAGAGTGCCGTGCCCTTTGATACTGGGCACGCCAGAAGTGCCACCCCCGCGTCTTCTCCAACACTGGCAACTCAGTCAGCCAGGTGTGTAACTTGTCTGCCGGATATCATGCCCCTTATTGACTGATTCTATCTAACATATTTTAATTATTTTCTATGCAGCGCTGGACGCAAGTAAACCCTCAAGGGCGGAACTGTCCCGCCCCCTCCTCTGGAGTAAGTTTGAATTTAGTTTCTGACTTAAAGAATTTGAAATATTCAAAGGAAGACGACTTAATATAATATATTTTATTCCACAGGGAAAACCACATGGTATTTACCCCATCAACGGGATAATTACGGTAGACGAGGGCCACTGAAGATAATCTGTCGATAATTGATGCAAGCATCGAGTTGGTGGGATTCTCGCCGAGCACATCATCCTCTGCAGAGCGTCCCACACTGCAGAATTTCGCTCCAGGGCCATCGACCGCGTCGTCCACAAGACCAGGTATTTTATATATCTATAATGTTTATTTCTCGTCTGAGATGATGGTCTGGTTGCATCATGAGACTAGGAGGTTCAAAGCAGCTGATAGGTAAATGTAAGCTCATATATTTTGTTTCAGAACCTTCGATTTACGAAGAGGACCTGGAGGAAGAAGTTCTGCAGTGGGAACGCTCTGCGGCTCTGAATCCAGGCAGTGATGGCGAGGACGAGGACTGCCTGGATCTTTGCCTTCGCAGGAGGCACGCTGGAGAATTTGCCGTGGAGGAATTGTCCAGCGAACTCTGCGAGGCCTTAGGTTCGATGGACAGGCAGGATGATTGTGCTCTGCGAGAGTCAAGTCAGGAGGATTTGCTGGCATTTGATTGGTCTCACGACCCTGAGGTTTTTTCAGGAAGGCGGGGAACTTTTACGGGGTGCGCGGGACCAACCTTCCCCACTGAAGGTATGTCTCCATTCCAAATTTTTTCGAAAATTTGGGATGAAGACATAATTATCCTCATCGTCGATGAGACTAATAAATACGATATGGATTTGCTGACCAACCCGATGATTACACAATTTTCGCGTTTGAATGGACACCAATAACGCCAAGAGAGTTGTGGACTTTTATTGGTGTCATAATGCTACAAAGCATTATCCCAATCCCTGTGGAGAAGGAATACTGGACCCCATGTTTGCCTTATTTGAAATTGGGTAACTTCAGCAACATTATGCCGTTCCAGCGCTTTATCCTTATAAAACGCTGTCTACATTTTGTAGACAATATCGTATGTGCCAGAGGAATCCAGACTAAGTTGACCAACATTAGACCAATTATAGACCATCTAAATAAAAAATTTAGCTCTTTATACCTGCCTCAGCAGGAAATCGCTATTGATGAGTCGCTGTTGCTGTGGAAAGGCAGACTCTACTTTTCACAGCTTATAGCAACTAAAGCTGCTCAGGTAGGTATAAAAAGAGCTATGAACTTTGTGAGTCCAAGACGGGATATCTCTGGCACATGCTGATATACACCGGTAATAAGGAAGGGCATAATGTTGACGGTAACGTAGACGAGGGTGAGCATGAGGGTGTGACGTCACGGACAGTTTTAAAGTTAGTTCGTCCATTATTAAATAGGGGCCACACTTTAATAATGGACAACTTTTATAACAGTCCGTTACTGGCGCGCACATTAAAGACGCAGAAGACGGACGTTATGGGCACATTACGTCTTAACCGGGAGTTCGTCCCTGACAGTTTACGTAATAAAAATAAGGTAAACATGCGGACTGGTGAAGTGGCATTCAGCCAGACCCGGGACCTCACAATCACGGTGTGGAAGGACGCGAATGTAGTGTCATTAATTTCTACTTTCCACAGAGTAGAGGTTGGCGGAAAAGAAAAGTACGGCTACTACCGCTACAAGCCGAAGGTTGTACTGGATTACAACTTGTCTATGGGAGGCGTCGACAAAAAGGACCAACTTTTGCAGGCGTTTCCCATAGAACGAGTGCGTAATCTGGTGTGGTATAAGAAGCTTTTCCGTCGGCTTCTCAACGTGTCCATCCACAACGCGTTTGTGATGTTCCCTAAAACATCAATGGCACAGCGGCAGTTCAGGGTAATGTTGGCGGATGAAATCATACAGAGATTTCGCCCGCCAACAATAGTAAAACCCATTTCTTTTCACCACTTTCCTGCCAAACAAATGTTAGAAAGTCACGTTGCAAGTGGTGCGCACTTAAAAAAGTTGACCGTGGTACAGTTTTTAAGTGCGACTCTTGCAACGTGAACCTTTGTATAATCGGTTGCTTTAAAGGGGCTGGTCTCGTGATAATCTTTAAAGCAATCGAATCTTTTTTTATTTACCTGACTGCCGAGAATTACATGTGCTGAAAAATGTGATTTATTTTGATACCAAACTCGATAATTTTAAATATTTTCGAAATTGTCGTTCAGAACCCTTTAATTTTCTACCAATCTCGATAAGTTTAAATATTTATGAACTTGTCGTTCAAAACCCTTTGTTTTGATACCAAACTCGATAACTTTGGTTTTCTATAAAACATTACCCTCCTTTTTTGGCAGTCGGGTAATAAAAATCATAACATTTCTTTTCATCCTTTGAAACAGGGTTTGGGATGTGGCATATTTTTAAAATTATTGTCACAATTAAAATAATATCCTAAGCCCGGATGTGCACTTCATGTAACCGCAGCCTTATTGCACACTTGTTTCCTCCATTCTATCGACTTCTGATATTTCTTTAGTTGTATTATTTTTCGATGGCTATTGAATGACATGTGTGGTACATCATTGTAAAGGGCATTTTTTGTAGAAAAAAGTTACATAAGATATATTTTCTTTACTTAAACTTCACCGAACAAAATAAAACAAGAAACATTTAGTGTTTTGGTACGTAAGTGGGAGTTCCTTCAATAAATTCCATATTTTTCTTTATTAGATAAATCTATCAACGTAATCATTACAATATGAACATAGCTTTCATATAGTACCAATATTTTCAATTTAAATGAAATCGTATAATTGGAGTAAATTATTTAATTTCGATGAAAAAATTTTCACCGTCTGCTTATGTTTCGTGCTATTCTTACTCCTGTAAATAAATATTTTTGAAGTATGAAGTATATATTTTTTATTTTATTGTGTGTAGATAGAACCTTTCCACCGTTAAAAGTCATAAAATATAGGTATATGTTATCGATTTACTTTTTAAAATAATCCAATTTCAATCACACATTATGATTTTTTCAGCTATAGTCAAAGTTTGACCCCAAATATAATAAATAAGAAACGAAATATCAACAAACATTTTTTACGACTTGAAAGAGTAATTCATAAGCATGAAAAAAAATAACACTTGTGTCGACCCATGTCGATAACAACTCGACAAAAATTGTTTATTGACCGCGCCCATTAAGCGCACGGCGGGTCGCCATCCCTCGAGCACTTGACGCTTTATTATAATCGGCGCCTAAGCACTGGAGCGGTTATGACGTATTAAAAAAAAATACTTGCTAGATCTCGTTTAAACCAATTTTCGTTGTTAGTTTGCATGGTAATGTACATCATATTTTTTTTTAGTTTTATCATTCTCTTATTTTATAAGTTACAGGGGGGGGGGGGGGGGGGCACTTATTTTACCACTTTGGAAGTCCACTGTCTCTCGCGCAAACTATTCAGTTTAGAAAAAAATGATATTAGAAACCTCAATATTATTTTTGAAGACCTATCCATACACACCCCACATGTATGGCAGCGACGAAAAAAAAAATTTTCGAGTTTCAGTTCTATGTATGGGGACCTCCAAAATTATTGTTATTTTTCTATTTTTGTGTAAAAATCTTCACCGAAACCATCTACTTACCAAGTTTCAACAGTACAGCTCATATAGTTTCGGAACAAAGTGGCTGAGATATACGGACGGACAGACAGACATGACGAATCTATAAGGGTTCCGTTTTTTGCCATTTGGCTACGGAACCCTAAAAAATTACTAAGAGGAAATCTCCAGGTCATGATCACTTAAGCATTGAACACCTGTTACATGCTGGCGTACACCTGCCACGTGTCCTAGCCTTGCTTTTTTCCCTTTGCTTGAATCACGGCTACTTGCCAGATGGTAATGTTAAAAACATTAGTTGTTCCTATTGTCAAAAATAAAACTGGCGATATTAGTGACAAATCCAATTATCGACCAATATTATTGGCAACCATAGTGGCTAAGGTGCTGGACAGCCTGCTGAACCAGCAGCTTAGTGCTCATATTAAGCTTCACGATGCACAGTTTGGTTTCAGACCAGGTCTGTCTACTGAAGCTGCTGTCTTGTGTCTCAAACAGATTGTCCTGTACCATACAGCTAGGAATACACCTGTTTATGCTGTATTTTTAGACTTATCAAAAGCCTTTGATATGGTCCAAAACAATATTCTTTGGGAAAAACTATCTGAGGACATAAACACGCCACCCGAGTTTATTGCCTTATTAAAATACTGGTATGAACATCAGAAAAATTATGTTTAATGGTCTGGGGGGATATCATGCGCTTACAGCTTAGAATCTAGAGTAAGGTAGGGGGGAATTACCTCGCCTGCCCTTTTTAATCTATATGTCAATAGGTTGATTGATGAGCTCAGCAGCGCTGAAGTTGGTTGTTCTGTTGACGGTTCCTTTGTGAACAACATAAGTTACGCTGACGATATTGTGCTATTGTGTCCACAAAAAGTGCACTAAATAAACTTATGGGCATCTGTGAGCGATTTGCTGAGGCCCATGGTCTTAGGTACAACACAACTAAAAGTGTACTTCTTGTATTCAAGGCAGGTAATAAGTCTTACGAACTACCTCCAGTAACGCTCAATGGGACCCCGATAGCACAAGTAAACAGCTAAGTACCTGGGACACTGGGTCACGGAGTCGCTGAAGGATGACATGGATATGGAACGAGAACGCAGGGCTCTGTGAATTCGAGCTTGCTTTCCCGCAGGTTTGCTCGCTGTTCTAAACAAGCAAAAATCACGCTTTTCAAAGCATATTGTCACTCTTTGTACACGTGTAGCCTGTGGATGAATTACACTCAAGGAGCATACAGGACCCTGCGTACCCCATATAATAATGCCTTCAGGGCGCTGTTCGGGTTGCGACGCCACTGTAGTGCCTCAGGGATGTTGGCCGCAGCTGGGGTTGATAGCTTTTCGGCTATCATCAGAAAACTTATATAACTATTACAGTGGGTTCGTGCCAACAGCCTCTTGAAGACTGTGGCCAACAGACTTGACGTGGGCAGTGCCATTTTGCAGCACTGGTATGTGTAATAGTGGTATCCTTTTATTCTTCCTTTTATTTATTCCTAGTTATATAAATCTTAATATATTACTAACATAGTTTTTAAGATTACTGTTACTAACACCATGGATTCCGGTCCGAAATAAACGAATTTTATTTATTTATTTTATAAATATAAAAAATAGAGGTAAAACTTTTTTTCTTATTAAATACATTTTAAAATATAACAAAAAGGATTTCCAACTGGCAGCAGGAAAAGGGTACATGCTACTGGAGGTTACGGCTCTAGAGATTCTCCTGACAATGCCAGCCGTGTCCAAAAGCAAAGCTTTTTAGATGTTGTTCTTGACCCAACCGCCTAACGTAGGTCTTTTTAGGTGATTTCGAAGCTCTTTGCTATTAATCTATTAGCAAAAAGGACTATCGGTACAATGATAGCTAAATAAAAAAAAATAAAAAAAGGTTTTTATTCACGTAGACTTTAAAAAAACCGGCCAAGTGCGAGTCGGACTCGAACATGAAGGGTTCCGTAACAGCAAGTATTTCAGTTGATTAAATGAAAGCAAATTGTGGTTTATAACGTTTTAAAAAAAACTACTTGCTAGATCTCGTTCAAACCAATTTTAGTTGTTAGTTTCTATGGTAATGTATATCATATATTTTTTTTAGTTTTATTTTTCTCTTATTTTAGAAGTTACAGGGGGGGACACTCAATTTACCAGTTTGGAAGTGTCTCTCGCGCAAACTATTCAGTTTAGACAAAAATGATATTAGGAACCTCAATATGATTTTTAAAGACCTATCCATAGACGCCCCACATGTATGGGTACGATCAAAAAATTTTTTTAGAGTTTCAGTTCTATGTATGGCGACCCCCCAAAATTATTGTTTTTTTTCTATTTTTGTGTAAAAATCTTAATGCGGTTTACAGAATACACCTAAATACCAAGATTCAGCAGCACAGCTCTTATAGTTTCGAAAAAAAGTGGCTGTGACATACGGACGCACAGACAGACATGACGAATCTATAAGGGTTCCGTTTTTTGCCATTTGGCTACGGAACCATAAAAAGCGCTTGTAAATAGTCAGAACATGTTTGTAGTAATATAATTGTATACATTATTATTTCTAGTAACATAGATATTTAGGTACACATTGTATGAAAACATTTATAAATTTATTTTATTATAGCAATGATATTTAGCTAGCTCGTATCAAGTTATTGTCAAGAGATTATGTTTAATTATCTAGTTTAAGTCTAATATTTTTACTACATATTATTGTCAATGGTTCTGTCTATATTAAGGTTATTATGTCGGACCTTGTGTTAATAATGACGGTCGCGCTTTAATGCTACCACCGGATCCAATGCGCCCCAACTGAGAAGACCCAGCGAAACAAACTCAGTGGGTTAATCTACTACCGGTTTCAACACCACCCAGTTGAGACGGTGCGGCGAAACATACTCAAGCGGGCATGAACACGGGATTTGGTCCAATTGGTAATTAGCTAAGTCAACATCCCACATGCTGACAATCTCCCGCGCATGATCCAAATATTTAATTAGCTCTTTCTTTAAATTCACGTAATCTTTTAAAAATGCGCTTGTAAGTAGTCAGAACCTGTTTGTAGTAATATAATTAGGTATACATAGTTATTTCTAGTTACATACATGTATGTAGATTTTAGGTAGGTACACGCATTGTTAACCTATTGAGTGCCGACTATGTAATATTACGTAGTCGGCACTCAATGGTTTGGTCTGACGCTTACCTTCGGCATTCAATGGGTTAAAAGATTTATTAAATTTATTTATATTGCTTTTAAGCAAACTTGGGCGACGACAAATTTATTTATTTATTTCATTTCTGTCAAACTGCTAATACCGTTTGTCTGCAACGTATACTTGACTTACTTGGTCAACACTTTCTAACATGCCGCTTATTTTCTCTTAGCATTACGGGGCGCTCATAGCCAGTTGATCTCACCGGTCCGTAAGTGATCGGCTTTGTTAAGCAACTAGGCTCGCGGTCTGTTCATAGATGGGTGACCGCCAAAGTTGTGGGCCCGTTAAGCTGTCTGTCCCAGTTGTAGCCATTAGGGTACAGTCGTTAATTCATGTCGGAGGACTACTAGGCGTCTTGAAGGACTATGACATGATAAGTAAAGGTCATATACTTTGCGATAGTGGTCGGGACGTGTTCTCTGTCATATTCAGGATCCCGAATACTCATATATGTGACACCGCTAAATAACCTCAAACCACCCTAATGACAAACTCTATGATGTAGAGACCTCAAGTCGAAGTGCGGGCCACAAACTAATACATGACGGTAGGCACATTTCTCTCCACTTCGGTACCAAATTAATCTCGAGTATAAAAAATGCACATACAACGTGTCGACGATACCTAATACATACTGCATGGTAGGTGGGAGCAAACCTGTAAATAACTAATTGGCTGGACTTTGCCTTTCACGCCACAGGTCGTGGGTTTGATTCCCACCCAGGACAGATATTTGGGTGCTTGAACATGTCACAACATGGCGGACTGAGTATGAAATTTGGAACAGTTAAAGTTCATATGGAAAGAAGAAAGAAGAAAGTTAATACTTTTATATAAAAGACATTACAAGTAAATTACACACACAACCATGCTTTTGACACACTGACAAACTGAGAAGAGATGACGAACTAGGTGTCAAAACTAAGAACAGATTAATATAATTCGTCTTTAATGTCTTCGATATTAGAACCTTAATGGTCTAATTTCGAACAAATACGATCTCTAGTACCTAAGAGGAAATAGTTTATTCTTCTATTTCTTAACTTTTGTAGAAATAGGTATTTCATGCAACGGACGTGGCAACGGCATGTCATTAATTTTTAAACTACCTATAAATTGCTGGATTTGAAAAAACTAAAAATATCTATCGATACTTGTTTGTGTTAATTCACTGTTAGTGAAGGTATGGCCATCTGTCATATTATGTATACCAACCTGCGCAGGCACTGCCTCGCCGCAAGCCTGAAATTAGAATAAATTCACGCATTTTAAACCCTATGACAGTGCTTGCCGTGTGGTTCTCTGCCCCGAAAGAATACCAGGGCCACCAATCCTGTGGGTGACATATAGGCGACTAAGAGATTCAGCAGGTAGTCGGTCAGTGGCGCCACCTGTGTATTAAATACCATCGAACTGCGGTCGTCAAGACGCATGCCAAGCGTGGTAAACTTTATTTATGTATTAACCAACTTACATTAACGGTTAGACCAAACATATAAGTTATAGGTTACATATTAAGCAAATGTTACTGACAGTTACAACTTATAATATAATTAATAGTTATAATGAAATGAAATGAAATAATGAAATTTATTCAGCACTTGGGTATTAACATACACTTGTACTTGTCAAGTTCACAATGCAGTACATAAACATAGTCGAATCAGTATAAGAATTACAAAAATTTTATCAGATTTATTTTCTTAAATCCTAAAATAAATAACAAGTTACTAATCTATTATTTTGAAATTTAGTTGTACAATATTAAAATTAAAGAATTGAAGGCAATGAGCATTTGGCTAGCGCAGAAGGCTCTTAACCAGTAGCTTAAATTAAACGACTAATACCCGAGGCCACCCTTTTGGGGTTCGGGCCACAGCTATTATATATATTTATTTATATTATTAACAAACTACGGCAAACCCCTCCAAATAGTAACCTTGTGAAAGCTTTGGGGAGAGAGAGAGGGAAGGCCCACATGCAGCAGTAAATGCCATCAGGCTAGATGATGTTAGTGCTAAACAGACTTCTTCATAATGCAGAAATCAGTGTTAAATGTCTATTCTATACCATACTAGCGGCCCGGTACGTGCTTCGCTACGTATAAGGCATAGTAATAAAAAAATGATTATTAAGTTCATTTATTCGAACAAAAAAATATTCAAGACTTTTTTTAAATTTTCTCTACGTACAAACCTTCCCTAGACTTTCACGAATAATTCAGGAACAAAATTTGCCAAATCGGTAAAGGCGTTATTGAGTTATAACATTACAACGAAAAGTGGCATTGATTTTTATATATAATAATAATAATAATATCTGGGGACAATGTCACACAGATCATCCTAGCCCCAAACTAAGCAAAGCTTGTACTATGGGTACCAGGCGATATAGATATAAATATATATAATATATATATATATATATATATATATATAGATTACCTAAGTGTGAATACTTACAGATTCATTTTCTGCTACATATATTTCCACCAAGCTACCTAAAGCGCTTTGCTTGGTACCTATCAAGGTATATAATAGCGGCTACCCTCAGGTAATGGCGTGGGTTTAATCTGCCCCCGACTGACGAGGGTCGACAATTTGCTCCCACCTGTGACATCAACCTAAATACCTGCTTGACGTCAATTTATTGTTAAAGAATTACAACATTCACAACACACTTGTATTCTAAATACTGTACCGAAGGCTGCAGCCCTGGGCTCCGCTGTGTCTATTCCCTTCTAGTCTACCTTCGTCTTACTACCGCCAAGATATTATGTACCCTAAATTTAACGTAAGTTCGCCCGCAGATCGTGTGGTAGGTATTTGTAGTTGGGAAACTAAACAGTTGACAATATGTAGTAAAAATATTAGACTTAAACTAGATAATTAAACATAATCTCTTGACAATAACTTGATACGAGCTAGCTAAATATCATTGCTATAATAAAATACATTTTATAAATGTTTTCATACAATGTGTACCTAAATATCTGTTACTAAGGAATAATGTATACAACTATATTACTACAAACATGTTCTGACTATTTACAAGCGCTTTTTTTAAAGTTTACGTGAATAAAAAAAAATAATTTTATTTTATTTAGTTCCTATTATTAGGTACCAACGGTGTTAAGAAGGGGGCGCAGCGGCTAAGACAGTCGCCTCGCCTCTTCGTGTCGCGGGTTCGAGTCCCGCGCCGGACAACTATTTGTGTGACCCATGAATAGTTGTTATGAGTCTGGATGTAATTTGTGTCCGTCTATTATATGTTTGTAAAGTACCCCGCGACACAGGGATTACATTCCCGAGTGCAGGTGTTGTCTTAAAAAGAGAATCATTCAGTATCATAAAATTGGTATTGATTCTTACCATAATTTTATGTTATAGGTAGGTATAGGTTGGTATATACTTGTTTTTCATACCGCATGTCGTGGGTTCGATTCCCGCCCCGAGCAATATTTTGTGTGCATGAATGTGTCTGTTTTACCTAAGTCTGGATGTAATTAGCTATATAAGTATGTATTTACAAAAGAAACGTAGAATATCAGTCATCTGGTTTCTATAGTAAGTAAAAACTCTGCTTAGATATCCCAAGATATTATATTCTTAACAGAATTACTTACCTATCGTCCTATCCTATCGTTATTGAGAGACTCAAAGCAAAAAGGATATTTTATGTAAACTTGTCACGATAGCTATTAAAGCCTGTTACATCGGCCTTGTAGCTAACTATTAACTATATAAACCTGCTAAATCATAAATTAAATGTTATTTAATTTCTTTTTCATACACTCCGTGGACATATGTACCTAGAAATAATTATGCTTACCTAATGACTATTTGATGAATGACTATTTCCAAGCGCTTTTTAAAAGTCTACGTGAATAAAAACCTCTTTTATTTTATTGCTTATAATGTATTTCAAAAAACAAAGCGTATAAGCTAAAACTCTCCGCCACAGTTGCACAATGCTATTGGAACTGTTTCTCACTTTCTTAATTCACTGCGCGAAATTTGAGCGGGATCTGTTACTTCAGTTTGTTTGTAGCTTCAGTTTTTGTTTGTCCTTCTTTTGCGGTTCTGCTATTATTGCAATGAAAATAATAGTTGAACAAAGAGTTTCAAATGAAATTTTATGTGCTGAATCGCTGAATATGTTGCAATGAACCTACGGCTCTTCGTGTACTCTGAAAACACATATGAATGGGGCGCATTGGATCCGGTGGTAGCATTAAAGAGCGAACGTCGTTGTAAACGCAGAGCCCGTCATAGCAATAATATTGAATTCGTACCTTAATATAGACAGAAACATTCAGACAATATGTTGTAAAATATACCTTAAACTATATATTTCGACAATTAAACAAACCTAAACATAATCTCCTTGTCAATAACTTAATATAAGCTAGCTAAATATCATTACTATTATAAAATAAATTTTATAAATGTTTTAACAATCCGTGTACCTAAAAATCTATAATATGTCACTGGAAATAATTATGTATACCTAGGTACTTAACTATATTTCTACAAACATGTTCGGACTATTTACAAGCGATTTTTTAAAGTCTACGCGAATAAAAACCTTTTTTATTTATTTATTTTATTTTTATTTAATGAATATAAAGCATTCGATCTTCGACGGTTACGGACATCAAAAGAAGAGGAATAACGTAGTATGGAGTAGGATGCTCTTTTACTTAATTCACAGCTTGCATCCGTATCTATTATGGTTTCTAAAGGTACCTATACGTCCCCAACCCACGGTTAACACATCCTTATCCAGAATATAAAAACCGGCCAAGTGCGAGTCGGACTCGCCCATGAAGGGTTCCGTAGCAGCAAGTATTTCAGTTGATTAAATGAAAGGTTGACGATTTATGACGTATTAAAAAAAACTACTTACTAGATCTCGTTAAAACCAATTTTCGTTGTTAGTTTGCATGGTAATGTAGGTACATCATATATATTTTTTAGTTTTATCATTCTCTTATTTTAGAAGTTACAGGGGGGGGGGACACTCATTTTACCAGTTTGGAAGGGTCTCTTGCGCAAACTATTCAGTTTAGATAAAAATGATATCAGGAATCTCAATATGATTTTTGAAGACCTATCCATAGACACCCCATATGTATGGGTACGTATTTTTTGAGTTTCAGTTCTATGTATGGCAACCCCCCAAAATTATAAAATATAAATTATATATAATATATATATTATATAAATTAAAAAATCTTAATGCGGTTCACAGAATACCCCTACTTACCAAGTTTCAGCAGCACAGTTCTTATAGTTTCGGAAAAAACTGGCTGTGACATACGGACGGACAGACAGACAGACAGACATGACGAATTTATAAGAGTTCCGTTTTTTGCCATTTGGCTACGGAACCCTAAAAAAGATATATAAAAGACAACAGAAAAAGAAGGCAACAAATAGCGGTTTATTAAGTAGGAGTACATACTTCGTAGGTGCATAAATAATTTTCCTACACTACTTTTCCTACAGCAGGCAGCCACTTAACAGCTAAGCGCGATATTAGCTTAAGTGGCTGGATATGTGTTTTCTTACAAAATAAGCCAGTCTCTTTACTATCGTAGTACCATACTTATCGTATGGGCAGGGTCACTAGTGTAACCCCTGCCAGTGTCAGAGTTGTTCAAGCCGCCCGATATGCTTCTGACATGACGCTCAGAAATTAAAGCAATTTGACAGTCACGGGCAGATTAACATCGATGATCTCTGACATACACGTGAGAGTAACTGGCTACGACCCCCTCAATCCACGTTAAAAAATATAGTTTGGTACTTTTAAAAATACCAAAATCTTAGTTGCTCGTTCTTTTTGAAAATTAATTTATTATTGTTAAGTCTCGTCCTATAGGTAAAGTCTCTACCTATATGTAGATACTGTAGCTATAGGTTGGGACTTTTCAATTGTTTTGCCTGGCCCTTTAATACGAATGATAAATCTTTTAAAATATTTCTTAGCTCAAACACTGAGTTAGGAACTTTATGAGGGGAAATACATTCGCGCTCTTCTCTTGTCGGTAAGGGTTATGATAACGACCATTTCTTTATCACTTTATGATTTACTGCTGTTGAGCCAGCGCTTTTCAACCTTTTTATCACATGGATAATCTACTAACAATAATAATAGTGCCCCTATGGCGGCCAATCTCAACAGAGGCTTGTGAACTTCGCAGCATATATTTTAATATAGTGGACGAGTGTATTTCTCACCATTTTCTTTTACTATTTTATCTACCGTACGTTTTTCACTACCCTCTCTTTTTTAACAAACTCATCGTCTCTAGTCCATCCTAAGGTTATCTGTAAAGAATGCTGACTGCCGTAGGACCACCGATTGTACATATATACATAGACTCACGCCTGTTTCCCAGAGTAGGCAGGCAGGGTAGGCAGATTCGTACTCGTTTAAATTGTAATTCTGTTTTCATGTATCCAAAATTTGGTCTGCAGTAATCTGTATCTTGTTTTACTCTGGCGCCGTAACGAAAACATTGTCGACATAACTAACTATATAATTGTATTTTAAATTCATGCTCAGTTTAAGGTGACTGAAAGTGCGAGCACATATTGAGTGACAGTTTGGACTACAACATATCGTTATTAGTGTAGTAGCTTTGCCTAAGTTTGATTAGGAAAGTGTTTTTGGTGATTGTGCGCTAGTTGGAAACGTTTTTTTAAATATTCAAGTGAAGTATCAAACTGTAACTATATTCGATTTTTGGGTCACCAACTTAATCATAAGTTCAAAAGGATAACAATGCTGCTTAAAAAAACGCTTTTGAATGTGTAAGCTCTTACACCTATTGTGTAAAAGTACATTGCACTATAACGTACATAAATGTCAAACTCCGGCTATTAAAATAAATATTAAAAGATTACGTAAACAAGAACTGAAACGAATTTTCAAATCGCTATATCACTATCAGTTATTACAAAACTGGACGGACTGTGTTAAGCTTTTCTTAAGGTTCCTTTTACCATTTTGGTTCAGAACAACTTAAAACTTATTTAACCAAAAATCAAGTGCGTGTGCAATTCACAAACGGCAGAAGTGAAACTTCAGAAAATAAGTCTACAATAGAATGAGATGAAGCAAAAGAAATGTAGAGTATCAGGAATAAAAAAACTTGTGTTTACTTATGTACACGCGTTAGAAGTTATACTTCTTAATATACAACTTGAACATAGCTATCAATTTTCATAAAAATAAATAAAAAAGGTTTTTATTCACGTAGACTTTAAAAAAGCGCTTGTAAATAGTCAGAACATGTTTGTAGTAATATAGTTGTATACATTAGATATTATTTCTAGTAACATAGATATTTAGGTACATCTTGTATGAAAACATTTATAAAATTTATTTTATTACAGAAATGATATTTAGCTAGCTCGTATCAAGTTATTGTCAAGAGATTATGTTTAATTATCTATGCGCGCGCACGGTGCGCGCGCATCGTAAAAATTCACTCTCATACATTTTCATACCACCTAGAACTAACTTCATGCTGTTAAATTTTTTGGTGTCGGTGTGCGCGCGCATCGTAAATATTCACTCTCATCATTTTTCTCCCACGCGCCAAAAGAAGTATAACTTCAAAAAAATATAATAATAAAAATAAACATTTTAAGTATCGTAAGACAGTTAAAATGTTTATTTTTAGTATCATATTTTTTACCACGCTTTTTTACACAGAATACACATAAATATTATTGTATGTAAAATCAATACAAATAATTTACTAATGTTAATAATACTAATTTAGGATAATCTATATAAACAAAAATTATTGGCCAATATGCCTAACTAGGTGTGTTAAATTTTAACATAAATCATAATTTAAATTATATATATTGTCATATGTTTCAAATCACAGCAGTGCTAAAGAACTTTCACTTATAAAACTAATCAAATTTTACCATCCTCGTAGATATTCTATAGCTGAGGCTTTATTGAGACCTTCATCTAAGCCCGGCATAGAAATAAACTCTTGACTAACCAGTATTCCAACAATAATACATTTTATTATTTCCTGTTATCAACCCGTATAAGCCCCCACAAGACCAGCATTCATGTGACCACGTTGAAAACCACAGCGCTAGGGGTTGGCCAGCATTATATTTTAAAATGGCTGTGAATATAAACTCCATTAACCAGTCGAATATTATTTATCCGCAGGACGAGCGAATCGAAACGCCCTTAAAACTTTATTTACGGTCGTAAAGAACAAGAGGAAAATGTAAGCCCTTAATGCAAATGTACTTATGCGATATACTTAGTCAAATTGAATTTTTCCTCCGGACAAAAAATTAAGATGTCGAAGTTGGAGAGCTCAAAGTTTTAAGTTCGTGAAGTACTTACTTCGTATTATGAACTGTCTCTTTATATTTGTGTACTTTGTGACTGCCTAGAAGTCTAGCGGTTGCGTGTTTAAGATAGGTTCAAACCTATACCTAGGCAGAAAAGTAGTGAAAAGTAGTAATTTTGCTAAGTGCCCAAAGTGGACTCGACTGAAGGGTTTTACAAGAATCTGGATTTTTCTTTTTTTAAACGAACTTACCACTTACTTAAACACTCTAAACACGTTGTTCAATAGTACGAAACCCTCTGTGTACGAGTTCAACACGCTGCAGCGCTGGTTATCCTACTATCCTACAAATAAATAGTATAAATGTGCAATTTTGTGAGTATGGATTTATGGGTATTTGCTTGTTTAATCTGTTCCGTAGTTTATGAGCGAAAGTGTAATGTCTCACGCAATAATATCCTAATAAAACATAGGCTTTAAATTATAAAGTTAAACGCGGGTGAAACCGAGGGGAACAACTAGTTATTAATATTTTGGAATTTACAAAATAGTGGTTATACATTTTTTTCTTAATACAAGGCGATAATATAACTTCAAAGTATAATAGTTTTCTTTAATTTAGCACATTATAACATTTTAATGAAAATTCTAGGAACGTAGAAAATTAAATGTATGTCTGGCCTGAAAGAGCCTGTGTTGTGGCCTAAGCAGAAAGTATGTAATCAGTACGGGCCCAAGTACTTAGTATTTATGGAAGTTGTTGCCAGTTTCCCAAAAGTATACCAGACTTGATCTAATTAATCTGTCCCACATCAAAAGTTTCTCACTATCAAGTACATTTTTAAGTACAAAAACATATAATATACCGTATTAGTATTTACCAAATCTAGTCTAGCTCAATTGGGTTGAAGAGTTGCACTTTTGTCTACCACGGCAGAATGTGGATAGGAAAATTGGCAAGTATACTTGCTACGAATTTGCCCGTCTGTGGACGTACAGTGTCATTCGTTGAAACGCAATCGGCTCTGCAAACGGATGAGCAAGTCTGTAATAATCCTATCCACATAAATTTGAGAATTAAGCTTACTGGTAATGCGAGATCGTCCTCCTTGTAGCTCGGCCCCGTTCCCCGTGATACGATAGTAGCCAAGAGCGACAGCCACAGTAAGTTGCCTTGAACACGCTCGTAACATTCCGACGCCTCTCATCATCTCTTCTCGTATCAAATGATGTCGCCCCTCCATAACGATGGAATTTATTAAGATCAGATGCAGACATTATAATGTTTTGGCGTTTGTTTATATTATTTTTATTATTATTATTTTAACCTTTACTTCCAATTTGAATATTACCTACTTGCTGTAAAACTCTTGAAAAATATCTATACTTGTTTATACTTGTCATGCACATATTGTAGACATAATGAAATAATAAAATTCAAAAGTTCAATTTTCAGAATTGGCAATTAAAACAATATTCCTTTTCGATCGATTTGATGACGTGCCATAAATCACTTATTATATTATTTCTGTAAGATTCATAATTAATAGAACTTCAACTAACTATACAAGAATAAAACAAAAGTTCCATTATTAGTATTTCAAATATTTTATGATTTCTTCTTACACAGCAGAAATTCCAAAAATCCATACCTTACAATGCAACTTTTAAATTATAATTATTTTAATTATGCCTTTAATATTTACACTACTCACGCAAAACTCGGCTTTTTTGCATTTTCTAAAGCATTAAAAAATTGTTTTTAAATGTTTTAATGCTTTAATAAAATCCGCCATCTTTAATCCACTTAAACTAGGTTTAAACTAGGGGGCCGATGCGGTTAAAATTTTGACATTACCTAAACACTGCTTAACCGCGTGTAAAAGTATAAATGAAAATTTTGATAACCCATGGCTAAGCGGCCAGCTTAAGTTTAAGTAGAGTAAAGTAGTAGAGTTTTTAAATAAGGCTGAAAGTATATAACACTACTTTTTCTCCTGAAGGGATAAGACCCCATACCACCAACCACCTAATTAATCCATAATTATTGTGCTGATACCGAAACATTGAGTATATACACACATCAACAAAGTCTAGGGATACGTTATTTTGAAATCAAACATGGCTTTATTGTTTAAAACCTATTTAGTTTCCTTAAAAAGTTTATTTACAGATTTAAACCTTGTCTATTCTTTATTCAAAATTTAAAAATTAAAATGAGAAACAAATGAAAACACGCAAAGCACAGCGCAATCTTGAGTTGTATCTAATTTCAAGAAGTTGCATTAAAATTTTTTTTGCGTGTTAATTGAAGAAAACCTGATAAATTGTTTTATTTTCTTTTCTCAATTGGTTGTGTAAGCTTTTTAGCGTCATGCCACGCCATCATTTGAGTCGAGATGAAATGTTACGGGCAGTTGGCATGTTACAAAACGGTGCTATTCAACGCGTCGTTGCTGAGTCTCTGGGCACAAGCCAAAATGTGGTATCCAGGCTGTGGTCACGTTATCGCGCTACTGGAGATGTGGCAGAACGGCACACAGGTAGATATCGTGTTACCACTCAGAGACAGGATCGATTTCTCCAAATGACCGCCAGAAGACTACCCAATATCACAGCGATGCAACTAGTGCAAAGGCTCCAGGAGGGTCAGCAGCTGCTGGTGAGCGACCAAACCGTGCGAAGGAGGCTGCATGAAGTTGGTCTTCATGCTCGCAGACCGCTACGAGTCCCAGCGCTGCGACGTGGCAATCGCGGTAGGCGACTTTTATGGGCTCAAGAACATTTGACATGGAGTGATCAACAATGGTCATTGGTGCTGTTCACTGATGAGTCCCGCTATGGATTTCATCCAGATTCGAGACGAACACGCGTTTGGAGAACTCCAGGCAGGGTCAGCCGTCTCCGACATCCACAGGAGGTCCACTCTTACCAAGGCGGGACAATTATGGTGTGGGCAGGAATACGAATCGGCGGACGAACCCAACTCATTTGGATTCAGGGCAGCATGACTGCCCATAGATACCGTGAGGAGGTAGTAGAACGTGTCATTGTCCCGCTCAGGGCCCTAACGGGGCAAGAATTTCAGCTCATGCATGACAATGCACCTTCCCATACAGCGCGGCTGGTGAGAGCCGCCCTTCGAGAACACGATGTTCAGGTATTAGATTGGCCTCCACAGTCGCCAGACTTAAACCCAATTGAACACGCCTGGGACATGTTACAGCGAAGAGCATTGAGGGATTTTCCGCCCAACTTGACAACAGAAGAACAACTTTTCGAACATTTAAAAAGAACTTGGGACTGCATACCCCAGCAAGACATTGACACCTTAATTTTAAGTATGGAAAATCGTTGCCGCTGTGTGATTAATGTTAGAGGAGGAAATACCGATTACTGATTATCAGATTTGGTAAGATTTTTATTCATTTAATTCGATTGAATAATTTTATAAGAATAAAATGTTTTTGTTCACTCAGTAATTTTCTATGGCTTAATTAATTTAAGACTTTTATTAATTAGAAAAACAAAATCGCATCGTGTTGTTAATGTTTAAATATCGGCCATGAAATTATCTTTAATTCTTCCATTTACAGTCATAACAAAATGTTTATAGTTTTCTAGATAATCAATGAAATGTTCAATATCCCTAGATTGTGTTGATGTGTGTATATTATTTGAGCTATATTTTGTAACAGACTATTTTTTGTTGCTCTCTATGGATATCATAGAGTAAGAGGAATGTAAACTACACTACACTCATAGATTGACGGAGAGAAATTAATTTTAATTGTCATGCTGTTATTAGGTCAATGGTTATTATGCTGTCACTTCCATCAGAAATGTTTTTTCTAATATCATGAAATTTTGCATTTGTTTACGATCAATCGACAACCAGTAGCAACTTTAGAATGAAATTATTTGATAGAAAGACGAGATGAATCTAAGGTCTATAATATACAAAGCGAGATCGAGAGGCGTGCCGGTATATTGCATAGTTCTGATTTTGGTTTATCTGCTCCTGCGATACTGGACACGACCCTCCGTCGATTACGTGCCGCAGCATCTTAAGGGATTCATACAGTTCAACCAGTTATACCGACCTGATGAGAAGCAATTATCAAGTGCTCACGCTATTGAGTTGGCACGAACGCTAGAAGTGCTCAATTTTGAGCGAGAAGTATTCAATGTGAACAGGTTCGGGCTAATGCGGCCTGACGTGGATATTGTAGTAGTTCAGGTGGCACGTAACCCCGAGCGCTTGCAGTACCTCATCGTAGCCCTTGCGAAATGCCGTTACATCCAATCCGTACTCCTTGTCTTCTCACATTCATACTATGATGACCGGATTAATAGAATGATCAGAAAAATCAAATTTACCAGATTTATGCAAATATTTTATCCCTTTTCAATTCAAGTCTATCCGAAGCGATTTCCAGGCGTTGAGCCCTTCGAGTGCCAAGGTAAACCAGAATGGCGACGTGCGAGAAACTGTACTGAGCGTGACGCGCGCCTGGCCGAGCGCAAACATCAATGGTGGTGGACGGCGCATTTTGTTTTCAAAAAAATGGAGTGGTCCAGTTTATACTCCGGCGTTGTGATATTCCTCGAGGAGGATGATTACGTTTTGCCTGACCTTCTGTACATGCTACGTTACATCAAGCGAACACTGCTAAAGGTGCGGGACGTACATGTGATGTCGTTCGGGAGGCCTCCGGCAAAATTATTGGACTACGACTTACTGACGGTAGACGCGTGGCAGCCACCCTTCGACCGCGGGCTGGCGTTCAACAAGAGCATGTGGGATGTGATCTTCCAAATGGCATCTCACTACTGCATGTACGATGACGTGAGCTGGAGCTACTCGCTGCTGAACGTGTTCAGCAATATGCGGCGCTCGCATGTGGACATGGTGGCGTGCATGGCGCCGCGCGTCGTGGCGACTGGCTCGTATCCGAGCGGGCGTGACGCCTTTATGCGACTGGAAGTAGCGAGACAAAACTCGCAGTTATTCCCGCCGGTGGTGCGCGCCGTGTCCGTGTACAATGCGCACGGGCGGGTTGACTCCGGCCATCGCCCGCCACCGCGTGGCAACGGCGGCTGGAGTGACATCCGAGATCATCTGCTCTGCCTCGAATCCTACCTAGCTTTTAAAGACTCCTCCGTGCCCGTGACCTTCAGTTTCGATACCACTACTGCACCACTCGCTACTTCATCTTCTTTCATATTCCCAACATTTGTTAAAGATTTGGCTACTGAAGTAATGGAGATTGGCCCGAAAGACTTCCCAGTGACTATAAAAACGTCCATCTCCACGACAGCCTCGGTCGACACTACCACTACTGCAGTTGATACTACCTCAGCCTCCCGCACAACTTCATATCATAATGTGTCATCACGCAAACGAAAGAAAATATCAACGAGGCCTTTTGGTCGAAGACTGGTAAGAGGCAGTGATGTGATCGACATGCTGGCTCACTTACCTCACCAGCTGTGAAACTGCCTCATCGTGACGAGATATATCTTATTACTGAAACAATGATTTATTTACATATTGAAATTGATTTTATTGGTGTTTTATTTTCATAATGATCTTTATTATTTTTATGTCGTGTATCCGAATAAGAATGATGTGTAATATCTTTCCTCCCAGTTGCTGGATATTTTTTGTAGAAAAGATTTAGAAAAAGGGACATAATTGTTTTACAGGAAACCAGGGTAGCGCGTACATAATCATAATATTAATAAATTGGCTTCACATACATTTCTTCTCCATTTTACGGGATGATAACATGTCAAACACCATAAGAGTCTACTATAAGGCTCGCTCGTTTTATTTATTTACATTATAACGCTAGTGAACTGTACTATCTAGCGTTAGATGTATCGTATAATATCTAGCAGCGAAGCTCGCAAGTCGAGTGCATTTTGTAAGTGTCGGCCGCCGCCGGGAAGGATCGTTTAAAATTTGCATCGTATCGAGAGCTGGCGCGGTGCCAGAGTGACTATTGAAACCGCCTGGCTTCGCCCGCTATATGCCGCCTCCTAGTGAAGTAACAACAGCAGGATATCTCATCTATAATGTGGTTTCAAACGATTGTGTTGTGTGATATCAATATTATTCTCATGTCTTAAAATTATTTTTTTCACAACAATATAGTTTGAGGCGTGAGCCTTTCAAGCATCACTTATATTGTTATACTATTTAAGTCGACATTTTTGCGTGAGTATTAACGTTTTTGAAGAATAAATTTGTTGATAAGCTTCAAAGTTGAAATAAATAAAACTAGTACGTGATTTTGGACCTTACAGCTTCGATGCTCGAAGCCTTACAGAGATGATCATTAATAAATATCCTGAGATATTATCTACACACGGCCATCTGATCCCAAACTAAACACAGATTACGCTACTTTCTATCTACATACCACGCGATTATAAGCTAATTCAATTATGAATATGCTTAGTGTAGTATGCTATAGGTAATCACCGTCTAATTTTTTTAACACGATCATGGTGCTGTTTAGTTCCTTACGTTATAATAGATTACGATATATTTATTGTGTAATTTATGGTACCTACTATTTCATAAAAAATATACTTGAATAAATAAAAATTAAATCCAATCCAATCCAAAATATTCTCTTCTTTTATATAGTCCTCCTTATCGATTTCGATAACGGCGACCCTTCGAAATCACCTTCTTTGGTGTGCCCTTAGATGGCTAGCTAGACCGAACTTAGTTTTAAATACTCGGTCACAACTAGGACAATAAAGTTGGCCTGCCATGTTGTATGTATACGTGTAGGTGGGCTTAGGCTTCTCTTTGCGTACTCGGCGTTTCTCAGTTAACGATTTGTGGCGCTTTTCTTCGAAACAACTTATGCATTTGTGAATAGTAGAGCGCCAAGACGACCTGTGTAAAGCGAGCCTCTCCCAATCTGTAGGGTCAATAGCGCAAGCGTTTAGATGCCTCTTGAGTACATCCTTATAGCGGAGATGTTGACCACCTTGTTTCCGCTTACCTTCTGCCATCTCAGAGTAAAATACTGCTTTGGGTAAACGGTGATCTTCCATGCGGAGGACGTGACCACACCACCTGAGCTGACGCTGCATGAGCAGGGCTTCCATGCCGTACATGTGAGAACGACGCAAGACTTCCGTGTTGGGAACATGGTCCTGCCACTTAATTTTCAAGATCGACCTGAGACACCTTAGGTGAAATGTGTCCAGTTTCCTAATGTCTGGTTTGTAAAGGCACCATGTTTCTGCACTGTATAGAAGACAAGGTAAGACTAATGCCTTATAAACACTGACCTTTGTCTCTAACTTTAAGTCATGGAGACACGATCATTAAGCCGTCCAAAGGTTGCAGCGGCGTTTGCAATGCGCGATGGTATCTCCGATGCCAGGGTGTTGTCATGCCGTATCGTACTTCCAAGATATTTAAACTGTGTGACTTCTTCTAGTGGATTTCCATCTAGATTAAGTTTGGTTTTATCAGCTTCACCGCCTCGGGGTTGGTTGTTTAAGGACTTGCGTCTTGGAAGCACTGATTACCAATCCAAATCGATGGCACGATCGATGAAGTGCATCAACATAGCTTTGGAGATGGGGCATGCTATCGGACATGAGGCACACATCGTCAGCGTAAAGTATCTCCAGAATAGAGATCCTTTGAACTTTTGATTTGGCCCTAAACCTAGAGATATCAAACACGCCTTTATCAGTCCGTACATTCAGCTGAATTTGGTCACTGCAGTAATGCCGGGCGTCTCTAATAACAACTGCGAAGTAAATGGCAAAGAGTGTGGGCGCCATGATGCAGCCTTGTTTTACTCCACTTGTAATCTGGATCTCCTCAGAAAGTTCGTTCTCATGTTGAACCTGCGCTACCATGCCAACATGGAATTGGCGTATGATGTTGACGATCTTCTTTGGGTATCCAGACTTTTGGAGGACAAGCCAAAGAGCCTCACGTGGAACTCTATCAAATGCTTTCTCTAGATCGACAAAGCACATGTAGAGAGGCCTTTGATGTTCAAAGCTTTTCTCCTGGAGTTGCCTTACGACGGAAATGGCATCGATTGTACCTCGGTAAGGACGAAAGCCACATTGACTTTCAGGTAGGTATTTTTCTGCAAGTTTGGTAAGGCGGCAATTGATAATGTGGGCAAGAATTTTACCGGCACTAGAGAGAAGTGATATACCACGATAAGAGCTGCAGTCGGAGACATCTCCTTTCCCTTTGTACAACTTGCAGATTACCGCATCTCTCCAGTCCTGAGGAACTTCCTCACTTTCCCACACCCTTTTTACTAGGTGGTAGACTTTATTTAAGATAGTTTTCCCACTGTATTTGTATATTTCCGCTGAAAGGTGGTCCATTCCAGGTGTTTTACCGTTTTTGAGGCGCATAACTGCTTCTGCAAATTCCTCAAAAGTCGGTACGGATTCTAATTCTTGACAAACTGGTAGTTCATCCATTGTACTTATATATGACAAATCAGCGCGGAGTGCATCAGGATTCAAGACGTTACGAAAATGTTCTGTCCATCGCATTATTATATCGGATTTATTTAAAACTCGGTGTTGCCTGTCTTTGGTATATATTGGTGCCATTTTTCTTGCCCTTGGGCCAAATATAGCCTGGATACCCTCGAAAAACTTACCAGTTTGGTGAGTATCAGCGTAGTTCTGAAGTTCAGCAGCTTTCTCCTTCCACCAATGATCCTTCAGTTCACGAACTTTGGCTCTAAGTTTTTGTTGTCCTTCTTTACTGCTACGTGTATCCGGGGGCTTCACGTTTAACTCATGCCTATGTCTATCAACTAGCGCTTTTATCTCGCCGTCAAATGAGTCAAACCAGTCTTGGTTCTTTTTCTGCGGTCTTCCCAGGGTATCCAGCGCACAGGCATGAAGATGTTTGGCAAAAGATCTCCAATCCTCATCAATGGTAGATGACTCCAATTGCGGATCACTCTCAGCAAATTTTAAATCTAACGTTTTACCCAGTTCTGGTGATGTTTTTAAATTTGAAAAGGCAAGTTTATGTGGAATTTTGTTAGGTGCTCGTCATGGTGCTTTTAGTTGCAAGTACATCTTTGACCTAATGAGACGCCCAAGCAGCAAAATTATCCTATAGTGCAGACGTTATAGGACTCCAGCACTTTTAATGTTCTCTTAAGGGTTCTAGTTTTTGCTGCATCGCTTATAATAGCAAGCATGGAGTTAGTTGGGCCTTATAGTATATCTCCTCCTATACATTAACTTATAATTACTTATAGGCCGAAATTAAAGGTCAAATATAAGCTTGGGTGACCTATAAAAGTATCGCGAGGGTGTAAACGCACTCAAGAGCAGATAAACTGGTAAGCTATGTTTATAACTACTAACAAGAAACTTTATAGAACCACTATAAGTAAAGTACACCAATAAGAGTGATACACAGAACTAAACATTCTGGATACTATTTGCATTTATTACTTGGTTTTATAAGGGTTTATAAATTTACTTTACAGAACAATTATCAGTAAAATGGAGCGGTTATATAATGGTATAAACCAATATCGTTATAATCTTAACACGCTTATAAAGGTTTAATGTAATATACTTAGTATCCAAAACTATATCCGTGGTGTCCTGAACAAGAAAACATTGGTTTATAATGGTCTTGCAAATTCTGTTATAGTCTCAGTACGGATATTTTGATTTTGTTGAATCGTAGAAATATTAGAAGGTTCCGTACAAAATTGTTGTTGTGAAAATTTAAGACAAAATGTTTATTTTAATGATTCTGCACGAAAAAACGTTTAATCGATAAAAGCAATTTTAAATGTAGACTTGGAAAATTGTGTTAGTGAGGAACCTGCACAAGAAGATGAATGCGATATTGAAAACTATTCCAATTTTCAACTACATAGCGATCTTAGAAAATGGGCTGTAGAATACAATACGACATGCGGCATTCAATTCTTTATTAGAAATTTTGAATAAATGTATTTGTTAAGTTTGTTTCAAATTCTTCAAGTTCTCTTAGATTTCTTATAACATGTCTACATCTACGTCTTCTTGCTTTCTTGAAACGGTCATTGGATGTACGAGTTTAATTCATTCTGAATCTCTCTTCGATTCAGCAGATGTTAGTTTGTATTTCATAAAGTGCATTTTGATTTGGTATGATGGTTTTAATGTCTTCTTTGATTGAATTTACTTCATGTTGAAGTTGTGAAATTTGACCATCCTCGACAGGCTGTATTTGGTTATCCGTGTTGTAAAGAACGAAATGTTGAGCATTTAAACTGACATCTGACAGTGTTTCTTCTGCTTCTCTTATGACAAGTTGAGGGTTTTTCGCGACAAAAGAAGATACAGGTAAAATTGCTGAACCGAATTGAATGGTAGCCGAGTTTTGTTGTAAATGAAGTGGTCTTGTAGTATTTGAACGAGTATCTTCTCGAGAGACCGTTGGCATCTCACTAATTTGGTCTTGATCACGATTCTGTGAAACAATAAACCAAGTTTGCTAACTTATGGAAAGCACAAAAATAGAAGTAGAAAATATTTCAAACAATTTTTAAAGCTCGAACATCCATTTTAGTTAAAAAGCTATCGACGTCCAGAAACATTACCATTTTCACACCTGACACCTAAACAAAAATATGAAAATAAGACATCGGTACCTAATAACAACATAGAGTAACATTACAATATTTGCGGAACTCTAATTCCAAACAATATGGCCAAGCAATAGTTCTGATATTTACCATTTTTAAACAAAGTACGCCTATAACGGTTTGTTAATGTATTTGGGAAGACCAAGTTTGTCAAGATGGCGACTTTTCGTTGTATGTCTTACTGAAACCAACATTATTTTAAAATTCAACTTAATGAAAACGTGAATTTCGAGGGGCGTTTAAAAATTTTGACAAAAAACTCATTACACTTCACCGAAAATATACCTGCGCCATGCACATTCAAACACGGCTTCACTTATTGTTAACTAACACCCTACTCTTATTCTAGATAATATTTATTATAAAAATATAATAACTTACCTTTATCAATATTAATTAATCTTTACAAATGTGCATAGCAACATTCACCAATTCACGACACTTTGTATGAGCTTGTAAGATATTCACTGGGTACGTTATTGTCGTGTTTGGTTCCATTTAGCGCTCATAGTTAGCTTCGCGAGAGCAAATAGTTCTACGTAGTCTAACTATAAGCTTACTATTGTCGTGATTGGTTCCATTAAGCGCTGATAGTTGGCTTCGCGGGAGAAAATAGTTTTACATAGTCCAACTATATGGCCGTTATTGGTCAAAATGGTATTCACCAAGTCTACTATAAATATTTAATTAGCTAAAATACGCCTATAAATTGGGCCCTTTTCCGTGGTTATAATTGCTTACTATTCCGTTATAGTCCTAATGAAATGGTGGTTCCAGGACAATTACTAGACCACATTTTGCTGCTTGGGCGGTGATCAGTCCAGCCAATAGCGCTGCGCATTACCCTCGTTATGAGGACGTCACGGAGGTCTTTTTGGCGTACAATGACATAATCTAAAAGATGCCAGTGCTTAGATCTTGGGTGCATCCACGAGGTTTTGTATTTCTCGGCAAGTCGGAAGCATGTATTCGTAATGCTTAGATCGAATTCAGCACATAAAGACAATAACCTTAGTCCATTATCATTATATTTCCCTACTCCATGTTTGCCGAGGACTCCGCTCCAAGTTGCATAATCGGTGCCGACACGAGAATTAAAATCACCCAACAAAATTACCTTATCACACTTTGGGATGGTCTCTAGGGTTCGCTTCAAGTTTTGGTAAAATACCTCTTTATCCTCATCCGGTGAAGGCAGGGTGGGGGCATAAGCACTTATGAGGTGGGCGTACTTGTTATTAGATAACGGAAGGCGTAGAGTTATTAGGCGGTCATTGATACCCTTCGGTAATTCACTCAGATCTCTAGCCAAACTATTGCGAATAGCAAAGCCTACACCACTGCTCGCTCTCTCACCGGCGGGACGTCCGCTCCAGTAATAGGTGTAGCCTCCTAGGTGTTCACGAAGCTCTCCACTATCAGCCAGATGGGTTTCACTTATTGCAGCTATGTCTATGTTATAGCGAGCCAACTCTCTTGCAATGAGAGCAGTCTTTCTCTCTGGGCATAAATTACGGTCGTTGTCTTTTAGAGTCCGTACGTTCCATGTAGCGATGCAAAGTCGTTGGTTTGGTATCTTATTATAATTAAATGGCTTCTGTTTATTTCGACCGCAATTTATCGATGTCCATGTGCCCGCGGTTTGGCAACTGGATAATGGGTGAGACGGACAATTTTTGGGCCACCTTTTCTAGGCCCCTCCTCTGTGTAGAGGAAAGCAGAGCGATCCTAAATAGGGCTGCTTTATAACCAGTTGTGCTGCCGAACCCGGAGTCCCGACTCAATCGACTCCAGGAGCGACCACTCTCTCCTGGCCGCCTACGTGCAGGATGCTGACTAAAGCCTCAGTACATCGATACCTCAGCCCCACCACCAGGACCCCATCGCCGCAGGGCTTTTAATATTCTCAGATCCGGAAGTAGATATCTAGGGTCATCTGCGCGTGAATTGGATTATAGTGGACAAGCAGTTGCGCAGGTACAAATCCACTCTCTCGTCCCTTCCTTTGTGGTCCGATGGACTGGTAGACCAATACGATCGGCAAAGTTAGGGATGCAGCGAAAAGCCGTAAACCACTATATGGATCCTGGTAAACGCCCTTAAGGTGCTTCGCATTACCCTGCTGCAGTTATGATCATGATGACGAATGGATATTGAACGCCTATCATGATCAAGCAGACTAGTGTGCATTGGGGATCACCTGATTTTTCTTAGTCGCCTTTTACGACACCCATTGACAGAAGAGGGGTGGTGCTATTCTTTATGTCCGGACACCACACGGGACTAACTCTCTTCTTTTAGATAATAATTGAATAGGTATGTTTGGTATATCACATTTCATTTTAATCATTTTTATTTTTAACATTTGCTACGCCACAAAATTATCTTAGTCCATCTATAACAATAGTAAAATATACACGAGTTTATGTATTTTACTACCACTATTTACAATTTTTATATGTGTAATATTATATATAGCCTTACCACGATTATTAACGTATATATATTTACTGTGAACAATGACGGCAGCTCCTCGCCTCACTTCAACCTTTGATCTACGTTGACACTCAAACACAGATTCTAATTAACTGCAGTGTTTAACGAACCGATTACGAGTTGTTTGAGTTAATTAATTCTATTACACGACAAAGATACACAAATTTAGCGTAACTCTTCCGACTTACGCGTTTCTGCAAAGGGATATTTATACAAATTCGCAGTAAGATTTGACACTAATTGTCTAGCTAAAATAAAAAAAACAAAATCAAAATTCATTTATTCCGTAAAAAATTTACATTCATGTGGAATTATCATTTTTTTACCCTACCGTGCAGTGCATGACGCGGTAACTACTGAGAAACACTGCCGGAAAACTCAGTAGGAATCCTTTTTTACTTAAGATTAAATACAATTTTTTATGTGTGTTGACACAGAGCAACTCAATACCAAGCACTTTTGTCACTTAAATAATAAGAAGTTTTGTAATATGCCCTGCTTCACAATTTGGCTTTAATAATTCTGTTAAACTTATTCGTAGACAATTCTCTAATATCATTGGGAAGTTTGTTATAGAATCTTATACATTGCCCCATAAAAGAGTTACTTATTTTGTGGAGACGGGTAGTATGCAACATATTATTTTTATATCTAGTATTTATATTATGTGTATCGCTCCTTTTACAGAAGGAATCGATATTTTTAAGCACATATAATGGTTTTCATATATGTATATACTGAGATGCTACAGTTAGAATGTTAGTCTCTTTGAACTTTTCTCTTAGAGACACTCTCTGGCCAAGATTATAGCTAAGATAGTCGTTCGGCAACATAAAGTGTAGGGTTCCACGTGGTTTCCTGGATTAATTTCTAAGTACCTTTGTTGCACCACTAATTCGACAAATATGTACTTCTAATTGATGGAATACGAGTGTATTTTTACACTACAAATACAAGGAAAAAAAAACTTGTGTGTACGTATGTACACGCGTTAGAAGTTATACTTCTTAATATACAACTTGAACATAGTTATCAATTTTCATACCACCTAGAACTAACGTGTGTTATTTTTACGATGCGCGCACGATGCGCGCATCGTAAAAATTCAATCTCATACCACCTAGAATTAACTTCATGCTGTTAAATTTTTTGGTGTCGGTGTGCGCGCGCATCGTAAAAATTCACTCTCATCATTTTTCTCCATCGCGCCAAAAGAAGTATAACTTCAATATAATAAAAACTGTTTTTATTCACATAGACTTTAAAACAGCCCTTGTAAATATTCGCAACATGAATTGTAGTATTGCAATTAACTATATAGTTATAAATTCTAGGTACAAATATATGTACTAATAGATCATGACTTTATTTGATTATATAGTATTATAATATTTTATTATGATAGTAATGGTTTAGTAAAATAGCTAATTCCTTGAAATTATTAACAAAATGGCTATTTAAGATATATTACACTACTTTTTGTCTAAATGGTTCTGTCTGTATTGGGGTAAGAGTACAATATTATTATTATGTATTTTATTATTATAATTAAATATAACCTTGTGTGTATAGCGACGGACGCGCTTTAATTCCAGGGTAACCATTGCACCCCAACAGACCCCAGCGAAAGAAACAAAAACTATTGTCTTCTCAATACCACCGCGCTTGACAATATGTTATGAGAATTTACCGTCTTTTGTGATGTGTTTTACAATAAGATAGGAAATGCTCTCCTGATAGTCATATGAATTATGTTCAAATCGGTTTATACAAAGAGATCTTTGGGGGAGGCCTTTGTCCAGCAGTGGACGTCTTTCGGCTGAGATAATGATGATGATGATGATACATGTGAGTTGTAGATTTTTACAACAGTTATTAATGCACAGACGCCAGCACGTCCATTTACCATAATCTGTTAAATTTCTTTTATAGATTTTCAACTTTATCACATAACCATAAGGTTCACTTTCATTAGGATAATTTGACAGATTGGGGTAGTTCTACTGGTCGGTGAACTTGACTGCGTTATAAAGGTCGTGGGTTCGATTCCACAAACCTTTGTGTGAGGAACATGCTTATTTATTGTGCATGGGTGAATAAATAGACAAAAATTCTAAAAACTATATTTTTGGCTTCGATATCGATTGCAGATCACGCCCCAAGTATTCTTTTAAAAAAAAATTCAATGTACAGTTTTGACTCTCCTACGATTTTATTATATGTATAGATTATCATTATTTATTACTGCTGTACACCAGTAATAGAGGGACCTGCCTCAATAGAACTCTGTGTGTAGATGTGATTGCCACGTGCACGTCATGTTCAATGGCAATATTTATGCACAATTGTATATTTATTTTGTACTAGCTGTGCCCGCGACTTCGTCCGCGTGTTAATTAGTTTATTTGATTTATTTTTGTTTTTTCAAAAATAAAAAGACTTTTCTAAAATAAAAGTAGCCTAAGTTACTCCTTATTACATCAGCTACCTGCCAATAAAAGTCCCTTCAAAATCGGTCCAGCCATTTCAGAGATTAGCCGGAACAAACAGACAGACAGACAGACAAAAATTGTAAAAAATGTTATTTTGGAGTATGTACCGTATATATATTCATATACATGAAGTAAAAATCGGTTATTTCAATATTACAAACAGACACTTCAATTTTATTTATTTGTATAGATATAGATGTTGGATGACAGCGCAATGCGCACCTTAAAGATCAAACTTATTACCATGGTACGGTTTGATTCTGTCTCACAAAATAGAGGCTCTGGTCTTATTTGGAAAACAGTTTGAGAACCTTGTGTAAGACATCACGAAAAGCGCCTATTAAATTGTATACATATGTGCACAGCAAAGCACATCTGTTAGCTATCAAATAAACATCAGTTTTCAATCGTTCTTGAAATTGGAACGTACATGCAAAAGTATTACTCGGAAAAACTTTTCCTTAAAATGAATTTTGCTATCAATCCTAATTTTAATAAAGAGATAATCTCAATTTGAAGTTAAATTTAATTACTTATCATAACGTTTCGATTTGTTTGCCGAGCGCCTTTACCGTTCTACGACCCTTCTGCTTCTAATTAAGATCCATTAATAAAATTGCCCAATTAGAATCCAGAGCTGTCACGGGAACTTCGTAATGGAGAAAATTGACATTACAAGGTACCCGAATCCCCAGAGGCGCGGTCGCACCGTGCGCTTATTATTGAGCTTACAAAGTGTTTTATTTCTAAAATAAATTAATGAATTTTATTTAGCTTTTTACTCTATTGAATGCAACCGCTAACGTAGGTTAAGCTCTTAAAAACCTGCCCTCTATTATTATTTTTTGAAAAGAGAACGCCTGCACTAGGGAATCTAATCCCTGTATCGCGGGGTATTTTACAAAAATACAATAGACGGGCACAAATTACATCCAGACTCAGGACAACTATTTATGGGTCACACAAATAGTTGTCCAGCTCGGGAATCGACCCCCGCGACACGAAGCGGCGAGGCGACTGTCTTAGCCACTGCGCCACTCATGCAGTCAACTTACATTTCAGGTAAACTCATTATTATGATAATGGTACGGTCGTGGACGTCAGTAAGGTTGCTGGACATTATCGGGGAAGCGAAGCGCTGGCAATGCGCGAGTGAACAGTGGGTGTGCAAACATCATACGCTACGGTAACCGCCGTGTGTATAAGGTGAAACTTATGCTTGATTAACCAACATAGGTAGTATTAAAATAAATCGATATGAACATGTATACGTTCATAACTTTTTTTTGTTGTCTTCTAGAGTACAGGTATTTGCACTGCTGGAAGACACAGTACCTATAGGGCACCTAATTGTGTTGCTTTCATAATATAAGTATATTAATATTTTGTATAATTTATTTGATAATCTTGTATGTGTTGCTCAGTGTTCTCAAAGTAAACTAGGAACATATGTTAGTTATTAAGATAATGGAACTTTAGGTCTATTAGAAATTAAGTTTTGTATACATTTTTTGTAAACGACTGTTTGTTTCCTAAATAAATAAATAAAATAAGTATGTTACAATACAGTATTTTATTGTTACGATTGAACTCACATGAGACCGAATGTTGTGTTCAAACGGCTCTCGATCAGTTGTTGTACTAATCCAACTGACAATCCCCTGAGGCCACGAATCAGCTACGGGGCCCGGACTACATGCCCAAGTTAGAGGTCGGGTCTAATAATCGACAGTAATTAATAGTAACAACCGAAGTCCCACCACGTAAATTTCCTCGAAATATGGTTTGTTCAAATACTAACCTCTAGTTATTATGTGTCATTAGTGTCATTACGTGACATTTTTACTTTTATTTAATTCTATTATTAAATTTGTAATCGCTTGCTTCTAAAATTGTAACAAAATAAAATCCAGTTGCATGCTCTAACAGGCTGGACATAGCGGACTAACATTTTACTACCACCCTTAAATGTACATTATCTACTTATGTTCGCAATAAATAAATTTGTTTGTTTGTCATTATATCTGGCTGTCGTATTGCAGTGTCGGGTTCAACTTGAGCCTGCATGGTTACCGTCATGGTGGTCACTGTTGAAGGGAACTAATTGGACAAATCGCAGCAAGCAGACAGACGGAGACGTGTCCAGTGAGAGTGGATGGTCAGTTGTTAGTGGTTAGCTCGTGTACAATCGTCACTGAATGTTACTGGTCGCGTTGATTGGTCCCAAGCAAATTTGCTCTAATTGTAATGCTGTTCCTCGGGAAGATTATTGATTGTATCTATGTGGTGCTTAGTTTCAGAGATGGTTATTGAAATAACCTTGTAAATATGTGTGTAATACCTACTCAACAACAACGCCTTTAACTTGGTGGTCCATTATTTTATTATTATCATATCATCATTCATATCATTATTATATTATCCGAACAATATAAAGCATTATCACCTTTTTATGACTGGCTTGTGATGTTCGGATAGTTTAAATAATTACTCTGGATGTATTATAATATATGTTGGTCTAGCGGTAGCGTGTTCAACCGCAGATAATGAGGTCCCGGGTTCAAATCCCGGGTCGGGCCTAAAAGTGATTTTGGGATTTTTCCATAAAAGAAATTTCTCAGTATCAGCCCGAAGTCTGAAAGTGGTATTACACCCCCGTGCCTCGGAGAGCACGTAAAGCCGTCGTTCCTGTACCTGAACTCTTTCCGGCCCATGGAGGGTTCCGCAGCAGCAAGTATTTCAGTTGATTAAATAAAAGGTAAATTGCGGTTTACGATTTATGACGCATTAAAAAAAAAATACTTACTAGATTTCGTTCAAACCAATTTTCGTTGTTAGTTTACATGGTAATGTACATCATATATTTTTTTTAGTTTTTTCATTCTCTTATTTTAGAAGTTACAAGGGGGGGGGGGGGGGAACACTCATTTTTCCACTTTGGAAGTGTCTCTCGCGCGAACTATTCAGTTAAAAAAAAAAATGATTTTAGGAATATCAATATCATTTTTGAAGACCTAGTTTCAGTTCTATGTATGGGGAAACCCCAAAATTTTATTATTATTTTTCTATTTTTGTGCGGTATGTATCTTAATGCGGTTCACAGAATACATCTACTTACCAAGTTTCAACAGTACAGCTCTTATAGTTTCGGAAAAAAATGGCTGTGACATACGAACGGACAGACAGACAGACATGACGAATCTATAAGGGTTCCATTTTTTGCCATTTGGCTACGCAACCCTAAAAAAAACTAGAAAATATTTGTAACTTTGAAAAAGAACCGAAGTGGCTTTCATAATCCACAGATTTATCATAAAAAGGGCTTAAATCGCATGTTTCAAAACAGACAATTGTTTTGCATTTGCCTTATTCGTGTCCAATATCTCTGGAATATGTTGTAAAAACCTAAAGAATTACAATTGATAAGCTTATCCAATAAGTTGGCGGCCTTGTTGGCGTGGTTGGCAAATGCTTGCTTTTCACGCCGCAAGCCGTGGGTTCGATTCCCACCCAGGACAGATATTTGTGTGCATGAACATGTCTGTTTGTCCTGAGTCTGGATGTAATTATCTATATAAGTATGTATGGATTTACAAAAGAAAAGTAGTATATTATGTAGTATATCAGTTATCTGTATTAGCTACTACAAATGTGTAATACTACAATTGTGTAATAACTGTATTACTACAAACATGTTCTGACTATTTACAGGCGCCTTTTTAGTCTACGTGAATAAAAACCTTTTTTATTTATATTTTTTTATTTTTATCTAGTTTCCATAGTACTGGTACAAGCTTTACTTAATTTGGGATCAGATGGCCGTGTCGTGTGTTAATATTGTCCTAGGATATTTATTTATTAGGTACTTAATAACTTTCTATAAGTGAAATCTGAAAGGCACAAAATCGAATGGCATATGATAGATTTTTTAAATATAGTTAAAGTTATTTAGATACCTTTTGACTTAAAAAAATCTGTGAAGAAAAGATATTAAAATTAGCGTATTTGCTCATAATAAAATATCCTTAAGAACAAATAATAAGGAGAGTAGGAACGAATACCTATTCTAAAACGCTATCGTCGCTTTTGTTCTGTTTAACTTCGCAACAAAATTGAATTTCCATTCACAGTTTATCTAAAATCTGTTAAGCCAACCTACATAGCTACCTATATCTACGTGTAGAACTAATTAGCCCTCGGTATAATCTGGCTTTAATCTGCACTAAATGCCGACGACAATTAACCTATACAGCGCCCTCTGTTAGGTGCGTATAAGTAATTTGCATTAATAAACCATTTGGATTTAACTATTATATTGGTTTAATACTTGGTTGCTTAACAGTTGAAAGGCTTAAAATCAGGTGTAGCCAGTGCATAGTTGTAACGACTTATCGCTCATCCATGTAAAAGAGAAGAGAAACACTGAACATAGGGTAGCTCTTATGTACAATACACTGTGTTGATAAATTTGTAATTTTCAAGCCAGAGTACAAATTACATATATAAATAGTTTAGAACCAAAAGGTCCCAAAGTTAAACTCTAGAAAAAAAAAACAATAATACTCGGTATATTACTGTGTCCTTTGCTACAATCAAAGGCTTGCACGTCTTCATTTACTTCTTGGAAAAACCTTTTCGTTAAGAATGACATGTGTAAATTGAATAGATAAAGGTACAACTCTTTACTGCGCACCAAATATAAAAACTAAGGTAGTAGACAATAACGTGAAAATGGAAAAAGTACGGCCTTATCTATACATATAATAAAATCGTAGGTAAGTCAAAACTGTACATTGATAATTTTTTTTAAAGGATACATGGGGCGTAATCTACAATCGATATCGAAGCCAAAAATATAGTTTTTAGAATTTTTGTCTGTTTGTCTGTATGTATGTCCGGGCTAAACTAAAAAAGTACTGCATGGATTTACTTCAAATTTTGCATGAATACTACTAAGAGGTCGGGTCAACATATAGGCTACATATCATCACGCTATCACCTACGGTGGAGGAGCTGTGATGATTTATAAAATTTAACGCGGGTAAAACCGCGGGGCACAGCTAGTCACAAAATAAATCTTTCCCAGGTGAGTAAAGGAGAAGAAAACACCAGAACCCAGCAGGTCCCTGATCAGATGTGATTGATGAGGTGAAGAGGCTTTTTGTACTGGATCAATTATGAGATGCGGCCACTAAGTACTGATTTCTCAGTGTCCATAGGTAATGAAATTTGGAACAAATGCCAATCATTTCGTGGGACATTGATGGACATTTATAATATATAGCAAACATTTGAAAATTCAATTTGATTTGTATGACGTGCTTCGAACAATTTGACCTGTCGGCCCCGTGCTGGCGTGAGGTGAGGTTATCGAGCACGCCACTGTAATGAGGATATTATCGGCTAAATCGATTCTAGTAATGTATGGGAATTGAATATTGGTTGCATCTAGCAATATGTCAAGTATGTAGGTATAGAAAAGGTGTCTAGAAAATTGTAAAAGGCTTGCTCAAGCCACCTAGTAGGCCTCTGATATGCTTGAACCGTTATTGTCTAACGACTACAGCCTAGACCGATGACGTTAACAGAGTCGCTCAGAATATAAACCACTTAAATGGTCACCCATATAGACTGATCACGTGCCGTTAAGCTATTCGATCGCTTACGAACCGGTGAGAGTAAAAGCGTACACAGAAGCTGTTAAACCTAGTCCTTTAATTTGGGACCAAAAGTGCTGACACTGTGGTCGGCAGGAGCGGGCACTCGTCATAACTATAACCCTCTTAATGCTGAAATATTAGTACGTAAAGCTATCACCGGTCCGTAAGTAATAAGTGAGGTTAAGCAACTAGGCTCGCGGTCTGTCACCCATCTATGGGGTGACCACCAAAGTGGTCTAATTTCTGAACGTCTCCGTGCTTCGGAGGGCACGTTAGGCTGACGGTCCCGGTTGTAGCCATTAGACTGACGACTGTTGTCTAATGGCTACAACCGGGACCATGTCAGAGGCCTACTGGGCGGCTTGAACAACTTTGACACTAGGATTACCACTGCCCATACGATAAGCAATAAAGCATGTCAAGTTAGCAGTGATTTTCTGATGAGCATCTTTCCTCTGTCGTAGCGCAGATCACGCTGCTATATAACATGAACATTCTGGTGTTTTACTCCCATATCGCCACCCCTACGGCGACTATTTGTTGTCTTAGTAAGCAATCATATTTTATATTTGTCGATACACATAATTTTATGGCCAACTTTTATACGTACAGTGCAGTTTTATCTGACATTCCAAGATCATTACTACTTTTATTCTTCATCATCAGCATACGTATGTCGGTCTCGTAAAACTTTCTTCATATGTTCCTGATCCATAAAAAGTAGAAATGTTCGAGTATTTTACGTGTATTAGGATTTACTCCAAGGTTTGTTGGTTCGGACATCAGTACGGCACCCATGAGTTAAAGTATAATAAATACCTTGGGACAACTAACACGCTACCATCTGATCCCAAACTATGCAGAGCTTGTAGTACTATGGTAACCAGATAACTGGTAAGACCACTTATAAACTTCTAAATATATTCATTATAGATAAATTTCACCCAGACACAGCAAAATAATCGTGCTCATCACACAGAGTTTTGTCCTGGGCGGGGACTGAACCCACGACGTCTGGCTTAGCAGTCAGGGTCACAACTTAATTCTACCACTACAGGAACCCAATGCGATAGAAAAGTTACAATTACAATTCAATTGCGTATTATGTAGGTACATTTCTAAACAACTAATTACATACAATCGAATAAGCCGCCCTTGTGAAGTCGTTCAGTGAGCAAGCGAATAACTCTACTATTTCAGCGACCTGGTTGAGCCTGTACATGTGTAACACAAACATATAATAACTTCACGCGGCTCGCCCAGGAGTCGCTCAATGAATATAGAAATTTAAGAAATCAAAAATGTTTGTCTAAATAAGTCAATTTTATATGTTAATAACTTTAATTTAATAGATTTTTTACAGATAGTCAAATAGTCATTTATTGGTAATGGTTTTACATGTCATAGTTTTTAAATAATATAATAGGATACAATGTCAAAGAATAAAAATATTTCTAATACAAACTACTTACTTAAACTTAAAAAATTCGTCATGCGAGTAAAACGATTGCTCGATAAGCCACCTCTTCAATCGAACTTTAAAACTCTGTAATGAAGAGATATTAGATATGCTCACCGGGAGTTTGTTATAAACTGTGCAACCCATAACATAAGTGATCTTAGATGATTTCGTAAGTGTCCTAGGAACTGCTGCCAATTTGTAGTTATGCCGTGTGTTGTACGAATGAACAGTGCTTCGTGTGGTATATAGTTCTATATTCGCTTTAACATACACGGCAACTTGGTATATGACTATGGAGGGCACAGTCATAATACCCAGTTCTTTAAAATAGGGTCTAGCGGATATATCTTGCGGTACATGGACCATTGCTCGAACAGCACGCTTCTGCATCCGGAATGCTCGCTCCCAATCGGCTGCGCGGCGCCACAGTTCCGCCCCGTATTGCAGCAACGAATGCACTGTTGCAAAGTAGCAGGCACGCATCTCTGCCATGGACACTACACTTCGCAATCGGCTCAAAGCAAAACAGGCGCTCCCTAGTTTCCCGCATAATTTATTTATGTGGCTCTCCCACTTGAGGCTTTTATCAATTTCGAAGCCTAAGAAAGTAGTCTCATCGACCTGTGCAATACTCACTCCATTCGTGGACACCACGAGTGGTCTCTGTGTGTGACCCGATAGCACAAAGTGAATGAAGTGAGTTTTGGCCACGTTGAGTACCAACCCGTTAATCCGAAACCATTTATTAAGCTGATTAGCTGTCCTATTTAGCTTTTCCTCTAGTAAATCTACCGAAGAAGCCATTACTAAAGCAGCCACGTCATCCGCAAACATTAGAGTTTCTGCATCAGTTATAGAACCCGGCAGGTCATTCAGCAGTAGCGAAAATAATATGTTTGACACTGAGGAGCCTTGAGCCACGCCTATCTTTGACAGTAACGGATCTGACCTCTCCGTGCCCTCGCAACCTACAACAATTTGTGACCTGTCTTGCAGTAACTTTGAAAAAAGTGCGTGTGATGGGCCGTCCACACCGTAATGTCGCAGTTTTATCGCAATTATGTTACGATCCGCGACATCAAAGGCTTTTGACAAATCACAGCAAATTAAGGCTACTTGCAGTTTTTTTTCTTTCGCAGCCATCACCAATCGTATAAGTTCGCGAGTTAAGGTCGTAGTTGATCTACCTTCTCTATAGGCATGTTGTCGGTCTGTTAGAACATCACCAGCCGAGAGAAACTTTAGAAGGCGAGAGCTTAGGCCATTCTCAAGTATCTTCGCCACCGCTGGAATGATCGACACTGGTCTGTAATTGTCGATACAGTCTTTTTTCCCTTTTCCTTTATATAGAGGTGAAACTTTGCTACATTTTAAAGGAGCCGGGATATCACCTTCTCTCAAACGTAGATTAAAAAAATCTGCAAGAACAGGCGACAGGGGCATAGCCGCTAACCTAATCAGTCTCATGGAAATGCCATAAGTATCCTTTGATGGTTTTGGCGGTATACGCGTCATGATGATGCGATAGATTTCGTCAGCGGTAAAACGGTTTAGACGCAATGACCGGTCTGCTGGAAGACAGGTAACGAGGAGCTGGTCATGCACACGCTGTATATCAGCGCGAGGAGCACCACACGCATCTACCGCCCCCAAAAAGCGGGTATTCATGGCATCAAGCGCAGATTTTTTTGTTAAAAATGGTGTACCGTCTACATTTTTTACAATATCCGTAAAATCTAGGCGCGGTGTGTTATTTTTACCCCTCTCCATGTTTACGACAGTCCACATAGCTTTCGAGGCATTTTGGGAGCTTTGATTATTGACAGTTTGGATTATTAGTGTTATATATCTCCATAGTATCCTGTATGGTCGGAGTTTAAGTTGTCAAGTGACACGTACGTCATTCTTTGTTTTCCAATTCTAATAAAAGGCCATTAAGGAAGAATTGAATTGAATCTAATAAAATGTTTATATCATGAGCAGTATTTTTATAAAAATATAACAATCCTAAAATTAACTATTCTTTCACAAAAAGGATTTGTCATTATCTTGGCCCATTTTTATATAATAAAACAAATGCTACTTCTTTAATTTATAAACTTACCCACTATCAGTGTAAAATTGCTGTTTGTTCTTTACTGTTAGAGCTATCATATGACGACACAGATAAATATTTAATTTATTTGCTATAAGGGTGGCACACACACATAAACACACCCACCACCCACACTCACACATACACACACACGCACACACTCACATACACGCACGCCCACAGGCATGTAAACACTAGCATTTAATAATAATACAAAAAAAAAACTAAAAACAATAATGTTGTAACCTAGTTTGTAGTATGTACCTTTTTAGCACTTCACCTGATCTATTGCGAATAACACCTTAATTTACTTCCTAGGATACGTCACTGTCTCCCCTTAATACAGGCTAATTAGTAGCCTATCTAGGGGGGCAGCAGGATAACGATTTTGCGTCATGTGTTATGTACTAATTATTATGTAATAACTATGTGTATTTTACTGAAATAAAGATTTATTTATTATTATTAATTAGCATGTAGGAATACATCGGATGTAAGCTCATGGTAGCTGTACAAGGTTTGTGGCCGACATAAAACTTGGGTCCCACTATTACTTTACATATAAAATTATGGTATTTTGTATTGATTTGGGAATAAAATACATATGTGCTATCACCACAAAGTTTGTAAAAGCGAATAAATATTGATACCGTGCGTTACTTTCGTAGGTACTTACTACAATCACGTGAACTAATGTAATAATAATATATAATATCTGGGGACAATGTCACACAGATCATCCTAGTCCCAAACTAAGCAAAGCTTGTACTATGGGTACTAGGCGACGATATACATGCTTATATAGATAGATAAATACTTATATACATAGAAAACATCCATGACTCAGAAACAAATATTCGTGCTCATCACACAAATATTTGCACTTACCGGGATTCGAACCCAGGACCACCAGCTTCGTAGGCAGGACCACTACCAACTAGGCTATGGTGACCGTATAATGTAGTAATATAATCTCTATCTATATATTTGTACATAATATTAGTAACAATCAAGACTTTAACCTATTGTTCGCTTACGAGCGCACCTAAACTAGCTTGTAAGTATTAAGTTGAGTAAGTTTTAGTTAAGTTTAAGCTAAGGAGTTGTCTATATAACAAACTTTTATCTCCTACTAGTCTCGGATCTCGGCGTAAGGCAAGCGAGGGCGCTTGCCTTACGCCGAGATCTCCCTCCCAGAATGAGTCCTCGGTGAGTATTCGTCCGTGGCGTATCTGATTTTTATGAATTCAGATATATGCACTCATAAGTATGGTCACTACCGCAGTGTCAAATTTGTAGAAGATCGCTTCAGCCGTTCAGGAGTAGGATCAGGAACGAACTACATGAGTCACCTCAGAAAGAGCTTTGTTAATATTCAGCTCAATTACTCTCCGTCTTTGGCATTGGGTTTTAGTTACGATGTCTACCCGTTCTAACAATAGCGCGCATCTAATAATACACTGCGCATTCCGTACAAATTCTTAAATGTATCCAGCTACCTATTATCGGAATTCGCACCTAATACATAATGTGCTCAGCATGCTGTGGAATCTGACGCGCATCCTTCTACGGACCGAGGAAGACCGAAAACTATTAATCCTTGCCTCTGCACAGACCCTAGCCACTCTTCAGTAGCGTGGCAGTCTCTTCAACTTAATAACTTTTCACAGACCCTAGCCGCTCTTCAGTAGCGTGGCATCGGTTGGGCATGGGTACAGTAGCTTTCATGAGAAATTCGAACATGGCGGACCGGTACCGGGGGCGGTTGTACAACGCCAGTGACGTGTACCCGCCCCATTGCCTGTGTAGCTAAGAATACTTATTTATTTATTCTTGTACACACAAAACATACAATAAATAGATAAAAGTGCGAAGAAATGAATAGTACAAAGGTGCTGCTTATTTCCAAGAAATTTCTTCCAGCAGACCCGCGACAGGAAAAAGTTTACACAGCCATAATGATGTGTGTAGGTCTATAATACACTTACATACTAATAATTGCATACAAGTATAAAATACAGCACCAAAAAAATGCATTTTATGTCTACCTTTCGGGTCGCCTCTGTTTACTTATTTAATTTAGTATTTCCATGGCCCGCCGCAGTCCCGCACCACCGCGTGTGTCGGCCAAGGAAATTATGGACACTCAGTACGCAACTAATTAAATCACACACACGTTAACATACACACACATACACACCCATTCACACACATACAAATTATCCGACATGTTTCGAATTGTATAAAAATGTTTTTCTTAGCTTTAAATTATATATTTTTTTCTTTTTCCTTTTTAAAAATTACGTTGCCAAATAAAGGGCTCATATTCCTTTTATGTAGAATATGTTGTGATTTTACTGCGGGAAAGGACCTGGTGATCCGTAATACAGGTTTACGCCTACTTCGGACACCAGCTCCCTACTAATTAAAGATAATGTACATTAAGTTGTTAGACATAAGTTATGTAAGTGTGGAGAAAATAAACGATTATTATTATTATTATAACTTAGTACGAGGCTAGTTTTCAATCTACTGGATAGACGCTGTTTTAACTAAAACTAAAAATTATATTCAATTGTTTGATTTTTAATAGATATATGTTAATTTATTGATATATCTATGACATTTCATGTAATCAGTGGCTATTCTGCGAAATAAACTTAACTGGAATACGTTTAAACAATCCTCACTGGCTCGAAGATATACCATGTAGTCTAATGACAAAGGTCCTTTGCTTCATGAAAAATTCACCGTTTCTATTATTAGTTTGGCTACTATAAGAGCCCTATTTTATAGAATAGAATATTAAAACCTTGTAATCGCTTGATAATATTGGATACTATTGAGTTGGTATTCTATAGATATCATTTATATAAAATCGACTATTTAAGTATCCAATATTATTCAGTATTGACCAATAGCAATTCATACTCACCCTTGCATTACCGAGTCGGGTCAATTTCATAGAGATAGAGCGATTGTTTATTAAAACAAAATCATCTATAATCACAGTAGAAAGCCTAGAAATAAATTCAGTGACCCTCAAAGTAGTCGCACACGATACATAACATCTAAGATGTTATCATTCCGTATAATGTATAATGAATGTGTGTGTATAATGAAGTGTGTGTAAACACTTAGCATACACTTGCGTAACGTAGTGTATGCTAAGTGTATGCAATGATATATTCGACCACAATATATGAAAGAAACACAATATCGAAGAAATATATTATTTAACATTTAATTTTCCGAAGTTGTCTATGATTATTCTTGAATTAATATTTGAAGACAAAGACATTTTGAGGATGTTATTTTTCGGACAGTTGAGACATTAAGAAGGAATATGGTGATTGCACAAAATTTAATTCTAATGATATAACACATATTTGTTTATTTCATGTGTTCGTGAATATATCGTCTTCTATATTCTGACAGACATCTCTCTCCCACCGCGCACGCTCATTGGTCCAATCAGCTTTCTCGGTTTCTACAGGAAACATATTATTTCACATTTCCGTCCATTTTCTAAAATCTCACCTACATATATATACAGCAACCAAGAGGAAAACATCAATATATATAAAAATAAACTTAAACAACAATTCTCTTTGACAATAACTTAATACAAGCTAGCTAAATATAATTGCTATTATAAAATAAATTTTATAAATGTTTTCATACAATCCGTGTACCTAAATATCTATGTAACTAGAAATAATAATGTATACAACTATATTACTACAAACATGTTCTGACTATTTACAAGCGCTTTTTTAAAGTCTACGTGAATAAAAAAAACAAAATTTTCATGGAAAACTTTACGTTCACACATTTTTTAGCCGGCAAAATGATATATTTTCCGTATTAATCACAGTCCTTTATGTTACACGATGTACCTTTGTTTTAAATTTCAGGCAAGTTGTTTCAGACAATAAGCTATTGAAATGCGATTAAAATTAACGAACGTGAGGCACAGGTTTTGGAATTATAATGCCTGTGGTTTGGTTTTTATGTTTATCTTTTATACAGTTCGATACGGTTCGCAGGAGCGCTATCGATAAAAATAGATTACAGCAAAAAGTATGAAATACTATATTGTTTTATTTTGTCCCAGGCTAGCAGATCATTGACGTACTTTTTTTTAAATAACAATGAGGCCTATGCTCACCGTGCTGCTGCTAGTGCGTTATCCTACAGAGTAGTTTGTTTTTGTTAGTATCGATATAAACGCGATGCTAACGCGCGTGTGCATCGCTACAAACGCGCGTCCACGGCGCGCTTAAAAATATGGTGTGCAGAGGCTCGATTCGTGCGTATTTGAATAAAATGTAGGTACAAAGCAGATACTACACAAATCAGATCTTTATACATTTTGTCGCAAGTAGAGTAGGTAGCTAGCATATTTTAAATTAGATAACAATACTTATTTTTATTTAATACTAGCTGTCCCGGCAAACGTTGTCCTGCCACATATATACATGTAGTAATAAGTGTCCGCGAAATTGAAGGTTTGTTTGGTACTCAGTCGAATATCTTCATCATCTCGGCCAAATTACGTCCACTGCGTGACAAAAGCCTCCCCAAAGAATGGAGGTATATGCCACAATCACCACGCTTGGCATGTTCATAGAAAAACGCTGCGGCCCGTTCTCCGGAAGGTATTCCCTCGGGACTATTTCCACGCCCCCCCCACGGAATGGGATGTGGAGATGATATTCTTCGCCGTCACCCCACAGTATATCTTTAACGGGGTAAATTATACCAATATTTTGAATGAGTGTAATTTTCTTCTTGTAAATTTGTTATCAATCTTTTGATTTCATCTTGTCTTTTATAAAATTTTACTTCTATAGTAACGTAAGTCTTGTATCTGCGATATTATCTTCAGACTCTTTAGAACATTTTAATGTAATTATTTCTACCATCATCGCCAATTTTATATAAGTACTAACAATTATTATGTACTATCGAATTCATTTATTTATGAACTTAGCTAGCTTAATTGCATTACGGCTTCGTTGGTTAATGTTTTTGCTTCGTTGGGCTTATTTAACTATAATACTCGCAAAATAATATTTTTAACTACACTCGCACTAAACAAATTAAAAAAACAAACCAAAGACAATTTCACGATTTATAGCCTATATACTGACAGAAAGCATTGATGGATAATTAAAAAAACTCTAGTACATTAGATATGTATTGACAATATTGACAGTTTTTATTTCATTTCGATGCAATTACTTACTATGTACTGCTGTGTGGTGACGGCGACAAATATCAGAATCAGAATATCATCACCCCATCTCATCCCGTGGGGGGCGTAGAAGTCGACCCGAGGGAATATCTATCAGAGGAAGGGCAGCAGCTTCCTTCTGATTACTATGACTATCTTACTGCGATCGCCAACCCGCCTGCCAAGCGTGGCGATTATGGCATATCCCCTCAAGACGATTCTTGAGGGAGGCTTGTCCAGCAGTGGACTTATTTAGCTGTAATGATGACTTACTATGTGTTGGAATTTTGTTTTTAATAATTTTAAATGATTACAATATTTTATTACTTATTACCTATCCTATATCCTATTCCTGACGAAGATATATCCAAAAATAGAAATTCTATTCTAAATTGTTGTATTAATTATTGTATTCTAAATTCTTGAGTTATAAGTGGTGACATCTATCTGACACGACTTTTATATATAGATTATCACTACAAAAATCGGGAAGTGAATAAAAAGTGTTTTTTTAAAGCCATAATTTAATATTTTTGCTAAATTTATTAGATGGTATTTTGATATTGTTGGGTATTTTATTTAAACTATACAAAATGCATATATAAATGTTCCTGGTACTTTTTTAAACGCAATTCTATCTAGATTTCGTGTGCCCCGAGGATATAGATCTGTTGCATCTGGGTGTAGTTTCACAATATTTGCTTCCTCTAGGATGTATAGACTCCAGCACATCCAGCTACTCCATCTGTCAAATTTCTTTTATAGATTTTCTACTTTATCACAAAAACATAAGGTTCACTTTCAATTGGGGAAATTTGACAGATTAGGGTAGCTTGATGTGCTGGCGTCTGTTCATAGAGGGCGGGGAAGAATACACAGTTTTTAGAATAAAGGTTTGCACGTCTCCCATGGTGGTATACGAGTACCAGCGATATAGCTCTTACATATTTTTTTTTGTGCTTGGAATGCTTTTGTACCGTTTTAGAACTCCCCATAAAACAAGACCATAGTTAAGGACAGCGGCCGTGTAGCCATGATACGCTGTTAACACAGTTTTTCAGTTTATGTCTTAAGTAGTTATAGAGCACAAAAATAAACGTATTAACTTTATTAGATAGTTTAAAGTGACCTAAAATGATTCCTAAAAAAATTGTTTCTTTGACATGGCTTATTTGTTGAATTTAATAATTAATTTAAATATTTATATACGGTCTGCCATACGTTTTAAATTTAATAAAATTAGTTTTATCCAAATTTACCTTTCAATTATACACAGTGCGCCGTGTTCATAAGCTGAGTGTAAACGAAACTGAGTACAACGAGTTTAAGATCGATTCAATTTCGTTATTTCCATAAAGGTAACGATTTGGTTACTTTGTTATTGTAAACAATTTCCAGTTCGCTGACATTTATCCTCTGTTTATTGTTTGGAGGAATTGCTCTTAAGATTTTGGAAAGGTTTACCTATTACTAACATAAATAAACTCCGATTATAATAATTATTTGTTTCATAATTAAGTTTTGTGGGCGTATTTCTCAGTGGAAAGGCACTTTGTAAAGGTAATTTAACTATGACGGGCCAGTTGGAGGTTTGGTAAATAATTGCCTTTCATGCTGCAGGTCGAGGTTTCGATTCCCATCCAGGACAGATATTTGTGTGCATGAATATGTTTACAACCAGATACGAGACAAATGTCTTGTTGTAATTGCCTGGGTGTAATTATCTTGGGCGATGCCGATCAATCAATTAATATTTATCGACTTACTTGTTAACATAGGAATTATTTTTTGCCCAAAGATTATATTTATTTATTTATTCGCGTCAACTTAATTGCGATATAATAAAACAAGATTACATTTTAAATTACTTATTTTTTTGGAATGTCAGCTTGATTATATTATATATTATACTGGGTGTAGATTGATTGTGGCCGTAGCTCATGTATTCAATAAAGATTTTTATTATATCAACAAGTAAAATACAATTTTATTTTTAACACACACCAATAAAATAATTGCCAAGCTGAAGTGGCAGTGGGCAGAGCACTTAGAGCGAAGAACCGACGGCCGTTGGGGCAGAAAGGTTCTCTAGTGGCGACCACGAACCGAGACGCAGTGTGAGCAGGCCTATAAGATGGGCCGATGATCTTGTGAGCGTCACTGAAACCGCTGGGTGCGGGTAGCGCAAGAACGACAATAGTGGAGATCTTGTGAGGAGGCTTTTGTCCAGCAGTGGTCGTCTGTCGACTGATAATAATGACATAGACAACAAAACAAATAGATATGTTCATATTGACAAATATTTGGTGTGTGCCAGAATCAAACCTGCAACCTTTGGGTCAGAACGCAATTCACTACCAACTCAGGCACGGCGGTTGTCAAATTTATTTTCTAGCTACCCTTTTACTAGTTTTGCTCCCTGGAATGAAATAATAAGTAAACGGTTGGGCAGGTCGGTTGTGTAGAAATATATCTACACAACCGACCTGCCCAACCGTTTCCTTATTAAGGCTAACCCTAGTTTTGTAGACGCTATCCCTGTTACCTTCAAAAATCAATCATCATCGTCATATCAACCGTAAGACGTCCACTGCTGGACTAAGGCCTCCCCCAAAGATCTCCACAATTGCCAAAAATCAATAAAAAGCATAATTTATATTTTTGATTGCTGCTTTGTGGCGCAGCGGTTAAAACAGTCATACAGTTCGTATCCCGGTTTCGATTGCCATATTGTGGCATCTGATAGGTGGAAGATAAAAAAGCATGCTAACAATACTGGTTAACATTATTATTTTCATAATTCAAATCGCTAGCGCCCATGCCTGTCTCCACACGATATTGGTGAATCTCTACTAATGAAATATTTAAATCACTTCATAAATCAAATCGTTTGAATTATTATGCATTTACAGAGACGCTTTCCACTGTCTGTGGTCGCATTCTACGCCGAAATATGCTACATATAATGTAGCATTCTACGTTTGTAACGGTTGATTTAGCGGAATACGCCGTGGTGTGCTACAAACAGCATGATGTTCAACGTCGTAGTATGCTATGATTAGCGTAGTGTTCTACGCCGTAGTATGTGATGTATGGTATGGTTGCTCACCGTGCAATACGATTAGGGTTATATATGTTTAGTATAATTTTATCTTTTATAAGCACTAAACAATTTCTTACAGGATTACTCTAACATTATAATATATGTACAAAAACGTATAAGCCAACTAAACAATTTACTTGTGATCCTTAACTCAAAACACATTAACAACGAGTTGGAGGCCAGTCATTCGTTCCGCAGATATGTTACAAATACCCCCGGGTGTTAGTCAAACTTTGCTAACACTCATTACGGCCGTGTGTTAATAAATTGCCGACAAAATGGAACTTTCACCTCACAAAATAGCTGCGGAACTTTCCACGCGCTTGACATGACTCACCTGAACAAATCTATTCTATCTTCTGATTCCTTATACGTGATTAAAATTCGATCGTATGGGATGGATATAAGGTTGCGTTTTGTGTATACTGATGAAGATGGTCACGTACGGGAATCTATCGCTGAGTGGAATTTCATTTCTGTTTGTAGCGTCAGCAACGTAGAGCATGAATAGAAAAGAGGAACCCGATAGAAGGAAAAAAGGTTAGGTAAAATGTGTTTGACCTACAATTTGGATGTACTTAGAAATAGAAAATGATGTATCCTTTTATGTTAAATGTTATTTTATTTTACGAAACTTTTATTTCACATGAATGAAAGAGGGACTAACTTATTTTTCAAAGAATAATTTCGATATAAATCGCATCGCCTAAAGTTATGACGCATCGCCATGACGAGGACAGTAGAATTAATATCAGAGTTGTGCATTTCTTGAACAGAATATGTGAAGCATATATACTAGTAAAATAAATAAAAGCATATTAATAATGACGGGCCTGTTGGCGTGGTTGGTAGATACGCTGCCTTTCACGCCGCAGGTCGTGGGTTTGATTCCCACCCGGGACAGGTATTTGTGTGCATGAACATGTCTGTTTGTCCTGAGTCTGGGTGAAAATTATTTATATAAGTACTAGCGGCCCAGTACGTGCCCAGTCGTTACGTATAAGGCATAGTAATAAAAAAATGACTATTAAGTTCATTTATTCAAACAAAAAAAATATTTTAAATTGACAAAAGATGTTGATTTTAGACTTTTTCAAGACTTTTTTTAAATTTTCTCTCCGTACAAACCTTACCTGGACTTCCACGAATAATTCAAGACCAAAATTAGTCAAATCGGTAAAGTGGTTGTTGAGTTATAACCTTACAACGAAAAGTGGCATTGATTTTTATATATATAGATGTATGTGCAAAAGAAAAATAGTTTATGTAGTATATCAGTTATCTGGTCTCCATAATACAAGCTCTACTTAGTTTGGGATTAGATGTGTGTGGAAATCTCCCAGGATATTATAATATCTCAAAATTTATGAGATGTGCTCATACTACAATAATGAACCATATAATTTATTTCACATAAAGTATGTAATTAGTTTAATTGTAATTCCATCTCTGTACTTATTACTTATTTAATAATATTATAAAGAGGAAAGGTTTGTATGTGTGTTTGTAACGAATTGGCCCAAAAAGTACTGGACCGATTTTATAAATTCTTTCACCATTTAAATGCTACATTACTACTGATTAATAAAGGTTATTTTAATTGCAAGAAAAAAATAAGGATCTCTACTAAAACTACAATAATGTTACGCCAGGACGGAAAAAATACCGATAAAATATCTTTCATCGCATTCGCTGCGAAAACTATTGATGATAGAACAATAAAATGTTCCACAATATTAATGAACATATCATAATCTACAAAAAATGTCGGGATAACATGTGTCTAACTATTGTAGTTATATCACTATAACGACTTTTTAACATTTTAAAATTTAACAGAAATTCCGACCAAAACCAAGTGATTTATATCTTTTCTTTAATGCTTATCTAAATAAATAAATAAATTTCTCAAGAAAGGCTGTTTAAATTTCTTTTTAATTTATCAAAATCGGACATCCCGTTCGAAAGATAATACGAGTTTAATAAAATTGAAATAAAATTGATTCGCCGCTACCCCATCGCCGCCGTAACCCGCCGGAGCGCGGGGACCGGAGAGCAGGAGGGGTGGAAATGCTGGTATAAAAATGATGCGGCATTGGGAAGAGTGTACAGCGTTTATCCTACTTAGTTAGAGTGTTTTTACCTCAGGGTACTACTTCACCATGTACGAGGCCCAACATCGTTCCAGAACTTAAAAACAGTTGACGGAGTTACTAAAGAACTTACCAAGCCGCTTGCCGAGATAGAGGTTTACGTTATGCCAAAATGTTTAAAAAATAAATGTCCACCCGTGCGAAGCCGGGACGGGTCGCTAGTATAAGATAAATTAAAGAATCTTCATAAATACATTTAAGTAAGGAGTGAGATAATTAGAATAGAATAAAATTTTATTTTTCAAGTAGCTATGACTCATATATGTTTGTAGGACTTACAGCTATGTAAGATTGATTTAGTTATGAAATAAATAAATGAACAGTAAATAAGTAAACAATAAACACACACTCTCGTGTGGGGCACAATGGATGGTGGAAAAGAAGGCAAAATAAAGTCTGACCTTATATCGGTTGTTCTTCCCACTTTCCTTCTATGCTAATGAATGTTGTATGTAGCTGTGATTATTTTACACTTTACACAATATGTACATACGTTAAGGCAGAACTGCAAAGCGACCCTCAGATTGATTGGTACGGTGTCTCCAATTTTAGGGTTCCGTACCCTAAGGGTAAAACGGGACCCTATTACCTCGCTGTCTGTCTGTCTGTCAGTCAGTCTGTCACCAGGTATCTCATGAACCGTGATAGTTAGACAGTTGAAATATTCACAGGTGATGTATTTCTGTTACCGCTATAACCAATAAAAAAAATTAAGGCGGCTCCCATACAACAAACGTGAAATTTTGCTCTTTTTTAGATAATGGTACGGAACCCTTCGTGCGCGAGTCCGACTCACACTTGACCGGTTTTTTATATAAGCTCTTTATTATTGCGAAAATTGTATGGACCCTCGAAGTTAGTATAAATTGGAATCCGTACACCATGGTTCGGTAGCGGAGCGGTTGACACTCACGGGGTCGTGTGCTCCGTAGTTCATGGTCCCGTTTTCGAGGTTCGTGGTGATATTTGAATAATGTCTACATGTTAAAAATGTCCGAAACTTCATAAAAAACTTGAGAGGTGTCAAGGGACACCCGGATGGAACGAAGTTATTTCTTATTATTTATTATGTACAAAAAACCTGTATACACTCAACAAAAATAATCGTCGCGACACCACACTGTTCAGTGCGAAATAGAAATGAAAATATCTGGCTTGCTTTCTTTAAGAGAGAGAGACAGAGAAACATGCGCACGCCGCACAGCTGCAAAAAGTGTCGTAAACTTTTCGTAAGAATTTTTTCCGTCTAGCCCCCTTTCACAACGCGCGATAAGGAACTTCGTTCCAATAATTTAGTTATGGTAAAGAAACACCATTGAAATTGTCTCTGTACGGTTTTATAATCTTTGTCTATTCCAAGCGCGGTCGGTTTTTGTGTTCCGACTGGATTCATTGAGTGTGTTCATCTGCAGATTGAATTATAAAACATTTTGTTGCGCTGACGTAATGTTTCACTTCTATGGTGAATAAACAAGGCGCTTAGTTGTTTTTAACTCTCTTACTTTACTACATTCTACTTGAGAGTGGAATAATGCAGGATTATTGGAAACTTAGAATACGGAGATTGAAGTAAAGGATTTTCGTTATTGTAATGGTTTGATACTTCCAAAATTTAATAAATCAAAAAAACCGTACACTAATCCTGGTTTAAGAGACAGACAAGAGCCCGAGGTTCAATCAATCAATATTTATTGTGTGAAATTTGGTACAAGGAGGATCTTAAATATAAATAAATAGTTCACAAAAATCAACCACACAGGTGTATACAATTTTACATTTCCTGCAAGTAATAAATGTCATGTTTAGTTAAAATATTCATTTAAATAAACTTTAGTTAAAATAAACTAAAAAATCAAATCAATTATATAATACTTTCAAATATAATAGTAATAATTTATAGGTCAATAATTTCTACCTTCTACCTTCCGCTGAGTAAAAAATTAAATAAGTATGTTAATTTTTACTACATCTTATGAAAATATGTCATGAAATATGAATTGAATGAAACATTTATCCATGTATTTGTTTGAAATTCATAAACAATGCCAGTACAGTCATACCTCGCTAATGCATTGTACCGAGTGCAATACATTTCCGCTGAACTACCGTCGGGCAAAAATGTGAGCAATGTTCTGATATACGATCTGTTCATAATTTTGTATTGAAAAACAAACAAGTAGAGAAGCTGCTCTATAATGCTAACTTGAACTAAATTACTTACATAGCCATTGCAATTTTGGTTAAGTTACAGCATGTATAACTTATCTGCCTTTAAAAGCTTTGCAGAGATAAGTATGCTTTATTAACCTACGCCACATTTTGGGCCCAGTTTTTACTGCCCAAGAAGTGCGTAAGCAACGATAATAGTTCTTTTTTTATATTGCGCACCATAATTTTCTATGCGCCAATCGGTATCCTGATTATATGTTTCAGCTTCGAAGGAAACATAGCTAAGGAAGAACTAGTAAACTTTTATATCCCCAAGGCAGCAATGGAACCTTTGTCCAAGAGCTTAAGTGTTAAGAGAGAATGTATAGTGCAAATTATACAGTACTAGTGAGTATTAAAGAGTGCGTTACGTGTGTGGTTTGGCTAAAAAATAACGTAATAATTAACATCGCGTTATCTTTTTAGACTAAACCTTTGACCGGACATAAATCTTAACTTTAACTATCACTCGATCCTAATAGATCTTAAATTTTGTGAGTAGAATCAGTTTAAAGTAAACACACATGAACCTATAGTTAGTATTATATTATGTGTACTAGGTTCTTCATGAGTGAATTCTTCTATACCAGCTTAAGCTGCCTCGACAATAAGGGAACAAATCCGGGAGTGCCAGAAAAAGTGTAACATTGGATATTCATGGGGCGCGGTCTGTTGGGCTGCACTTCTTTATGTACATACATGACTGAATGAATCTTTTAGAGAACCATGTCTACTACAGGGCATATCTCGTAATTATATTTGCACCTTATGACTAAGTAATCGAATAGCCACTTGACAATAACAGTTAAGAGGCTATTCGATTTCTTAAAGAAGACACATCGTATTAAGCGGTTATAGAATAATCAACACTATCATCACTAAAAACTTTTCTCCATTTCCTTCAACCCATATAAAGGAATTCATTATGCACATCAAAGTTAGGTAAGAGGCCTCTTTTATGCCGTAAGTTTAATTGACAGTTCAGAGTTTTGAAATTCAACTCTTTTTGGAACGTTATTCTGTGAGTAGATTGATTGAATTTTTCGGTTAAATAATCACTTATTGCATTGAAAAAGCTTATGGGCTAATATTAAATATTTATCGAGGATCAATTTAATACAATAATATATTATACAACTTCAACAAGAGATCTCCTTTTTGTTCGTTATTATAGTCATCTGTCCTAATTGAAGCAAAGCTGTTGACAGAAATTAGTATTCTTGCCCTTAAATCTTACTTTCATAATATTGAGCAATAATAAAACGATTCGAAACGTATTTGGCAATAAAGCTGAGCTGCCAAGACGCCATTAAAGAGACTCAAAGGTTAGCGCGCTCGTGGCGCGATGGCGCACCGGAATGTCGGAACGCGGTGGCTTGGCGCGGTCGCTTGGCTCAGTACATTACACTTTTGCCTTATTTATGGCGCCTCCCATGTAGCACGTTAAAAATCCGCTTTGTTTAGCTATAGGGATCGATATGGAAGATATATAAATAAAATAGGTCTTGTCTCGGACATGTCACTGAAGATACGGGATAGAGTATACGAGAGTACATTTTAGGCTTACAATGCCACAATGATAAAAATCTTTATTTCGTGCCCTCGTTTGCCCTTTAGCCGTTCCGTCTATATAACACCAGCAGCAGCAGTATATATAACATCAACTATAATTAATTTAATTTTACATATATAGTATGAAATGATGAACACGCTGGTTGATTTAGTCGATTTGCGTATTAATTGGAATATATTATAATTATAAATATTATATATTAATTAAAGAAAATATTGGTTATTACAAGTTCTGACTATTTACAAGCGCTTTTTTAAAGTCTACGTGAATAAAAACCTTTTTGATTTTATTTATTTATTTATTTAAGGAAGTTTTATGAGCGAGTAACGCCGGACGGAGTTGTCAGTGACGCCATATTGTGTTAGATCAGTAATATTAGTACCGGTCGGACACCTGACGTACTCTCGCAAACCCTTCGTCTCCTAATCGGCGTAAATCTTAATTAATCACGTACAATTTAAATCGTTTCTGTCTCTCTGTATATCTCTAATAAAAACAGTGAGGTGTTATTTAAAATGGAAATACTTATGCCCCTCAGTGAGTCTTTAGTCCTTAGTCACCGTAGCCTAGTTGGTAGTGCTCCTGCCTACGAAGCCTGGTCCTGGGTTCGGATCCCGGTAAGTGCAAATATTTGTGTGATGAGCACGAATATTTGTTTCTGAGTCAGGAATGTTTTCTATGTATTTAAGTATTTATCTATCTATATAAGTATATCGTCGCCTGGTACCCATAGTACAAGCTTTGCTTAGTTTGGGGCTGGGATGATCTGTGTGACATTGTCCCTAGATATTATTATTATTAGTTAGCTACCCAAGACACAAGGCATAACGCCTATAATTAATTGGATTTTTATCGATATTGAATTGTCAGTCCGAAGTAACGAGAGTGCATCATATTTTCGGCAAACAACTTACTTTACATTAAATATCTTGGGGAAGATAAAACACTGCCATCTGATCCCAAACTAGACAGAGTCTCTACTATGCTAACCAGGCAACTGATAAACATACTTATATGTTTATAAATACATAAATAATAATATACACCGACACGTAGCACAAATAATTGTACTGATCAAACAAAGATTTGTCCAGCGTAGGCATAGAAGCCACGACCTCTGGCTTAGCAGTCAAGCTCACAACGCCCACAGGCCTTCCACTTAACACTTCTTAACACGTGGGGTAGTTAGATTACTGGGTAGTACAAAGTATACTGTGGCTAAGCATTGGGCGAAACAGACAAACAGCATGTTATACTGCTAACAACGTGTTTGCTAGCTCAGCATGATCATTAACTAGTACCCCCGGCTGTTGTACGAGCCAGATAGGATGTAAAAGGCAGCCGAACGCAAACTGACACCTCATACAAAACCTACACATGTATGAAACTCTATGATGAAACCTTGCAACCCAGGGTCCTGGTCCTGGGTTCAAATCCCGGGTCGGGCCCAAAAGTGATTTTTGGGATTTTTCTGCTACGAAAATTTCTCAGTCTAAGTCCCTAGTCTGGGAGATGCCGGTATTACGCCCCCGTGCCTCGTAGAGAACGTAAAAATAAAAAAAAAATAAAAAAGGTTTTTATTCACGTAGACTTTAAAAAAGCGCTTGTAAATAGTCAGAATATGTTTGAAGTAATACAGTAATTATTTCTAGTTACTTATTACAGATATTTAGGTACACGGAATGTTAAAAAATTTATACAATTTATTTTATAATAGTATTAGCTAGCTTATATTAGGTCTTCACCTATGAAATTGCCGTTCTGCAGTACTGGCCATTTCAAATCAAAATAATTTTTGTTTGGCTAAGAATTCTAATTTCAAATTAATTTTATTTTAAAAACATGGATTCTTTTTTCCAAAAGTAGTCATTTCTTTATTGATTAGTGTTACATTTTCATCGCATTTCAATCTTTTTCGTCATCATGGATACGTTAAAAATTCGAGTAATTATGGAATATGAGTACCGTCGTGGCAGCAACGCGGCACAAGCGGCACGCAACATCAACGACGTTTACGGAGCTAACACTACAAACCAACGCACCACCTGTTATTGGTTTGCTCGCTTCCGTTCTGGAAATTTCGACCTGAAAAATGAACCTCGCGGTCGTCCGAAGACTTTGGTCGACAATGACGAATTAAAGGCGGTTGTGGAAGCTGATGATACACAATCTACGGCTGAATTAGCAGCAGCTTTCGACGTTAGCGTCAAAACAATATTGGTCCATTTGCGTCAAATTGGCAAGGTAAAAAAGCTTGACAAATGGGTGCCCCACGAACTCAATGATCGCCAGCGCGAAGTACGCGTCGAGACGTGCCTTGCACTGCTCAACAGACACACAAATGAAGGAATTTTGAACCGCATTGTTACCTGCGATGAAAAATGGATTCTGTTTGATAACCGCAAGCGCTCAGCAAGTTGGTTGGATCCTGGTTCAGCACCTAAACAATGCCCTAAACGAAAACTTACCCCTAGAAAAGTGATGGTCACTGTTTGGTGGTCTAGCGCCGGTGTGATTCATCACAGCTTCTTACCAAACGGGGTGAGCATTACTGCAGATGTGTACTGTGAAGAACTGAGCACAATGATGGAGAAGCTAGCGCATCTCCAACCAGCATTGGTCAATCGCTCGTCTCCGCTGCTCCTGCACGACAACGCGCGACCTCATACTGCACAGCAGACGGTCTCCAAGTTGCAAGAACTGGGGTTGGAAGCTCTCCGTCATCCGCCCTACTCACCAGACCTTGCGCCTACAGACTACTACTTTTTCCAGAATTTGGATAACTTCTTGGCGGGAAAAAAATTCAATACCCGAGAGGCAGTACAAAATGCCTTTGAAGAATTTGTTGCCTCCCGTCCAGCTGATTTCTTTAAGAAGGGCATCAATAAACTGCCACTGCGATGGCAAAGATGCATTGATTGCATGGGTGATTACTTCGATTAATACAAATAAAAAAATTCATGAAAAAAATTCGTTTAAATTTTTTCATACAAAACGGCAATTTCATAGGTAAAGACCTATTATTAAGTTATTGTCAAGAGTGTTTAGGTTTGATGATTGAAATTTATATTTTACTACATATTGTCTGAATGGTTCTGTCTATATTAAGGTACGAATTCAGTATTATTATAATAAAGGACCTTGTGTTTAAAGCCGTCGATCCTGTATATGACTCTTTCTGGTCGTGTCACTAGTCGTCCCATCGGATTATGATAATGATGGAATAGAAAGTGTCCGTTTGTTTACGCAGACACTTGTGCACTATAATAAGTCCTCCATTGTGACTCACTAGCCTCCATTGGGAATGACCGCCGTGGCCGAAATTCGGCTAGGAGGACATAATTTTTTATTAATTTACAGCGTTTCAGGTTAAGTAAGTAATTCTTTATTGGACGGCAAAATTATCACACGTTTTACAAGATGGAATGGACTTAGATGAAAGAAACCGTAGTTGAGTATTTGTTGGCATAGTTAGTCAAAATAATTGACTAACTAAACACACTAAACAAACTCAAAACAAACTAGCCATGCCAGGCTTTAGAGTAAGCAAAACTAATAAATCATTTTTAGGAAATTGTATTAGGTTTTATAACAAACTTCCTACTCAAATTACCGATCTGCCTGACACAAGTTTTAAAACACATATTAAACGTATACTTATGGCTAGGGGTTACTACACCACTATAAATAAAAAAAATAAAATAAAAATTGTTTATTTTCACACAAAACAAATATTTAAAAAGTTGAAGTTCCTGATTCCCAAACTAAGTAAACTTGTATCTTGGGAATCAGGGCACTCTCCTTAACGTACTTAATTAATTAATATTAATTAATTAAAATAGGTAAAACTTAATACACACAGAATAAAAGAATTTACAAAAATATTAAAAAGAGAAAAAATATTACAAAAAATTACAATCATATGAAAAAAAAAAACTTAAAATAGCAGTAAAATAACGATACCATTACTAACGAGTTAATGTGTGAGTAAGTGAGTGTGTGTGCGGTGCGCGCGTGTGTAATGTAAGTGTAAGTGTGCGCGCGCGTGTCAGTAGGTAATACAACTGAAATTAAGTCAGCAGTTGCTCTGTTTCATTATAGCTGCAGTTCATGAGCCAGTTTCTGACAGCTTTTTTGCATTTAAATTGATTTAGGTCATCAATTTTTATTTTTTGTTGCATATAGTTGTATAATTTTATACTAACTGCATCAAATTGCCGTTTACTAAGAGTTGTATTACATTTCAGCCCGCGAAATATGTTTCTTGAGCTACGTTTGCCGATAAGACGGTTTAAAGTGGGAAGTTGGGAATGATGCAGGCGTAAGACCGATCGGAGAATATAAAGTTTCCTAACCCCTAAGACCTTACATTCGGAGTAAGGCGTATGAGTTGCGTATCTACGTGATTTGCCAGTCATAACCTTCAAAACCGCTCTTTGAGCCCTTTCCAGCTTTATAAGTAAGGTTTTACCACATCCGCCCCAGGCACAAATACAGTAGGTAATTAAGGATTGGCACAAAGAGAAATAGACAATTCTTAAAGTGTTTATGTCTCCGCATTTATTTAATTTCTTAAAGATGAAAATGAGTTTCCGAATACGCGATGTCAGAGTATTTATATGTGGAGCCCAAGACAGTACATCGATGACAAAGACGTCTGGCTCTCACTTCCTACCTGCACATTGCTCGCTGGAGATCTTGTAGCCATATAGACATGACTGATCTGCTGTGTTACGTGAACTATCTGTAAATGATTGCTATCATATACTTAATATAAAATTATTGACTCTGTCTCAAAATGAATAATGTTTTTGTTTCGAAGTTTTTCTTTTGTATACCTAAATATAATCTAAAATAATAAGCATTCAGATAACAGATCGAGCATATATTATATTTGCCTACTAAATAATGACTCTAATTGGACCAAATCCCGTGTTCATGCCCGCTTGAGTATGTTTCGCCGGACCGTCTCAACTGGGTCGTGTTGAAACCGGTAGTAGATGAACCCACTGAGTTTGTTTCGCTGGGTCTTCTCAGTCGGGGCGCATTGGATCCGGTGGTAGCATTAAAGCGCGACCGTCGTTATTAACACAAGGTCCGTCATAATAATAATACCTTAATATAGACAGAACCATTGACAATATGTAGTAAAAATATTAGACTTAAACTAGATAATTAAACATAATCTCTTGACATCTCTTGATACGAGCTAGCTAAATATCATTGCTATAATAAAATAAATTTTATAAATATTTTCATACAATATCTATGTTACTAGAAATAATATCTAATGTATACAACTATATTACTACAAACATGTTCTGACTATTTACAAGCGCTTTTTAAAGTCTACTTGAATAAAAACCTTTTTTTATTTTATTTTATTTATTTATTTAAGATTTTTTTTGTTCAGCGTGTACTTTTATACGTTTTTAATCACTTATAAATAAAAAAATATATCTATTAGACATCGTAGGGGAAATAATATGTAGATACATTGAGGTTAAAAGTTGCCGAAGAAGAGAGCAAGCTCCTAACCGTTGTCATAAAATATCCAGGCATTGAGCACTTCTCACCGTCTCTGGCAAAGTATTGCACAATCGCAGCCTTGTGCAGAATTATGTCGATATATAAGATTGCAGCAATATGCCGGAATAGCCGAATTTAACATTGTACTGTATGGAAGACAAACAATGTGTTATTTCTGACATCTATTTATAGGGGTAACAACTTGAGTTTTGCACTAAATTCTGGAACATCTTATTTACGCAAACCGAATAAAAATCGATAACAATTTTTTTAGGTCTCACAAGACTGTTTATTTAATCCTCTGTGTCATGTCGATCACACTCTAAAATTGTTCAGAATCTTTATTATATCACGGATAATATACATATACAAAAGTTAAAAATATGGTTTATTGGCTCACTCGTCGATCACAACTTATAGGCTTTCATGGAAATTAATTACAAGCTTTATTGCTGTTGATAACAAATGGCGAAAGTATGTGACTGTGTGTGTTTGTTACTTCGTCACGTCTAAAGGGCTGGAGCGATTTCAATGAAATTTGGTATGGAGTTAGCTGCCACCCTGGATTAACACATAGGCTATAATTTATAAAGTATAACGCGGGTAAAACTGAGGGGCACAGCTAGTATTCAAATAAATTGACTCACAAAACAACTTGAGTCTAGTTTCTGCAGCTCCCGGTTTTTACTACTAATTCAGTAAACAAGCACGTTGCTAATCCTGCACACGACGTCACTTTTTAAGGGGTGTGCCTTAAGCTGACTGGTGACCACTGATAACTAAAAATAAAGATTTTACCTAGTTTGAGAGTCAGAGGCACTCATCTGCTATTTATACAGCCATAGCCATGTTTTACAATCCTTGTAAGTTTATTTTCTATCGATGTCTTATATATATATATATATATATATATATATATATATATATATATATATATATATATATATAAATGGCCTTTGCGTCTGTTACAGACGATGTACGGCGCTTTGTCTGAGAGACATTTATTATTGTGGCTAAACAAACCGATGCGAGAGCGCCATAGCCTGCCGCAGGCCGGACAAGAGAAGTTTGCGGTGGTTGGTGCCGAGCCGCTTTCATGTCGCTTCTGTCTCTTATCAGCAAGTACTCCGAACCAGGCTTCATCACAGATCTTACGACCCTCCACTACACGTTTGCGCCATTCAACTCTATTTTCAGCGAGCTACAGTAGTCAATTTTAAAAGCGGCCATATCCCGCTTCGTACAGTCTTTAAAGCGAAGCAGAGGTCTACCGACATCGCGCTTCGCATTAGCTACCGCACCCAACAGAACACATCGTGGTATTCGAGTGGGTTCCATTATGTGCACATGGCCCAACCAACGTAAACGCTTCTGTTTAAGAAACGCTGTCAGGCTAGGTAGCTGTGCTATTTCTAGAACTCTCTCGTTAGTGACCCTATCTTGCCATGTAATGCCCAATATAAACGATTATTATTATTAAAAAAGTAAGCTGTAATCTCTTGGACAAATAGCAAATATGAGGATATCGTCATACAAATATTTAAAAAGTCAAAAGAGGTTATTAGAGAAACGATATTGACTCTCAACCATAATCTATAAAGAGGTAGTAATAAAAGAATCATGTTTGCATTAGCCTTTCCCTAACAATAGTGTACAGTGAGGTCATTAGCCGAGCCCTTTGAGTTATAAGCAGCATGCATTTCGCCGAGAGATGAGCCTGCATAAAATAGTGTTCGAGGTGATTTCATGCAATATGAATCCTTATAATGCAGGCGTGAAAGGTGATATATCACATAAGGGGATTTCCGAATGTGCCCGAAGCTATACGTGTAGGTAGTAATAAATATCCCGTCAAGGTTAAAGTGCAACGACGTGGTATCGACTATGTATGGTTATTTTGAATTATATAAGTTCACAGGAATGTTAAGTATTGATAACCGATTACATAACAAAGTTTTAATCAATTATATTTTATACTTAACTTTTTTCTTTCTTTTCTTTCTATATATTTTTGACAATAGTACGAATATAGTTAAACTTATTGATTAAAACTTTTAATCTAAATTCGCAAATTAAATTCTTTGTAGTTGTTCATTTTACAGGTAAAACAAAATATATATAAAATACATCTTACATTTCCGTGTTTTCGAGTCCCTGCTAGTATTAGTCAGCTGGTTTAACTTAACCTTTGATAACAATATTAAAAAGCACTTAAGATTAATTATGATAAGCAATTACAATTTATTTAAAACTAGCTGTGCCCCGCGGTTTTACCCGCGTTAAACTGTATAAATTGTAGCCTATGTGTTAATCTAGGGTATCTATCATCTAACTCCATACAAAATTTTATTAAAATTGCTCCAGCCGTTAAGACTTGAAGAAGTAAAAAACATACACACTCACAAACTTTCGTCTTTATAATATTAGTGTGATATGAATTATTTTTATTTAATTAATCATTGAGATACAAAAAACGTCATACTCGTGAACGGGTGCTGCTTGCGGTAACTGGTCGAACTGCTGTTGGGGTACTCATTTTTTTTTTGCCTCTGATATACTTCGTGTGACTTGTTAATTTTGTAAATGTACGCGGATGCACCCACCGTTTTTTCGTCTAGCAAGAGGATATTCTAAGTGCTTGAGTGAAATCGAATGCTATTGCTTATTTATTTTATTATGATTCACTGGATGACAACGGTTCTGTGCGTGCATTAGCCTACATAACAACCAATAACAATGTAAGTAAAATACCTTTCACGCCTGCATTATAAGGATTCATATTGCATGAAATCACCTCGAACACTATTTTATGCAGGCTCATCTCTCGACGAAATGCATGCTGCTTATAACTCAAAGGGCTCGGCTAATGACCTCACTGTACACTATTGTTAGGGAAAGGCTAATGCAAACATGATTCTTTTATTTCTACCTCTTTATAGATTATGGTTAAGAGTCTCTTGACTTTTTAAATATTTGTATGACGATATCCTCATCTTTGCTATTTGTCCAAGAGATTACAGCTTACTTTTTTAATAATAATAATCGTTTATATTGGGCATTTCATGGCAAGATGGGCTCACTAAGGAGAGAGTTCTAGAAATAGCACAGCTACCTAGCCTGACAGCGTTTCTTAAACAGAAGCGTTTACTTCGGCTGGGGCATGTGCACGGAATAGAACCCACTCGAATACCACGATGTGTTCTGTTGGGTGCGGTAGCTAATGCGAAGCGCGATGTCGGTAGACCTCTGCTTCGCTTTAAAGACTGCACCAAGCGGGATATGGCCGTTTTTAAAACCACACTAAGTACCGTTCGTCGTAAGGGTATGCAGAGTGGAGTTATTTTATATCGAGGCAATCGCACGGGAATACGAAACCTGAGAGGACTAAGCAGACCAGATCAGTCGATTTGGTTTCTTAATAGTTTATATATAAACACGGTATTTTAAAATACTCGAGATATACAGTATATGAAGATAATTTTTTCTTTTTCAAAGCCAGATGCCACCATATTTTTTGCATTCGTTCTATGCGAAGACTATGGGTGTATAGTGCAGTCTCCATACACCACTGCAACAGTCCAAGATTATATATAATAAAAATTTCGAAGAACTCATATCATGACTCATAGAACTCATATCTTTCCATCTATCCATCCAACTAACGTGATTACGAACTAGGGCTAAACAAAGTACAACAACTTTATTGAAATGAAAAGGTATTAGAAAGAATTTAACTTGCGAAATTCAATGAAATTAAATTTATTCAGCACTTGGGTATTAACAAACACTTGTACTTGTCAAGCTCACAATGCAGTACATAAACATAGTAGAAACAGTATAAAAGTAACCATAATATAATAATATCAGTCCGTCCGTGCGGTCTGTGCAATACAATAAATAAGGGCACTTGTTTATTTTAACACTCAGATTGAGATATTTATTTTCAGATGTTGTTTTGATATGTTATATCCACAACAGTAACAGATTTGTGGTCTGAATGTAATGAATTGCGGAGGAATCTGTCTTTCTGGCCGAGTTGAGCCCGCAGTACTAACGATGGCACGGTAACGGCTTATTATTGAGTAGGCCACTCATGTGGAACAAAACGGTATGAGCGACATTAGCAAGACAACGCCCGTGACCCGCGAACTGTCGGAATCTTAACCGAAGGTGCCAAAAGGGACAGTAATTAGTATAATTGAAACATATATCAAAAATACAAGGTATATGGAATAATATTAATTGCAAGCATCTTCATAGATTAGAGGGACAACTTAGATTCCAGTAAAATTTAATACTTGTAAAAAAAGGATTTTATTTTGACTTGTATTATATTTGCAATGTCAATAGAAAATAGCCGATAAGCCTTTTTAAAAGCCTATTGGACGGTGTGAACATTGTGACTCAAACAATAATATAAATAGAGCATGCCGCAGAAATTCCTACTCAGAAGCTACGTGACAGCAAAACAAAGCTTTGGTTGCTCTAAGTACCAAAAGCACTTCAGTAAAATTCTTTGTTTTGTTCAAATTTAGGATTTTTGACTAATCAGTAAAAAAAGGAAATAGGAAGTCAGCATGCAGTAACAGTATGGAGGTACGCTTGTTTACTCTACATGTTGAGTTCTATTCTACTACTTTATTTGGGAAAATAAACAACATTGCAATTTACATATTTACAAAGTAAGCTTAAAATTAGAGTAATAATTGCAATATCAACCACATTTTCCACGTATTGTCATGTTTTGGTGTTGTGAGTATTCTAAAAATAAATGAAGAAATAAAAAAATAACAATAACTGAAGCTAATTAAACTAAAAAAAATAATAACTAATAATAACTGAAACAGTTTAAACCTACCGAAGAAAACCCATGAAAACTTTCCGATTGAGTGCCAGCGCGAGTCTCGCACCGTCACTTTTGTGCTTTCTTTAGACGTATAAAAACCTAAAAACTTTTAACCTTGTACATATAGGGCCTGCCTAACAAGGTAGTTAGTAAATACAAAACACCCAGTGATTACCAGTTTAATTTGTACTAACTAATAACTATATATAAAGTAAGAATAGCATAAATCTATGGTACCTTGGTAGACATCCCTCGCCTCTCGAGGGCCTTTGATACGTGTGTATAGATATCTGACGAACGCGTTTTGTTCCAGCTCCTCAATCAAACGCACATGATTTCCCTCGAGGAGTTACCTACTCAAGAACCTATTTAATTTCTCAGCTCGTGAGCCCAGTGTTGCCTTTACGTTTTGAATAAAAAGTGGTGTTTTGTGTAGTGGTAACCTCATACTCAATTGTAGAGTGCTCGAATGTGACTCAACGCATACTAGCTCTTGGCGTTAGCATACCTTGAGAATACTACATTACTAATATTGGACTTTGATAAACAAACGATCTAAAAAAAACAGCCAAGTGCGAGTCGGACTCGCGCACGAACGGTTCCATACCATTATCTATAAAAACGAGCAAAAATTACCGTATTTTGTATTGGATGCCCCTTTAAATATTTATTTTATGTTGTTTTTTTAGTGTTTGTTGTTATAGCGGCAACAGAAATACATCATCTGTGAAAATTTCAACTGTCTAACTATCACGGTTCATGAGATACAGCCTGGTGACAGACGGACAGACAGACAGCGAAGTCTAAGTAATAGATATTAAATAAAATCCATTCAAGTACCGAGGGCTATGGGCCCTTCTTAAGTATACAGACATCATTTGTATACTCCTATTATCCAAATATTTATATATAACAAATATGTTAAAATAAAAACATCAAAATCTACACGACTAGGCACAACATAGAAACAACATAAGCACTATGACATGATAATATGAGCAGATTGAATTTACCGACCTCTAGGACATTCATAACATGATATAGGTAGGTACAAAATACAGATGGTGAACAATATTTTTACCCATACAGATATGGTGAACAATATTTTACCATAACAATTTTTTTAATTAAAAAAACTACGTGTATTCCTTAAAAACATAATAAATTAACGAGGTTAATTAAAGACGATACAAAATTCCATATATTTCCAAATAAATAAAAAAAAACACTTGCTATATAAATGCTAGATAGACTACATAGCTTTAATGATTACAAGAATTACAGATTATTAATCAGATTTGTAACAGTATGTAATAGGAATATAAATTATGTAATAGTAATTATGTATAAATCAACATACATAAAAAATATATATTAATTAACTCAAGTATTCACAATATAATAATTAATATGAATAAATTTTAATATAAATAATGACAATACTCATTATGAGTAGAAATATTAATTAAGTTACCCAATACCCAAAAAATATTAATTATATAAAAATAGATATAAATATTTGACAATACCCAATAATAATAGTGGCTTATTTTATAATATAATTATAAAATAAGCCACTATTATTATTGAGTATTGTCAAATATTTATATCTATTTTTATATAATTATAAAATAAGCCACTATTATTATTGAGTATTGTCAAATAGTGGCTTATTTTATATATTATAATTATAAAATAAGCCACTATTATTATTAGGTATTGTCAAATAGTGGCTTATTTTATATATTATAATTATAAAATAAGCCACTATTATTATTGGGTATTGTCAAATAGTGGCTTATTTTATAATTATAAAATAAGCCTTTTTTATTATTGGGTATTGTCAAATATTTATATCTAGTTATTTTTATATAATTAATATTTATTTGGGTATTGGTATATATAACTTAAGACAATATAAGTAACTAGAGGAAACATAATTATGATTTTAATTATGACTGCACGTGTGGCACAGCGGCTAAGTCAGTCGCCTCGCCGCTTCGTGCCTCGGGTTCAAATCCCGCTCAGGACAACTATTTGTGTAACCATAAATAGTTGTTCTTAGTCTGGATGTACTTTGTGTCCGTCAATTATATGTTTGTAAAGTACCCCGCGACACAGGGATTAAGTTCCATAGTGCGGGCGTTGTCTTTAAAAAAAATAAAAAATTTGAATGTAATTAAATATCTTGGGACCACTAACACACTGCCATCTGATCCCAAAATAGGATAATAAATACATAACTTATAATTGAATATAATAAACTCTCCGCTCTCCTACTTTGCTGTATCCAACGGGGCCCACGATGCCTGATGATTTTGTATGTACCACCTAAACATATTGTGGAACAAAATAAATAATTGAGTGTATTGTGAGTAATTTAATATCAAATTATCTAATTATTAAGTAATTTAATATCATAGATTACGTGGCGTTAACGATTAATGGCGTTACCATTATCTATGGAAAATAATCAAATATAGAGTCAAATTTGGTCAATAGTAATAAAGTAGTCTGTTATGTGCCAAAACATGCTGATAGCAACTGGCAACACAGTCTAGTTCGTGCTGTACCCTCGTAAATTCACTGAAGATAAAAACTGCAACTTTCTAAATCAGATTTTAAAAGTTTCCAAAGTTTTCCAAATCTGATAGTAAGTTTTTGGGAATGTGAACGTGTTATCTTTATTATGATGGAACAATGTTGCTTGTTGTTGGTTTATGTTTTTCTTACATCTGATAAATATAAAAGCGTAAACAGGGCATAGCAACACATTCAGTCTTCATCATTTTGGTAAATAAGCAGTATGAAATGGGAATTCAATAAAATCTGGTTTGAGAGAAAATATAAAATTATAAATTTATAAGTTACAACAAAATATAATTTCTTTCACGTAAATCACAATATGTTCTTCCACAAATAATATTAATTTAGTCCAAAACTTCCTTGATTCGTTTAATAAATAGCGATTCGTCGCAAAAGTGGTGCGCTGACGGTTCCAGTTCAAACAGCCTCTCTCTAAGATGGCCGTCCCGCTACCATCGACACGACGCTCCGCTAGAGTAACCCGTCTATGTCACTCTTAATGAAAAAGTTTAAACGATACGCCGACAAATATATTGAAACTTGTGAAATCGGTAATGTATACTGTATTTAAGAATGGTATGCGTGCTAGGAGCGGGGAGCAAGACTTTAGCGCAGTCGGTAATCCTCACCTCGGACCTCAGTTAGATGATAGCCTCACGTCTTCGCGTATTATCGGAGGGTGAATTGCATAAAACGCACTTCTAAAACTGACCCTTCACACATATATCCGTCTGTTAACCACCCTGAATGAAAATATTACTTTGTATTTGTAGTTGTTTTTTTTCTTTGGCCCGGTAAAGCAGGTTGTGTTGAGTATGGCTGTGATTTGAGTCCGTAATTTTTTTTTTAAAGAACACCCTCACTATTTTGACTAATCCCTGTCTCGCCGGGTACTTTACAAACATATATTAGACGGACTCAAATTACATCCAGACTCAGAACAACTATTCATCGGTCACACAATTAGTTGTCCGGTGCGGGACTCGAACCCACGACACGAAGCGGCGAGGCGACTGTCTCAGCCGCTGCACCAAACGTTAATTATTTATATGTTTGTAAAGTACTCCACGACACGGACTAATTTCGATGTGTGACTTTAATTAAAAAAAAATCACTGATGAATAACTCAACTATTTAAAAGGATATCTTACATTTATTGTATTTAGACGTTTTGGTGTTGTTTAATATAACCCAGGCTTGAGTACGTTTTGAAAGCAATTTGTGAACATCCCGGGCTCGGAACAACTATCCATGAGTCAAGTCAATTGTCTAGTTTTCCAGTGCGGCAATCGAGCCCGCAGCATCCAAGCACAGATGCTGACCAAGACAAATACCACCCGAGAATTAAATCTAACTTTTACGAGCACATTGAAACTTAAAATACGAATTTATTAGATAATTGCTTGCGGCTAGTATCAGGAGTAATGATATGATATATATATATATATATATATATATATATATATATATATATATATATATATATATATATATATATATATATATATATATATATATATATGTATATATATATATAATAATAATTTGGCTTTTTACAAGTAGGGGACTCTGTAGAAGGCTCCCGGTGTAGAAGTGTGTTATGCTTAAATTTGCAATATTTTCAATGTGATAAGTTGCAACGGTTCACTGTATGGCCCGGTCGAAGACAGCTCATACATACATTGCTTTCTGATGTCAAGGTTTCTGAATGATTGACAACTAAATAAAAAATGATTCTATGAGCACTATATATATCAATAATAATAATAATAATATCTAGGGATAATGTCACACAGATCAACCTAGCCCCAAACTAAGCAAAGCTTGTACTATGGGTACCAGGCGACAATAAACATACTTATATGGATAGATAAATACTTCTATACATAGAAAACATCCATGACTCAGAAACAAATATTCGTGCTCATCACACAGAACCCAGGACCACCAGCTTCGTAGGCAGGAGCACTACCAACTAGGCTACGGTCAATACATGAGTAATGCCACAAACCTGTCAATATTAGCTGCGTCGCTACAAGTTGGCTCGTGACAGCTGCTATTTGGTTACATCGTGTGATTGGGCCAAGCCATAGACATCTAATACGCTACGATTTGTTCGCAATGTCCTCAGCGCCGGACACTGATTGCTCGGCCAGATTACTAAGCGAGCCACCAATGCATACGGATATTGAGTTTGGTAGATATGTGGCGGCTTTGGGTGTCTTGTTTTGTCATCGTGTTGTTACTGTTATCTAATCAAATGTACATATATATGTACATAACATTAGAGTTTTTCATATATGTATAACTCAAATGTACACATACATTCAACAGAAAACAAGGAATCTGTCCAACCTGACGGTAAGTGGTTATCGAAGCCTGTGAAGCTTGCACACATGGATTTACTAACGCGTCGACGAGCCTAACCCACTTCTTACAGAGGTCCTAATGGCATTACAAATACTCATCATCATCATCATCATATCAGCCGAAAGACGTCCACTGCTGGACAAAGGCCTCCCCCAAAGATCTACACAATTGCCGGTTTAGCGCTATCCGCATCCAGCGAAAAAATACAAATACTCAGTACTAGAAAATTACATAATTGACGATTGTATTCTGCAAGATACGGAGTTAAGTCATATCTGTAATACATGTTCATCACAGTAACGGCGTACTACATTAGCACTAAAGTTAGTGACTCGTACGAAATAATGTTCAAGTAGTATTAGTAACATCAATTACTTTAATAAGGGGCAAAACACAAAAGTAAATCTAAAACGATTAATAACAACATGTGCAGACGCCAGCACATCCAGCACATCCAGCTATCCCAATCTGTCAAATTTCTTTTATAGATTTTCAGCTTTATCACAAAAGCATAAGGTTCACTTTCAATTAAGGATTGAAGATAAGGAAGATTGGGGTAGCTTGATGTGCTGGCGTCTGTACAACATGTATCTTCATAATAATATTGACAAAGTATTCATATATTTTTGGGATCGGGAATTAATTGAGACTAAAAGTTATAGTCAAAATAAATTCGTGCTAAAAGAGATTGTTGACTTCTGGGGTACTTGTAATGCACTGACAGCGACACGGTTGATATATTCACTACAATTCAGACTCCTATTCATTAATTTATGCAGGAAAACCATGCTCAACATCTTTCTGTATCGTGTTCTTTACTATGAAGACTTATTTGTTTAAAATAATATAATCTTTGGTTGTATGGTTGTCTATGAGATAACCCATGAGTATTGAAAGCAAGATACCTTGTAAATGATCGTTGAAGACCCTCCACCCGGCGGGAATAAACAAGGTGAAAGCCAAGCAAACTCGATATGGTGGACTGGCGCACTAAATTGTTGTACACTAAGATTTTAGTTGTAACATTATGAAAGTCTTTAGTGGTTTGGTCTGAAAGCCTAAGATTTTTGCAGCTTTGGACAGTATTGCACGGATATGTGATTTTAAATGAAAGAGCCTTCTCAAGAATATCTCTTAAATTGCGCTCAACCAGGGTCGCACCACCAATTTTGTACGACGATTATTGTAAAAAATCATTAAGATCAGATTAATTTGATTTTAATCGGATTTTTATTAATAACCTTGAAGAATTATTCAATGGAAGAGCCAACATTTATGGATGGTAGTTGTCTCGTAATTAAGGTTGAAACTGTTAAAGTCTTTGTATGAATCTATTGTCCGCCTACCTTTTCAGATATTTAAAATTTTTTAAGTCGTTAGACTCATTGTTGAATAATCTTTCTTCATTTAGAAACATAGCTGTTATCGGAGATATTAACCTAGATATTGGTGGCTCTCCATGCCCTGCCAAAATATCGGAGTACCTAGACCTTACGGCTTTTCATGGTTTACTACCGGCACACATACTCTAGATCATGTTTTGCTTAAAACTAATCTGACGGCTTCTACCATGGTTGTTAACTCTACCGTGACCGAACACTACGCTGTAATTCTTTGCCTAAAGACGAAGGAAAACGAACATCAATATAAAGTAGTATCCAAACTAAATTACTTTACCTTGGTTATAGATATGACTGAAATGGACTTCCATGAGATATACTGTTGCAAAGACGCTAATTTAACTACCACTCTTCTTATAAACAAACTCATGAAAGTGATAAACCTACACACTCAGCTAATAAAACTCCCAAACAACCAGTGATTCTTGAAACCATGGATGACTGCAGGTTTGCTCCGTTGTATGCGCAATAGAGATGCTATGCATTAAAAACTAAAGTTCACCCCTAAGGAACCCATTTTAATACTAACCTACAAGCTATATAGAAATTACTGTAACAAAATAAATATAAGAGTAAAAAGAGACCATGTCAGAGCTGAACTAAGAGAAGCTGGAAATGATAATAAAAGGTTATTATTAGGAAGGAAATTAAAAGAGTTACTAACACCACAAAACTAAAAATACCCCAGACGATCTTCTTACGTTTTCCGGTTCTCTCGGATCCGCCATTGGTTGGGACAATATATTTACCAAGTTCCTGAAACGATACAAACACTTGCTTATACCACCTCTTACTTATCTCTTTAATCTTTGTCTGAACACAGGTACATTTCTCTCATATCTCAAGAAAGCTGTAATACATTCTATTCATAAGAGTGGGAATAAAAATTGTGTCGACAACTACAGGCCTATTGCGGTACTTGCCTCTATATCAAAAATAATCAAAATTACTTGAACGAATCGTTAACAAAAGACTGATCAAATACTTTGAAGATAAAAAACTTATATCTACGAGTCAATTTGGTTGTAGAAGCATAAAATCGACTAACAATGCAATTTCAGAACTAACTAATCACGTGTTCCAGCAGATTGACAAAATCTAAAAGTACTGTCAATATTCCTCGACTTAACAAAAGCATTTGATACGGTTTAGATAGATTTGTGTGGTGACTAGCATCTTCGCTAAGTTATATTTAAAATAACTTAGCGAATAGAATAGTATAGAATTATAGAATAGAAATAAATAGAATAGTATAGAAGTATAGAATAGTATAGAAGTATAGAAAAACGAATAGAATAGTATAGAAATATAGAATAGTAGTTTTTACATTTATTTAATATAAGATTGATATTGATTGATTAATTATGATGACGTTTAGTGAATAAAAATAGAAGTTCAAATAACAATTAATAATTTTAAAAAGCATGCAAAAATGTATGTGTGTGTGTGCGTTTGTGTGTGTGGGTGTGTGTGATGTATGAATGTGTGATGGTCCGATTGTTATTAGTTAAATTTAACTGACTGAGCTTAACATGCTCTCCGTTTCGTCATAGTTTTTAGTTAATAACCATGTTGTTACTGACTTCTTGCATTGATGTTTGGACATTGAAAATATGATTATTTTTTTATTAATTAAATTATATAGGTGAGGTTCTAAGTAGCATTGAAATCTTTGGGTAAAAGAGAGGTTACATTTGTAAGGGGCGCATGGTTTATCTCTTCGAATATTGTTGGATGGTTGATAAGGAGTGCTAATGTGTTGAGTTAAGATGGTACTCAGGATGAATAGTTGCCTAACTGTGAGGACCTCACATGACTTGAACCTTTATATTTTTATTGTACCAGTATGCTACACGTACTGTATTTTTAATCACACTAAGTAGTATACCTTAATGTACTCAATGAATGTGATGTGGTGAAAATAAATAAATAATTATTATATATATGAATTAAACCAATAGTAGCCTCCGCTTGTAATACTAGACTTTAACCACTTTTCAATTCAGTGCATTGTCGTACTTCTCCAATGTTCAGAGATTGACTACTGTCTTTGTATTATGCCTAGTATTGTAGGCATGTTACCCAACATTTTTGATAGAAACTATGTTGAAAGATAAGGTTGTGATAAATACTGATTTAGTCATATATGTAACTTGCGCATTTTAGGTATGCTACTACATTACCAGTATACTACTAAATTACTCATTACCTTCGCCTGTTGATAGGTAGTTACAACGTGTTCCATAAATATAATTATATATTTATAAATAATATTAGATAAGATTTAAATCAGATTTTTATATTTATTATTTTCTAATCGTTTTCAGTATCAAGGTCAGTTATTTATTAATAAAAACAGCATATTTTTTGTTAATCAATATATTAGTTCTTTTGTTAAGTCATTCTTTTATTAAAACCAACGAAGTAGCATATTTATTTGCCTTTTTAACTGTTATTAAGTAGTATTCATTTTTTGACTCTTTTTTATGAAAAAACATTCCCATACCATTGGCAGACTCCATGATCATATATTTATTCGCGTTTCTATAAACAACCTCGTTTTGCTATAAATTCGCTTCCACTAACATTTAAATTCAATCGTCGATTCGGCGACTAGCCCGCGTTGTTCTGCTTTAAATAACTTTAGTTCTGTCGCAGTGCTGATTCTATTTCGACTATAAAATATCTAGTTATCTGGCAACATTTCCAGCGCAATCTCGAGCCCCCAACAATAGCGCGAAATTGTTCTACATCTGCACAAAATGCACAATTTAAGAGAACTGATGTCGGGAAACGAGTATTGTGCAACGTTGACTTCGATTCAGAATCTGAAATAATAAAGGGGCGAGGGTGGTATCGAGTAGTTATCGAGGCCGATGTCTGCTTCGGGGCCGCACGTTGCGTCGGCCAGGCCGGCATCAACAATTTTCCGGAAGAGCGCGCCGCCCGAGTGGTGCAAAAGTCACTTCAAACTTCACAATTACAATTTACAAAACGGACCATTCAACGAGCTTGAAAGTTGAGCTTCTATATAAACTTCAGAAAGAGTGGAACTATAGTTCTAAATGAATCTTAACTTTTCAATTGAGTACGCGGTGCGGTGGTCATTAAACTCTTAGACTCAACTTCGATTGCCTGTTAACGTTCTCATAAAAGAGCTTTTTAACGGGTTTGCTGAGATTTCAGTTGACGATTTTTAAATTAGCCGATATCTATCTAGCTGCGAGCTTCTTTATTCAATATAATTTTCCTTACCCATCCTCCCAAAATAGCGATCCGTTTCCAAAAGCACTGCTTTTTTAATCTGGTTCTCGACCCAAACACCATCTTTGAGTGTTTTTAGAGGCTCTTTCCTATTTTATTATAAGCAAAATGGACTTTCGGTACAATGATTTCAACAATCAACGATTCAGTCAACTGAGGTGCTGAAAACCCGTGAAAGATCCAAATATAAAATTTTTGTCTGTTTGTCTGTATGTATGGCTAACCTCAAGAAGTACTGTATGGATTTAAAATTTTGCATGAATATTACTAAGTGGTCGGGTAAATAATATTAACGCGGATAAAACCTATCTAATGTTTGAGCGGTAATAAAATTTGTGTGAGCGGTGGTTACAAATAAACAATTCTATTAATTTATTTCTTATTATACTCGTATTATTTTATGTGACCCTCAGAAACTTGTACTTACAAATGTATTTTTATTTGTACCTTTTTGAGAGATATATACGATTATGTTATATTGGCATACAATATTAAATTGTAAGATACTAGCTGCATCCCGCGGTTTTACCCGCGTTGAACTTTATAAATTATAGCCTATGTGTTAATCTAGGGTGTCACCTAACTCAATACCAAATTTTATTAAAATCGCTTCATTCGTTTAGACGTGAAGAAGTAACAAACATATACACTCACAATCTTTCGGCTTAATAATATTAGTGTGGTATGTCATTAAATACAAATGAGTATTACATTATTAAACATGTGCATTTTTACAATATATTTTATTACATACTAATGTCCTTTAAGTATTCATTCATATTATAATAAAAAAATATCATTTAAAAATGTATACAATGATCGTTAAACAATTTTTCATGTCACTAAGTATTCTAATCGTCATAGGCAATTTATTGCATGTGTCAGGCATTAGATAAATAAACAAGTTGTTTTACCAAATAATGGTACAGAACCCTTCGTGCACGAGTCTGACTCACACTTGGCCAATTTTTGCACTTGATCAGTGTCTAAGTATAAATTAACTCATTGAAATAAACAGTTATTAAATATTAATATAAAGTTATTATTAAATAATATCTGTGTTAGGAAACTAACAGATGGTTTACGCCATCCGTTAAAACATATAATAGGTCTTTACCTATGAAATTGCCGTTTTGTATGAAAAAATTTAAACGATTTTTTTTCATGAATTTTTTTATTTGTATTAATCGAAGTAATCACCCATGCAATCAATGCATCTTTGCCATCGCAGTGGCAGTTTATTGATGCCCTTCTTAAAGAAATCAGCTGGACGGGAGGCAACAAATTCTTCAAAGGCATTTTGTACTGCCTCTCGGGTATTGAATTTTTTTCCCGCCAAGAAGTTATCCAAATTCTGGAAAAAGTAGTAGTCTGTAGGCGCAAGGTCTGGTGAGTAGGGCGGATGACGGAGAGCTTCCAACCCCAGTTCTTGCAACTTGGAGACCGTCTGCTGTGCAGTATGAGGTCGCGCGTTGTCGTGCAGGAGCAGCGGAGACGAGCGATTGACCAATGCTGGTTGGAGATGCGCCAGCTTCTCCATCATTGTGCTCAGTTCTTCACAGTACACATCTGCAGTAATGCTCACCCCGTTTGGTAAGAAGCTGTGATGAATCACACCGGCGCTAGACCACCAAACAGTGACCATCACTTTTCTAGGGGTAAGTTTTCGTTTAGGGCATTGTTTAGGTGCTGAACCAGGATCCAACCAACTTGCTGAGCGCTTGCGGTTATCAAACAGAATCCATTTTTCATCGCAGGTAACAATGCGGTTCAAAATTCCTTCATTTGTGTGTCTGTTGAGCAGTGCAAGGCACGTCTCGACGCGTACTTCGCGCTGGCGATCATTGAGTTCGTGGGGCACCCATTTGTCAAGCTTTTTTACCTTGCCAATTTGACGCAAATGGATCAATATTGTTTTGACGCTAACGTCGAAAGCTGCTGCTAATTCAGCCGTAGATTGTGTATCATCAGCTTCCACAACCGCCTTTAATTCGTCATTGTCGACCAAAGTCTTCGGACGACCGCGAGGTTCATTTTTCAGGTCGAAATTTCCAGAACAGAAGCGAGCAAACCAATAACAGGTGGTGCGTTGGTTTGTAGTGTTAGCTCCGTAAACATCGTTGATGTTGCGTGCCGCTTGTGCCGCGTTGCTGCCACGACGGTACTCATATTCCATAATTACTCGAATTTTTAACGTATCCATGATGACGAAAAAGATTGAAATGCGATGAAAATGTAACACTAATCAATAAAGAAATGACTACTTTTGGAAAAAAGAATCCATGTTTTTAAAATAAAATTAATTTGAAATTAGAATTCTTAGCCAAACAAAAATTATTTTGATTTGAAATGGCCAGTACTGCAGAACGGCAATTTCATAGGTAAAGACCTAATATTTTAATTACCATAACCTAAGTTAGCTGTCTATTTGTTTTTCTGAAATGAATTTCAACATTGCGATTCTAACAAGTGCTGAGAAAGTAGTATTTATATTTACAGCGCACAGGGAACGGATGTCCTACGAATCCTATGAGCGGTATAGTCGATCCAGTTTCAATTATCAAACAACCCGACGTCGAGGCAGTTTTTGCATAACACAGAACCATGGTAAATTGTAAAACTATTTGCGTGAGCAGTAGGTACCCGTACAACTAACAAACAATTAGAGTGGAACGCAAATATAGCAGCAGGGACCTGTTAGAAAACGCAAATAAACATGAAAACATATATTATTTTAAATGAGGTTGCGACTGATTGCTGGTGTCCGTAGAACCATAGAATTATGTTTTGAATCAATTAATAGGAAACTTTCATCACTCTCTTGAGCTTCATGACTTGTAAGTTGTACTATATACGTTAGGCAACAGACATCTTATTGCTGCCCAGCCGAGTTAGATTCGTTCGACGGAGCATTTGGAAAGCTACGTAATATCTTCTCGTACCAAATACCACAGTGTCTTGAGTCGAAAGTATTCAACCAATGTGTATTGCCAGTGCTAACTTATGCAACAAAGACGTGGTCGCTTACTATGGGTCCCATAAGATCGCTCTGGATCACCTAAACAGTAATGGGCAGGGCTAGGCTCCGAGTATCCCTTCGCGATTGAATCAGAGACGTCGAAATCCGCAGGTGAGCCAAATAGCTGAACTAGCCCAAAGATTTGCCAAAGTGAAGTGGTAGTGGGCGGGGCACATAGCTCGTTAAACCAACGGCCTCTGGGGTAGACATTTTCTTGAGTGGCGACAACGACCCGGAAGACGCCCATGTCGACCTTGCAACCCAAGACCAGCCATTGTGGAGATTATTGGGTGAGAGCTTTGTTTCCGCTGATGATGACATCTTATGGACATAATGCAAACAGCGCTCCAAATCTGACGAAAATTTATGTGACCTATCTGCAACACAAGATAACTTATTTAACTCCACTACTTACAATGACCTCTCTGAGTCAAGCATGCCAAATACGGGCCTATGCGATAAATCTGTACTCATGGATCTACAGCAGCAAATTGAAGAGTTAAAAGGCCAGCTTGAGATAGCTCACTCTGAAGTGGCTTCTCTTAATGAAGAAAACATTTCATTAAAAATGAAAATAAATGAATATGATAAGATTGTTAGCATGTACAAAAAAGTTACAAGTACGGATATTATTCAGGAGCGCAGCATGACACCAAGGAAAAAAGTAACCAAATCCGTAGCCACACCAAGTATCACAAAGAAGAATAACAGCGGCACAACACAACTAAATGTATCTAAGGACAAACAAACCAAACTTCCAAAAGTTCAGGACAAAAACAAACATAAAATATGTATAATTAGCAGCAATAACAAGAACAAAATACTATCGATAGCAGAGAACACTTTCGCTGACTATCAAGTATGTCACTTTTTAACACCGGGTTGCGGATTGGCGTGTCTTATTGGCAACATTGAAGCAAAATTAAAGCATTACACATTGGATGATTACTGCCTAATTTTCGTCGGTGAAGAGGATTTTAGACGAACAAACAACTACGTCGACCTAATTGTAAATATACGCGAGACTTTGCTAAAAATACAACATACGAATGTTATAATATGTGCCCCTACGTTTAGAATGGATAATTATTCTATGGTATTCAACAGAAGAATAGAAACTTTTAATAGAATGTTATATTTGGATGCATGTACTCATAACTACGCGTCTCTGTTCGACTCTAACTTTTATCTGACCTATGATTATGAAATGTTTCGATACAAAAGTGGCACAGTTAATAATAACGGCATTGCGAGTATATTTGTAAACCTTAAACTAATGATCAATGAATTTATGTATCATTCTACTCACGACTCTCCTAACGCGGCATTCAATTTATCATCTTCTTCAGAATGCACAAAAGACGTTACTGAACAGTTTTTTCTCTAATAAATGTATCAATGTATTACATCAAAACATTGCAGGCCTAATACACAAATCTAATGACCTTACTATTTGTTTAGACGATTTAAGGAATAAATCAATTAATGTAGACGTGTTGTGCATAACCGAGCACTTCATTATGGAAGGTTATCAAAATCAATTGTACATACCTAATTACAGTCTAGCAGCTTGTTATTGCCGACAAAATAAAAAACGGGGAGGAGCGTGTATACTTGTTCATAAAGAATTACAATGGAAAGAAATGCCTAAAATAGCGAAATTATCAGTACTAGGTGTTCTCGAATGCTGCGGTATAGAGCTTATTCATTACGATTTAATTATTGTTTGTATCTATAGGGTGCCGAATGTTAACAATCTCAATGACTGTCTCGATAAACTTGAATCTCTTATGCAACTATTAAGACCTACTAAAAGTCAGAATATTGTAATTGCTGGAGATTTTAATATAGACATGCTAAAGCAGAATAGTCAAACAAATGCATTTGAATATCTTCTCATGAGCTATAATTTGAAACTAGCTTTAAAACAACCGACCCGCTTGGCCAGCCAAACGTGTATTGATAACTTCGCGCATAATTTTAATAAACAATGTCAGACTGATGTGCTCGAGTTTGCATTGTCTGATCCATGGAGCTATTACAAAGAGGAGACGGCCTAAGCAACTGAGAACTGTGATTTTCAACTGAGTCCAAACGTCATCATGTAGGCGTGGCCTAAGTCAATGTATTGTTGGCGTTCGTCCTGTGCACATCTACGTCACATTCACAATTTACAGCTATGTTTGCGCTAGAAGATAAAAATAATGAAGTGTTGTGTTTTATCTTGTAAAAACTACTCGGACAGACGTTCTGATGCTATGGATGGCATCAAATTTCATTTGTAAGTAATTTTATTCGATTTTTATCAAAATAGTTCTAGAAAATTCCCTTAACGTCGGCGTTTCGAAACATAATTCTGCACGACATTAGATGGCGATACTTGGGGTCATGGGAATAAAAAATATTTAGGTACGCAGAGCTCAGTACTATCATAATCTAATAATCGTATGTACTGAAATTTGTTTTACATTCATTCGTAAAACCCCTTTAATGGCCAAAATACATTTTTGTAGCTTTTAATATAATTTAAAAAAAGAAAACCGCCATCTATCGAACAAATATGAACATAACAAAAACAGGGCCGTAATTAGGATCCAGTTATTTTACCTAATGTCCCGCAGCTGTATCATAAATAGAAAGTACTTAAACATGGAATGCACTGCACAAAAAAATACAATCTCCTATAAATTAAATATTCTATGTACAGTAATTTAATTAAAGTACCTACTTCCCTTCATTAGTATGCTCGTTGTTTACTTAATTTAAATTAAGTACTTCAAGCCTACCTAGTTTATTTAGTCAAATTTTAAAATTATGAATGTTATAGATTGCCATCTGAAGATAACCTTAGACAAAAATGGATAGCAAAAATTAACAGACAAGACTGGTCTCCCTCTAAATATACAAAAATTTATTCTTGCCATTTTTACGATGAAGACTTCGTAGTAACAAAAAAAGGCCTTAGAAAATTAAAGAAGTGAACTTTACCTTGTTTAAAACTGGATATATCGGTTCGTAACAATGCATTTTTTTACCCATAAAATATTTAATTTTATTTCCAATATAACATGAATAACAATTCGGAATATTAATAATAAGTCATCGACCATCTATAGAGCCATCTGCCGTTATAGAGAAACGGCAGCTCGACTAGTAGTTCTAGAAACGACACGTTCCCGAAATGATGGCCTGTATTTCGCTCAACAACTGAACATTGCTGCCAGTATTCTAGGAACGTTACCCACCGGCACGAATTTTGAATTTGATATTTTTTTGAGTTTAGGTTTTAATTAAGCGTTAACTATTATTAATATTCCGAATTGTATTCATAATTATATTGGAATAAAATAAAATATTTATTTGTATGCAGTTTTTATTTACTAGTTTCACTTGTTTTTTGGGAAAATTAGTAAATTTCATTTCAAGTAGGTATTTAACTTCAGCAATTATAGCATCTCAGCATATATGTGAAAACCTACTATATCTGCATAAAAATATCGATTCCTTCTGTAAAAGGAGCGATACACAAAATATAAATACTAGATATAAGGATAATCTTATATTGCATACTACCCGTCTCCACAAAATAAGTACTCTTTTATGGAGCAATGTATAAGATTCTATAACAAACTTCCCAATGATATTAGACAATTGTCTACGAATAAATTTCACATTCATTATTTTGTTTTTAAAATGGATATGTCGATGTGAAAGTTTATTTGCCAGTTGTAAGCAGTTTTCTTCTTGCAAGTTAATTCCGATAAATATTGCCATTGCATTGATTTTGCACCAATAGTTTAAATTACTCTCTTAGATTCAAAGGTGTTCCGCATCAGTTTTAACCTATGACACGCGTCTAAAAATACAACTACATTATAATCCGCACTTTGGTGTTTCAATCAGTGTTTAAGTTTTTTATATCATCCAACTCTCAACCCAGTGTTTTCATTGTTGCAATGTTGCTTTTACAGTCATCGAATGTCACAGAACGAATTTGTTCACCGATTTGATTGCATTTTTCTAATTTTTATGTGAATCTGCTTTAATACTGTCAATAAAAAATAAGCTAATGGTAGTTTCCAGGAATCATTGATTGCAACTAACTGAAAAACATAAGCTTGGGTAGCCATTTGGCTTCAATCAGCGCTACCTAAATCCATATCTACTAGGCCCTCATAGCTTTTACCTGTCCATATCTTTTGCCTCCCATTTTTATCACTAGATTTTACTTTTTCCTCGAGCCTATTTAAAGTTTGTGTACAAAACCCTGGTTCCGCATTTACACTTCGATACCATTCATATAATGTATGGAGGTGAGGTCAACATCTATTAAACATTTCACGTACATATTTATAAGCAGATGGCGAGTAAAAATGCAGAGTTAAGGTAAATTTTCTAGTACCCGGAGAATGTTTTTTGAAGGCCCTCGTACAACTGTTTTTATTTTTAATGTACATTCCAATTAAACAATTCTGCAACCTCAATTTTTTTAGTCAAATCGGAAAATATTGAATTATCAATTGATTGTTTCTTTTGAAGTAAATTAATTATATTTTTAAGGAAACATTTTTCTTGGTCAGTCTCTTGTTTACTTTTTGTAAATTATGAAGTTTTATTAAAACCTTACATCTAACACCAACTATTGTAATACTTTATGATTACCTGGAATTTGGGAACCGCTGTTTTTAGTGAACGTTTCCGTCCGTATATCTAAGATTTTCACACAAAAATAGAAAAACACGAATAAATTTTGGGGGTTACCCATACTCAGAACTGAAATTCAATATTTTATTTTTCATCAAACCCATACCATACCCATTGTGGGGTGGATAGGTGGCGCGAGAGACACTTCCGGTAAAATTTGTTCCCCACCCCTATTAACTTCTAAAATAAGAGAATTATAAAACTAAAAAAAATATATGATATACAATTCCATGCCAACTTCCACCGAAAATTGGTTGGAACGAGATCTAGTAAGTAGGTTTTTTTATACGTCATGAATCTTAAACCGCAATTTATCTTTCATTCAATAAACTCAAATACTTGCAGGTCGGAACTCTTGATGGGCGAGTCCGACTCAGCCGCTATTTTTGTAAAATAAGTCATTAACAAAATTCTATAATCTTCAATCGTCATTCATCAATGACGTTTTTATTCTAACATTTATTTTATAATAATATCACTGTCAATAAAAAAAGGATATCATTATGGTTCGCAAAAGTAAAAAAAAAACAGTACTACCTGGAACGAAGTTATGAGTCCGGCCCTGTTGCATCCTGCACTGTGTGACATCTAGTGTAAGAAAGTTACATTACTACTAATGATAGTCGACAAAACATGCGATTAGTTTACCTATTGACCGGTAGATGTAAACAAAGAAGTAGGCGGGATCTAACACCCTCTCCCCCCCGCAAAATGTCACGCGTTGTTTCATAGAAAAATCGAATTACAACGTCTCCTCTTTGTAATAGCTCCATGGTCTGATCACACAGCTCAATTAATACGCTGCCCGGTCAAGAAAATATGCAATATTAGCTACTGGTTTGCAGTTAGAAGAGATTACAATAAGGAAAATATTATAAAATTTAAAAAGTACTTGAACGACCTTTCTTTCTCATATATTATATATAATACAGATGACCCTAATTTAGCATACAACGAATTTATTTCTGATTTTAAACTCATATACGATTTGTGTTTTCCTAACAAACGAATTAAAATAAGTACTACTAGAAGAATAAAGTGGGTTTCTAAAGGTCTTAAACTATGCAATAAAAAAAAACGAAAACTATTGTGGCAGTTTAGACTACACCCTAATAAATCAAATAAAATAATTTTCAGAAACTATGCGAAGCTGTATAACAAAATTATTCATCTTACTCAAAAATCACAAAATAATTTTAATATTAAAGCATCTTGTAATAAATCTAAAACAACTTGGCAGATTATAAACCGTTCAAAATACAACATACCGAAATGTACTATTAATAGAATTAAATTGAATAATAAAATTGAAACAAACCCTCTAAGAATTGCTGAAGCTTTTAATAATTATTTCATTGATAAAATTCAACCTAAACTTCCTGCCAATAGCAAACCTAAATCATATGTGACAAGCAGCTGTAGTAACTCAATGTTTATGTCTCCTTGTCTACCAAATGACATACATAAACACATACAATCTTTAAAAAACACTAACAGCGTGGGCTATGACGGTTTTAATACCAAGATACTTAAATACGTATCATTGGAGATTTGCAGGCACCTCAGCCATATAATAAATCTTAGTATCAGCACGGGTATTTACCCAGATGCTTTGAAAACATCTATCAGAAAGCCCATATTTAAAAAAGACAATAGATATATTTTGCAATCATATCGTCCCATCGCATTAATCCCAATAATTTCTAAAATATTTGAAAAATATATCTACCAGGCAATATACAATTATGTTGAAAATAATCGTATACTATGCGAGGAACAGAAGGGTTTTAGAAAACACAAAACAATCAATATGGCTATATACGATTTTTTATACAACATTTCAAAAAACGTGGATAGACGGACGCCTGTTTGTGGCATATTTTGCGATATGACGCAGGCTTTTGATTATGTGCATTTTCCTACTCTTTTGACAAAATTAGAAGCTTACGGCATCAGAGGCAATGTCTTAAAACTCATAGAATCTTATTTAACCAAACGCCAACAAATTACAGAAATTAGAACAATTAATTTTACAACTAAAATTTACCGGTCCTTAGAACGCGAAGTCGTATTTGGCGTCCCACAGGGCAGCGTAATGGGGCTGTGGCGGACACAGCGTTCTATCAAACTTCAAATATTTTTTGAATTATGTAAACACGATCTGGGTTACTGTTCCCAATATAACACAGCTCTTTAGCAAATACATACTTTGTATTTGTGTATCCATCAGCCGACAACATGCAAATCCATTTGAACTGGAACATCCAAGGAATGAACTCCCGAGGTGCTCTATTGTAGCCAAGTACTTAAACTTTGCCATTTTGTACAGGCTTTCTTATTATGTAATGCACGTGTTGTTGGCGGCGATATAATAAAAAAAAGGGAACGGCGCAAATCTACTGCAGTACAAATTATGGGACACCAAACTCTGATACTCTGATTTTCATGTCCAGTTGAAACAGGTTCAATATAACCGTGCTGGTAACTTATAGATCATTCGCGTTTCTGAGTAGACTGCAGTCTAGTGCCGAGGCCACAGGTATTAAATTCTTATTTCCTCGGTATTCCGCAATAGACCGAGAGCCCATGATCATAACTGTACTTGATTTACGTAACTACTATGAAAAAGAATGAGTTATTATTTATCTGTATTTGAGATTAGGTACTTGCAATCGCTGCAATATATAGTAGAATCGTTAATACTTTACTTTATTTTACTACTATACATATATTGCAGCGGTCGATTAGCATTTTTTACAATATTCTAAAACATAAGGTTTAAAACGGTAATCAAATAGATGTTATTTTCTAAGGCACTAAACAAGATTAATCTATTTTTGCCATAATCGTAAATACTTTACATTCAATACTCGGGGTCGAATCATTTATTACTTCCATGGTGATTTTATAGGACACATTTTGTGGAATACATGAATGGATATTATCCATTGGGGTGTTTTTATAGGAACCGCAGGAAAGTCTTGTCAACCTTATCAAGTAAAAGCACATAAGAGCTCTCATTAGTATTCCACACATACTTAGCGGTTTCATGTTTACAACGAACCAAAAATTAAGCTGATCACACGACGGTTCCGAAAGTCTCTAGAGCATCTAAGAATGAAACCCAGGTGCTTAAAATACTCTTTCGCTAGCAAAGTTGTGATCATGTGGTCGTGGAATGTTAACTTATACTATATCTTTTATGGTGGTTGAACGTGTCACACTGTCACCATTTATCTTGTAGTCATACTTGACTGGGCATCGCATACGACCGAAAGTCATTACACAGCACTGGTTGCATTAAATTCCATCCTATTCTCTAGGCTCCATATATAAATAACATCAATGTCCAGCTGTATAGAAACAGTTTTAACACCACAGCAAAGCCTGCCTAACATTGTAGAAAAGGCGGTTGCTTTGTGAATTCAAAAAGTGCACATTTGTATAAGCTTAGATCTGATGTCTTGTTATCTGGGTTTTACATGTAGCATGTGTGTCGATGGTAAGGCCTAAAAAATCATTCTATTTTCAATATTTGTTTTATATAGAGTAAAATACTTATATTTTACCCTAGGTAAAACAAATATTGAAACCAAAAAAAATCCCCTCAGGGAATGAGAATTTCTAATGAGGATAGGAGATGATTAGTTTGGTTTTTGTGCATTACGTTCTAGGTTGTCTTAGTCCAGCCAATTAATGGTTTATCTAATAATGTCTAAAGCTTTCGTTTAGGTTGCTCTATGGTCTTTAGAATAGTGGGGTCTATATAAAACTCCAATTAATAATTTACTGAGAGTATTGTAAGTCGTATTTATGTTTTATTTAACTCCAGTTTATGGATTTTAGTTAAGTTAGACATGTTTTTTTTAAATTATATGTTTAGGTTATATGGCAGACTATATGTTCGTTTTTCAGAATACGTGCTACCACGATGACCTGAAAATTAGAGCTCGCCAACAGTTCGACATTTTTACTATTGATATTTGGCGCAAGATTAGCTGCTAACTAATATTAAATCATCATATTCCTTGCCTATTGCGGTTCTATTGGGATCGATTTCCTGTTTAAAATGGGCCAAGTCGCAAATTTTACATATCTACGGTTTCTAAAAAGTAGTATATCAGATGGCCGTGTGTAAATAATGCCTAGGATATTATTATTAGTTGAAAGATTCCTTACTGTTTAAAATAAGCATTAAGCATTAAATAAAAGAGAAATATTTTCTTATCATGCCCAAATCACTCGAGTTCTTAGTGATATTTCATTAGGGCAGTTTTACAAGATGAGCTCTTTGTCCAAAACCTTATAACCCAAGCATCTCCCCAGATTGGTTTTCTCACAAGCTTTCTACCGAATACGGAGATTACCATTTTTCTAACCCGCTTTAAATTTTCACTGCTATATATAATGCTACGGATTTTAAGAGGTCATATTATAGTTTTGCGGGTAAGCTGTAGTAACAGCGTGTTTACATTTGTCAACTCAGACTCACAATATGACAATGGTGGTATATACAATAAGTAAAGCGGCAATTTCGTTGGCATAATCGCAGCTTATGGGATACCATTTATAGGAAACTGACATCTAATAAAACAATAATAAGGCTGTAAGTTTAACGTATGGCCAATAACAAGTCCTCACTTATACTATTGTAACAGTTGATAGTTTATGACAGTTCTGACACACCTTAGTGGTGATGATTATCAATGCTTGGCATTAAGTACAGAGGCCAGCACATCCAGCTACCCCAATCTGTAAAATTTCTTTTATAGATTTTCAACTTTATCACAAAAGCATAAGCCTCACTTTCAATTGGCGAAATTTGACAGATTGGGGTAACTTGATGTGCTGACGTCTGTACAACAACTTGACTTCTATTCTCAACGTATGCTGAGACCCGTCAAACATGAGTCAAAGTCCATCGCTGGACAGAAGCCTGCCCAAGGATCTCCACAAAGAAATTGCGTTCAACACTGGGGCAATATGCTATGCCACGGAATATCACCCATATTCTGCACTTCTTGCCATCGATCCATAACTCCTCTGAACGGTTTAAGGGACACTTCGACCCATTTACGCTCCGGATTTGTTTAATAATAAGCTACTCATTTTGCACTTTTTAAGCACTTGGGTATTTACATACACTTGTACATGTCAAGCTCACAATGTATTACATAAACACAGTTTAAAATCAGTAATGAAAGCAACAATTTTTTGAAGTTATACTTCTTTTGGCGCGATGGAGAAAAATGATGAGAGTGAATTTTTACGATGCGCGCGCACACCGACACCAAAAAATTTAACAGCATGAAGTTAGTTCTAGGTGGTATTAGAGTGAATTTTTACACGCGTTAGAAGTTATACTTCTTAATATACAACTTGAACATAGTTATCAATTTTCATACCACCTAGAACTAACGTCATGCTGTTATTTCTAGGTGGTATGAAAATTGATAACTATGTTCAAGTTGTATATTAAGAAGTATAACTTCTAACGCGTGTACATAAGTACACACAAGTTTTTTTGAATTAGTCCGTCCGTGCGGTCTGTTTCGTCACATATATTTTTAATATCCTTAAATAAATAATAAATAGCAAGTTACTAAGCTATTATTGTTACATTTAGCAATAATATATAAAATTAAAGAATTGAAAACAACGAGCAGTTGGCTAGCGCAAAAGAACTCTCAACCAGTAGCTTAATTTAAGCGACTAATAGCTGAGGGCACCCTTATGGAGTTCGGGCCACAGCTCAGGCGGCCGCTGAAGTAAAAAGATGGTATTCAAAATGGGAGTCAGATCACGTGCTCGGGATTGCCGATCACGTGTTAAGGGGGCAACGCGATCCTCGCCGCTGAGGATCCTACCCTAGCTAGCCTGCTACTATGGAAATTAGCACGAACAACGTATGCTTGTGCACACAGAATTTAATTAAAGGTTTCCTTCACCTAGCTGTTAATTTGTCTTATAAATTATAAAAATAATAGACAACACGTACTCAATGTACGTGTTATCTGGTATTATTACGCTTTGACTTTGAGGGCAAGTTTGATATGAGAGGCCTCCAGAATCGCAATGACTGGCACTACGAATTGAAACAAAGGAACGAATCGTGACAGTCTGCACTGCGCCAGTTACTTGCCTCATGTGCACTAGCTCGACTGATGGACTCGTCACCAGTTCAGTTACCATAACCTATACACCACATTAATCCAGGTGCTAACTTAGATCGCTTGTACGGATATTTTAATACGCTAGACATATTTTTATTACATGATGCACTATGTTTTGATGTAGGAAATTGGGATTTTGAGTTGGAGCCGAGGGTGTTAGGTAAATTACTGCCAACTGCCAATAAATAAGGTTTTTATTCACATACACTTTAAAAACAGCGAACGTTTGTAGTAATATTATATTGACGGTCACCATAGCTTAGTTGGTAGTGCTCCTGCCTACGAACGGTGGTCCTGGGTTCGAATCCCAGTAAGTGCAAATATTTGTGTGATGAGCACGAATATTTGTTTCTGAGTCATGGATGTTTTCTATGTATATAAGTATTTATCTATCTATATAAGTATTGATATCGTCGCCTGGTACCCATAGTACAAGCTTTGCTTAGTTTGGGGCTAGGATGATCTGTGTGACATCGTCCCCAGATATTATTATTATATGGTAGGTACACGGATGGTATAAAAACATTTAATTGATAATGATTAGTAGTTAGTTATTAAGCTGGCTTATATTTAGTTATTGTCAAGATTATATATATAGGTTTAATTATAGAGATATAGGCTTAATTATAGAGATTTATCGTTTTAGATATATTTTACTACTTGTCTGAATGGTTCTGTCCATATTAAGGAAAGAATTCAATATTATTATGGTGATGGCTCCTGTGTTTATAACGATGGTCGCGCTTGTTAGTAGAACGTCGAAAGAACTTGCATCAAGCTAAAACGAATAAAGTACATTCAAGCATGAAGTTAACATACAAAATACATATACAATACTTACGTAATAAGATTTGGACTCAACCGTGTACCCTTACATGTGATTAAATAGTACAGAGTTTGATGGAACTCAACTATACCACCAATTTATTCATGAAATTTAAGAATTCCAATAATTTACGCTACATAAAGCAGCATTAAAACTCAAATAACATGTAATGTGTATGGCTGCGTGTAATTGGTAACAATTTTCAAAGCAATTTCTTATTATGTTTGATGGACATCTATTGGGATAGTCCTTCAGTTTTGCCCACAACTGTAAAACCTGTAAGCCGGGATCAACAGTGAAATACGATGAAATGACACTGATCAGTGAGGCTCAGGCATGTCCTCGGGTTGATAGACATCTTAAAATATTAACATTTTTAATTATTTTTTAATTTTGACTTTAAAATGTAATCCAAATAATATTACTGTGAATAAAGTCCATTACCCTCTTCATGTTATTGTAAATGAACCATGTTCTTATGAAAAAATAATAAAATCGTAGGAAAGTTAAAACTGTACTTTAAATATTTTTTAAAAAGGGTCCTTGGGGCGTGGTCTGCACACGATATCGAAGCCAAAAATAAAGTTTTTAGAATTTTTGTCTGTGTGTCTGTTTGTCTGTATGTATGTCCGGGCTAAACTCAAAAAGTACTGCATAGATTTACTTCAAATTTTGTATGAATATTACTAAGAGGTCGGGTCAACATATAGGCTACATATTATCACGCTATCACTTACGGGGCAGGAGCTGTGATAATTTACAATATTTTACGCGGGTAATACCGCGGGGCACAGCTAGTGAAAAATAAAGATCTAAGTATCACATTTAAGTCGCTTAACCTTTGGGCATCTATCCATCCATCAGGCCATCTTTAGCCACTTGGCCGCGCAGCAATATCTTATATACTATTCTTAGAGTATGTTTAGTTTCACTTTCATTGGATCGTTTTATTTTACGACTCTGATATTCCATCCATCATATTTTAATATAGTATATTTGAAGGTTAAACAAACTTACCTTAAGTGAAGTTTGACCATAATTATATGAGTCGCTGCATCCGAAGAGATTTTCATATTACACAGTAGTACACTCTTCAATGTACTGGACATCGAACACTTTTTAGAGCTTGCAACATTAAAAAGACAAAATGTCAACGTCATTTTTCCGCCGCCACCTGGATGTCACCCCATTCTTTTCAGAGTAACACAGCATCTACTTAAGATTTCACTAAAGGCAAAGCATTAAAAGCAAATAACGCGAAGAAAGTATTCACAAGAATACTTTAAGGGAGGGAGGGATCGAAAATCTCTTCGGATGCAGCGACTCATATAATTATGGTCAAACTTCACTTAAGGTAAGTTTGTTTAACCTTCAATTATATTTCGTCGCTGCATCCTCGAGATTTTCATATTACACAGTAGATGTTTAGAGCTTTAGGGAAATCGTTAGTAAGAGTATTGAACCAATACCCATAAACGAATTAATACATGCAATAATTTACTTTATCTTATTAACTTAATCATTTTTAACTATACTTAACCATAATCAACTGGAATTTTTAAATACAGGATCATTATTCGATCTGTCATAAAATTTACTAAATCCGTGGGAATTTCATGACCATTCTGCTGCCTTCCTAATCACTTCAATGGAAACGCATCGACGGACGTCTCTGCGTGGCGAGCACTATGCGCAGAGTATACGCTTGCGTCAATATCCGCTCTCTTGTAATACTTGCTAGATACAGCGGCTGATTGTGGACACAGTTGCGTTGTGGTATATATATATATATATATATATATTTTTGTGGTCAGAATTAACCTTTCTGAGATAGACGTGTCTCTAAACGGTCCTATTAGTTCTATGTATGCTATCAGGGTTTTCCCTGGGCATTTCTCCTTCTAATTGTGATAAAAGAATTAGATGCGATTGAGGCCTCGCTTACAAGAATTTTAAATATTGGAATCGTTATTCCTAATATTTGAAACAACGTTTCTTATCTTAGGTTCATAAATGATAACTTTTAATTTTTGATACACTTAAGGCATCCCAAAAGGCCTGCGGCCAAAGCTCGGGTGCTGAGAGTTCATCTTTATTAGATTATTTGGTCGGGGTAGCAATATCAGCGGTAGGAACCTGCGTAGCGACAACATTATCAAGAGTATGTGTAATCGGGTCAATATTATTCGGCGACAATGGAGCGTATACCCTAATTTGCTAAATATGAATGTTCAGATGAAATATTAAATTCACATAAAATAAAATATACATTATCACCCATATTTAAAAACGAAGTCTAAAACTAAACAACAGTTGAACTATGGATCAAGCAATATCATTGGATGGTTTTCGACTAAACCAAGGATCGCATCACGGTTCAGAAATTATATTGTTATGATGTTTGTATATTTGGTCGTTATCGAATCAAGATTCTTTAATTTTATGCGTATTATTCTTGACCAACGTTAGACGGTACGTATTCTAAGATTTAATGAAAATGAATTCTCAGATACTTTATCTGCATCAGAAAAAAAAAATACATATTAATATGCGAGTAAGTGACCATAATCACATCATGGTTCAATAATTATATTGGGTAATGTGTTCGTATATTCGGTCATTATCGAATCACGACTCTTTAAGTTTATAGGTATTAGCTTTGATCAACAGTATGAATACGACGGAGCCTATTCCAAGATTTAATGAAAATGAATACTCAGATACATTATCTGCATTAGTAAAAAAATGCATATATGAGGAAGTGACCATAATCGCTTCATGGTTCAGAAATAATATTGATATTATATTATATATGGTGTTCGTATATTCGGTCGTAATAGCATCGCGGCTATTTAATATAATCCGTATTAGCTTTAACCAACTATACCGAGGACGGACGGACGGAGCGTATTCACTGATTAAATAAATATGAATGTTCAGATACATTATCTGTATCAGGAAAAATACATATTATTATGCGAGTAAGTGACCGTAATCGCATCACGGTTCAGAAATAATATTGGTATCGTATATTCGGTAATCAAATCATGACTCTTTAATTTTATGGGTATTAATCTTGACCAACGGTATCGATATGACGGAGCTTATTCACAGATTTGATGAAAATGAATGCTCAAATTCATTATCTACATCAAATACAATACATATAATTATGAGTAAATGACCGTAATCGCATCACGGTTCAATAAGTATATTGGTATGGTATTCGTATATTCGGTCGTAATCGCATCACGACTCTATAAAATATACATTTTTAGACGCCAGAAAAACCCTCAGCTAATCTGCGTCAGATAAAACACATACATATGTGAGTAAATGACCGCAATCGCATCACGGTTCAATAAGTATATTGGTATGGTATTCGTATATTTGGTCGTAATCGCATCACGACTCTTTAAAATATACATTTTAAACGCCAGAAAAACTTTTTGCTAATCTGCGTCAGATAAAACACATACATATGTGAGTAAATGACCGTAATCGCATCACGGTTCAATAAGTATATTGGTATGGTATTCGTATATTCGGTCGTAATCGCATCACGACTCTTAAAAATATACATTTTTAAACGCCAGCAAACCCTCTGCTAATCTGCGTCAGATAAAACACATACATATGTGAGTAAATGACCGTAATCGCATTACGGTTCAATAATTATATTCGCATCACTACTCTTTAATATATATATTTTTAGATGCCAGCTTTGGCTACAAAACATATGAGAGTATATAAAAGTAATGCCATCATGGTTCAATAATTATATTGGTGTGGTATTCGTATATTCGGTCGTAATCACATCACGACTCTTTAAAATATACATTATAATAAAGTCAAATTCAACGATTTATTTGCAAATAAATATGGTTTTAGAAGTGAATGTAAGAACATTGGTAGCACAACAGGTGCTATAATGTTTTTTTTTTTTTTGTTTATTATTATTTAGTTGTCAATGGTATTTCTGCGTTTGGGTACCATCTACTCACAAAACAAGTACCACAGTATTGAGTTTTGTAAATACCTATAAGCCATATCCTGATATTAGCATATGAACGAAATCGTTTATTCAATATGGAAGAAAGTGCTGAACGGAATGTATTTTCAGATGAGAAATTAGCTCCTGTTATGTAATGAAGTTTAATGCTACAGGATTAATTTTTTTTTTTTTTTTTTAGTCATCTATGTTATTATTATGACCAAATTTCCATAAATTTTACACGCTGTGTTGTTATCGTTTTCTTGACAGAGATGCAATCATTAATTCAATTGTCTCCATTTTGAGTGCTTGTTACAAAAAAAGGCCTCTTTATTGGCTTTGCCACACTATTATGTTAGATTCACATCTCACTAGGCGAGTGAGGAACGACAATAATATCTACTGCCAGGTTGTCTATTATCTTGCATAATCATTTTAAAATTGGTGAAAAACGGAGGAAACAAGCAAAAGAAAAAGTACCTATTTCTAATTAAGGGTAAACATTTATATTGGACGCGTTAGAATCCTTCTTCCAGTAAATATATCAAGGTCATTTTTAATTCAAAAAAGTAGGCCTGAACTTGTTTTCTAGATCTGGGGAGCCCGATCTCTCTGCTAAACATAGCATACTAAATTAAAGTAAATATATGTATGCATCTAACAATAGGAGTAACCGTATCAAAATAAGGAACTACACGATAATCTTAAATTTAATTTTAATATTTCTTCGATTAGCACGATTATTAGTTCCGTACCTGGGTGCAATTTATCTATAATTTGTATGTAATTACTGATATACAAGTATATTTATCAGTTGTCTGTTGGCCCCACTATGACAACAGTACTGGTTCTGCCCAGTCTGCGATGAGATGGCAAGACATTTATTTATTGTTATTATGTATATAATATACTGTATAATTAACTTATAATATTCAAATTAATAGATCCAATATTTACAGCTACTTAGTTACGTAGCAAATGACTAATACCATTTCAAATTGATAGACAAGCAATGAACAACATTTTCTCTTATACTGGATATCAAACAAAACTAATACACGTGTACCATAAACAAATTCTATTTTATACAGGTTTTTTACAACAATCACAGTCAACTTAACTGAAAAAAACCATGTCTGCAAAAGTAGCAAATCAATCACATATTCGCTATACTGGTAACCCAACATGGGTTACTAATACATGTTCTAGAAGTAGACGGGATCAACATCGGGACTTGTACTTGAGTTGTACGTGTACTTGGTTAATCAAATATAATAAAAGCATTCTGGCTATTTGCGTACGTTTCTGTTACCTACTAATCTAAATAGAAACTACATTGCAGATTATTTAGAATTAAGCTATTTGAATGGTTGAATGAAAATAACCTCTATAGCATTAATGAATTCCTGGAACTGAAAATTTTCTATTTCAGGATTCAGTCCTGTATTCTCCTTGCTAAGTGCGTCCATTATAATTTGCCCCCATTGTTCAGAGAACACGTGGCAGATATCTAGGTTAGTTTTGTAAGTAAAGTAATCAGGCTTGTAAATAATAAATCATCACAACTCTATATGATTTTAACCCAAACATTGCCCCAGGGCATTGTAATTATTAGGGTTTTACAACAGGTACATACCTGTTGTAAAAACAGGGCTTGTTCTATCTGACACAAAGGGCAGATCTTATTCCATAGAATGGCTAACCGTAAAATAGGTTAGAATAATCTAATAATGCCAGAAAACATTCAGCTAGTAAAACTAAAATCTAATTATTCATAGACTCACGCCTGTTTGCCAGGGGAGTGTAATGTAATCATAATTGGTAATAAAATAAAATGATAGTATCGTTGTAACCGTCGGTCACCTTAAGATTCAATATGTTGTATATTTGCTGGAGAGTAAGTATGTACTTACATTTTTTGCTGACACTCGGCATTTGCGTAGATTCAATCGGCACCAATTTTTTCTTCATATTCCTTCTTCGTGAACTTAAACTAGCCCATTTTTATAGGCCAATACAGTAATTCACATTAAATGTCACTATAATATAATTATAACACTTGTTTACTGAAAATAAAATAAAATAAAAAGAATTGATGTTTCGATGCCCAACACGAAAAGCGAATGGGGTGACATCCAGGTGGCGGCGGAAAAATGACGTTGACATTTTGTCTTTTTAATGTTGCAAGCTCTAAAAAGTGTTCGATGTCCAGTACATTGAAGAGTGTACTACTGTGTAATATGAAAATCTCGAGGATGCAGCGACGAAATATAATGAAATTCTAACGCAATTCAACATAATAATATTAGGTAAATGGATGAGTAATATATGTAATTTTAGGAATTAATATAATTTGGTTTTTCTTCGATAAATTGGTTGATATTATTTTCTAATAAACCTTGGCCTTCCCGATTGAGACAGTAACCCGTACGCGGTCAACGGAACTGATAAGAAATAAGAAACTTGGGTATTCCCCAGTCCATATCACCAGTAAGTACAAGTATATAAATGAACGCGAGCTTTATCAGCTTATTACTTGTTATTTAGCAGTTGAACTGTGACAACTAAAATGTTGCTCAAAGCAATAGTTCTGGCAGTCTGCGTGGTGGGGTATGGGGCGGCATCCAGCTGTCCGTCTTCCGTCGAAACAGCCTACTTCAAGGGAGAATGCTCTAGGTACGTATCTAAGACTGAACTCCTAATCATAACCAATTTTCATCCAATCTCATAATTAATATAATCTGTGAAAATGTTAGATCTAAGTGTAATCGTCAATATATGCTGTTACGATTTGTTTAAGATGGTACTTTTTGGAAAGGAGAGGTTCATTCCATTTTGCTGCGTACTATTGAGTGAAACTAGCGATACGTTAAAAAAAATTGTAAGGAGTTTTATTAGTTTGACATTAGTTACTACATCAGTTTAAGTAATGTCTGTCCCTGTCTTGTTCATAAGAGCTACAGTGTGGCGAGAGTTTTGTCGTTAAATCAGAAAAAGACACATGGGGGTACTGTTTCATTTTCTTATACTGAGCTACCTAAATATGGTGTATTTTTAGACATAATGTCTTTGTAAACACGTGAAGAAAAGTTCCATATTGCCGTTAATTGTGATTTTCTGAGTTGATTCGAAAACTCCAAAGAAGACTACCCTACTGGGGTAAAATGGGGTAGGACTTCAATGGAAAGCTATAGAGAGAGATCACATGATATTTAGATTACTTTAGTCTTGTACAATACAAAATCTCGGCATTATTTGATTTTCTGCTACAAAGAAGCAAACTAGCAGGAATTTCATCTCGTTCTTAGAAATCCAACTCGTTTATTCTGCAGTACTCTGTCACTCTGTTAACTCTGATTGGAGATCGATGTGGGACATCTGCATGTGCTGATACCGTAGTGATTTTATGTACCTAATGCTGTCTGTAAGTGCGAGTAATGAAGCCATTTGTTAATATTACAAATTTTAGAATTGTAAATTGGAAGGCGAAAGTTGATACATAATTTAATGCCGCCGCGGTTTTTAAGTATTTATCTTAAACTTAAGGATATTTTAAATAATTTCTAATTTAGTTTTTATTTTCTATACCCAAGCATACATATATACTATCATGTTCTTAGTTAGGTTATTCCTACCAAATTAACGCAAATAAGATAAGTCATATCTTCTTGTTATATGACCATATTATATTATTTGTTATCACGATGTCGAAGTTCAAAGTAATATTTTTAGCTTATCGGTCCCGCGTTTTTCTGAAATAAATAAGAAACCCTATCTTGAAATAACTTTACCTTGAAAACTAAATTCCTGATAAAGACAAACGACATCGAAGTAACGAGACAGTTGCTAAGCTGGTCCATAAGTTTTGATTTGTTTTTATTAAGTATTAATATGAGAAAACTAACCTGTAGGACACCCTCACAACGACGTGTTTCCAGACTCATATCTCATGGGTTTACTCAAGGTTAGAGTGAACAGGCATCTTATGGGTACACGCAGTCTATTTTAGACCACATCTTCACTTACAATCAGGTGAAACGTGGTCAAGCGAAATCCATTGTGAATAAAAAAGAAATATATCTATAAGTATGCGCATTGTCTCAACATACGTTCTCTGGAACCGTGCTCAGTCCGAAATCCAACTGCTACTATGTATATAACATATTTAAATATGATGTGAGGAGCTAAAATACAAAGTTAACATTTTGTAACGCGCAACTCACGCAGTTAGTTAGTTGGGCGATAGGTTTCCGCACTTAGCCTCTTAATTGGGCCATTGTACGTGATACTTATTTGGCTACTCGAAGCATTTTAGTTCCATCCAGAAGTCCAGGAGACCGTGAAAGCCTGGCTTGAGGGCCTCCTGCAGTGTCTTCGGATCATTCAGGAACTTTGCCCGTTGGTAAGCAACACTCTTGCAGTGTAGCAGTACGTGTGCTAGTGTTTCTTCACTTTCAATTCACCCTCTGCACAGGGGTCTGTCTGTGACGCCAATCTTGAAGAGGTGTTTGTTTAGTGTGCAGTGTCCGGTAATTGTACCTATCACCACGCGTAGATCCTTCCTGTTCAGGTGTAATAGATTACACGATAGGCGTTTGTTCAGAGAAGGTAGAAATTCTCTACTCAAAACTCCCGCAGTTAATATTAAAATACGTGACTTACCCGTCACAATTATTCGCTAAACTACTATTTATACTTTAACATTTTTATTGGTAAATTCGAATTCTTAATGCTTTATCCTACCGCTACCTATTCTGACTGCACTACTAAAGCTCAACACGTGAGCACATACATATAACTTGAAGCGGCGTGATTTAAAATTTTTCTTTATTTTTTATTGTGGCAGTGGTTAGGAATGAGAATATGTGTATTAGCCACACATAATTTGAACGACAGTAAAATGCAATACTGAGCTGGTGCTGCCACACACACTTCAATAATTTCTAAAAGAGGTTGAGCTGCTTACGCGCAGAATCAGCATACATTTATCTTGAAAGTGATTATAACGTACCTCGTTTGTTACAGTTCTAGCGATTACAACTGGTATTCATACACATCACTGAAAAACGCGCTGTCGACATCCTGGTCGCAAGACATCCAAACTAGTGTCAGCAGTGCCAAGTCCGAGAGCTCGACTGCCATTGCAAAGTAAGTATAATGCCCAGTAATTCCTACTAATATTATAAATGCGAAAGGTTGTGAGTGTGTGACTGTGTGAGTGTGTATGTTTGTTACTTCTTCACGCCCAAACGGTTGGAGCGATTATAACAAAATTTGGTATGGAGTTAGCTGACAGGCTGGATTAACACATAGGCTATAATTTATAAAGTTTAATTCGGGTAAAACCGCGGGGCACAGCTAGTTATCATATAAAAAAAAATATTCAGTGCATACAGCTCTTCTTCAGCGGAGTTTAGTATCGAGTTTGGTCGCAGATAGGGTTACCATATTTCAGGATGTATCCTAAGGGTTTCAGGATTTTTTGACTCTTCTCAGAATTGCGGCTGGATTTTGCTTATCCCATGAAATCTCAGGAAGTTTGAGTCTATACATATAATAAAATCGTAGGAAAGTCAAAACTGTACATTGAATATTTTTTTAAAAAGATACTTGGGGCGTGATTTACAAACAATATCGAAGCCAAAAATATAGTTTTTAGAATTTTGGTCTGTTTATCTGTATGTATGTCCGGGCTAAACTCAAAAAGTACTGCATGGATTTACTTCAAATTTTGCATGAATATTACTAAGAGGTTGGTTCAACATATCGTCCCCGTAGTTGGAAAACTAAATAACTCTGATTTTGTAGTTCTGAGTTAAACGCGATTTAGTGTTTTTTTTTCAGTTATTGTACATTTGTAAGAAACTGTGAGACAATTTTGCAGTCGGCAATTTTATATTTTGTGGACCTGATAACCTTTCACATTATGCTTTAACAAACTGAACTCTATCTTTAACTATAACTAAATAACAAATAAAAACTCAAGTTGTTTAATTTTGCCACAACTGTTTTTATAACGTAACTGCAATTAGCTACTTATTTCGGCTATTTATTTAGTTTTCCTACAAGCTAAATACATGTGGTAGAGTCAAATTTGGTGAAATAAGTGCAGTTATTGAATTTATCATACTCAAAATATTTGTAAATGTAAAATTTAGTGGCTTTGTATGTTATTATTATTATGATATTTTTTTAACTTTTGATGGTCTCATATGAAATAAACGCTGTATTATGATATTAATCAAGTTATATTTAGGAATAAATAGAAAAGTTTAGAAAAGATGTATTGTTATCAGATACTTATCATGTCACAACCTTAAAAAATATACATTATCATATCAGCCGAACTCCACAATTGCCGGTCTTACGCTATTCGCACCCAGCGACCCGCATAAGATCATCGGCCCATCTTGTAGGGGGCCTGCCCACGCTCTCTCCTCTTCCAGTTCGTGGTCGCCTCTTGAGAACCTTTTTGCCCCAACGGCCGTCGGGTCTACAAACTATGTGACGCCCACTGCCACTTCAGTTTTGCAATTCTTCGGGCTATGTCGATGACTTTGGTTCGCCTGCGGATTTTGACACTTCTGATTCGATCCCGCAGAGAAACTTCGAGCATAGCCCTCTCCATTGCTCTTTGGGTGACCTTGAGCCTTGTAATAAGGCCCATAGTGAGCGACCACGTCTCTGTTCCGTAAGTCATCACTGGCAACACACACTGGTCGAAGACTTTCGACATGAGAAACTGCGGTATTTTGGAAGAGAAAATGTTACGTAGCTTCCCGAATGCGGGCAGCATTCGGGAAGCTACGTAACATTTCCGATCATCGATCGTAACATTTCCGAATCCGAGTTGGATTCTACAATTGATCTCCTTCTCGAAGTTGGACCTACCTTGTTGGATGGTATGTCCTAGTCTCCAACCTTCAATTGAGTGGATGCAATATGGACGTTTGACATGATTTTCGTCTTATCCATGTTCATTTATCAGACCCACTTGTTGAGAAACTCTGCTGAGGTCATCGAGCATTGTACCGAGATCTTCCATGGTCTCAGCCATGACTGCTCATGGGCAAATCGATGGTGAGTGATGTACTCACCATTGACATTGCTAAAGCCTTTCCAGTCCAGAAGCTTGAAGACATCTCCCAATGCAGTGGTGAACAGTTTCAGAAATATAACATTTCCCTGTCTCACGCCTCGCTGTAAGTGGATAGGATTCGAATTGTAGTCCTGGTGTCGCACTGACATAGTGGCGTTTTCATACAAACACTTTAATACCTCGATATACCGGTAGTCGATTTGGCACCTTTGGAGAGACCTGAGCACGGCCCAGGTTTCGATAGAATCAAAGGCTTTCTCATACTCCACAAACGCTAAACACAGTGGCTTGTTATACTTTTCGGTCTTCTACACAACTTGCCCCAGCGTATGTATGTGGTCTATGGTGCTAAAGCCTTTTCGGAAACCAGTTTGTTCGGGAGGCTGGAAGTCATTAAACCTGCATGCGAGACGATTCGTAATGACCCTCGAAAGCAACTTGTAAACATGGCTCAGCAGTGTCGGCCTATAATTCTTCAATAGGGTTTAGTCACCCTTTTTGAAGAAGAGCACCGCCACACTTCTGTGTCATGCTTGTGGAGTTGTTGTTAGTTTGACCATCTAGTATGATGGAGTTAAATAAGTTCTGATGGGCCCGTAGGATTGGTGTCTTTAGAAGCTCTGCTGTAACTACATCCTAACTAAGCGCCTTGTTGTTCTTAAGGTGTCTGAGAGCCATTCTAATCTCGTACAGGCTGACTTCAAGGATGTCTTCGGTGTAATAACGGGTTAGTCGTGCTCTGGGATCCGAGGCACTTTAGACCCTTTGTTCCGCTTGATGGTCTCTTTAATACTAATTGTATTAAATTGACGCGTGTGGCGAGTCAAAGATTTTGAGATCTGTCTTTTGAGCCGCCGGTATCTGGTAGCATCATCTGAGGAGTTCAGAACCATTATCCGTCTTTCTTCCATAAGTTGCAGGGTAAAGTCAGAGATCTTTTTAGTTCTGTTTGTACAGCGGGCCTTGAAGAATTTAGACCCAGCCGTATGGGCAGCTTCTACAAGCTTGTCGTAGTATGAGTCCACTTGACTGCATGTGTGGCGTGGTGGCTGAGACAGTCGCCTCGCCGCTTCGTGTCGCGGGTTTGAATCCCGCGCCAGACAGCTATTTGTGTGACCCATAAATAGTTGTTCTAAGCCTGGATGTAATTTGTGTCCGTCTATTATGTTTTGTAAAGTACCTATAAGATTAGATTACCTAGTGCTAGGCATTCGAAACGGTTTTGCAATTAGAGCTGAAATGGTTCGGGGTTCGGACGTGGATAGGTAAAGATCGGAGCGTAGACTTCATCATTCGGGACCTCTGCAACTTGACATTAAGGTTCAATAAGCCTCTCACCAGTCTGTGATCGCTGCCCGTTTTATCCGCATTGAACATCTGTCGTCTCATCGACAAGATAAAGTCTATCTAATTATTGGTTTTACCATCAGGGTTCACCCAGGTCCATTTGCGGTGATCCGACTTTCTGAATAAGGAATTCATCATTAAGAGTTCCTCCATGAAGTCGGCCAACATTTGGCCCCGGGGGTTCCGGTCTCCAGTTCCAAATTGCCCCACTCTCAGCCCATTACCGAATCGTTTGCCCAGCTTCGCGTCAAAGTCTACAAATGACCACAGTGAAAACGTTTTTAGAGCTATGTATGGCTCTTGATATATCCTCAACCTCATCGTCGGAGTTCGTCGAAGTCGGCGCGTATACCTGTATTACCTTCAACGAATACCGCTTGGTAATTCTGAGAATAAGTTACGCCACCCTAGTCGACACACTCTCGATTTTCACTACGTTGTCCCAAGTGTTTGTCCCAAGGTGACACCACCTTGGTACAGTAGGTCGCCGTTGGTTCCGGAAATAGAGCAGGTTCCCGGATTTTAGGATTATCGTGCCCTCCCCCTCTCTTCGGACTTGAGACAATCTTATGATATCCCAATGTAACCTGCTTAGTTCCACCTCCAGTTCGATGATCTTCTCGTCGGTCCACAGTATGCGAGTGTTATATGTTGCCAGGGCCAGAGGTTGTCGGTTTTGGTAAAACGGCGTCTGCCGGGGGTTTTTAGCACCCCGGTTTCTATTTCCTTATTTTCTGTTTCTATTTCTGAATCTGTTCTCTCAGCGAAATATAGTGTTCCATTATTCTTTTTCAGGGTAACCCGGTGAGACTTGTTCAATAAGGGTTTCAATAATAGCTCGAGTTGTTATAATATTACTTGTTTCATCTTTAGAATCTCTCGACAAAATGGAGTTTATTCGTTCAAATCTCTTTACTCTTTTTTCTTCTTATCCAATGAAATATTGATGTCTATTAAAGGACTAAATTCATTTTTATTTTCTTCTTCTGTGTCCGGAATCCACGTAGATCCAGAATCAGCAAAAGATTCTTCATCTCTTGAAGGTGGCATCGGTTTGATACCCGAAATGGGACTTGACCCTCTGATTTCCTCTGATGACAACTTAAGTTATTTAATTTTATTTGCCTAGCATCTTATAATTAATCTTTATCTTGTTGTAGAAGAAATAAATAACATCAAATATTTATAAATTAGATACGTTACATCAGAATTCTGAATAGCAAAATTAAATAAATAGAGTTATTTAGTTTTCCTCGAACTAAATTAGTTTTGTAAAAGAATTTTTAAGTTGAGGAAAAATTCAACAACTCAAGTTATTTAACTTATTCGACATTCATCTTGTCATTGACCAGAGTTATTGATTTATTTACTGAGTTATTTAGTTTTCCTTTAAAAAAATTGTGTTTGTCTGAAGATATTTATTATTCCATCTGTCATGACCTGTCTGACAAAAATGGCTATATCTTTGGAACGGAATAAGATATGAAAATGCCTGTAAGGCTCAAATATGCGGCAGGTTTTAGGTGTTTTGAAAATAGGAAAAAGTCAAAATCGCCAAAATCGGACTTATTTAGTTTTCCAACTACGGGGACGATATAGGCTACATATTATCACGCTATCACCCACGGGGAGGAGCTGGAATAATTGATAAAGTTTAACGCGGGTAAAACCGCGGGGCACAGCTAGTTTTCAATAAAATACATCCGCTTCCCTATCTTATTTGAGTGCGATGAAACAAAATTAAATCTATAACTCCATATTATGGAGTTATAAATTAATAATAATAACACTAACTACGAGTTTCATATTATCAGATTGACATTTATCTCATATTTTTTATTTACAGCGTCAAATCCCAGATTAATGCCGAGGTAAATAAGTTAGAAACTACACTCAACAACTTAATGACAGAGCAGGACGGACGTATAACAGAACTGCTGGCAGACAACTCCACGCTGATGACCAGGTCAGTATCCAATTATTACAGGAATTTTTCATATAATCAATCAATCATAAAATAAAAGCTCAAATCAGACGAATTAGGATATCAATCCGCCTGAACTTTTCTTGTAGGCATGTTCCTAGACTTCTGCGTAGTTTGTGAACCGATTCAATTTTAAGTTAGATCAATAAAATATATTTTATTTCAGTACCCGTTCCTACGTCGATCAAGAGCTAAATGACTTGAATCAGACCCTCGCTAGTTGGAAGGAGGCGCAAGATACTCGGATCATGCAAGTGCTCGTAGAACAAGGAGCTGTCATTTCTAAACTAGTGTCTGATATAGCCAACATCACAGCCCAGAATTTGGAACTGAAACAATCTAATGAGGAGCTGAAGCAAGCTGTAGCCCAACTGAAGACGCGTGGTGACGTTGAGGTTTACCATCCAACCCAGGACTCCAGCAGTGGGGGCCAAGATGTCAGTAACGGCCACTTAGTCAAAACTGTATGCAAAATTCGTGAGGCTCTTGGAGTGGAACTGACCGAGACGTGCAGACAGATCTTACAAGTAGACAACCTCCCTCAGCTCTCGGAAGCATAAAATTAAATCAAAGTTAAGCTACTTATATAATAACGTAATATCAATAAAAGATTGGAATTTCCAAACAAACTGCATTATATTATAATCCCACCTATGGGGCCCAATTGTGAAAATACAGATCAGTTACAGAAACTGATTTGTTATATATAAAGAAAGTCCTCCAAACAAAAGAGTTAGGTTCCCAATGTTACTGTATATGCGATGCTCTGTACCTTAATGTGATTGAAGCATTATAACTATGAACATATTTACGTATTTTATTACAAATTTGTCGAATCCATATTTTCACACTTTCGTTGATAATCAGTCAAAACTACTGAAATAATTTCAGATTCTTCTACGCACTTAGAAACCATTGACATTTTTCACAAAACAAACCCATCAAAGTCAAAGTTTATGATTATGGGCTTGAAAAGCACCATAGGTCTAATGGAGCAGTATCACCCTACGGTTGAAATCGATGGAGACTATATAGGGCAGGTATATGAGGCTTGCAACCTGTTTGAATACCATGTAGCAAGTGCAGTCCAAAACTGCTTTTATCGCCTCAAACTGTTGTATCAAATAAGACAATACATAAACACTGATATATGCATACTGCTATGGGAGTCGCTTATCCTCTCTCGCCTAAATTATGCAGACAGGGTGTATGGAGACTGCCTACTGGCAAGGAAACAAAGGCTAATCCAACGGCTGCAAAATGAATGTGCTCGTTTTTGCTTCAATGTGCCCCCACGAGCACATGTGGACTGCACTACTTACATAAATAGTGGCAACATGTTAAAATGTAGGGTCGTAGACTACTTCACCGGGCAACCCTAGTATTTGGCATGGTTGCGAAAAAAATGCCTGAGTATCTTTACGAAAAATAAACATGGTCAATGGGTGTTAAAAGTTACAGAACCATTTCTTCAGCTTAGCTGATCTTAACACCGAGACTGACTGAAGCATTTCGTAGATCCTTTAAATATGGCATATTTAAAGGTTTGGTCTGAACATACCTCTCCCTTGGAAGTGCCTAATAAATATTATTATTCAATCGACCCATTTTTTCATTTCATCATTCATTCTATTTTTTTATAAATAAAACCGGGTTGAAGTCGGTCAGATATTATAACGACCCATGCAGATAAATGGAAATACCATAATCCAAGTTGTGTTTACTCCGTACAGCAATTTGTCGGCAAGTCGACGCACTAAATGTAAATCACGCGTGCGGCATTATTCCTCAATTTCGCAATGAGCCACGTGAATCCCGCGGATATACGCCGGATATCCAGCCCTCACACTCCCCTCTACCCTCTTATTTATGAACCAACTTGCAACATACTGAGTAGCACAGAAATTGTATGCATACTAAGCTAAAGCTGTACAGATCACAACCAATTAAATATGAACAGAAAAAGTAAATTATACAAGATGTTGAGAACAAATACCTTCATCCCAAGTCTGCTATTGTAGTTGATATGATTTTGTCTTTATGATAACTATACAATCCGATCATCAATACGATTTTTTTATTGAAGTTATACTTCTTTTGGCGCGATGGAGAAAAATGATGAGAGTGAATTTTTACGATGCGCGCGCACACTGACACCAAAAAATTTAACAGCATGAAGTTAGTTCTAGGTGGTACGAAAATTGATAACTATGTTCAAGTTGTATATTAAGAAGTATAACTTCTAACGCGTGTACATAAGTACACACAAGTTTTTTTTTTATAAGTAGAATAACCATCAATAAACACTCGACTTATCAATGTTTCACAAAAAATAAGGATATTTTGTTATCAAAAATAGAACTAAAAGCGGCGATCTGTTCGGTAGAATGCTTGCATTGCGTTGCAACTGTAGAAAAGAAATAAAAAAGCGTCGACAGCACAGCACGACACAGCATCGGCGTCAACGATTTCAAATGAGCAAAGTATTGTAAAAACAATTGCTATTGAATATGCTGTGTGGTGACGGCCTGAGAATATCACCACCCCCTCTCATCCCGTGGGGGGACGTAAAAGTCGTCCCGAGGGAATATATACCAGAGAACGGGCAGCAGCGTTCTCCTGAGTACCATGTCCAACTTACTGCGATCGCCAACCCGTCTGCCAAGCGTGGCGATTACGGCAAATCCCCTCAAATGACCTCTGGCCCTGGCAACATATAACACACGTACACTGCGGTCCGACGAGAAGATAACCGAACTGGAGGAAGAATTGAGCAGGTTACATTGGGATATTGTAGGATTATCTGAAGTCCGAAGAGAGGGGGAGGACTCGATAATACTGAAATCCGGAAACCTGCTCTATTACCGGGAGGGTGACCAAATATCCCAAGGTGGTGTCGGGTTCATAGTCCACAAGTCCCTCGTGAACAACCTAGTGAAAATCGAGAGTGTGTCGACGAGGGTTGCGTACCTTATACTCAGAATCTCCAAGCGGTATTCGTTGAAGGTTATACAGGTATACGCACCCACTTCGACACACTCCGACGGTGAAGTCGAGGTTATGTATGAGGACATATCCAGAGCCATACATACCTCTAACTCCTATTTCACTGTGGTCATGGGGGACTTTAACGCGAAGCTGGGCAAAAGATTCGGTAATGAGCTGAGAGCGGGGCAATTTGGAACTGGTGACCGGAATCCCCGGGGCCAAATGTTGGCCGACTTCATGGAGAAGGAGGGACTCTTTATGATGAATTCCTTCTTCAGGAAGCCGGATCACCGCAAATGGACCTGGGTGAGCCCGGATGGTAAAACTAAAAATGAGATAGACTTTATCTTGTCGACGAGACGACAGATGTTCAATGATGTCTCCGTGATCAATGCGGTTAAAACCGGGAGCGATCACAGACTGGTCAGAGGCTCATTGAACCTTAATGTCAAACTCCAGAGGTCCCGACTGATAAAGTCTACGCTCCGACCTTTACCTATCCACGTCCAAAACCCCGAACCATTCAGCTCGAACTGCAAAACCGTTTCGAATGCCTAGCAGACTGCGAGGAAGTGGACTCATACTATGACAGGCTCGTAGAAGCTGTCCTTACGGCTGGGTCTAAGGTCTTCAAGGCCCGCCGTACAAACAGAACTAAAAAGATCTCTGACTTTACCCTGCAACTTATGGAAGATAGACGGAAAATGGTTCTGACATCCTCAGATGATGCTACCAGATATCGGCAGCTCAACAGACAGATCTCAAAGTCTTTGACTCGCGACACGCGGCAATTTAATACTATTAGTATTAAAGAGGCCATTGAGCGGAACAAAGGCTCCAAAGTGTTCGCAAGAGCTCTGTCTGTTGGACAGAGCCAACTGACGAAGCTGAAGACTGAGGATGGTAGAATCGTCACGTCTAAACCTGAGTTGCTGGGAGAGATCGAGAAGTTCTACGGACAGTTATATACGACAACACAGCCACCTGTCAAAAGTCATGCCTCAGATCCCAGAGCACGACTAACCCGACATTACACCGAAGACATCCCGGACGTCAGCCTGTACGAGATTAGAATGGCTCTCAAACAACTCAAGAACAAAAAGGCGCCTGGTGATGATGGAGTTACAGCAGAGCTTCTGAAGGCGGGTGGTACACCAATCCTACGGGCCCTTCAGAAGTTATTTAACTCCGTCATACTAGATGGTCAAACGCCACAAGCATGGCACAGAAGTGTGGTGGTGCTCTTCTTCAAAAAGGGCGACAAAACCCTATTGAAGAATTATAGACCCATCACACTGCTGAGCCATGTTTATAAGTTGTTTTCGAGGGTCGTTACGAACCGTCTCGCGCGCAGGTTTGACGACTTCCAGCCTCCCGAACAAGCCGGTTTCCGAAAAGGCTTTAGCACCATAGACCACATACATACGCTGCGGCAAGTTATACAGAAGACCGAAGAGTATAACAAGCCACTGTGCTTAGCGTTTGTGGACTATGAGAAAGCCTTTGATTCTATCGAAACATGGGCCGTGCTGAGGTCTCTCATAAGGTGCCAAATTGACTACCGGTATATCGAGGTGATAAAGTGTTTGTATGAAAACGCCACTATGTCAGTGCGACTCCAAGACCAGATCTCGAAACCTATCCACTTGCAGCGAGGCGTGAGACAGGGAGATGTTATATCTCCGAAACTGTTCACCGCTGCATTGGAAGATGTTTTCAAGCTTCTGGACTGGAAAGGCTTTGGCATCAATGTCAATGGCGAGTACATCACTCACCTTCGATTTGCCGATGATATCGTAGTCATGGCTGAGACCATGGAAGACCTCGGTACAATGCTCGATGACCTCAGCAGAGTCTCTCAACAAGTGGGTCTGAAAATGAACATGGATAAGACGAAAATCATGTCAAACGTCCATGTTGCACCCACTCAATTGAAAGTTGGTGACTCTGCACTCGAAGTTGTAGAGAACTATATTTACCTAGGACAGACCATCCAACTAGGTAGGTCCAACTTCGAGAAGGAGGTAAATCGTAGAATCCAACTCGGATGGGCAGCGTTCGGGAAGCTACGTAACATCTTCTCGTCCAAAATACCGCAGTGTCTCAAGTCGAAAGTCTTCGACCAGTGTGTGTTGCCAGTGATGACATACGGAACAGAGACGTGGTCGCTCACTATGGGCCTTATTCGAAGGCTCAAGGTCACCCAAAGAGCAATGGAGAGGGCTATGCTCGGAGTTTCCCTGCGGGATCGCATCAGAAATGACGAAATCCGCAGGCGAACCAAAGTCACCGACATAGCCCGAAGAATTGCCAAGCTGAAGTGGCAGTGGGCAGGGCACATAGCTCGTAGAGCCGACGGCCGTTGGGGCAGAAAGGTTCTCGAGTGGCGACCACGAACCGGAAGACGCAGCGTGGGCAGGCCCCCTACAAGATGGACCGATGATCTTGTGCGGGTCGCTGGAAATCGCTGGATGCGGATAGCGCAAGACCGGCAATTGTGGAGATCTTTGGGGGAGGCCTTTGTCCAGCAGTGGACGTCTTTCGGCTGATATGATGATGATGATGATGATTGAATATAAAAGTTATTGGATTATGGATAAAGGATTCAATGCTACAACACACTCAAACGAATTCGTTATCCATACTTGTAAATGCACGGATATGTATAATAATAGCATTATCATTTAGAGGCGCTCTGAGCTAAGCGAAGTGAAGCACCTAGAGACGCGGTCAGTATACAACGTGTAACAGAAAGAGTGAACGTAACTTAAGGGGCATATACGGTCTCCTTAAGCCTACCTATACACAAAATCTCATACCGAAATACCATCATTTTAATCTTGATCGTAAAATAATATACCATTCAATATATCGACAAGTATTTTTATCGATGTAACGAACATCCGTACTAACACAGCACAGCTGATTCTGATTTACGCTAGAAATTGTTTGACATACCTCTGTGTTTCTATGCACGCCTGGTAGTTTGATTCCAAATGCACTCACTACACATATTTTGTTTTATTTTCGAGTTATGTTTTTATTTATAGCACTGCTGAATAGCTATTGGATACTTTACATCGTATAAGTACGTGATACACAAACACATTACGAGAATCTTTTTATAGTTTAACTTCTAGTTGAAGTTGTTTTCAGTACTGATGGAAGAATTTCATTATTTCACGTTCACTAAAATCTGCACCGACACCGAAAGCTTGACTCTAAGACTTGCCAACTAACACGAGTCTCTCTCATGTACAACATATTCATAGAATCGTAAAGCTTTCATGTTTCTTAGTTATAAAGAGGCGTGGCCTCTATCGCGACACTGTACCCTTCACGACATAGGTTCCTCGTAATTAAACAGCCTTAAATTCTTTGACCTATGAATCCTCATCATCACAAAGTGCACGTCTGAGGCTATTCTTTCATAGATGAATGCACGAAATGTTCAAAATTATTACGATCACTAAACGACATAGTTAAGGATTTCGCGGAACACTTTACTCATTACTAAACGACATTTTAGACGATTTAGTAACTAAACACGACCTAAATAGTAATATTTTTATTAAATAATGCTGTGTGGTGACGGCCTAAGAATATCACCACCCCCTCTCATCCCGTGGGGGGACGTAAAAGTCGTCCCGAGGGAAATATATACACCAGAGAACGGGCAGCAGCGTTCTCCTGAGTACCATGTTCACCTTACTGCGATCGCCAACCCGTCTGCCAAGCGTGGCGATTATGGCAAATCCCCTCAAATGATGGACACAACTAAACCGCGGCCCCCAGTCCCCGGCAGCCCTGCTATTCCCAGCCGTGGTAACAGCCGTGGTTACGGCAGGGCAGGGGGTGCTAAGAATCCCCGGCAGATTCCACGTTACCAAAAACGACGACCTCTGGCCCTGGCAACGTTTAACACACGAACACTGCGCTCCGACGAGAAGATAACCGAACTGGAGGAAGAACTGAGCAGGTTACATTGGGATATTGTAGGATTATCTGAAGTCCGAAGAGAGGGGGAGGACTCGATAATACTGAAATCCGGAAACCTGCTCTATTACCGGGAGGGTGACCAACTATCCCAAGGTGGTGTCGGGTTCATAGTCCACAAGTCCCTCGTGAACAACGTAGTGAAAATCGAGAGTGTGTCGACGAGGGTTGCGTACCTTATACTCAGAATCACCAGGCGGTATTCGCTGAAGGTTATACAGGTATACGCACCTACTTCGACATACTCCGATGATGCAGTCGAGGTCATTTATGAGGACATTTCCAGAGCCATACATACCTCGAACTCTTATTTCACTGTGGTCATGGGGGACTTCAACGCGAAGCTGGGCAAACGAATCGGTGATGAGCTGAAAGTGGGGCAATTTGGAACCGGGGATCGGAACCCCCGAGGCCAGATGTTGGCTGACTTCATGGAGAAGGAGGGTCTCTTTATGATGAATTCCTTCTTCAGGAAGCCGGCACATCGTAAATGGACCTGGGTGAGCCCCGATGGGAAAACTAAAAACGAGATAGACTTCATCCTGTCGACGAGGAGACAAGTATTCAATGATGTCTCTGTGATCAATGCGGTTAAGACCGGGAGCGATCACAGACTGGTCAGAGGCTCATTGAACCTAAATGTCAAACTCGAGAGGTCCCGACTGATGAAGTCTACGCTCCGTCCCATACCGTTCCACCTCCAAAACCCCGAACCCTTTCAACTCGAACTTCAGAACCGATTCGAATGCCTAGCAGACTGTGAAGAAGTGGATACATACCACGACAGGTTCGTGGAAGCTGTCCATACGGCCGGGTCTAACTTCTACAAAACCCGCCGTACAAATGGAATCAAAAAGATCTCCGACCATACCCTACAGCTTATGGAAGAAAGGCGGAAAATGATTCTAACATCCTCATGTGATGCTGCCAGATACAGGCAGCTCAACAGACAAATCTCAAAGTCTCTGACTCGCGACACACGCCAATTTAATACTATTAGTATAAAAGAGGCCATCGAGCGGAATAGAGGCTCTAAAGTGTTCGCAAGAGATTTGTCTATTGGGCAAAGCCAACTGACGAAGCTGAAGACTGAGGATGGTAGAATCGTCACGTCAAAACCAGAGTTGCTAGGTGAGATCGAGAAGTTCTACGGACAGTTATACACGACAACGCAACTTCCTGTCAATAGTCATGCCGATCCAAGAGCAAGACTAACCCGACACTACACCCAAGATATCCCGGACGTCAGCCTGTACGAGATTAGAATGGCTCTCAAACAACTAAAAAACAACAAGGCGCCGGGTAATGATGGAGTTACAGCTGAGCTTCTGAAGGCGGGTGGTACACCGATCCTACGGGCCCTTCAGAAGTTATTCAACTCCGTCATACTCGAAGGTCAAACGCCAAAAGCATGGCACAGGAGTGTGGTGGTGCTTTTCTTCAAAAAGGGCGATAAAACCCTATTGAAGAATTACAGACCCATCTCACTGCTGAGCCATGTTTACAAGTTGTTTTCGAGAGTCATTACGAATCGTCTCGCACGAAGGTTTGACGACTTCCAGCCTCCCGAACAAGCCGGATTCCGAGAAGGCTACAGTACCATAGACCACATACATACGCTGCGGCAAGTTATACAGAAGACAGAGGAGTATAACCAGCCATTATGCTTAGCGTTTGTGGACTATGAGAAAGCCTTTGATTCTATCGAAACATGGGCCGTGCTGAGGTCTCTTCAAAGGTGCCAAATTGACTATCGGTATGTCCAGGTGTTAAAGTGTTTGTACGAAAACGCCACCATGTCAATCCGACTTCAGGACCAGAACTCGAAACCTATTCAATTGCAGCGAGGCGTGAGACAGGGAGACGTCATATCTCCGAAACTGTTCACCGCTGCATTGGAAGATGTTTTCAAGCTTCTGGACTGGGAAGGCTTTGGCATCAATGTCAATGGCGAGTACATCACCCACCTTAGATTTGCCGACGACATAGTAGTCATGGCTGAGACCCTTGACGACCTCGGTACAATGCTCGATGGCCTCAGTAGAGTCTCTCAACAAGTGGGTCTGAAAATGAACATGGATAAGACGAAAATCATGTCGAACATCCATGTTGCACCCACTCTAGTTAAGGTTGGAGACTCTGCACTCGAAGTTGTTGAGAACTATATTTACCTAGGACAGACCATCCAACTAGGTAGGTCCAACTTCGAAAAGGAGGTCAATCGTTCTACGATTGACCAACTCGGCTGGGCAGCGTTCGGGAAGCTACGTAATATCTTCTCATCCCAAATACCGCAGTGTCTCAAGTCGAAAGTCTTCGACCAGTGTGTGTTGCCAGTGATGACTTACGGAACAGAGACGTGGTCGCTCACTATGGGCCTTATCAGGCGGCTCAAGGTCACCCAAAGAGCAATGGAAAGGGCTATGCTTGGAGTTTCCCTGTGAGATCGAATAAGAAATGCTGAGATCCGCAGGCGAACTAAAGTAGCCGACATAGCCCAAAGAATTGCCAAACTGAAGTGGCAGTGGGCAGGGCACATAGCTCGTAGAACTGACGGCCGATGGGGCAGAAAGGTTCTCGAGTGGCGACCACGAACCGGAAGACGCAGCGTGGGCAGGCCTCCTACACGGTGGACCGACGATCTTGTGCGGGTCGCGGGAAGCCGCTGGATGCGGGCAGCGCAGGACCGGCTATTGTGGAGATCCTTGGGGGAGGCCTTTGTCCAGCAGTGGACGTCTTTCGGCTGATATGATGATGATTATTAAATAAATGAAATTGCACAATATTTGATGAATGTGGCGGCTTTCATCGAACGCGGCCCCTTTGGCGGCGTCTTTGAGTCCGCTCAAAAGAGCCGCCTAGGTATCTACGACGCGCGCGGCTCGCTTACATGAATATTAAAAGATATTTAACCGTTTATTATTTACCTATATCAACTCTTTGATTTTGCCGCCATATTAGTGCAACTTAAGATATAATCAGGACGGAATTTGAAATGTCCTCTACTGTTCATATGAGCCTAGTACATTATTCATATTTTTTTATTTGTATGTATTGTATGAATGATTAATATTTCGTAACAGGAAACCTTTAAAATTTAGAGTGTATCACTCTAAATTTTAAAGGTGGAATTGAAAGTGCCCCTGCACTTTCTATTCCATCACTCTCATGATCCGATGGGACGACTAGCGATACGACCGGAAAGAGGTCAGGCACAGGAACGACGGCTTTACGTGCTCTCCGAGGCATGGGGGTGTAATATCGTCAACTCCCAGACTTCGGGCTGATACTGAGAAATTTCTTTTTACGGAAAAATCCCATAATCACTTTTTGGTCCGACCCGGGAATTGAACCCAGGACTTCATTATTCCCATAATCACTTTTTGGCCCGACCCGGGAATTGAACCCAGGACTTCATTATTCCCATAATCACTTTTTGGCCCGACCCGGGATTTGAACCCAAGACTTCATTATTCCCATAATCACTTTTTGGCCCGACCCGGGATTTGAACCCAGGACTTCATTATTCCCATAATCACTTTTTGTCCCGACCCGGGAATTGAACCCAGGACTTCATTATTCCCATAATCACTTTTTGGCCCGACCCGGGAATTGAACCCAGGACTTCATTATTCCCATAATCACTTTTTGGCCTGACCCGGGAATTGAACCCAGGACTTCATTATTCCCATAATCACTTTTTGGCCCGACCCGGGATTTGAACCCAGGAGTTCATTATTCCCATAATCACTTTTTGGCCCGACCCGGGAATTGAACCCAGGACTTCATTATTCCCATAATCACTTTTTGGCCCGACCCGGGATTTGAACCCAGGACTTCATTATTCCCATAATCACTTTTTGGCCCGACCCGGGAATTGAACCCAGGACTTCATTATTCCCATAATCACTTTTTGGCCCGACCCGGGAATTGAACCCAGGACTTCATTATTCCCATAATCACTTTTTGGCCCGACCCGGGATTTGAACCCAGGACTTTATTATCTGCAGTTGAACACGCTACCGCTAGACCAATGAGTTATACACGAACACATTCAAATGGCGCGGCGCGCGGTGGCGGCATCTTTGACTCTCTCAAAGGCGCCGCCACGCGCGGGGCCCGCTTTGATGAATATTAAAAAATATTTAACCATTTATTATTTACCTACATCAATCCTTTGTATTCGCCGCCGTATTAGAGTTCCTTGCGACAAAATCAGGACGGAATTCGAAATGTCCCCTAATGTTCATATGAGCCTAGTACATTATTCATATTTTTTCGTAATTTATCAGTAGTCGTACCGCGTGTGTTTATCTGGTTAGTTTGTATTAAAAATTAAGTACCTATTCGTTTCCGGCCAGATTAAATTCACATACTGAAAGAAAAATTTAATATTCTTACTATTTAACACACAAAAAAATATCTGCAGTTACATAAGTCAATTAAATTATTTATTTCTCCTAGATCCAACATCTTGCGGAATATCATTTTAAATTAAATTCAGTGATTTTTCCTAGTTATCAAATTTATATGAATTTAGAGCAAAAATTCAGTTAAACATTTGATTGAATCTTAAAATAAACACGTGTAATAAATTATGTGACTGTACAGAACCACACTTTTTATTTACAGTCTAAGTAGTAGGTACCCAAAGAGTTCTCGGTAAGGTTTATTACCCTTGCGGCTGAGTTTTGCTTAGTGTTGTTCATAACGTCGGTAATCTTACTTGTAGATTTAGGTTGTCGATATAAAAATAAATTACTAGTTGAATAAAAAAATGATTATTTCTGTTTGAAGTTTCGTCCATAGGTAGCCGTCCTGATACCCTATAACCCCCTTAAGTTACGTTCACACTTTCTGTTACACGTTGTATATGTAGACGAGTGATCACTAAGCTGGTATATTTTCTGAGCGTCAGCCCTCGTTATAGTCTTTATAAAGGGTATACGTTAACAACCATGTCAAAGGCATACTTGCGCCGTTTGAACATTAAAACCTAGGTGTCTCCATTTGTAAAATGAAAGACTAGTGGACTGTATACTATTTTATGCAGTACAACATAACATTATTAAAATATGGACTATATATAAAAGAATGAGTTAACGCGCGTGTCGTCGGTGCGGTCCGTCCGCCGCGCCGAGAGCATAGAGTAATACTTATAGTCGAGAGTGCCCGTCAGACCGGGCGAGCACTGCGTCCGCGCGCCCCAGCTGATGCCAGCCGACGAGAGCCGATGATGCACGAACACCATTTCCTATACGACAAAGTAAAGGAAATGTAATTAATAAAGAGAAGAAGTATTAATAAAAGTGGAATTATATATAAATATCCGTAGAACGTTTTCTAGGCGCTTTTCTCAAAGACACCCTTTTTAAAGTATTTTCAACCAGAATTGTGTGTCCGTGAATTGTTTGGATTTATGACTAAACCCTTATTAGTAGGTGCTGCTGCGATTTTTATTTATTTTAAGGCAGGACATCGTCTACCAAGACAGCTAGTTATTATATAATATGTATAAGTATTGTAGAAATTGATAAATAAATTCAAAATACTTGTTGAGATGTTGTCATAAAAGCTTATGACAAATTCTCAAAGATATCTGATAATTGTCATAGTAAACACATTTTAATAACTATCAAAGTCGGATTATTTGCTTTCATTTACACCCAGATATGTCACAGTGCGACTCATTATATGTCATATCGACACTTTCTTCTTCTCGCTGAATCACAGCTCAGCGAGAAAAAAATGCATTATGTCAGTGTTACACAACAGGAATTTAACTACGAGTGAGTCGCACTGTTACATATCTGCGAGAATAAATCTCAAAGTCATGCACATTCCATTATGTTTTGGTTTAGTTTTGTGCAACAAATGCAACAATGCATTTTTTTAATGCTAGGAGTTATGACGTTCTAAGTCAATGCAACTAAATAAGTTGTTCCATAAGTTTATATTATTTTAAGGCAAATGGATAATTATTTTTAATTAAGCATTTTAGTTTTATACAGTAGCTATTAGAATAAATTAAAATAAAAAAGGTTTTTATTCACGTAGACTTTAAAAAAGCGCTTGTAAATAGTCAGAACAGTAGTAATATAGTTGTATACATTATTATTTCTAGTAACATATATATTTAGGTACACATTGTATGAAAACATTTATAAAATTTATTTTATTATAGCATTGATATTTAGCTAGGTCGTATCAAGTTATTGTCAAGAGATTATGTTTAATTATCTAGTTTAAGTCTAATATTTTTACTACATATTGTTAATGGTTCTGTCTATATTAAGGTATTATTATTATGACGGACCTTGTGTTAATAACGACGGTCGCGCTTTAATGCTACCACCGGATCCAAATGCGCCCCAACTGAGAAGACCCAGCGAAACAAACTCAGTGGGTTCATCTACTACCGGTTTCAACACGACCCAGTTGAGACGGTCCGGCGAAACATACTCAAGCGGGCATGAACACGGGATTTGGTCCAATTAGAGTAAGTAATTATTTAGTTGGCAAACACAATATATGCTCGATCGGTTGTCTGAATGCTTATTATTTTAGATTATATTTAGGTATACAAAAGAAAAACTTCGAAACAATAACATTATTCATTTTGAGACAGAGTCAATAATTTCAAATTAAGTATATGATAGCAATCATTTACAGATAGTTCACGTAACTCAGCAGATCAGTCATGTCTATATGGCTACAAGGTCTCCAGCGAGCAATGTGCAGGTGGGCATTGAAAAGAATAGATATATATTATATTTTTTTGAGAATAAGTTTAAGATATAGTTTAATATATATGAATAGCTCAAGGGAGGCGTGACGTGCGATGACAAGTGTTCCATGATTAACCAAAAAGTACTCAACGCGCTTAAAAATGTATTCACTTCAAAAAATTGTATCGGAAATTTAGTGCGAGGTTGACCAAAACATTAGCTATTTTTATAGGGCTTTCAACCAAAAGGTGCTCAACGCGCCTAATGAAGTTTTCATTTCAAAAAGTTAAATGAAAAGTAAAACATTTGTTTGCGTAAGTTGCATTCAAGTATCAAAATTACGAATTATTGAGTTAGCGCACGCTTTATTGTTTCCAAGCGCAATATTGCGCTCGATAAACGTACCGCTGTTCACGCGATACACTGCTTTTGCTCATCTTCATAGAATTTACGAATAGTATTGGAGTATGCTATAAACAGCATCGAAATATCTGCGTATGGTTGTATGGTACTAGTTATATTGAATACGTAGATCTAGTGAATGTATTAGGAACTATTGCTTCCGGTGCCTCCCTTCTAGTCTTCTCTTTAAACCTATTATTGAATGGTAATGATTTGTTTTTTAAGAACTGTTTGAGTAATTTACAATATTCAAATGGAAATTAAGTCAATAATGAATGTTGTGCTCTTTCACACTTCAATAAGTTTGTCTCTCTAACTTCCTTTGCGAAACCTTTAGAAGATTTTTGTAAGCAGTATTAAATAAAACGCTTACCATCGTTCAGTTGTACAGCTTAGTAAGCAGCCCGAGATGAAATGCTCTACAGCGCAGACCGAACAGAGAGTTTTGTGAGAATGTGCTTACAAACGCGCGGTGCCGTTGAGATGAATGGCGGGCACCAAGCGCACAGCGTATCCACACGTACAGAGTGCTACAAGCACTAACGCGTAGAGGGCCCTACAACAGCGTTGAATTTTATATTTTCCATACTCCATAAGGTATTAGGCGTAAAATAAAAATAAAATAAAAAAGATTTTGATTCATGAAGACTTTAAAAAAGCGCTTGTAAATAGTCAGAAAATGTTTGTAGTAATATAGTTAGGTATACGTAATTATTTATAGGTACATATATGTATATGTTCATATGTAGGTACACGTACAATCCATGTACCTAAATATCTACCTATAAATAATTACGAATACTTAACGTTTATAAATAATATTTATTGTATAAAAGTAGTGTTTAGTTATTTAGCTAGCTTATATTAAGTTATTGTCTAAGAGATAATGTTTAAGATGATATAAGATATAGAGATAGATAAAAGGTTTAATTATCGAAATTTATAGTTTTAGATATATTTTAGTACAGACGCCAGCACATCCAACTACCCCAATCTGTCAAATTTCTTTTAAAGATTTTCAACGTTATCACATTAGCATAAGGTTCACTTTCAATTGGGGAAATTTGACAGATTTAGGTAGCTTGATGTGCTGGCGTCTGTACATATTGTGCGTGTATTCTAGATGTATAACTTAACAAGTGGTGAGCCTACTGTTCCTGCCATATAATGTAATCTGTGCCTCTTGCACGAATACCCAAGTCCGTTATTGATACTCAGGCAGGTTGCATGTCGAGCAACGTCAAGTTCTACTTCTCGTTTACGTTTCATTTCTCACAATACGGAAGACAGTGAGACCGTTTGAGATTGATGATGTGTTTGTTTCTAGGAGGCTTAAAACTCCTACCAGTAAGTGAACTGGGTTTCGTTACGGTAGGAATATTTGAAATCTATCACGTTCTCACGAGAATGTATTCGTCATTATTTACCTAAAATGTTGAGTGTAAATTTTACTCGGCCCAAAATTATTCTTGATATATATCACACTAATATTATAAAGGCGAAAGTTTGGTCCAGCGGATTGGATGATGGATTTTCGAAGAAAATAGAGGCCCTGCTCGTTTCCTGTACATTTCCATGTCTGTACGTGGAGTCGCTCCTTGGAGCAAGCTTATCGGAAGATAGCGATATGTCGACGAAAATACCGCACAATGTGTTTTGTGTGCAAATGCATGTTGCATGCTGTGCCGCTGCCAGGGATGGATTTACCTTGCACCAACACACCAGCGCGGGACTCTAAACATCTTTATTAGAAAATCAATCGAAATAATTTTGTCAGCTTATTTTTTATCGATAACAATAAAAAAAGAAATCTTCATCTCCATCTTCGAATAAATGTTAAACGATATTAAAGTCGAATGCTGTGGCCTCCATAGATTTCAGATCTAGTTACTGTACATATGATCCTTGGGTACCGCTAAACGGTTCCAGCATTTAAGTGACGTCAAGTTGTTCCACTTTATGACCAGCTGGACTGGGGAAGTACAGAATACACTCCAGCCACGTCTATCTACACAGACAGTGTCACATTCGGGCTTCGAACCCTAGTAATACTAAAATTTAAGTAGCGTTTTTAAATAAGGCCGTTACGGCCTTAGTTACTTAGCTGAGAAACCTTTAAGTAGGGTTTTTAAATAAAGAAATAAATGTAAAAATCTACATTAGATGTTTCCAGAATAATTGGAAAGAGATAGAGCGAGTGTTATGAATGAAAAGAAGGAGATAGGTAAAGACAAGGACAGAAGCATAACGACTAATCTGTCATATAGGCAAGATTTTTAGAAAAAAAATCTGCCTTACGAAATGTTTTAAATTTGGAACAATTTAGGGGTATATAAGCGGAATGTTAAAGCGAAATCAAGTGAAATCGAAGGCAAATTAAGAGGAAGAAATCTAACTGGAAAGCTGAACAAGTGCAAGTGATCAGTGACAGTAAACAGTGCCAAGTGTTCCCTAGACAGTGTGAAGTGTGTCGTGAACGTCAGGACTTTAACAACTTCGGTAGTGCTCGTCACGGGAACTGTATTGTACGTTCTGAGGTGCACTTCGTGTGGACTTTAACAAAGAACTAGTCGCCGAGACTCTGGGTACGTGTGTCCCGTGTTGTAGTGGTGAACCGACTGTCACTGTTAACGCCAATAAAAGTTCCTGTGCAAACAATAGTTTCTTTTCCAATCCCCTGGCCCACCGCTTGCCATAATAGTTATACCTACGTCTATACTGCCGTGCTGTGCACTGTCGTGGGGGATGGGTCTAAGTATGGTCGCCGGAGCCCGTCGAAGACGGGGACAATGGCAAAGCATTGGTGTGTGTCGAAGGCTTAGAGGTATAAAAAGAACGAAAATACAATATGCAATCTGAAATTGATTGTTCATATATAATGCTCCGTCATATACATGTAAAACCTGTCTGTTTTATTTTGGCTCCTCTATTCATTCAATAATTTCTCAAGCACAAGCATACTTAAACGTTTTGCACTTATGGTTTCAACATAATTTACTAACTATTAATATTTCTAAAACCTGTTACATAATATTTAAAGCAAAGAATAAAATTATACCTCCACACACATCATTATTAATAAATAACGAACCCTTGCAGCAAAAATCATGTGAAAAATATCTCGGATTAAGAATTGACAGTAATTTATCATGGCATGCTCACTTGGATCACATAAAAACTAAACTATCGTCACTACTGGGATCACTTCGGAACATAGTTAAATGCATTCCAAACAAATTGCGCCACAGTATTTACAATGCTTTAGTTAAACCTCACTTACATTATCTAATAGAAATCTGGGGTAATACAGTTAAGACAAAATTAGGAGAGCTACAAACCATGCAAAATAAACATATAAAATTAATTTTTAACTATCTACGCCTTACTCCAACACGTAAAATCTACGAAGAAAATAAAATTATGAATTTAACACTATTATTTACGTACAGCACCTGCATTTTTATTCGAAAAGTTCTTAACAAAAATATTAAATCTAGTTTATCTTTCATCAAAATCAAGCACACAACTCAACGTAGTACTCGCCGGGCGAGTTTTTTGGTCTTACCTAAGATTAGGACAAATTATGGCAAGAAGATGCTGACTTATCAAGGGGCACAGATGTACATCAAACTACCACCAGACATTAAACATGTAAAATCATCTAATGTATTCAAATTGTTCGATTATTTCAATATGTACAACAATCTTACTTAATATCTTAACCTCGGGAAAGTGGGTACATTAGATGAGTACCACACCTTATCATAAGAATAATTTATGTACTTAGGGAAACTACGAACTCGACCTTATGTAATTTATTATAAGTTATTATTTATTGTTCTCAAGTAAGTGACTTATTTATATATGACGGTCATCGTAGCCTAGTTGGTAGTGCTCCTGCCTACGAAGCTGGTGGTCCTGGGTTCGAATCCCGGTAAGTGCAAATATTTGTGTGATGAGCACGAATATTTGTTTCTAAGTCATGGATGTTTTCTATGTATATATGTATTTATCTATCTATATAAGTATGTATATCGTCGCCTGGTACCCATAGTACAAGCTTTGCTTAGTTTGGGGCTAGGATGATCTGTGTGACATTGTCCCCACATTATATTATTATTTGTTTTTATTGAGAATAAAGAATCTTTAAACCTAACCTAAAACCCAATATCGAGAAATTTTAGTGTTATATTCACGTCTTGACTGAAAATAATAATACATATTATATTAAATCACTTACTGTCCAGATCCGTAACTGTGCACGGCTATACTCGGGACGGAAACGGGGTTGGTAAAGCGAACATTTTGTACGTAAGGCTTAATATGGACGTGTCTTTAACTAAATCTATATACTCCAAAATACCGTGGATTTATTATTATGAAAGTTTTACTTTAAGCAACATTGTTACTATTTATTTCTGAAAGAGACCTAATTAATGGATTGTGTTATTGTGAATTTTATAATAGATGGCGGCAATATGGCGGCGCCCATGGATCGTATCAGCTGAACGTGTAGCATTTGCATTGTCACTAATTTGTGCAGGTTCTCCAAGGTATTTGTATTTTGATCAGTATACTGATATAAATGTTGTCGTTCACTTGATCGTGATGGACAACGTTACCGCTAGTGAGTGAAGTAAACCGGTCAACGAGGGGAAAATATCCGACAATTATTTAATTTTACACCTCACGTTTTTTTATTGCACGTACATACTTACACCGCATGTGTACACTATATAGTAGCGGCATTTTGTTATTGGTCGGACTGCTAGAGCATAAGTTTCAGCATTCAATGTGCGAAAGGGTTATAAAAAATATATAATAATGATTCAAATGGATACCCTATGCCACAATCGTCCTTTTTGACTCTTAGTTTGCATTCGACTCCATCGGACGAGCAGCCCGTGTCTTCGCGCATTTACGTTGAGCGAACGTTGCTCGAAGCGACCCTAACAACCACGTTGGTGACCATCCCGACTCAAATTCGAACGTCAAAGGGGGCGCTTCTTATTTCTAGTGAAGCAGTGTAACCCTCCTTGGCTAACTGTTAACATCATATTAAGATTATTGATGTGTCCGAATAATCCGATAAACTTCAACCTTACAGTGCGCTTTTTGTGTGTAAATGAATTATTAGATAAATAAAAATAAAATTATATTATAAATTATTGTATGTGAAAAATAACTATCTGTTTCGTAAAATATTCATCATACTTCAATGCAGTCTTTATTTATTTATTTTCATTTTGAATAATAGACAAGAACTAATCCTCATTGTGCGTCGTGACGTTCTTATTTGAGAGTTATTAAAAATATTGAGATATTTGGACTAGTCTTAAGCTAGTTTCACAACTTCCTCTTGTCAATAGATTCAATTTGTTACTCAAGTCTGATGTTTATACCAAGTTTGACAACCAATAAAATTTAATTTTAATTTGAAGAAAAATACGCATTCTAGTAACACAAATCAATTGCTATATGTTGTCCACCATCAAAAATAACTAGATATTTGCAACATACCATATATCACCATATCAACTAGAATGTGCAATCAATCAAATCATTTATTGCTGAACATAGGTAGGTACGATAGAAGATGACTAATAAAGGCGCTTAGTTCACTATGTTCTGCCTGATGTGGCAAGCAAAAGTATTACATTATTACATCAAAGTTAATGTCACTAAATATCTTATTAAAGTATCTTATTATCTAAATATCTTATTATTAGCATTATGTCATGTATTACACTTAATATTAGATTACAATAGAATTAATCATCAACATCATAACTTAAATCGGACTTACAAAGCATTCACCAAAATTTCTAAATTATCAGTCAAGTACTTTTTTATAGAGTAGTAAGCCTTATTTATTATCAATTCAAGAAGTTTCTTTCTGTATTTTGTGATAAGATCTTCTAATAGAATGTTTTTGGGTAATTTATTGTAAATTTTTGGGGCCATACCCAAAAAAATTTTGTATACACGGTCTTTTTGTGTGGTCGGAATCTAATTTTATTTTTGTGTCGTTTGCTTTTTAGTGTGTCAAATAGGAGAACACCCAAATACTCCGAAATATTTCATTCCGAATTTTGATGTTCCGATTTTCAAATATCCGAATTTCATAATACTTAAGAATTATAATGTCTATTATTAAATATCACGAAATTTATCTTACCGAAAGTCGTAAATGCGATTAATTAGTCTTCCGATTTTTAAACGTTCTAAGAACCAAATGCTCGAAGGGTTCTCAGTCCGAAAAACGACATTCCGAATTTCAATACTTCGAATAAACTAAAAGTCAACATGTTATGCTACAAAATTTTGTGACAGAAGCGAATCGCTGCAAAACCGACTTCACGTAGTCTTGTCTGCCATACTCTAGAGTGTAATCTAAGTCCGCGTAGGCGCGCAGGGGTGGGGCGGTCCGCGAGCTGAGGAGCAGGTGGTTTGAAGGCACGGCTCCGGCGCTGCGGGGTTTAGGCGGGCCCACGCGAGCTTATCATCGCAGATGGTTTTAACGCTCACCGCCGCGGCTGAGGCTGGCCGGCTTTGCCGGTGCTGCGGTGGGGCCCCCATGGGCCTGCCCAAACCCCGCAGCGCCGGAGCCGTGACAGAAACAATGCTTGCTGCATGTTGCATGCCTGCTTGCATGTTGCATGCCTGCTTGCTTGCTGCATGTCTGCTTCCATGTTGCATGCCTGCTTGCTTGCTGCATTCCTGCTTGTATGCTGCATGCCTGCTTGCGTGCTGCATACCTGATTGCATGCCTGGTTGCATGCTGCATGCCTGCTTGCATGTTGCATGCCTGCTTGCATACCTGATTGCATGCTGCATGCCTGCTTGCATGTTGCATGCCTGCTTGCATGCTGCATGCCTGCTTGCATACTGCATGCCTGATTGCATGCTGCATGCCTGCTTGAATGTTGCATACCTGGTTGCATGTTGCATTCTGCCAACTTGCATGTTGCATGCAGCCACCGAGTTACAGATACGCTCTATTGTTGGTGAATCATTTGGGTTAGGTTAGGTTAGAACTGAAGCCGGGGAAAAAAATATTTTTATTCGTATTGTTGATGTTTCGAATTATCATTAAGTCGGACTTTTTGCTATTCGAGTTATTGAAGCTCGGTATTTTGAGAATAGTAATTATAAACGTTAGGAATATTGAAATTTAGGAATTATAAAACTAGTAATTTTCTACCATTCGGAATTGTGAATGTCGGTATTTTGAAATTCGTATTTGTGACTGGCGGAATAAAGTTATTCGTATTAATGTAGTGTACCCGTCAAATAGATGGAAGTTGATTTTCACAAACATTGATACCTCGTATATGTAAAGACAAGATAATGTCAATACACGAAGACCTTTAAATAGTGGTTTACAACTATCAGTGCTTTGTAGACCAGATATAGTAGGAACTTTGGGCCACACCATAATATATTAGTCTCTGGCTAGAGACGTAAGTTTTCTCTGTTTTTGAGGTCGTGGAGATTTTTTTTTACTTGCGTTACTTGTTTTCTATCTGTTAGATAAGAATTGAGCAAATTAAGTGCATTACCTCTGATGCCATACCTTTCCAATTTACTAATAAGAATTTTCTCCATGAACAAACCTGCCACAGGCATTCTGTTATCAATATTGGTAATGATTTTTTCAAAGAAGTAATATATTACCATATTGATACCTATTCTTATTTTAACGAAACCCATATTGTTCCTTTGTTAATATATTTATGTTTTCAAAAAATGAATTTATTGAATTATAAATATTTTTTTCCACTATTTTAGAAAGTAACGAAATTGGCCTATAGTTTCCGGGGTTCTGTTTTAAAACTTTTTTATAAATAGGCTTTATGACTGAAAGTTTAAGTCTATCCGGAAACACGCTATTTTCCAAGCTTAAGTTGACGATGTAAGTAAGCACTGGTGCATGGTCGACTACTCTCAAAGTGACGAGGCAGTTGGCGGAGTGTCACAGCTTTCTCATGCTACTTGGGTGGTTGCCCCGGGGAAGAAACTCGAAACTTACTTAGTTATTGTATGGGCAGTGGTTACTCTAGTGTAAGAGTTGCACAGGCCGCCCAGTAGGCCTCTGACATGGCTTAACGACTGTTGTCTTATGACTACAACCTGGACCGACAGCTTTACGTGCCCTCCGAAGCACGGTGGAAAGACGCTCAGAAATTAAACCCCTTTGACGGTCTCCCATCTATGGACTGACCGCGAACCTAGATGCATAACCTCGCTGAACACTTACGGACCGGTGAGAACATTTAGCTATGTGCGCCTCGGAAGGAAACTAAGGACTTGTTATTTTCGTCTTGCTGATTCGCCATTTGCTTGATGTTTTGTCTTTTGCTATATTTTTGTTTATTTTTTTACCAGCTTGCATTTTACACTGTGATTTTAATGTGGGTTGCGAACATAAGCTTCTTGGTAACGCAGTTTTAATGTTCTAGTACCAGAAACAGTACCATTTCTAATAACAATGAGACCAAATTAAGGGCCGATAGGAAATAAAAATATATATGATAGCTAATAATCTTTTCTTCTTTTTTGTCTAATCATACATTTCATTAATACAGGTACAATTAACCACTATTACATTGACTATAGGAATTTGAAAATAGTATCATGCTTCTGAATCAGCTGTCATGAGTCAATCGTTCATGACCTCTTTACACGCTCTATTTAATGACATTCCAAGTGACTTGCGCATTTCACAAACTCGTAAAACCAAGCTACGGTTTGTTGTATCAAATTTATTCTGGTGTGGGATTTCTTCTGCAGTTGTAACAGTTGTTTCTTTCACCACCGGCTCAGGGTGACTCTTCAGCTGTTCTATGGCTTGCTTTAACTGTTGTATCTCATGGCCTAACTTGAATATTACCTCTGTGGTGTTTGCTAGTACTTGTGTGATACGCCGATCCTGCTCCAACTTCCAATCACTAAGTTCATTGGCGACATAAGAACGGGTACTGATAAAAATGAATGTGTATGTTATGCGATTTCAATGTATGCTTTATTAAGTGGTGAAGGTACATCATCCCATACAGGAACCTTAAAGATAAGTAGTAGATATTTAGGTATGAAACCGACATAAAGCGATACTGAATAAATAAATATTTAAGATACGACGGGCCAGTTGACGTGCTTGGTGGATATTTGCCTTTCACCCCGCAGGTCGTAGGTTCGATTTCCGCCCAGGTATGTGTGTGCATGAACATGTTGTTTGTCCTGATTCTGGGTGTAATTATCTACATAAGTATGTATTTACAAAAGAAAAGTATTATATGTAATATATCAGTTATCTGGTTTCTATACTACAAGCTCTGCTTATGATATTGCTTGCTGATATTAAAAAAAAATCTTATATTTTGTCATACATTTTTATCAGCTGTTAGATTCAACATGGACAGTTGACAGTTAATATGTTGAGTTTTATTATTATTTTTAGCATATTGTTATGCTCTTCGAGCAGCTCTAGTGGGAAAGTCCCTCAAACTTGTAGTCCTTAAGTTCTCTAGACGACTGGTCTTTTGGTAATAACTTCAGGAAAATGTTTGCGTTAAATGCACAATAAACTTTTATTAACTGGCGATAAAAATATATAAAGAGAACAAAAAATGACATGAATATTTTGTCGACGTGATGCCAATGTGAACATTGAACATATCTTATTTCTAAAATAATGTTTATGATATGTTTTAGTGTCATTTAATTTCGTCTTTTAACGAATTAGGAAATCAAAGTAGTGTAATTTAGCAATTTTAGTATGTATTGAAACTAGTTACAATCTTTAGAATATTGAAATTTTCATAATTATATGTCAACAATGATGAAAAGATATAATAAAAGAAATAGAATATGACAAAATTATAGATATAGGTAATACTTTTTTCTGTGGATTATCTTTAATACTAAAAAGTACCGTGTATTAATACTTTCATTTGCATTTAATACAAACAGACACTTCAATTTTTCTACTGGTATGTATGTTATCTAGATGATTGATAGATAGAATTTCAATCAATCATATTCTGTCTTTAAACTGCAGTATTAAGACCGTCAACTCATTGGCGGGTTTAATATGAGTCTAAAATAAATTCCTTCACGGTTAGATTTTAAGTTACATTTACACTAAGTAAGTATTAAAACAAATCGACACTTCACGTAACTTAGGTATGGGAGTCAATCCCTAGGTTATGTTAACGAAACTCTTTAATACAATCACCTTTTTAATAAGTCTGAAACGAAGCGGTCTTGTTGTTCTGTGATGTTCAGATTCATTTTGCTCAGCTCTTGGTCTACATACGAACGAGTACTGAAATGAAATAAACTTACAAATTATTACTATACAGTGAGTGAGAGCGTAGCTGTACACAAACTCTTAGACGTTCTGGTTACGAAATGGTCTTTCATCCCCTATAATAGAATGTTATATATTGAGCACTACTTTTCATTAATCATATATTTGACCAGGATGCAAGGGCATCTTTCTTGTTACAATAAGATCGTCCATCGTGTCTGCCGCAACACATTGTCTGCTGGACATAAACTCTCTCCAAAGGTCTTCGCCACTTCACATCTTCTTTACTACGTTTTAAGCAAATAGAGGAACATAGTAAAGAAGATGTTATAAAATTAAAATCTTATATTTAGCTCACGAACATGCAAATACATTGGCATACTAGTCCTTGTTGGTGGATTTTTGTGAGCATTTTTATTTTAGTGACCTTACCCTAAATGTGTAAATGCTTACATCAAAAGTAATATATAAAATTTTAAATTAAATTAAAATTTTATTAAGATATTAAAACCATACTCAATAATTGTTTATAACCACGTCCGGATCTAAACGTGGCAGAACTGAGCAGACCAGGCAAGAAACTAACACGATACTTCTAAATTATTGCATGACAACAGTTATTAGAACTCATATTATAATTATAGCATTGCAACTTTTCGTAGAATGAGTTAAGCTTATTGACTTGAACATTAGCAATGCGAATATAATCATGGGAGGTTCCTCAGTTTGGACCCCTGACTACCGGTAACCTGGTGTAAAATTTATTACTGTTGTGTTTATTTTTCATTTACATGAAGTTTTTTAAAACTACTCAATCTTGCTGTGGTAGACGCATAGAGTGCGTTGGTATTTTTAAATCTAATAATGTGAAGTAATACAATGTGATAATAGAGTGTGTTTGCTCATGTTATATTTTTTGAAAATATGATCTTGTCTGAACGATAAATCTGAATTAAATATTACTTCTAAGTCCCGAAGCACTTTGACTCTTTTAGCGGTTCTTTTTTTTTAATTATTCTATAAGGTTTACCAATAATTGTTTACATTAATTCTTATATTTAACTATTTATTTATTAAGTAACACATTATTAATAAACTTATAACAATGTAACAATTACTTAAAGGTAAACACTGCTTTGATAGTTTACTTGTAACTATTAGGATTTCTTCTTCTTGTAAATGAGAGTATTTAACAAATTTTTATAATCAGTGACATAGAGTTCTCATCAAACCAATCCACTATAGTGTTCAAATGTTCATAGTCCCGGCAATCGGAAATATGTCTAAACGAAATCATTAAACGGTCATTGGATCTGGGATTTGTTAACTTTAACGAAACATTTATTTTTTAGTCAATTAATCACACAGGGACGAAATATGTGGAAAAACGTTCTAATGTACGTTTTATGTGTCGGTGTTTGTTAAATATCTATATTTAGTGTCTATCTATGGTTAATAAGTTCAACAAACCTGTTGATGAGAGTGGAGTTCTGCGCAATCATCAGTACCAGTTGGCCGTCTTGCTCTGCTTTCATATCACTGAGAGCTGCACGTAACTTGTTAACCTCACCATTCGTGTAATCTTTCACACTGAAAATAATGTTTCAAAGTGTTTTATACACATTGTATGAGTTTTTCACATAATTTTCACTTGGTCCAAGAGGTGAAAGTTCAAACTCAATCAACCCACGATTGACCGGAAATTTGTGGGAGTATTTTTATGGACGAATGATATCCGGAATTCTATTGATGGATCAGCACTTTATCTTTCCATGTACGATAAAGTGATTGAGCTAACTCCTTTCTTCTACGCAGGATGTCTCATAAGTGCCGTGATTGTACGGGCAGCTACGGGGCATTTTTATTTCACAGAAAAATCTCAATATCACTTTCTTGGTCCGACCCAGGATTCGAACCTAGGACCTTATTAAATGGTGTTGAGAAGGCAGACTGTGCTACAAAACAGTACAATTACTCCAAGTCACGTGATATCGGATTGTTGATCACAGTCAGTCATCACTAGAATTCTCAGATCCTTTTACATCACCAGCTAATGGGGTTTTGAGATTGAGAGAACAGAGATAACATCTATATAACGCAACATATCCCGTGTGTTGGCTGGTCGCTGTTCATTTTTACATTCCGGTTCAGGTTCAGTCAAAATATTCAGTGACAGCTGTTATTTTAATGGATTTTGACACAATTCATTATTTGTTAAAACCGCTATGCTAAGTGATTCTAGACATAAGATTAGATAAAGACTAGTGCTACTAACCCATTAATAGCGTTAGAACTCTCTCGTGAAACGCTATTCTGGATGTCGTACTGCCAGTACTGCCTCAGTTCGTATTTCAGATCCCAGAAGGAGTACATATTTGCAGTGAAGAATGAGAAGCCACTGTAAAAGAGATACATTTAAATATTCTGATCGGGAACCACATGTTTGTCGTAACATTGACTGTTCCTTGAGGTAACTGTCGGTCCCACGTTATTTTAAAATAATATACCGAGGGACGACATTAACTTAACTCACTGCAAGAAAGAAATAAAATTTCTGCATATGATAAAAATACGTATGACGTAAGTATGTTATTTTACAGTTAAATGCGTTCATTAAAGTAATTTGTACTTGGCAGTCACGCCAAGTACAAATTACTTTAATGAACGCATTTTAAGAAATGTTTCAGCTAGCTTTTTTGGTAGCATCTCGTAAACAAGCTCACAGTCCAACTGATGGTGACCGTACCATAAGACGCATCACTCATATGTGCTGGCAACCTTTTCTCTCTCTTCGACGAACTCTGGCAACTTTACTCCCACCAAGAGCACAACATGAACATAACAATGCTTCCACTATTACCTGTTGTGTATACCCCAAGGAACTTCCGAATGCGTCGAGCTGCTCGTAGAGCGCAAGAACAACCGCATAAATGTTGCTAAGGAGAGGTCACGTGTAGGTTTAGTACACTTTTACACCAAAATTGAATCAGAATCGGAAACATTTATTTCACAAAAATAATAATAATAATATCCTGGGACATTATTTACATACGGCCATCTGATCCCAAACTAAGCAGAGCTTGAACTATGGAAACCAGATAACTGATATACTACATATACAACTTTTCTTTTTGTAAATACATACTTATATAGATAATTACACCCAGACTCAGGACAAACAGACATTTTCATGCACACAAATATCTGTCCTAGGTGGGAATCGAACCTACGACCTCCGACGTGAAAAGCAAGCATTTACCAACCACGCCAACAGGCGTACATACAGGTCTTAATCTAGAAAATGCATGCTACCTATCTTGTCTATGATAGAGACATGTGAAAGTATTATTATTATAATTTCAATAATATCGGAGATATAAAAATACAATAAAACTGAACAACAATATATAAAACTAAACGTAACAATGTCAAGAGATATAATAAACAAATATAGTTAGTTGAATGTAAATTTTTCTTTCCTTGTCCATAAACAAATCCTTTATAAGTTTTTTTTAAAACCTTACTTAAGTTTTTGTTTGTACTTGAACTCCGGCAGCGCTAGACTTTGATACATATATTTGTAGTTACATATTAGTAGTTTCTTATAGTTTGTTTTTATGACAGGCAACCTATTTATATACAACTTGTCACAAGTAGGTATAAACAGATAATATGGTGTATTTTGGTCAGTTTTCTTAAATATTTGTTTATTCATATGGTTGTGTAGGAATTGAAATAGCTTTCGCGTGTTTGATAAAATGTTGTTACATTAAAGCGGTTCAATTACAAAAAAATATATAAGTAAACGACTACTAAACATCAAATGGTCGCAGTCAGCTACAAAGCCAAGCTGGCTTAGTTATTATATACGTACTGTAAATATGTTATCTTCTATACAACCATTTTGTCAATAGCTACCCTTTTCCTTTCTATCGACAGCTGGTTTATGGTATAACATTTAAAATTAGAATGATACCTGCATATATGTTACTAATATTATAAAGAGGTAACGTTTGTAAGTTTGTGACGTTGTAAGGGGTAATCTCTGGATATAAATGCATAAAAATATCGATTATCTAATGTATACAACTATATTACTACAAACATGTTCTGACTATTTACAAGCGCTTTTTTAAAGTCTACGTGAATAAAAACCTTTTTTATTTATTTATTTATTCCTTCTGTAAAAGGAGCGATACACATAATGTAAATACTAGATATAAGAATAATCTCATATTGCAAACTACCCGTCTCCACAAAATAAGTAACTCTTTTATGGGGCAATGTATAAGATTCTATAACAAACTTCCCAATGATATTAGAGAATTGTCTACGAATAAGTTTAAAAGAATTATTAAAGCCAAATTGTGTAGCAGGGCATATTACAAAATTTCTGATTATTTAAGTGATAAAAGTGCTTGGGATTGAGTTGTTCTGTATCAACACACATGATTGTAATTAATCTTAAGTATATTTTATTTTAAAAAAGGATTCCTACTGAGTTTTCTGGCAGTGTTTCTCAGTAGCTGCCACGTCATGCACTGCACGGTAGGGTAAAAAAAATATGACGATTCCACATAAATGTAAAATTTTTACGGAATAAAGTACCTTTGACTTTGACTTATACTGAACCGATTTAAAAAATATTTCACCAATAGAAAGCTACGTTATTGTGGAGTGTCATAGGAGTGTCATAGGCATAGGGCAGGGACAAAAATATTTATAACGCGGAACGAAGTGGGTACTGCTAGTATGTTATAAATAAATAAAAAATAATTCAATAATCATTAATGTGTAATGTATGATGATTGTATGATGATGCTGCTGTATTAGGCTAGACAACAGAAGAAAAGAATGTCGATTTTTATATGAACACATTTACATAAAAATAAATGATTTCTTTTCTTCTTTCTTAGAATTGTGTCTATTGTAAATCGTCTCCTCGAATCCTGTTGTGGTACCTCTCGTTACGATTGGTGGTTAAGGTTACAGTAGGTACTTACGAAGAACAGGCGCCCTTAAACCAGGCACCTTGAATAGACCTCTGACAGCCAGCCAGCGACGCACCAACGAAACAAAATATCAATACAAGTTTAAACAACATTATCAACAGAACCGCACCAATCGCGTCCAGATGTGTAAAGCATACTCAGACAAGAATAGTTCTATATTTATACACCTATGTTATCTATTAAAATTTACTCAATAAAAACCTAGAATGGCCATCTCTGGGAACTCCCGAATATTATTTGGTTTCCGCTGACCGATCTTGTGGGAATTGATTGTAGATAAGCCATGTCACAGGTCTACTGGGTGACTTGAATAATTCTGACACTGGGTACTAGTGTAGATTGCGTGATCGATCACTCACTTCTCTTCGGGGCTTCGAGCGGGCAACTTGTGCCTAGAAACTGCCTCACGTTTGGTTTTGATTTATAGTGTCGAACCTAATTCGATTTACAATTGATCTACGACCTTCATTTTAATCGTACAAAGTATCTCCACTAAATTGTCCGACAGTGGAGATTCAAGCGACAACGCACTTGTATTGTAATATTATTATCATCAATATTATTATTATAAATATTCACAAGCTCACAGCAATGTCAATACTACTAACTAATAAACTAAATAAAAACTAACTAGCTGGTCCAAATTTAGCATTTATTCTCTCCTTACAAGATGAACGTTACAATAATATCATATTTAACTTAATGTAGATCTTAATTAGTTCAACTTTGTGAGGGACTGGTGCCTGATTTAGGTTTTAACAAAACCTATATTACAGGTCACCAGGACCCTCCCGCGGTTAAGCCATCTTAAAACAACAAAAAATAAACAAGTCGTTATGTAACAGCGTTGTAACAGGATTAAGTAAGGTAAAACACACTTATATAACTATACTAACACTTACAGAGAGGCTATGTAAACTTAATTCTAATTATTATTGCTAAGATAACCATCCTTTTAATCACAAGAAGAGTGAAGAGCGCGTGAATGGTGATTATTTGAGTCAAAGAAGAGGGATTTATGAGTGTGAGATCGAGTGTTAATTATTAAAATTACGGTCGTATGTTGTGTCTTTCTTTTTGTCCCTGCACCCTTGCACCCTCAGGTATTTTTTTTTTGACAGGTATTTTGTACGAAAAATCAAAAAGAAAGACGTTGTAAGTTCGTGTTAGTGGAATTGAACTATGTGTCGGTGTGAGTGAGTTGTGCTAGTGAGTAGTTAATGTTTATAAATTGATACAAAGTTATATTTAAAACAAGAATTGAAATCAATATCATGATTCTTATTTTCACATGTCACGTTTTATCTATATTAATATTTAGTATTTGCTTGCTGACATTGAACTTTATTTTAATTTAATAATAATGGTCAATGCCAGCAAGATAAGTAATAATTTCATACATTTTGAACAGATAAATAGAATATCAGGTGTACGTGAGTAGGTGGTCCCATTAATCTTCGCTACAACCGTGAAGGATTTATGGATTTATTGGATAACTTGAAACTAATCCATGAAATAATGAAATTTATTCAGCACTAGGGTATTAATATACACTTGTACTTGTTAAGCTCACAATACAAATGTGTGTCAAATATAGTAATAACAAAGTTTTGAAATCATTTGCACGGGATCACCGGTCACGTGTTACGGGGTCAAAGCGATCCTCGCGGCCGAGGAGCCTACCCTAGCTCACCTGCGGCTTTCTCTAGCTACCTAGGTGGAACACCCGGCAAAGAAAGTCACAAAGAAACTCCCGGCTTGCATTTTTCGTCTTCTTTTGCTTTTTGTTTTCGGTTTTTTTTTTTATATCTTGTATTTTTCATTTTGTTTGGGTGGTATGTCGGCTAATGCATGTATCTACAGAACCGATGTCATCTAGTTAATCAAAATATATGTGAGTACCAAACAATAACATTAAAGGACTTCGGCAAATCCCGGCCTGCGATGGACAAAAGTTTATTACTATTCAAAAAAGTTGTAATATTTAAAATCCCTCCATGCCTTTTATTTCCTTGTACAACATGGGAAAACGATTTCAATTCTTAAAAGTAAATCATTTTATTTCGGCATTCATGTTTCTTAAACTGTCTTATAGGGTCTGGCTGCTTCGGTCTTTTGAGCCGTTGGGGAAATATTTATTTTTCCAGTCATGCAGTTATTATTATTGTCATTGTCAGAGGCGTTATAATTTCACTGTATTGCATACATAATATTATCCTCAATAGTCATAATATAAATCAATAGTATGTATGGTATGTTGATTTATAAATCAATGAAGGAATCGATTCTTCATAGTAATGGCAACACTTTTTATCCGTCATATTGAACTGATTGTATTTTTATTTACATACGTGTTTAGGCTTGCTTGACTTGCATCGTGAATGTTTTCTAGTGGCTTGTCGTATTTACGACGACCTTTGGCTTTGTTTCTGGTTCTGTTTTCGACTTCCCGACTGACCCCGGCTTTCTTGGACTTTGGATCTACGCATCATGATTTACCTCTGCTATTCGCACCTCGGACCACATATTTTGTCCTAAGCAACTATGGCCGCGGGGTTGTGATAAACATATCTGAACCTGTTTTACTTATTTATATATAGAAAGTAGTATAATTATTACAAAAATTCGTTCCATGATCTAATGCAATATTGAAATCTTGTTGACCTTATACGCCTTATACTACATAGCTCCCATGTTTTACATAAAAAGTAAATATACAGGGCGATAGAATATTAGTACCCCTTCAAAACGCATATTGTTTTATTTATGTCCATTCCAGGCCATGTTTGTATGGGCCGGTTGCCGATCTCCTTTGACTGAAGCAATTGGAATAACCACTTTCAAGATGAACTAAAGGTGTAAAATAACAAATAAAAAGTCGCACGAAGTCGACTAAAGGGGACGATTGTATGAAATAAAATGAGTACACTATTTGTTCCGATTCGGGTCTGATTCGGAACAAATAGGGTTCTCATTTTTTCCATAGTTCCTAAAGGCCGGCGCTAACTGACGTCATGGCAAGGCACGGCGTGCTTCGGCAGCTCGTAGGATGCGTGGTATGACGCGGCATGTCGCGGTAAGCCGCGTCACGACCGGCATGTCGTGGTAAGCCGCGTCACGACCGGCATGTCGTGGTAAGCCGCGTCACGAGCGACGTGACGTCCTACAGCATGTCCAGCCACTAACTGTTCAACTAGTTCTGTTCTGCGCGGATCGGAAGTTGGTTGTGTTGATTGACTGGGATTTAGTAATAATAGTAGATCTTATTGAAGATGATGAGACACTAATACTAAGAGACTTACGGGTCTGTTGGCGTGGTTATTAAATGTTTGCTTTTCACGCCAGGGCAAATATTTGTGTGCATGAACATGTCTGTTTGTCCTGAGTCTGGGTGTAATTATCTATATAAGTATGTATTTGCAACAGAAAAGTATATGTAGTATATCAGTTATCTGGTTTCCATAGTACAAGCTTGCTTAGTTTGGGATCAGATAGCCGTGTGTAAATAAGTTGCGACGTCAGTTAGCGCTGCCCCAATGATGACTTTATAAAAACTTTATTTATTGGTAGAATCAAATGGAACTTTCTGATGAAATTAGTGTGATTTGTTTCACTCTCTCAGTTTGCAAGTGTCGAACGCGGTACGATTTTCAATGATCTCACGTCGTGGTATCTCGAGTCCTGGTACGTCGAGGGTTGACGAGTTTCTAGTTGCTTCGTTTATAATATACAGACCGTTGACTCACTTTTCAGCCCATCTGTATACCACTATTACCTAATTTTAACTCCTAGTCCAGAGTGTATGTGATTTGATAGGACCCTAGGAATTCAAATTCCTATACTACAGGTGCTTTTCCGAAAATATAATTCAAGGAAACAAAGTAGAAACAGACCCAGAATAAAAATGTATAGTTCACAAAAACAGTCAGACCCGATATATGAGGGTGCCCGAGGCAGTAGCGAGCGACAACCTTAACTACTGCTGTCAAATCATGAAAAAAAACTGTCATACTAGTTTTAGTTTAGCGCTTAGCTCCTAAACTAAAACTAGTATGACAGTTTTTTTTCATGATTTGACAGCAGTAGTTAAGGTTGTCGCTCGCTACTGCCTCGGGCACCCTCATATATCGGGTCTGACTGTTTTTGTGAACTATACATTTTAGAAGGAGAAGGAGAAGATAGGTTGTACCTAAATAAATAAATAAAATTACTATCTTTGGCAGCCTCGGGCAACCAGACAATTGATGAACATACATTATTATTTTATTAGCCTCGTTGGTCTAGCGGCAACGTGTTCAACCGCAGATAATGAGGTTCTGGGTTCAAATCCCTGGCCGGGCCAAAAAGAGATGTTGGGATTTTTCCGTAAAGAATTTTTTTCATTGCACAGCCCGAAATCTGGGAATTGGCGGAATTATACTCACGTACCTCAGAAAGCACGTAAAGCCGTCGGTCCTGTACCAGCTCTCTTTCCGGTCGTGTAGTCGTTCCATCGGATCATGAGAGTGATGGAGTAGGAAGTGTTCCTGTGTTTGCGTCCACACTTGTGCACTATAATATGTCCTGCGCGGTTGACTAGTCTTCATTGAGACTGGCCGCCGCCGTGGCCGATGTTCGGCCTAGAGGACATTATTATTATATATTTCTAATACATCATAAGAATATAGCCTCTTTATTCCAAAACTCCTCCTTTAACATTTTAATTGATGTTAGTATTCTTTTTTTATTCACGTAACTTTAAAAAAGCGCTTGTAAATAGTCAGAACATGTTTGTATTATTATAGTTGTATACATTATTATTTCTAGTAACATAGATATTTAGGTACACATTGTATTGATTGTATTAAAACATTTATAAAATTTATTTTATAACAGCAATGATATTTAGCTAGCTCGTATCAAGTTATTGTCAAGAGATTATGTTTAAATTTAATTATCTGGTTTAAGTCTAATATTTTTATATATCATTATTAATATTCTAGTTATATATTATCGGTTAGTAAGTTTAGTTGTTTTTGTTTCTATATGTATAGGTCTCGTTTTGACTAAAGGCTTTCTTAAGTGTCTTCCACAATTTTCTTCGTCTGCTTTTGTGGATCCAGTCTTTCCTTAGTTCCCAGTAATTTCTATTCGACTATTTGATCGTCCTTCGTATATTTCTTTCGTCAAGTCGGTCCTTTCCATATTGCGATTAGTATTGTGTAGTGTGTGTGTGTGTACGCGATAAACTACACTTAGAAGCCAGAACAAAGCCTAAAAGTGACATCATGTGGATAGTATATGCTAGACATTGCAATTTCAATGTGACTATTACAATTAAAATATGTTACAAATATTCAAAAGCAACCATGTAAACTTTGGTAAACAATAAATCGAATTTCAAACAGAAAAGTGAAATCTAACTCTCTAGCGTAAGATTTGTTGGCTTTGAACGGCAGTCTACAGTATGCTGACAATTCTTGTAACGAGTTTTTATATCAGTGGGTCGAAATTATGCCAATAAAATATTTGATAACCTAAACACAGCCTAAAATACTCTAGCACAAAAATCTTCTGAATTATATCTAACTTGAAAAATAATAGCTCATCGGGCACAGTACAAACTACAGCCTCAATACAAACCTTAAGCCTAAGCCTCTCACAACAATAATAAACCAAGTTTATCCACTGGTACTGTCCCACCAGACTGCGGTTAGACCCCGAAACATAAGGGAGGCGGCTCTACCTAACCGAATAATTTTCGTCCAATATTTTTGCTTCCTGATTTCGCGTAAAGTAGTAAGAAAAGATAATTCAACAGAAAAGAAATCGTGAATTAACTAACTAGTGGAATTGTTTCACATCTCAATAGTGGCCGGAAATGCGTGAGTTTTTCACGATCTCTCTAAAACTTTGATACCGTCGCTATTCCAACGATCTTGCAAAGACCCGAGAATATCAGTATTAGGCGAGTTGTGTAAGACTGGTTCTCCATCTACCTAACGAATAGAAAATAGTTACTCAGAGAAACCTTATTCAGCTTGCCACAAGGCGGAGTCCTAGGCCCAACGTTTTTCCTGCTCTAAATGCATGCGCTTTTGGTCCTACCACTTCCTACTCTATTTATGATGATGACGCCGCATATTAATAGTTTATGATCCTTCTTGGAAAGAATGCTCTTCCTTCTCTAAGCATGGGAATAATAGCTAATTGACTGAGTGACAACCTGCGCTCATAAGAAATAAACAAACCGTCAACGAAGTGTTACCTCATTAGACATTAAATATTTAGGACAAAATATTGAGAAATCTGACAATACTCGTTTTTTAGGTTTAGAAATTGATAGCAATTTGACCTGGAAATATCATGTAGACAGTATAAGCAGCAGGTTGAGCCAATGTTCATACCTTCTCTATAAGCTTATAGAGAAGGTATGAACATTGGCTGGATAACTATCCAAGATTGTAAATCAGAAAACAGTCCATATTGGTATATCATGGACATGTCGCATCAATTTTGCTTTACGAAATTTTTTTTTTGGGAAATTCTGTTCCCACTAAAGTGGCATTTCTTAGTTAAAAACGATGTATTCGGTCGAATACATGGCTTAGAACAAACTGACAGCTGTGTGCCTTACTCTAAAAAACTTAATATTATGACTTTACCCTGTCTATACATTTTCGAAGTGGCTATATGTGTGCACAGAATGGAACCCACTCGAATACCACGATGTGTTCTGTTGGGTGCGGTAGTTAATGCGAAACGAGATGTCGGTAGACCTCAGCTTCGCTTTAAAAATGGCATCAAGCGTGATATGGCGGCTTTAAAAATTTACCACTGTAGCTGGGAAAAATTCGCTGAAAATAGAGTTGAATGGCGCAAACGTGTAGTGGAGGGTCGTAAGATCGGTGACGAAGCCTGGTTCGGAGTACTTGCTGATAAGAGACAGAAGCGACATGAAAGCGGCTCGGCACCAACCACCGCAAACTTCTCTTGTCAGGCCTGCGGCAGGCTATGTCGCTCTCGCATCGGTTTGTTTAGCCACCATAAGAAATGTCTCTCAGACAATGCGCCGTAAATCGTCTATAACAGACGCAAAGGCCATATACCATATATATATATATATATATATGTATGTACTATATGAAGATGAAATAGAAGCGCGGAACTCTCGTCATATAGTACATGTGTGTGTAAAAACTGTAAGAGGAGAAGGCAAACGTGATTCTAGCAGAATAAAACTGCCGGTAAATAAGACAACTCTTATGAATCAAAGTATCTTTGTAATGCCAGGCCGAATCTACAATAAGTTGCCAAACAAAATTAAAGAGTTCATTGAAACACATACATTTAAGTCAAAACTAAAGATTTTTTATTGAATACACAATTGAATATTATGTATAAATGTTATTATAGCGCTAAAGAGTACTTGAGTGCGAAATTGGATTATAATTAATTTTGAAATATAATGTTATAGGTATTTAGAAATATTACACAAATTCTATCTGTTTTCATGTTGACATATGTTTTAATCTTTATGTTTTTGACCTATTTATTTTTTAACTTCTTGAATTACTATTTTTATTACTTTATTACTGTTGTGATAATATTTTATTAAATTTTTAATTGTATAATTTTTATATAAGTTACGAACGTAATTTTAACTTGTAATTTAACTGTTTACAAGTAATAGTCATATTGTATCATATTCACCAACACCAATGTCTTATGACAAAAAATTGCATACCTTGTGGTGGAACACAGTGCACATTTATTATATTGTAACCTCCATTAATACCAGTGTTATGCAAATAAACGATTTGATTTGATTTGACATCAATATTCAGGTCATTTTTATCATTATTTATGACCGTCGACAAATGCAGGAGACTATGTCTTGTAATGAATTCTGTTTTTCTTTCTTAGTAATCATTTTCTTTAAACAAATACTATTTTTTAACTTTTACTGCAGATATATTATCCGTACTCATCCGTCAAAGCTTAGCATAATCACGACTATATAAAACATATTAAAGACATCTCAAGCTTTTTAAAACAGACGGAATTTGATTATTGATGGGTTTGTAATAAAAACAAAATACTTCTTTCCATTGTTGTTAAGGTCATTGCTTGGAGTTTCTTGCTGGTTTCTTCGGAGCCCTTTTATTGTATAAGATTCGCGCGCAGTTCACCTGTGTTTGTGTGGCCCGTATGTAGTTGTTATGAGTCTGGTTGTACTGTGTGTCCGTGAATTGCATATTTTGTTATGGGTACATGTATTTATTGGGCTAGCGCGGGCCTTGATGTTAAAACAATAAATTAATAGATATTCCAATTTTTTATTGAAGTCTTAATATAAATTATAAAAACATTCTGACGAATATGTATATACTCGTTAAATTGCTAAGAATGTATTGAACATTAGTTGGTGCAGAACCTACCATGAAAAAATACTATTTACAGCAGTAGGAAGCAATAGAATATAATACTATAAATTTGTGAAAAATCAAGGTCAAAATCCAACATTTATAACAAGAGTATATTGTTTGGGTACAGGCTTAATTTGCACGATTCAGTCAGCTCGACTCCGAGCGCTTCGCGCATTTTGCAAACAGTTCGTACTAAAGTACTTCGGTTACTTATGTCAGTATTTTGATATCCTTGTGGGTATTCGTAAGTTTCAATCTGTGATTGAAGACTTGTTGGCAAATCTTCGATGCGTGCATTATTCAACTGTTCGATGGCTGCCTTCATTTCTTCGTTAGATTTCTTTAGCTCCACATTTTGGGCTTCAATAGCAGCCATGTCTAAACATAATTTAGCAATGACATCTAAACTTCCTGCAAGCATTTTAGAGAAGCGCTTTTCTTGCTCATCCTTCCAGTTTGCAAGAGTTTGATTCATTTCGTTTAACTCTTGATCGACGTATGAACGAGCACTGAAAAAGAAAGGTTTTGATGAGACAATATTGTTATAAATTTCCACTGGGTTACTATCTAAATTAAGAATAGTTTAATTAACCGCCTGATATTGATTTTTTATCGTGAGAGTAAGTATCTTACAAGTTATTCTAGCTTATGGACTGTCTGTGTGTTAATGTTTAATGTCATGACATTTTTGTTTAGGAAAATGTTATGGTTTAAAGTTAAATAAATTTTAAAATAATTATTGTTAGGGGAGCGATATACGACGGTATATTTTGGAGATATTTTATTGATTTACTTTAAATACATTGTACAGAGGTTGAGGCCAAACAAATTTTTCGAAGAAAATTTGGTAGTAACTCACTTATAAGTCTTAAGCCTTGGCGTAATGACTCATGTCACAATTAATCTAAGGGGTCATCGGTGACATAACGGTACTAACCTGGCCATTAGAGTGGAATTTTCTGCTGTCACTTGGGTTATATATTGGTCATGTTCTCTCCTGTAGGTGTGCAGTGCCGATTGTATTTTTCCAACTTCCTGATTGATGTGGTCAGTTGCACTAAAATTTGAAATTGATTACATTAGACTATTGTTATAGTTGGCTGGTTTTTTAATCTCAAACCTTATTTTTGGTTGAAAAAGGTTAGATCAATAAACCAAGTGTAAATGGATACTAAAGGATTTTTATATTCCTTCCGTAGAAAATGTTAATTTTTAATAACTTGAAATGAAATCAAGCTCAATTCTAGCGCCTGTGTTAAGAGTCTCCTATCTTCTCTTTATCTCAATTGGAGATAGGAGACTCTGAAAGCGATTATAGACCGTTCTATCGCTTTTAGTTTTTAATGAGATAATTGCGCGACAGCATAATGCCAATAATGGATTTCAGGTTGGCGCGAGGCGTCATGATTTCCAGTTGAACGAAGTGGCTTTTCTGTGCCTAGATGTAAAGAAGCCATATCACATACCTGAACTTTCTTTTCATATTACTCCCGAATATAGCCTGTATTCACTTTCATTTTAACTTTTTCTAGTTAGAATAATGATGATGAAAATAAAAGTGAACACTCACCTTGTGATGGCAGTGGCTGTTTCATTTTTGGCTTGACCGATGCTACTCTGGATGTCTTCGTTCCAAGAAACGGCGAGGGAAGATTTCATAGTACTAAATCTAAACCATTGGTAATCACTGGAGCTAAAAACAAAAGCAATGTAAGTCTTTAAAATAACGAAAACTTCTATAAAAGACTTCAAATAGAAAAAGAGGTGTAACTTTGGAACGGATCTATATATTTTGATAAAACATGGCTTATAACGTCAAACTATCTATCAGATGAAAATTAATTCAAAACCATTTAAGCCAATTGAGAGCTCTGAAGACACAGATAGACATACATTAAATTGTCAGCAACCAACATTAAACCAAACTTTAGTTATATGTACAACATGTGACAAAAGTAAGTAAGTTGTGTACTCTATTTGCAACGCAAATAAATATTTCACTGTTCATACAATTACGTCAGCAAATTTGTACAATAAGAAAAAATAAGCTTTGTGTCCGTAAATTGAATGTTTGTAAAGTTCCTCGTAGTACAGGGATTGATAGATGATGATAGTGCGGGCGTTTAATAAACCATAATACTAGTCTCCAAAATTATAATTTGTATAAGATATCTGTTCTCTTTGAGACTGAACCAATTTGATGGAAATAAGAATAGAAGGTGTCATGCAGAGTAACATAGAGGATAACAATAATTAGAGCATCACTTAATTTGCCCAATAGAACGGAACATTTCTCTTTAAATAACGCTCTTTAAATAACGCTAAACCTTTATTTTTTTTTAATTTACACATTACCTGGCACATTCGCCCTTAAAAACGGCCTCTTCTATGGACGAAGGACAGCTCGATGTCGCCAATCTCATAAAGCAACAAATTACCACCAGTTTGAACAACATTTTCACAGTTAATGTCCACTCGTTACTAATTTATGAAAATAACTAATAAATAGAGGAGCCATCGGTTCTTATATATTAAAATTATGATATTGGAAAACCCTGTTGGTTTTATCTTTCTGTGGGTAAATTTTGTTGAAGAGCACGTTGATCATATCACCACAAACATAATGTAAAAGCAAATTGTTTACTACTTTAGATGTGCGTCACCTGACCTCGCAACCCCAAGCGATTCTGGTTAAAACGAAAAATAAACTGTTTTAAATGTGTACAAAACCCAAATAGGGCAACAATATTAGTGTTCTAAATGAATGAAGGGAACATTCGATTTTTATATAAGGATCGAGTGTTCCCTTCAGTCTCATTATTGGTTTACTAATGTTTGCCATAATTTAAAATGCCATAATTTCATATGCCATACTGGTATTTGCCATAATTTCATTATATCCTGGGACAAAAAAAAAAAAAATATCCTGGGACAATAATGTCCCAGGATTTTTTTTTTTATTTGTTGTAGTTTGGGATCAGAAGGCCGTGTGTGAATAATCACACACGGCCATCTGATCCCAAACTAAGCAGAGCTTGTTGTACTATGGAAACCAGATAACTGATATACTACATATACTACTTTTCTTTTGTAAATACATACTTATATAGATAATTTACACCCAGACTCAGGACAAACAAACATGTTCATGCACACAAATATCTGTCCCGGGTGGGAATCGAACCCACGACCTCCGGCGTGGAAGGCAGGGTATCTACCGACCACGCCAACAGGCCCGTCATTAGAAGTAACGATTCAGTTGTCATAATCGTAAAATGACATAAAATGGCTTTCACTAATTAACTCTTAATCGATCAAGGGTCCATATTGGCTCAACTAAAGTTCTTTACCCGAAATTGTTGTTTCTAACGATTTGCAATCCGAATGATCACGCTTCCTAAAATTTTTCATCATTCATTTTATTGTAAGGTAACTTAAATATTCAACGAATGAAGTTCAAGATTTCTACACAATTCGAAGGTAGTACTATTCCCAGCGTTTTGCGCATGTCACAAGCTCTCAATACCAAGATATTATCAGTAACATTGAATTTGTTTCGCTGTGGGTGTACGTCTGCAGCCGTCTCCTGTGTCTTCTGAACCGCCGCCTTTGAGTAACACTTCAGCTGTTTGACTGCTTGTTTCAACTGTTGTATATCCTGGACTAACGTGGACACAACATCAGTGCTGTGTGCTTACACTTGTGACGTGCGCTGTTCCTGCTTCTTCTTCCAATTGTTGAGTTCCGCTGAAATATATGTACGAAATCTGAAAATATAAAAAAAAATTGCTGTTTTTAACCGACTAGGTGACGTTAAAAGAAGAAGATTATTATGTTTTTTCATGTATCTTACGCAATTTCAACGTTGTTTGTGAATCGATATTTATATGCTTTCTGTATATGTGTTTTCAAAGAAAAGTTCAAATAGATTTATTGTTTAAATGAACAATTATTGGTTATGGCTTTTGTTGTGGCCGCTGCTGTTCCATTGCTGGTCGCAGTGCAGCGCGCGCAAGGGATAGTGACATTGTGTTGATGTGTAACCATCGATTGGCGCCTATTCTACGACATTACACTACTTCTGCAACAGTACAATACTCTTGCTTGAACGGCCGTACTTGTATCTTAAAACATTATCTATTATAGTAGCAAGTTGGCAAACAAGCGTCCCGGGATCGAAAGTCGAATGCTACTGCACCTATGGACGCAGTGGCATTCGGGCTTTAACTTTAGGAACCCCACACGACTCATGGCTAGCGCTAAACGGTAGTTACATTTCAAAGAAGAAATTTCATTTATTACTCACTACAGTATCACGAACACCCTGTCCGTGGCGAGAGCATTCAATAAAACGTTTCTCATAAATACGGATTCATGTAACATTTGTTGTTTAATACCTGGGTTTAAGACGGCCATAGATCGCCACCATTTGAGTAAAATGCTCTTCTTGTTTTTCTTCCGATTGACGAACGAACGAGTGCTGGATATATCTGCTGGGTAGGTCTTCGGCACTGAAACAAAACTAATTATTTGCTAAAGATTTAAATAGGACAATGTCACTGGCAAAACATAGGTCAGACTCTCTAATGTTGTCTGTTTAGTTGCCAGATTAGTCTATAAGATTTCTTCTAAGGGCGTTGTTTAATATCGAATGAAATTTAAACTTTTTAACACAATATGTGCCGTGACTCGCTGTGAGACACGAGGCGGTTTTGTAAGCATTAAAATAAAATAAAATAAAAAAGGATTATATTCACGTAGACTTTAAAAAAGCGCTTGTAAATAGTCAGAACATGTTTGTAGTAATACAGTTATTATTTCTAGTAGCATATTACAGATATTTAGGTACACGGAATGTTAAAACATTTATACAATTTATAAAATAAATAAATAAATAAAAAAGGTTTTTATTCACGTAGACTTTAAAAAAACGCTTGTAAATAGTCAGAACATGTTTGTAGTATTATAGTTGAATACATTATTATTTCTAGTAACATAGATATTTAGGTACACATTGTATTGATAGTATTAAAACATTAACAAATTTATATTATATTATTGTCAAGAGATTATGTTTAAGTTTAATTCTCTAGTTTAAGTCTAATTATCTAGTTTAAGTCTAATATTTGTAATAAATATTGGCAATGGTTCTGTCTGTCTATATTAAGGTGATATTATTATGACGGACCTTGTGTTAATAACGACGGTCGCGCTTTAAAGCTACCACCGGATCCAATGCGCCCCAACTGAGAAGACCCAGCGAAACAAACTCAGCGGGTGTCTCTACTACCGGTTTCAACACGGCCCAGTTGAGACGCTCCGGCGAAACATACTCAATGGGGCATATACACGAGATTTGGTCCACTTACTGTAATTATTTAGCAGGCAAACACAATATATGCTCGATCGGTTGTCTGATTATTTATTTATTTTAGGTTTAATATATTAGAAAGAGAAAATAAAAACGTCAAAATAAAAGTAACATTAATCATTTTGAGACACAACCAACAGTTCTGAAATTCGTAGAATATTTAAATAATAGATAGTTTTATTACAGATAGTTCATGTAACACAAAAGATATTTTATAATAGTAGTGATATTTAGCTAGCTTTTATTAAGTTATTGTCAAGGAGATTATGTTTAGGTTTAATGATTGAAATTTATATTTTACTACATATTGTCTAAATGGTTCTGTCTATATTAAGTAATGAATTCAGTATTATTATTATAACGGACCTTGTGTTTAAAACGACGGTCGCGCTTTAATACTACCACCGGATCCAATGCGCCCCAACTGAGAAGACCCAGCGAAACAAACTCAGCAGGTTCATTTACTACCGGTTTCAACACGGCCCAGTTGAGACGGTCCGGCGAAACATACTCAAACGGGCATGAACACGGGATTTGGTCCACTTAAAGTAATTATTTAGTAGGCAAACACAATATCTGCTCAATCGGTTGTCTGAATGAATATTAATTTTGATTATATTTAGGAAACAAAAGAAAAAACATCTAAACAATAACATTATTCATTTTGAGACAGAGTCAATATATTTAAATTTAGTATATGTTAGCAATCATATTACAGATAGTCACAGATAGTTCACGTAACTCAACAAATTAGTCATGTCTATATGGCTACAAGATCTCCAGAGAGCAATGTAGGTGGTAAGCGCCAGGCATCTTTGTCATCGATGTACTCTTTAGTGGTATAATAACTGTACCCTTGCTTAACCCTTGCCATAAGTACACGTTTAATATGTGTTCATTCAACAAATATATTCTATACTTGGCAAATTATAATATTTATGTTTCTTGATGCGTTATGGAACGCCTATGTATTCGCTCGAACCTACAACGCGCTTAATCTCGCCCAATGACAACAACTGTCAAAATACCACTCAACTTATCTTACCGAGCTATCCTCACAAGGAGACTAAAGATTGGCACAGTAATATTTTTAAGACATGATGTTTTTAAATATGTTATTAAATTTTTATTGGTTCAATGGTTACACTAACCTGTTCATAAAAGGGGAATTCTCCCAAATTATTTACAGCAAATTGATGATCCTGATCCATCTTGAAGTCAGTTAATGATGTTTTCAACTTCTCTACTTCACCATCTATGTCGTTTTTAGAGATACAATAAAGATAGAGTTATGTTAATCTTCTTAGAACTATATTAATGTAATAATTTATATATTTTTTTATGTTTTTAAAATAAAAGAATAATAGTTTAATTTATATAGACTTTATAAGCGCTTGTATATGTACTAACTGTGTAATACGGTATACATGAACGGCTCGCCGGTACCCAGATAAAACACGAAAATCTCACAGATTTTCGTGGTACGGCATGCATTACTGTAAATATAATATAAGTTTATTGAAAATAAAAAACAAAAATAAAATATAGTCAGAACATGTTTGTAGTAACATAGTCAACTATACTTATGATGCCATAGGACATAATTCTATGGAAGTTGGCAAAATATCCCAGTCTAGCTGTTGGCTCGCCTGATCATTGTCTAAGTATCCAAACTGCACAGGAAGGTGAAATTAAATTAGCACATAATGTTTCCATATGAGGACACCATTGTGATTTTGAGACCAACTTTACTACTAAAAAACGGTCGAAGGAACTAAATCTAATACTTCCTCGTTGAGTGCGACAGTTCGTTTAATATGTGTCACTTACGGAAATAAGAATTTGATGTATTTCGTCTTCCCTTACTAGACTGTTATTTGCCGAAAACAAATTTGATATGAGGCCAAGAGTTTTATTTAGGTTTTATATGTAGTTTTCTCCTTGTTATATGAAACTTAAATGTGGACAAAATTTGTAAAAATGAACCCAGAATTGATCCCTGGGCTTTCTCAATTTTCAGTTTGATTGAAACCAGTTATTCTCATCCTGATAAATGGGAGATCATCACAAGATCAAGAGATGTGCCAGAAATTCCGAAGCGTTTTAGTTTCACTATGTGTATATGGTGATCCATGCAAACGAAAGCTTTAAACTCCAATCTGGGTTCACTAGTGTACATCCCGCATCCTGATTAGAACGGCCTCTTGTAAACCCAAACAAACTGCTTGTCAAGCAATATCCCATTCATGTAGAAGTGCGCCTATATTTGGCTGAGCATAAGCATCAAATATTTTACTTGAAGCTGGAAGTATAGATATAGGTTGATAATTTGTGGCAACCTGATTAAAATACACTTATACGGTAACTGCAAATGACTGGAAGGATAGTAGCCATGTTTTGTATGATTGATTAAATTGCAATAGATAGACCTTGCCCTCCTCGAATGAATTATACGTATTAAATCTACTTACTCAGCCATGACCATAGAGCTCTGACGTGAGGCGCTCCACTCGATGTCGTTCTGCCAGTTGTAACGTTGTATATTAATTCAACGCTCCATAGTTAACGTTTATCTTCACTTAGTTTATTTTCTTATTAATTAACACGTTCTGACATAATAATATTGTTGTAACTCGTTATCTGCCTAGTCCTCTGCCGCGGATTCTAAACCGGTTCGGTAGCCGTGAGCCGCCGAGCGGTCGTTAAGTCGTTAAGCGAACGGTGGGAGGTCAGAACGAGACTGCACTCAATGCGTTAGCACGTATGCACACTATTCATAAGAAACGTTATTTTTCTTTTAATGTGTGTCGTGCTAATACAATTGAGAGCTTCTCAAATATAGTTATAAGTAAATGGTACATTCAGTGACAACCCCATATTGGATAAGTGTTGATTAATATTTAGTTCTCACTCAATCACCACATGCAGGGTATTGAATCATTATATGTGTAACGGCCACCTTTAAATGTCCTTGTAGCATATTTAATTTCGCTTCATTTGTACCTGTGTCTAATGCCTACAATATAAATTATTATTATGTGCGGTGCTTCAGACCATTATTTTTATACATTTTTTATTACAAACTTTATTTGTAAACTCCGCTTCTGACTGTGACAATTACACACACTCGCCTTAAGTGTAATTAGTACTCCAGCTTCCTCATCACTATTACGCGGTCACAGTCAGGAAAGGCTTTGGTTTAGTAAGAATACTTTCATTAAGTGGACGTCAATTCCCAGGGTCCAAAGTTACGATACGATAGTCCAAAGTACGGTCTGCAGATCGCACTTCAACATCACTCCTACCGATACTTGGTGGTCACCGCCACTGCCACGCTACAGACCAGCCTAATCCCAGTGGGTCTTCCTCCGGCCTGCGCACGCAACCTCCTGGGTCTCCGCGTGATCACCGTCATTGTCGAAGCCAGGAGAGTACTTGGCGCGCCTACCTCCATAGGGCATAAATAATTGACGGGCTTGGTACCAATGACCATTTAACCTTTTTTTAATAAATTTGTATGTTTATTGAGTGTAGTGATTTGTTTTATTTAATTTACAAACTACACCTCATACGCTTCACAGTGCTGCCTCAATTCGTATTGATCTGCAATACGAACCGAAGGAATACATATTTGCACTGAAGAATGAGAAGCCACTAAAAAAGAGATACCTACATTTGAATACTCATGATCGGTATGTGGATGTATGGGACATTTGAGTTAACATTGAACATTCCTTTAGGTAACTATTGGTCGCACATTATTTTCGGATGACGACATTAAATAACTTAATCTACAAATACCTACATCTATAAATATAATAAAATCGTAGGAGAGTCAAATCTGTACATTGAATATTTTTTAAATAGGTTTCTTGGGGCGTGATCTACAATCGATATCGAAGCCAAAAATATAGTTTTCAGAATTTTTGTCTGTTTGTCTGTATGTATGTCCGGGCTAAACTCAAAAAGTACTGCATGGATTTACTTCAAATTTTGCATGAATATTACTAAGAGGTCGGGTCAACATATAGGCTACATATTATCACGCTATCACCTACGGGGAGGAGCTGTGATAATTTATAAAGTTTAACGCGGGTAAAACCGCGGGGCGCAGCTAGTGAGTAATAAAGTTAGGTTAGTGCATAAGTTCAAAGGCCAGAGGCTTTTTTGTTTAAATTGAATTCCCTGAAATATAAAAATCCATATTTATATTTCAGGGAAAATCCGCTATTATTGTTGAAGTCAAAACTGTACATTGAATATGTTTTTAAAAGGATACTTGGTGCGTGATCTACAATCGATATCGAAGCCAAAAATATAGCTTTTAGAATTTTTGTCTGTGTGTCTGTTTGTCTGTATGTATGTCCGGCCTGAACTCAAAAAGTACTTCATGGATTAACTTCAAATTTTGCATGAATATTACTAAGAGGTCGGGTCAACATATAGGCTACATATTATCACGCTATCACCTACGGGAGAGGAGCTATGATAATTTATAAAATTTAACGCGGGTAAAACCGCGGGGCACAGCTGCTGGTGTGTTGATAATATGGACTATATGACTATTCCTAAGAAATAAAGTTACATAAATTGAAAAAGTACATGCAGTTCAGTCATTATATACATATGGGTGATTGCAATCGCAACTTTGACTTATTTAATTACTCATGGTGGACATAAAAATATTGTCATTTGTATAGACAACATAAGTTCATAACAACATATAGCTCGCTGCGCCCGCTCACAATGATGCGTCGATAGCTTATGATATTTTATCTAAAATTGTTAAAATTACTTTAAGAGGCATCAATCACTTGAGATTCCAGTGGGTTTCATCGGGTTGGGAGGCAACGAAGAGGTTGGCCTTTTGGCGAAAATAGCGGCTAGAAAAAAAAGTATTACATAACATTATTCAATAATTAATAAATCGTTCTGACGACGAAACGTTCGCAGATGAAAGATGAAAGGCTGTCGGCGCCTCATTCGACAAAGAAAGGTTTGTCTGGACCGATATGAGGTCATAAAACAAGTGATAGTCGTCGGAGGACGTGAGATCATTCAAAATCGTACCGCGTTCGACACTTGCAAACTGAGAGAGTGAAACAAATCACACTAATTCCATCAGAAAGTTTCATGATTCTACTAAATAAAGTTTTTATCAAGTCATCTTAGGAACGATGCTGGGTCTGGATCGTAGCAAATGGATTTGTTTGAAGTTTTCCAATAAATGAAAAATCTTTCACAGTTGTAGCGAAGATGGATGGCACAACCTACTCGCAAACATCTTATATTCTATTCTATTACACGAATAAATTTGTCTATTATTTGTTTGTACAAAATGTAATAAGTTGTTACTTATCTTGCTGATAGCTATAGATAAAACGTGACATTTGAACATAACACTTTTTTTATCATAATGACGTTTTCTAAATTATTACACGTTGATGTGGTTCAACTATAGAGTTTGCTGTAAGTTCGGGAATATATATAATTAGCCGTGCCCGCGACTTCGCCCGCACATTGTGCGCCTATGTAAATGTTCATCATCATCATCATATCAGCCGACAGACGTCCACTGCTGGACAAAGGCCTCCCCCAAAGATCTCCACAATTGCCGGTCTTGCGCTGATCGCATCCAGCAGTTTCCAGCGACCCGCACAAGATCATCGGTCCATCTTGTAGGGGGCCTGCCCACGCTGCGTCTTCCGGTTCGTGGTCGCCACTCGAGAACCTTTCCACCCCAGCGGCCGTCGGCTCTACGAGCTATGTGCTGTACGAGCTATGTAAATGTTACATCAGAATATCTCTGAATTTGTCTTTTGTCGCACACTTATAAAAACTTCACATAAACTTTTTCCATTAGTATTACTAGTGAACCAAAATGAGGCTAATCCCTATATCGCGGGGTACTTTACAAACATATAATACATGGACACAAATGCCATCCATACTCAGAACGACTATTTATGGTCCACACAAATATTTGTCCGGCACGGGAATCGGATCCGGGACACCAAGCGGCGAGGCGACTATCGTAGCAGTCATAACAACGAAGAAGATATAACTCGGAGTCCATGAAACGGATGATTTGCCCCTTTGCAAATAGGTGTTATCCTATTTGGAAAAGGGCAAATCATCTGTTTTAACTAATAGCTACTACAACAAAAAAAAACCTGTTTTCCCACCGAGATTTTTTCATGAAAATAAAATATTCGGGGGAAGGGAACAATATTTAACCAATACGAGGCGTTTATTATCGCGTGTGTCTAATCCTTAAACCAATAGCTAGCGACCACCATCACGTTATATTACTACGGTTTAATTGGTGGTAAGAAATTGTTCAGGTCCCGATGGTTGCTTAGCACGGCATCTTTAGTATGATGCACGAACATACTGCCATTTGATCCCAAACTAGACAGAGCCTGTACTATAGTCACCAGATAACTGATAAACATACTTATATATATTAAATACATACATATTACAGCAATATGTTATTACTAGCTGTGCCCTGCGGTTTTACCGGCGTTAAACTTTATGAATCATCACAGTGCCTCCCCCGTAGGTGATAGCGTGATAATATGTAACCTATATGTTGACACTGCATGGATTTACTTTAAATTTGAAGTAAATCAATGCAGTACTTATTGAGTTTAGCCAGGACATACATACAGACAAACAGACAAAAATTTTAACAACTATATTTTTGGCTTCGATATCGATTGTGATTAGGCCCCAAGTATCCTTTTTAAAAAAATATTCAATGTACAGTTTTGACTTTCCTACGATTTTATTATATGTATAATTAATAATGTCTAAATACATACATATTATATAAATACCAGCCCTACACAGAACAAACATACAATTGTTTGTTTTGTGCATATTCCTATTCCTCACAAAAGTTAGTCCTGGATGGGGTCGAACCCACGACCTCTGGCTTAGCAGTCGGGGTCACTAACCACCAAACTAACAGGGGTTCTACCTTTATTTATTTGAACGCCCTTGAAGAAATATATGTTCAGCGACTTAGCCGGTAGAGCCCCTAGTCAGTTTTTGATGTTTTTTATTCTAAAACCCAGTTTATTTATTAGCTGTTGCAAGTAGTTATATCTATTTTATTTTATTTATTTAGGCAGAAAACAGTCGTTTACAAAAAATGTATACAAAACTTAATTTCTAATTGACCTAAAGTTCCATTATCTTAATAACTAACATTATGTTCCTAGTTTACTTTGAGAACACTGAGCATACATACAAGATTATCAAATAAATTATACAATCTAAATAGTTTTTTGTATCTTTTTAGCTATTATTTAGTAGTATTTTTCTTATTTTAAGTCTAAATTGTGTATAAGAGTTTGAGAAAATATCAACACTGTTAAGATTTTTATCATAAAAATTACAAGACTGTCTTATAAAGGTATTTTTAGCGTATCTTGTACTGCACATTGTGGTAGAAAAGGTATCCATAAGACGTGAGGAGGGACGCGGTACTCTAAACGTGATATTCTCTAACAATGATGATGAGTCAATTTTGTTATTAACAATCTTAAATAGAAACATGATATCGAGATAAAAGCGCCTGATCACCAAAGAGTCGATGCCATGCCTCGATGCAGCAGTCTGAAAGTTTAGAAAAGTATTTCCAGTCTACTACATAAATGTTGACTATTTTGTTAACAAGCTTTAAAAAAAGATTATACCTTTTTCAAATAATTCCAATTATTCGGTAGCAGTGATCTCATAATAATTTCTGACAACCCGAATAAATTATTATCGATTCTGTGTAAGTATACACATAACTTGACGTAGAGGTCGCTGAGGGTTAAAAGCCTACCTACCTAGTTAAGTGCTATTACTGAGAGTAATCGGTTCCGCGAAACAATGCCAGCAGACACGTCATCAGTCCCTCCCTGATAATACATGTTGTTTGTTCGCCTACTAACATGAGTAGGTAACACTTCGTTTGTGAAAAATTAAAATAAAGTAAAACGATTACATTTTTAGGGTTCCGTAGCCAAATGGCAAAAACGGAACCCTGATAGATTCGTCATGTCTGTCTGTCTGTCCATCCGTATGTCACAGCCACTTTTTTCCGAAACTATAGGAGCTGTACTATTGAAACTTGGTAAGTAGATGTATTCGGTGAACCGCATTAAGATTTTTACACAAAAATAGAAAAAGAACAATAATTTTAGTGGGTCCCCATACATAGAACTGGAACTCAATTTTATTTTTCATCGTACCCATACATGTGCGGTGTCTATGGATAGGTCTTCAAAATGATATTGAGGTTTCTAATATATATATATTTTTTCTAAACTGAATAGTTTCCGCGAGAGACACTTACAAAGTGGTAAAATGAGTGCCCCCCCCCCCCCCCGTAACTTCTAAAATAAGAGAGATAAATAAATCTAAAAAAAATATATGATGTACATTACCATGCAAACTAACAACGAAAATTGGTTTGAACGAGATCTAGCAAGTAGTTTTTTTTAATACGTCATAAACCGTAAACCGCCATTTGCTTTCATTTAATCAACTGAAATACTTGCTCCTACGGAACCCTTCATGTGCGAGTCCGACTGGCACTTGGCCGGTTTTATATTTTTTTTGCTTACATTGAATAGCCAGAACATGGTTGTGTCACTACAAGTTAACAATATATAATGACTTTTAAGCCAAAACTTAAAATTTAGCATCATCATATAGTTATGTCTGTATGTATGTCATGCTTTACACTTTTAACTTTCTATCGTTCAACGTCTCTCGCACTGAAGACTGAAGAGAATTTTTAGACATAGCTGGTGGATATTCTTTTGTATCAAAATATTAAGCTGCAAATGGTTTGCACATGATGCGTTGGACAAATTACATGTGTGTGGTCAGTAGACTGTTTAAATTTGTGGGGTAAAGTTTTTCGTTTAGAGCTAGCAGTAATAATACAATTTTCAAATTGTGTAAGTCAGCTTAGGATATAACAATACACTTCGTTGAGTGGCTCTGTGAGTGTGTTACATATAAGTATTTGCGTTTTATCAATACATTCACGAAACGTGTACATGAAAGCAGGTAATGAGGTCCTGGGTTCTAATCCCGGGTCGGGCCACAAAGTGGTTTTGGGATTTTTCTGTAAATATAAAATTCTCAGTGTCAGCCCGAAGTCTTGAAGTTGTCGGTATTACACCCCCGTGCCTCGGAGAGCACGTAAAGCCGTCAGTCCTGTACCAGACCTCTTTCCGGTCGTGTCGCTAGTCGTCCCATCGGATCATGGGAGTGATGGAATAGAGAGTACCCCTGTGTTTGCGCTGACATTTGCGCATTTGGTAAGTCTCCATTGAGACTGGCCGCTGTGGCCGAATTTCGGTCGGGAGGACATTACAAGTAAGTTGAGACTTTCCAGCAGCTCCACTGCCATCTGCCATCTTAGCAAGTTACTAAACCGCCTCGCTTACAAGCATTATCTCCCGCTTTATTGTATTTATGTGAGTTCCTACTGGAATAGAACACTAAATCGGTACTACATCACGCGGCTACAAGCACTTAAACGGCTACGGTAGCCTCGTATATACTTACTTACTTATCGTATGGGCAGTGGTTATCCTAATGTCGGTTGTTCAAGCCGCCCAGTAGGCCTTGATGACTGTTGTCTAACGACTACAACCGGAGACGTTCAGAAATTAAACCACTTTGGTGGTCACCCATCTTTGGACTGACCGAGAGCCTAGTTGCTTAACCTCGCAATCACTTACGGACCGGTGAGAGCATCTAGCTATGACCTGTCTATAAATACAAGCATTAGTTTTAATTTAAGTACTACGGTGGAGGTGTGGCACGTGTAAGACAGAATAGCTACGTAGCACTCAATCTTTTTTTTTTTTTTTGATAAGGCAGGGGGAATGCCTTCGCATGCCACCCGCAAAACGTGTCAGCGGGTGGGTATGTCGGACTTGCACCGACTAAACCTACCTGCCGTGGACTTCTCTTGGCGCCTGATGGGGGAGTCCCGGGAACGCGGGTTTGCTGCTCCGGTACCCCCTTTTGCGCCATGTCCCAGATGGTCGGGACACGTACCCTGGGAGGGCTCACGTAGCACTCAACCTACGCTCGCAATCTTTCCGCGTCAGGTAATTACGCTCCAGCAGAACGTGTACTACCTTATTAACAAACACGCTTTCCATTGACTTTACGTTAACTTAGAGGTTGCTGTCTTGATCGTGGTACAGCCTTAAGCTTTGTGATCTAGTACCATTAGTAGGTACAATCATGTGTACGGTGAAAGGGTTTGGAATTGCATTCTACCCAAAACACTCAATAAATTACCCATAACCATAGTACAGAAGATAGAAAACAGAAATAGTCGACAGGTAAGCAACATATTAAAGCGACACTTTTTAAATAAAACTTAATTAGCATGTAAGCGGCAACACCTTAACCGTATAATAATTTTACACTTTTTACATTTAAGGTTAAAATTTTATGTAAAAATAATTGTATTACTTTTATTTGAAATAAACAGATTTTTTATTTTATTTTCATATTATATAATCCAGCGAAATAATATTGGGTTTTCAAAAAATATTTAATTAAAAGCTACCCTATCAGTCGGGGGTTGATTTTATTTCTGAAATTGAAATTTAGAATCAAACTAAAAATACATCGAATAAATGCGATTCAGACTCGACCACCTCGCGTTCCGAGCCGTCCTTGCACTTATATATAGTTGTAATATCAAATCCGTTTAAACCGGAGAGCTCTACGATGGTAAACACAATGCTACAATGATGAACGTTGCCCCGGACCATCAATCGCTATCACTCCAGACTGGATTACCTCGCAAATAATATTTATATTGGAAATCCATTAGTGCCGCAGACTTCTCTACTATAAATATGTACTGTGAGAGTACGCTGCATACACAATGTGCACTATAGCCTACAGGTTCGACTACATGTGTAAAACAATAAAGATCTTTTTCTCAAAGACTTACAATTGTAATTGGTAAGAATATGTTTTTCAGATCACTTTTACATAGTTAATTCTAGGTAAAAGTGGGCATTTTGATCTGTAATTCGTATTTAATTCTTATTGTAGGTAATGTGATGTTTAGTGCAGTCAGTATTTTGTCAGTGTAAGCCTTTACCTCTTTGGATCCTTTAAGACGTGTGTCCGTTTGATCTCTGTAGCTATTCATATAAACAAAGTCCACTGACAAGTTCTCCCAAGGTATGTTACTTTATAGAGTAACTGCGCGTGGCGGTCGAAATAAGCAGTTAAGTTTTCAGTAAACAATTTATATATAACAATAAAAATAATATCTTCTCCAAAATGTCTGGAACAAACGTATGTTCCAGACATTTTGGAGATACACGATAGAGTTTCCTAATATTATTCTACACACTAATTAGAAATAACTGTTAATTTTTAAAGAATGCCTAGCCCTCTAAACCTACTATGCTCACAGATTGCATACGTTGCCGATTTTTTTCTGTTGTAGGATAGATTACTTGATCAAATGATTTGTTTCAATTCCTGCAGAGAACAACTATTTGTGTAAATTACGGTAGTTAACTTTTTTGAGCATGGGGAAGTTTCCGTGATAAAGGAATTTATTTACCTATTAGGGCATTATCTATTTCATAAACTAAAATATTCAATAACTAGATAGATCAGTAAAATATTATTTAATATTAACCTATTTTTTATTTAATGAAATACTATGTACAGTAGGAACTTTATATGTATTTCAATCTAGTCTTGATTCTGTAATTTTATATAAGCTTAAACTTCTACATAAACATAATTAATTCTGAGAATCAGTCCACCAACTTTTTATTATAAAGAACACATGAATATTGTTTCTATCACAAAACACTAAATTCACTAATCACGACTCAAGTTGGTTGTAGACGAGAACGTGATACGTTTTTATACATCTGGTATTTAGTAAGGGCCTGTTGGCCAATAAGTTGGTATTCCTGTCGATATAACGTCTCCTTTTCCGTCTTTAAGGACAAGTAAATTTTCTTTCCCTTCCGTTGTTGTGAGACGTGTGACCCAGTATGACGTTTGACGGTCACCGTAGCCTAGTTGGTAGTGCTCCTGCCTACGAAGCTGGTGGTCCTGGGTTCGAATCCCGGTAAATGTAAATATTTGTGTGATGAGCACGAATATTTGTTTCTGCGTCATGGATGTTTTCTATGTATATAAGTATTTATCTATCTATTTAAGTATGTATATCGTCGCCTGGTACCCATAGTACAAGCTTTGCTTAGTTTGGGGCTAGGAAGATCTGTGTGACATTGGCCCTAGATATTATTATTATAGTATGTGTTCTTGACACTGTAGCCACTTAAGATGAACCTTGGCCCAAGCTGGCTTATTAACCTCAAATACTGGTCATTCTTAATATTATGCCTAGGAGGAGAATAAAGTCAGTGGATATAGCTTAGTTGTGACGCATATGGCCACAACTTACTCTTAATCTTCACAGGTGATGCTTTCATAGAATTGAAGTGCCTCTTTCACTATAATGGCTGCTTCACTGCCACCTTTCGAACGGTTACTCAGGTGTAAGGTGTGATAAACTCTGTAACTCTTAAATTTTATGTAAGGTTGTTTTGTGAAGTGTGTCTCAGACATGAGGCAGATATATATATATATATATATAATATTTTCTAAGTTTAGGACAACTTCCAATACATGCTTTCATATGATGCATTTTTATTCGAGTGTCAAAGAGATTTACTTTGTGAAAGAACTTCGGTTCTTGACTTGTAAGAGTTTTAAATCATTGCGTTAATCTTAACGCTTTTACTTGACATTATTATGGTAGTGAATTTGCCAGATGGTAGGTTTTTTTTTTTAATCAAACTATATCTGATGGGTTGCAATTTCATCAACGATGATTGGTGGCGGAGGCGAAATTTTCCTCTGTTTCTCTATCTCAGTAGTTTTAACAGACTTTTTGGTATTTATTTTGATTTTGGTAAGAGGATGTGGTCAATTTACTTATTGTTCTGCTCTTTTGCCTAATACACCAAGTTTATTAGTCAAGACACTCGTCATTAGTACAATATTCATCATGCTTAATAGAAGAGGCTTTCAGTGGTAGTTAACTTTCCATAGGTTTTGTTGCTTCAAGCTTATGACTTGTTCTTTTAGATGTTAATTTGGTTTTCCATAATTTGGATAACATTTTGTTATTTATCATTGTTGGCCTTTTATTCATTGAATGCTTTTTTCAACACGATATGGTTTTTACTAGCCATGTTTAACTGCGAGAAATAGCTTCGCTTGAAGTAAGCAAGAAGTATTAAGTGCGTCATTGCAGCGAGCGTCAGTCAGTCAGCGTCAGTTTTGTAAAACTAATTAATAAACTACCAGCATATGATTAATGGACTGTAGTGAGCCCATTGTCAGAGTTATTCAAGTCACCCAGTAGACCTTAGACCTTAGATATAATAAAATCGTAGGAAAGTCAAAACTGTACTTTGAATATTTTTTTAAAGGATACCTGGGGCGTGATCTGCAATCGATATCAAAGGCAAAAATATAGTTTTTAAAATTTTTGTCGGTTTATTTGTTTGTCTGTATGTATGTCGGGGCTAAACTCGAAAATTACTGCATGGATTTACTTCAAATTTTGCATGAATATCACGAAGAGATCGGGTCAACATATAGGCTACATATTATCACGCTAGCACCTACGGGGGAGGAGCTGTGATAATTTATAAAGTTTAACGCGGGTAAAACCGCGGTGCACAGCTAGTCTACCATAAATTCGCACAAGATCGGTCAACGGAAACAAAATAATATTCGGGAGTTCCCAGAGATGGCCATTCTAGGTTTCCATTGCCATTGGGTAAATTTAATAGATAACATAGGTGTATAAATATATAAAAATTCTTGTCTGATTATGCTTTACACTTTTATCTGGACGTGAGTGGTGCGGTTCTGCTGTTAAAATGTTGTTCAAACTTGTATTGATATTTAGTTTCAATGGTGCGTCGCGTCACTGGCTGGCTGCCAGAGGTGTATTCAAGATGCCTGGTATAAGGGCGCCTGTTCTTCGTAAGTACTGTAACCTTTGCCAGCAAACGCACTGAGAGATACCGCAATGGGATTAAAGAGGAAGATTTTCGATATAAACACAATTTAAAGAAATAATAAAAATATTATTTACAAATAAAAAAATATATAATGAGGTCCTCAGTTCCAATCCCAGGTCGGGCCAAAAACAGATATTGGCCAAAAAAACAGATTCAGTTTTCTCAGTATAGTACCGAAGTTGGCAGTATTACCCCCACGTGCCTTGAATTACAAGTAGAGCCGTTGGTCCTGTACCTGACCTCTTTCCGGTCGTGTTGATTGACGTCCGCAGAAATCGAGTATCGAGTGATGGAATAAAAAATCATCCTGTTAACTATAATATGCCCCGCGCAGTTGAGATAGTAGATAGTATGGTGTATAAGGCCATTGAAAAACAAACAAACAAACCTAACCATTGAGAATGGCCGCGTACACCATACTATCTAGATATACTTGTAACAAATTGTATAGACCTTGCAACGAATAAGATAAATAGGTTGCCTGTCATAAAAACCAATTATGTATAATCAACTTTAGAGTAAACGTCTATTAAACCTACACGTGACCTCTCTGTAGCAACATTTATATGTATGTTCGTTCTTACACACTACGAGCAGCTCGACGTTCGCGGATGTTTCTTGGGGTATACACAACAGGTAATAGTGGAAGCATTGTTATCTCTTGTTGTGGTCATCAGAGCTCGTCGAAGAGACGGAAAAGGTTGCAAGCACATGAGTTATAAGTCATAGGATACGGCCATTACCATCAGCTGGAACGAAGAAGCCATGTCAGAGGCCTGCTGGGCGGCTTGAACAACTCTGACACCAGGGCAACCACTGCCCGTGTGATAAAGAAAGGAAGCTAGAACGAGTGCGTGCTTCGAGATGCTACCACAAAAAAGCTAACTGATTTATTTCTTTCCAAAGTCCTAACATGATGCGATGAGCGGCAATTTTTACAAATTAATTTAATGAACGCATTTACCCTAAAATAACACAATTACGCCATATCCTTTTTTCATATGCAGATGATTAATAATAATAAAAGACTTTTATTTCGGAAAACACTACAGATCCATAATTTGTTAGTAAAGTGACTTATGAACTAATGTTAGTAAGCAAAATTGGTCAGTAGGTATTATAAATTAAGGTAGGAACCTGTCTGTGCAGAACGCAATAAAGCTCATATTGGCCACAACATCTTGGTAGATAATTTTTGCAGCGTTGCTGTCGCTATATTTGGTTAATGTCGCATCGTCTTTTGTGACTTATCAGTCCAATGGCCGCTCAGCATATCTTGCAGCAACCATTCTCAAGATGCTGTTGTTACTTTCTCTTACTCTCCTTAATGTCGTCCCTCGGAATATTATTTTAAAATAATAAGCGACCGGAAATTACCTCAATGAGCAGTCAATGTTACGTCAAACATATGGTTCCCGATTATGAGTATTCAATCAAATGTATCTCTTTTGCAGTGGTTTCTTATTATTCAAAGTAGCATTTTGCGAGAGAGTTCCAACGTCATTAATGGGTTAGTACCTTTAGTCTTTATCAAATCTTAGGTCTAGAATCACGTAGTGTGGCGATTTAAATAAATAAATAATTGTGTCAAGGTTCAATAAAATAACAGCTGTCACTGAAAAATGAAATTGACTGCAACGGAACGTTAAAAATGGGATGCAACTACATAGGATATGTTGCGTTGCCTTATATAGATGTTAAATCTCAAAACCCCAATAGCTGGCGATTTACCAGGATCTGAGTGTTAAAAAATCTCGTACTGCACTTGTATAAAGGTTAATACTGAACACAATAGGAGGTACTAGATGCTCTCACCGGTCCGTGGGTGATCGGCGAGGTTAAGCAACTAGTGGTTTAATTCCTGAGCGTGTCCGTGCTTCGGAGGGCACGTTAAGTTGTCGGTCCCGGTTGTAGTCATTAGGCAACAGTCGTTAAGCCATGTCAGAGGTCTACTGGGCGGCTTGAACAACTCTGACACCAGGGTAACCACTGCCCATACCATAAGTAAGATCACTACTAACACGAAATGTAACTCGAGACCACGTCTGAAGCCATAAGAAAGAGGGCCTGCGCCCAAATATACGAACGTTGGCGTTCGTATATTTATATAGTGCAAATAGTGTTGCCTTGAGAAACGAGTAACGAACGATTTTATAAATAATAGATTTTATAAATATTAAAATGATACTGTTGCCAACACTGAAAAGAAATGTTTTGATTGTTGATTTATATTTTTTAATAATCTAACAGGAGAATACTAGTGATCGAAAATTTTATCAATGAACAACTCTGCTTTTCAAACAGCAGTTAATAAGGGGTCCTGGGTTCAAATCCTGGGTCGGACCACGAAAAGTGGTATTGAGATTTTTCTGGCAAATAGAAATACCCCGTAGCTGACCGGAGTCTGGTACGATCTCGTAGTTGTTTGTTTTGTGTTTAGACCCGACCCGAGTTTATAACACAGCACATCATTATTTGCTTTTGAACAATTACCGTTCAACCAATGAGGGAGTAGAAGCAATCTTAAGCTGTGGTAACCGAGCCATGGCAGTATATGATTGTATGCTCGATAAAAATAACAACAAGGAAGTCATTCTCGCATAATATAATTATTATAATATTATTGGGCAACATATATTTTCTGTTTCATGCGGCCCAAATACTCACAAAGCGGCACCTCAACCACTTTATCTATCCATGTATGTGATCCATCAATAGAATTCCGGATGTCATCCGTCAGTCTGGGTTCGGCTTGATTGAATTTGAACTTTCACCTCTTGGGCCAAGAAGCTGATATATAAATAAATAAAATATTGGAAACTCATTTCTAATAATCATAATCTGTATTAAACACAATGTAAACATTATTTTCAGTATGTAAGACTACATGAGTGGCGAGGTTAACAAGTTACGTGCAGCACTCAGGATATGAAAGCAGAGCAAGACGATCAACTAGTACTGATGATTGCGCAGAACTCCACTCTTATCAACAGGTTTGTTGAATTGAACACTTCAAAGCTTGACTGGCAACTGTGGCTTCGCAAAGACCAAATGTACGCCACGCTAACGAAGTGACGTGTATGCGGGGTGTTGTAGGGGGGCCGAAGAGTAACGTTGACTACGACGGCGACGGGTAGCCGAGATGACAAACAAGAACACATATAATGTTACGTAATGACGTTGCCGTGAGTGAGGCCGCGATGAAAGATCAAGTTCGTTTGCTGCTCTCTTGGGGCCTCACTATGTAGTACTTTGCTTCATAAACTCTTCCGTCTTGTATTATGCAACACTAATGTCATCATTTCATAAATACTTATTTTGTTGATTCTTTCTATAGGAGCGACCCGGAACGTATACAAAATCCAAACTTTAAAAGTTTAAAATAAGCTAAACTAGGGGAAAAAAGCTACCTGAACTGCATTATAGAACGCAGTTATCACTTATGATTCTTCATATTATTGAACACAGTGTATGTACATTTACAAGATCATTAATTTGATATTTTTGATATTCAAAATTACGAGACATAATTTTGAATATCATTTCATTTTTGATATTCGAAATTACGAGACATAATCATAAACCACAACAATATATAACAGCGTTATTTGCTAACACTATATTTTTGCCAAAAATATGCATTTCTCAGAAAAATACATAAAATTTCAGTTAAATAATGTACAGACGCCAGCACATCCAGCTACACCACTCTGTCAAATTTCTTTTATAGATTTTATTTTATTTATTTTTATTTATTTTAAAACTTCATGCACATTAAGTACATAGGCGGACTTAATGCCGTAGGCATTATCTACCAGTCTACCTTTGGGTGATGCAGACAAAACTATAGTAGGTGCACTTTAAATTTGGATAAAGGACAAAGCAAGTTAAGAAGACATACAAAACATATTACTAAATAAAAAAGAAAGAATAAGAAGAAACTTCACATAACGGAGAGTACATCCATATAAATATTATATATAATAATAATAATTTATTTCAGAATAAATTCCATATATGTTAGTTACATGACAACTTATAAACTAGTGTTAGTAAAATAATAAAATAAAAAATAAATGAATTTGTAGCTGCGTGAGCATCGTGGTAGAGCCCGCCGACACTGGGAAATGTCTACTTGACTGCGTGCACTCGTATCCACCTTCCCAAGATCAGAGAGTCCCACCTATCGACCAAAGTTTTAAGAATGCTGTTGGAGCTGGCGCTATATATGAATATATAAAATAAATATATACAGCAATATAAATAAATAATATATATATCGGCGCAACAGCATTACTTAACCAAAAACAAATGCGTCATAGGAGTAGTTTTAAATCTTTGTTTAAATTACTCTTAAATAGTTAGTTAAACTTAATGAATTTAGTGTTAAAAATCAAGTTACGATTTATAAACCATCTTAACATTTGTACAATTGATGATTTCAATAGTTTAATTTACATTCGTTCATCGAACAAAGAAAATACGTAACATGTTTGTCGCCGCAAGTTTCGTATAAATAAGGCCGACGGGTCGAGTACAAATCACTTTCGCTCGAGCCGTCGGACCGTACGGATCACCTTGTATCGAAGATTGTTATGGAATAAAACTTCACGAAACATATTTTGGGTTTTACTATCGCCATGAGTAAACAACCTTCAGTGGATAACCAACGTGCAGATAATAGTGACGTCAGTCTTGCTGACGTCATCATGACTAAAGACAACGATACCCTCGTTTCTCCGTTATCAGAAGTGGGATTCAACCCAGAAGATGACCAGCGTGAAAACACCCTCGATGACGAAGATAGTGAATGGCGCTTACTTGGGGAGCAGCTATTGAATCAAGCGTTATTCAGTACCGTAGAATGACGTGGACCAGCTTTAACAAGATGTTTGCTGCCAGCTGCGGCACTGCGAGCCACAAAAAAAACTGTCCTAGCCATAGCAGCAAGGAAGGCAGTACCAGAAATATGCCTGGTTCATTGCTGGATAGGCACGTTAACGTCTGTGTCGTTGACACACCAGGGCTGTACAATTTTTAACTTTTCGCAAAATGTTTTTTTTTAGGAACATCACACAAGGCGTGTGAAGAATGTAGTAAGATTAAACAAGCGAGCATCCAAGCTGCTACATCAACTCATCATCTAATAAACAGAAACCAACCAACACCCAGCAGCAGGAATCTGTGCTGCGTCATGCTCTACAATCTGGTGCTCAGTTAACCGTATCGGCGGGAAACGAATAGTCTTCTCACCGGAATTCTGTTGCAGAACCAAGCAAGCCAATTGCATCAACCTCACGAAACCTCATCAACCTTCACAGTAAAGGGCAAGTAACTTAATTCAATAACTCTAAATAACTCTACGAGAACTACTATAAACCTACGTTCACAGCACCTTCCTAATAATATTTCCTTGTATTGTGGCTCTGTATTCCACTGTGTTATCAGCCACTCAAAGCATAATATAACACAACTCCTTGTCCCTTAATCTACGAGAACTCTACGAGAAATCTACGAGAACTCTACAAAAACTATACCTACCCTCACCTTCTAACCTTATTTCCTTGTATTGCGCTACTATATGCCACTATGTTAACAAGCTCCAGAGCACAATATAACACCACTCCTTTTTCCTAAATCTACTAGAAATCTACGAGAAATCTACGAGAACTCTACAAAAACTAAACCTACCCTCACCCTCCTAACCTTATTTCCTTTTATTAAACAACTGTATACCACTGTGTTAATAAGCTGCAGAGCACAATATAACACCACTCCTTTTTCATTAATCTACGAGAAATCTACGAGAACTTAATATTTTTTTACCTACAAAAATAACAAACCAAAAAGAATGATAATAAGCCAACGCATGTGTAATGTGACTTGGAATGAGCAACTTAGTTGCTTACAGGTACCAAACTCAAAAGCAAAACTTTATTGTTTCAGATTTAAAAGGACAATGAGAACTGAGGCTGGTGCAGAGCGCGCACCGCCTTTCAGAATGGCCGTATCGGCGCAACAACATTACTTAACCAAAAACAAATGCGTAATAGGAGTAGTTTTAAGTCTTTGTTTAAATTACTCTTAAATAGTTAGTTAAACTTAATGAATTTAGTGTTAAAAATCAAGTTACGATTTATAAACCATCTTAACATTTGTACAATTGATGATTTCAATAGTTTAATTTACATTCGTTCATCGAACAAAGAAAATACGTAACATGTTTGTCGCCGCAAGTTTCGTATAAATAAGGCCGACGGGTCGAGTACAAATCACTTTCGCTCGAGCCGTCGGACCGTACGGATCACCTTGTATCGAAGATTGTTATGGAATAAAACTTCACGAAACATATTTTGGGTTTTACTATCGCCATGAGTAAACAACCTTCAGTGGATAACCAACGTGCAGATAATAGTGACGTCAGTCTTGCTGACGTCATCATGACTAAAGACAACGATACCCTCGTTTCTCCGTTATATATATATATATATATATATATAACCTAGCTAGGAAAGCAGAACTTCACCCACTAGATTGTGACTGACATGGTACAAACTTACATGTATAACTTTGTTTATGCCTCATGTACTACAATCTCCTTTTTTATGAAATAAAGAATTTTTAATTAAAAAAAAATATATATATATATATAATAACATATACATACAAATATTATTGTGGAGATGATTCTGCCTTAATAGTACTAAGAAAGTACTTACGGATTTTATTTTTAAACGTGTATCGAGTCTTAGCCATTCTGATTTCGAGGGGTAGCGCATTCCAAAGAAGTACAGATTGTACGAAAAACGAAGAATGGAGAAAGTTAGTCCGGTGAGAAGGGCATTGTAAAAGGCGGTTATAGGAAGAACGAAGATTTTTATTATGGTTAGAAGAAAGGTATTGAAAATGGGAAGCTAAGTAAGCAGGAGAAGTAGGAGAGTTAAGAAATGAAAATAGAGTAGTGAGAGCCCTTAGCTTTCTTAGATGCCGAATGGGCATCCAATTTAGTTGATCACGGTAAGTAGACACATGATCATACTTACAGAGATTGAATATAAATCGAATGCAGTTATTCAGAAGACGGTCTAGTTTATTGAGTTGATTTGCATTCAGGTCGAAGTAGCACACATCACCATAGTCGATTATAGGAATAGTAAGACCTGCACGAGCGTAACTTTGGTCTCAGATGGCAAGAATTTCCTGAGTCTGTACAGAGAGCGCAAAATTCCGGTTATTTTCTTACTTACGCAGGCAATTTGGTTTTGCCAGCTCAGGGTATCATCCATCAACAAACCAAGATTCTTGACATTCTGGCTGATCAGAATGACAGTGTTGTTGAAAATTATAGGGGGAAGAGTACCGGCATCGACTTTACACATAGTTCGGGAACTACCCACTAAGATGGCTTGCGACTTTAAGGGATTAACGGTCAGTCCAAACTGTTTGGACCATTCGATTATGTAATCTAGATCCCTATTAACCTTATCAAACGCTTCCGGTATCTTGTCAACGCTCGTCTGTGCATAAAGTTGCAGGTCATCGGCGTAAAGATGATACGAACAGAGAAAATTCTTTGATAAGAGATTAATAAATATTGAAAATAAAAGGGGAGAAAGGATACCGCCTTGTGGGACGCCATTGTCTAAATCGCACCAGTTTGATGAGTTCTCACCGACGCGAACAGACTGTTGACGCCCACGAAGATAGGAAGTAAACCAGACCAGAGATTCGTCAGATACCTTAAGATGGGAGAGGATACATAATAGGACATCGTGACTGACGGTATTAAAGGCATTCGAGAAGTCAACTAAGACCAGAATTGTGACCATAGTGTCCTCCATACCAGCCCTAATATCGCCAGTCACTTTTAGGAGAGCTGTGGTGGTACTATGCCCGGGCCGAAACCCAGATTGATAGGGACTAATGAGGTTATTGGACAGAATAAAATAGGAAAGTTGTTTATGGACAGTGGACTCAAGTACTTTAGATAGGAAAGGGAGAATGGAGATAGGACGGTAGTCAGTGGGAAGTACAGGATTGGAGATTTTAGGAAGTGGTAGGACATAAGCCTTCTGCCATAAGGAAGGGAAAGATCCATGGTCTAAGGAATAGTTGATAATATGGGATATCGCAGGAAGGAGGTGGTTAAGGATTGGTATTAACATACGTCGGCTGATGTTATCACAGCCAACCGCATTGGATTTCATGGAAAGGATGGTCTTTTTGATATCTTCAGAACAAACTGGAACAAAGTGGAAAGGATTAATGTTTGGACGCGTTAGACCATTTACAAAGGCGATAGTTTGACGTTTGGTAAGATGATCCAAAGACGAAGTGGTGGAGTAATGATGGTTTAGATCATCTAATCCAATTGATGTAGGAAGGTCTAAATGTCGCGATTTGCCGTTACCAAGTGTTCCGAGAAACTTCCAGATACCGGCAGGAGTAGAAGCAGATAAGTTATCATGAATGTGTCGGCGTTTAGCGTCACGTATCATCTTATTGCACCGGTTCCTAGCAACCTTAAACAATCCCCAATGCTCTTCAGACCGATCCCTTTTGTACTTCCGAAAGGCACGGTCTCTACGTCGCATAGCCATTTGAATCCCTTGCGACATCCAAGGTACATCGGACGCTTGAATTTAACGTTTTTGATAGGTGCATGGATATTGTATAACCTAGTCACAGTCTCGTTAAAGATACTAAGTTTATCGTTTAAATTAGCGGCCTCCATTAACTGCTTCCAGTTGATTTTAGCCGCATCACTAACCAAATTTTCTACATTCATCCGAGCAAAAGAACGCACGCGCAGTACTCTGGGTTTGGGCTTGGGGGGCTTAAGGATATAGGATATGTAAATGAGGTCATGATGGGAAAATACAGGAGCATCGTGCTGTCCGTGAGAGGAAACCAAGGATGGATTTGAGGTAAGGATAATGTCGAGCCAAGTATCGTCACCAGACGCATTGTGGTGAGTAGCCTGAAGAGGCAAAATATGCAAACTGCATGACTCGACAATGTGTAGGAATTTGCGGGAACGAGGTGAACTAGGAGAAAGGAGATTGGTATTAAAGTCGCCCATAATGATGTGGTGAGCATACTCCGAACCCAGAGATTCAAGAACCAATTCCAAATCAGTGAAGTAGTCGACGGAAGGGGGACAATAAACAGCGCCAATTAAGACCTTGGCTCCTTTGACAGTAACCTCAAGAAATACGAACTCAGCGGATGCTGAGTAATTGCATGAGGAGGTCCTTACAATCTTGAAAGGGAGGTTACTTTTGATATAAATAGCTACTCCACCCCCTCCCTTATCTATTCGGTCATTTCGAACAAGTATGTATCCTGGGAGAGGGTAAGTTGTGGAAAGAAGGTGAGGTTTGAGCCAACTCTCGGAAATCAGAATGGCATGGACATTACAGTCAGTAAATGCATCTAACAGGTCGCTATAGTTACTAGGAACGCTTTGCGCGTTAATATGACATACGTTTAGTAAATTATCGCGAGGACCAATGAACTGTTGTCGAATAAATTCTCCGAGTGTATGATCCAATGAGCGAAAACTGTCACACGCGGATATTATAGATTCGTTAGCAGAATAAAAAGAATCATCATCAGAATAAACAGACATAATATCATAAACAAATAAAATATATATAACAAAGAATAAGTAAACTAAATTAAGTGCAAAGTTAACGACTAAAAGTTTAACTCTGCACCACCCGCCAGCGTACAAACACTGATATAAAAATAGATAAATTCTGCGGCTAGACACGGATTTTAATGCTAAATATGTACAAAGTAAAGAAAAAAAAAACTTAAAACATAAAGTTAAATCAAAGAATAAAATAGAATATTACTAAAAGAAAATAAAACTGGGCAAATTTTATTTAATTTGTCCGAATGTACATTACTCCCAAGTTTAACTTTTTGTAAGTACTTTATCAAAAGATACGACAGATACGTAGGTACTTCGTGGTACAATCTAAAATGTATTGTGATTCGTGTTTACATATTAAGTAGGTACCAGAGAGTTTGTTAAACCTACCACTAAAATAAGCTAAAATGATAGATGTAAAATTATAAAAACAAAATAGCAAAGTGAAGGAAGTTCACATTGGTAAACAAAGTACATTGTTTATATTAGGTACTTAGGCACAAATAACTAGAATAGAAAATCAAGAACAAAAAATAACGGTACGTACATAGTCTAAAGTTGAGTAATTGGAATATATTTAAGATGAGCATGATTAATCAACTAATTGTTGCCTTAATTCTTCAGATTTTCACCGCTGATGCTGCAGGAGGCTCCTCTGGAACTTTCGGGAACTTGGCCGTAAGAGACAGGAACTGTTGGTTCGAGGTGATCTTGTGGCGGCTATTATTGGATGTTTTGACAATAATTACGCAATCTTGCGTCCAAACAGCACGCATCCCATAGAATACTTGGGCTTTGTGGAAGACGGCCTGCCTACTTTTTGTAAGGAACTCTTTTACTGAAATTGAAGAACCTTTAAAGCCGGTCTTAGCCCTCCATACTGTTGATTTGGTAGCCATGGTCACAAAACGAACAAGTATTGGCCGTGGGTGATCTTTACCAGGGTTGATTGTGCCAAGCCTATGGCAAACCTCTAATGATGCTGAAGATATATTGTCTCTAAGACCAAGTTTGTTGTGAATTGTATCCAGTATGACTTGGGTGCAATCTTCATTCTCAACTTGTTCACTTTCAATTGGGAAAATTTGACAGGTTGGGATAGCTTGATGTGCTGGCGTCTATACGAGACTGATCTTTTAGACAAAATTGTAAGTGTATCTCCAAGAATCTTGAAAGTAAACGACACATTAAAAAAATATGTTACTCATACTCACAGTGCTCAATTTTGCCATGGCATTTTTATATGGCACCACTTATATTCAAAATATGGGAAATATTAAGTTTACCAAAAAAATAACAGTTTAATTAAAACCATACTCCAGGAGGTAAAACCTACTGGACCAAGGCGTCCCCAAAAGATATCCACAATAAATTTGTGTGTAAGCTTATATTATGGCACATATGATTGGGATGAGTATGTGCCATAATCACCACGCTTGGGCAAACGGGTAGTTCATAGTACACAGAGACGCTGCTTCCCGTTAACTGAGAGGTATACCTTCTAGGCCCCCTACGGGGAGAAATGGGGTGGCGATATGCCTTTCTGTCAGCAAATATGGCGCCCATCAATACTACTGCAATAAGTGTACATACCAATTTTTATCAATCCTAATCCTAACTATTATTATAAATGCGAAAGTAACTCTGTCTGTCTGTCTGTCTGTTACTCTTTCACGCCAAAACAACAAATGGATTTGAATGAAATTTGGTATACAGATGGTCTAGACCCTGAGAAAGAACATAGGCTAATTTTTATGGTTAGGATAACACATAGGCCATATTTTATAAAGTTTAACGCGGGTAAAACCGCGGGGCACAGCTAGTAGTAAATAAATTGAAAATTGAATTGAATATCAAGTTCAATACTTTAAATATACTGAAATAAGGGAATTTATTTTGATTGAATCCGTATTGACTAGAAATAAATTTGTTTCTAATTATATTTATTTGAGATATTATTCTTTAGTTTAATGATACGGACGCCCTATAATAATTTGTAAGAGCTTATATAAAGCCATATTTTAGCAAAATACATTAATTCAATTATAATAATATAATATCATGAGATATTATTTTTACACCCGGCCATCTGATCCCAAACTAAGCAAAGCTTGTACTATGGAAATCAGATAACTTATATACTATTTTTCTTTTGTAAATACATACCTATACAGATAATTACACCCAGATTCTGGACGAACCGACATGTTCATGCACACAAATATCTGTCCTGGGTGGGAATCGAACCCACGACCTCCAGCGTGAAAAGCAAGCATTTGCCAACCACGCCAACAGTATATAAAAGAGATAACCTTATTCTAACATAAGTCAATTACGTATATTGTTATGATCACTCGTATTCATTAATCATTTAAAAATAAAACTTCTTATCGTAACAACAATATATTGTAACAATACATGAGCCAGAAGGGTGCCCGCACACGGGTTAGTTAGGTGCAAGAAACTTCCTTATTCTCTCATTAGTTATTCTCGCCTGATATTTTATTGAATTTTTATGAATGAATGAATCTCTTTATTTGCTAGAATACAGGTTTACAAATTGTCGATATAAATGAGTGAGGTTCCACCATATTCGACATTTACGTCGTGCAAATATTTGTTTAGTTAAAATAAATTATAATACTTAATATTTATTGACTAATTTTAGTGTAAAATTATACAAATTAAATAATAAAACAATAATAGGAATACAATCATAATTAAATCGAATGTCAAAAAAAGTTTGGTTTAAGTCAGTCATAGTATTTACATTTAATATAGTCATCTACAGAATAAAAACATCTGCCGCACAGCCAATTATAAAGTTCATTGTTAAATTTAGTGCCAGTTAGGCTTTTTTGTAGTTTGTCTGGTAGTTTATTATAAATGTTTACTGCCATGTAATAACAGTTTTTATCACAAAGCTTCAGCCTACTTCGTGGTCAATGCTTTTTGCACTACTTTCCTTTTCAATGGCGCGTTTTTGTCTTTTTCGAAAAGCTCCATATTGTTTTTAGACATAGTTTCGTAGTTGTTTGTTAAAATAATTGCTAGAGGCTGGTTGCACATTCGATTACTGTATTAAACAATTATTGTTATAATAATTAAGATTTATTTCGGGTTCTAGTTGATTAAGTGGCCAGCTTGGGTGACCTAGAGCGCACGTACGCTGTCGGTCCTGGTTGCAATGACTTGACTATCTTTAACAGGTTTTAGATAGTCCAGCCATTACAACCCGGGTTCGTAATCTGCAATCTTAATTAAGTTAAGTTACTGGTTTTCTAGATATTATCGCAGCTACTGGTATCTGTATATTTTTGGGTCAGATTCTTAATAACTAATCAAAAGTCAGTTGCTTAATTAAATCTTGTAGCTAAAAGCAATGCCTAGAGAGCACAGTAGTTGTCTTCTCTTTAATAATAGCATGTAGAGTCATTATTTATTTATTTTATCTCCAACATAGAATAACGACATGGCTAAGTCCATAACACAGTACATCCCTACTGTACCACTATCTGTCTCTATCATAATAATTATTAATTTATTTTATATGAATATTTTAATATAGTATTATATTTATAGTATAGTATAATATAGTATTTTATTTACGTATATGCAATAATAATATGATCATTAAGATATTTTTAGTTTTTAGTATACCTTTTCAATTGTCTCTTTTTTACCTATGTACCACACTTTGTTGCACCATCCTCGGCATTTTTACACATTTGGATCCTATCCATCCAAAGGTTGTCTGGAAGAAATCGCTTTATGCGATAAGACCGCCCATTGTACATTATAATTAATGTTTCATTGTTAAATGTTCTTTTATTTTTTGTGTACAATAAAATGTATTTTTTTTTATCCCTGAGGATAATGAGTAGAGCTTCGCGGGGACCGCAGCATGCATGTGTCATTACCAGAATAACAACATAATTGAGAAAAACTAAAACAAAGAACTTTTGCATTCGATGTAGTTAATTATTATCGGTAAGTCCTTCCTGATTGTTGCCTACCTTGAGTAGACACCAATAGCCTTAGATTTTGATATCATGTTGTACTATCTACAGAACTAAGGGCATAGTAGCAAATTGCTGATTACTCCATTTTGATTGCGGAACTTAGCAAACCATACTTTTACTTCCTCAGAAATCAATAAGGTACATTGATTTGGATAGTTGTTAACGGATTAGCACAGTGCATACTACTTTTAAAGAGTTTTTGGAGGAAAAGTCGATTACCATCCTATGACTTTTCGAAGTGTACACTGTAGCTTTAACCTTTATAGATAACTGGATAACTGATTTCCTAGTTTATCTATTTATGGAAGATAATAAAGAACTTTGGACACTTTTTGTAGACATCATGACGTGGGTTCTATATAACGGCATTGTAAGATAATTTTAGTCGAGGACATCCTGAGTCCCTTTGAGTTTCGTATTACAAACTCGACTACGTTGTTATGTTGTTGAAGTGTTTACCAGTCATTAGTTTAGTATCAAGTGCAATTCATAGATCTCGGATGGTATTTAGGTTTCTCAGTTCATAGCCGTCAATAAAGTATTTGTTGATCTAAATGTTTTATTTCGTATATAGTGGCATTTCATGAGGTTCAAATGTAGTTTATTTAACAGCATCCGTCTGTCAGTGTGTCAATGTATTCATGAAGTATTTGCGTGTCTAAGTTAACTTCAACTGGTTTTATGATTTTGAAATCGTCAATAAAGAGAAAATAAGTTGTGATCTGAAACATTTTGTAATATTGTTAAAGAGAGGACGACCCCAATGTGAACCTTGAGGAACTCCGCAGATAAATATATATATATATGGAGATTAAGATTGTTCTTGAGATCCTGTTCTAGATATTATTATATATCTCAACCCATTCGATTAATAAATGGTCTACCTCATACGTGATACTTTTTGTATAAGTAGCGAATTATCCACTTTACCAAATGCTTTGCTGAAGTCTGTATAGATTGCATCTACTGGTGTACGTTTATCTAGATTATAATAAAACTAACAATAGATTAGTCACTGGAGGAAATATGGATTTCATAAACCCGTCTTAGCGTTCCATTATTTCATGCATAACGTGCCATGTCAATCGGTTACATCCGACACGTTTTTATATAATTTACTAGCTGGTGCCCGCGACTTTGTCCGCGACAATTTTGAATGATGACCAATGTAACTACTGACTTCTAGATTAATCTAAAAAATATGACTTTTAAAACAAATAAGCAATATTAATTGAATAAAACCTAACCTATAAATAACCTTACTAAGAAATAAATGAAAGACTACTTTGCTACTGTTATTTACAAAAAGGACCCGATATCATCAAGCAAAAATCAAAGAATACATATCAATTGTCCTTAAGTATAGTCAGTAAGTTAAATAAAGTAAAATAATAATCAACGATGCATTAATCACAAAGGTAACTCCCATTAGATTAGGTTGCGACATTTTGTGAACAGAACCATAGCGCGATCTGAAACGATGATTACTACTAACTCTACTAACAAAAATATAAACTTGTAAAGCGGTAAACTTAAGATGTGTGCATATATTTTGGGTGAGATTTAGGTGATCATCTATTGATTCAGTTTTGTACTACCTTTTATTTCAAGCATTTATTTATTTTAACCGATATGCCAATTAAGTACCGCGATCTGAAACGACATTAACGCCATCTAGTTACAAAATTGTGAACTTGTAGATCAGTAAAATTAAGATGATGTTTTTTGGGTGCTATCATCTCGACACCAACAATTTATACTACGCTAACTCAAATTTTAGATAAATTCGTTTTTTATCCCAATTTGATTAAAATGTCGTTATTTTAATTTGTTATAAAACTTACCAAAAAAAAAGAAGTAACAAATCTTATAAAACGCTAAATCTTTACTTAGACGACAACGACCACGACATTTTAAGCTACTTGGCCATAAGAAAGTAATGTTTTAAAATTTGAGTTTTTAAAATTGTTGGTGGCGATCTATTGAATCAGTTTTGGATTACCTTTTTTTAACAACAAATTAATCCCTGGATTGCTTAATTTTTAACTGAATGACCAAATACCAATTTTCATGCGTTTACCTCAAAATTGTCACATTTTTCATACAAACTTACATCCCCTATTTGTCACCCTTAGGGGTGGAATTCTAAATGAAACAAATATTTTAAAAAATCAAAATAACAATTTAAAAAAATTTTAACTGAAAGGCCAAATACCAATTTTCATGGGTATAACTTCAAAAATGTCGCATTTTTCATACAAACTTATATGCCGTATTTTACGCCCTAAGGGGTGGAATTCCCAAAAATCCTGAAATATATATTTTTAATTTTTAACTGAAATGCTTAATAGCAATTTTCATGCGTTTAACTTAAAAATTGTCACATTTTTCATACAAACTTACACCCCCTATTTTACGCTCTTGGGGCTGGAATTTCTAAAAATGCTGAAATATATATTTTTTAGTTTTAACTAAAAGGCCAAATACCAATTTTCATGCGTTTAACTTAAAAATTGTCACATTTTCCATACAAACTTGCATCCCCTATTTTTCGCCCTCGGGGGTGGAATTTCCAAAAACCCTGAAATATTTGATTTTTATTTTTAAATGGAAGGCCAAATACCAATTTTTATGCCCTAAACTTCAAAAACGGCAACGTTTCATACTAACTTACCGCCCCTGTTTTACCCCCTTAGGGGTTGAATTTAAAAAAATCCTTCCTTATTCCTTGTCTACATTATAAAGCAAACATTTGTGCAAAATTTCAGCTTTCTAGGTCCAAGGGTTTGGGCTGGGCGTTGATGAGTCAGTCAGTCAGTCAGGACTTGTCTTTTTATTTATATAGATCAAATGTGGTTATGTATATCAGAAATTTATCAAAGCAACTGTCCAGGAAATGTTCCTTCTCAAACAGAGATATACAAATTTGTTTAAGTGAAAAAGCTGGGACTTTAGCGTATCTTTATGAAGATCGAAGGAATTTCATCGCTAGCTGCACCCTTTGATCCATTCATTGAAGGCCCGATTTAAGTCATCTGAAAATACAGCTATCATACATAGTATGGAAGATGTTGTAGTATAGGATTTGTGTGGCTTGCATGAAATAATGAAATTTATTCAGCACTTGGATATTTACATACACTTGTACTTATCAAGCTCACAATGTTTAACATAAACACAGTTTAAAAATAGTAATCAAAGCAACAAAATATTTTGAATTAGTGCGTCCGCGCGGTCTGTTTCGTCATATATACTTTTAATATCCTTAAATAAATAATAAATAGCAAGTTACTAAGCTATTATTGTTACATTTAGCAATAGTATATTAAAATTAAAGAATTGAAAACAACGAGCAGTTGGCTCTCAATCAGAAGCTTAATTTAAGCGACTAATACCCGAGGGCACCCTTATGGGGTTCAGGCCACAGCTCAGGCGGCCGCTAAAGTAAAAAGATGGAATTCGAAATGGGGGTCACCATTTTGAATTTCATCACTTGCACGGGATTACAGATCACGTGTTAAGGGGGCAACGCGATCCTCGCCACTGAGGATCCTACCCTAGCTAACCTGCGGCTTTCTCTAGCTACCTAGGTGGACGACCCGGACCCGGACAAAGAAACTCCGGGCTTGCTTTTTTTGTCTTCTTTTGCTTTTTGTTTTCGATTTTTTTTAATATCTTTTTTTTAACATTGTTTTGTGTTTTTACATTGTGATTGGGTGGTATGTGGGCTAATGCAAGCACAGAACCGATGACATCTAGTTAGGTAATCAAAATAATTGTGAGGTAATAAACAATAAAATTATATTATTAACTATTTCACTCAAGCTATTAAAATAACCTTTGTTAGATGAACAAACGGTGGGTGCATCCGCGCACATTTACAATATTAACAAGTCACACGAAGTCGACTAAAGGCGACGGACTGTATGAGAAAAAAAATGAGTACCCCAGCAGCAGTTCGACCAGTTACCGCAAGCAGCACCCGTTCACGAGTGTGACGTGAGGGCCAGCCATCGCCTCCCATGCCATAGCTAATGTTGAACATTTAGAATCATCAATAACGCAACAAGTTTCCAAGTGATTGTCGTTATTTGAACATATCACCGTAGCCTAGTTGGTAGTGCTCCTGCCTACGAAGCTGGTGGTCCTGGGTTCGAATCCCGGTAAGTGCAAATATTTGTGTGATGAGCACGAATATTTGTTTCTGAGTCATGGATGTTTTCTATGTATTTAAGTATTTATCTATCTATATAAGTATGTATATCATCGCCTGGTACCCATAGTACAAGCTTTGCTTAGTTTGGGGTTAGGATGATCTGTGTGACATTGTCCCTATATATTATATATATTATTATATATATCTTTGTTGTACTATAGATGGATTGTGCGAAATTTTATGCATAATGTTCTCAGATATCTTTTCGATTCCAGAATCCGTATTTAAAAAAAAAGTGGAAAAGCCGTAGTGTTTACCCAGTTCAGAGAGCTACTAGACAATAGTCTGGTATTGTCTGGTAGCTCTCTGAACTGGGGAAACACTACGGCTTTTTCACTTTTTTTTTTAAATACGACCTCTTGATAGATGACTTGGGATTTTTAGCATGAGACATTAGTATTTTCTGTATATATGCCTTAAAATGTTTATTGCTCGACATAATATTTATCAGGCAGGGAGTCAAAAGTAAATCGGTCCTTAGGATTATTGTACTTATTGATTTAGAATGATATTAATGTTTTGGTTCAGTAACTTTATAAGCTCTCCAGAAGATCATGGTAGATATTTGGTAAGATAATATGCTTTATCAGAGGGATAGATTATAATTTAACTGATAATGCGATACATGCATGTATCTATCATATAATTCACAAAGGCACATTCATTAAACTCCTCCTCCTATTATTTTGGATGTTAGTGAATTAAAAGTAAGGTTATAATCTGCTACAAATAATTGGCTGAGGATTTTCCTAGTTTATAAATATAGTATTCATCCAGTTATACTCTAATATTTTTTAAATGCTAAATTTTATTGAGAAATGGAAAGGGTCTCTAAAGCACAAAATTGCCATGGTGTAATCATCAATCGACCTACAAAATATTTTGATATCTCATGAACTTATAAACAATAAAAAACATCCAAAAATATATAGAACTAGAAAATTCGAGATATAACAATTTGGGAACTAATAAAACAAGTTGTATGTTATATAAACCTCACATAACCAAGTCTTTTTTGGCATGTTTTTGTTGTCTTTACTAGTTGAAGTTGTTCAAAAATCTCGCTTATAGTATATTTTATTGTATAATATAATTCCAAATTGTGTAAGAGAGTAAACAGTAAGTTCATCTTACGTATTTAGACTCTAAGTTTAATGATATGTAAATTGATTTTAAACAAGAATTGACATTATTATTATAAGAATTATGTTTATAAATTTTGACATTTAATCTTGTATTATTTTTGTTATTAATATGATTATGTAAATTTCATATTATTTAAGTATAACCTAAATAAATATGTCATTTTAATTCTTAGGAAAACAAATTTCATATTTGCATGCCAAACTGGCGAAACCTGTATACCTTATTTTTTATGACCATCTGTAACTATTTACCATGTTTCTTCTGAATAAAGAATTGGATTGAATTGCTTAAAGTCTTTTTAATTATTTTAATTTGTTCATATGTTATTGCTATTCATTTCACTTTTTACTTCTCTGACATAATAACCTTAAACAGGTATTATGAAGTTACCTGGAAGAGATTCCTCTGAGTAACTTGTCGTTTATCGACTACTATTACTACTATTATTTAAAGTATATTGCAATATTTTCAAAGACGTGTCTTAGAAGACAGCAATATAAGCAGCTATATACAAGATATGTTCACGACGATACTGTGCTCATGTGCGGACGGACAGCCCCACGAACAATACCTAATTGCATTCTGGTATTTCCATTTGATATTATCTGTTTATTTTTCTTGAAGTATGTAAAACGTGTAGCCTAAATAGGTAATCATAATTGAGGAGCTTAATATGGTTATTATTATGCGGAATATCCACTATTTATTACAGCGCGTCAGCTGATTAGCACGGGTACTAAAAGTGACTTGTTTATGAGCTCGAAAAACTGATGATCTATGAGCTTTGCATAGCAATGGAAAAAAAATCTTGTAACAGTCCATCTATATTAGTTATTTGTTGTATCAAACAAAACATAGACATAGGTTGCAGTCATTGGTCAAGTCATTTGGCCGTTTAACCACGTCTAATGTAAGCGCACGGTCCCGCGCACGGTCCCGCGCCCAGTACGTTCCAGTCAATCTCACCGTTCTTCTGCGTTTGTATCAGGCCCGCTCCGCTCACGTGTTTGGATTCTACGCTGGTCTGGCCACTCTCCAGCCGACATCACACGCGTGGACGTCCATCATATTTTCGTTCTCCACGTCGTAGACAGAGGCCGCGCGTGCCGTGCCATGAAGTGTTTTACTGCCGAGAAATGTTGTGTATTAAAAGGCCGGCCGGACACATCACAAGTGAACAGAGTGCGGGTCAATCGGAATTGATATCTCATCAACCCAGAGAAGAAGAAGACAGCAATTAGAAGTTTAGTTCCGAATCCCTATTGCATGCCCGATATGGGTAACTGTTGATCAATCAAATTGTTATAACATCTTCTGTACACAGTTTCTGGCAATAAAATGATCTATGTCTATGTCCCTTTCCCGTTTACCCTTCTGCCCCCATACGAGAGTGGCGTGTACTTTGCTCGCAGTAACTAAAGTTGAATTAGTCAACAGCCGTTAATTGTAGGCAGCGTATGTTGTAGTCATTAGTCAACGGACGTTACGCCACGACTAGTGAATGTAATGTTGTGGTCGTCAATAAACGTTATACCACGTCCAGGGAGTGTAATGTGGTAAGAACTGATCATACGATAAATAAAAATAATGGCTCAAATAAAGAGCCGCGAACCCCATCTAGGGACGCTCTGGCTCCAAAGATGAATCAATGGTGTAAGTAGCTCGGAAGGCAGTACTAGGCATTGCAAGAATCGTGCTAGGGTTAGTCTATTGGGAACCCAGACCATCGGTGGCCATGCACGTGAATGATGTTTTTATAATTATTATAAAAACCATTTATATTTTCTAATATATGTGTAAAAACTTTTAAGTAAGATATTTTGTAATATTTTATGCATGATACATTAAAATAGTTCATGTAAACGAAGTCACAGATCAAAGCCGGTAGGTGTAACATGATAATAATATAAAAAGACTCGCTGTTATCGGTCCATTCGTCTGTGAATCGTGCGCAAGTGGTGACAGCGATAATGTTGTATTACATTATATTGACGTTCTGTGTTGTCGGATATAGTGCGAAGGACTGTACGTATGAGTTCGATACTTTACACTTGAAGGGCATGTGTTGGGCAGGCACGTAAGTAATATTATTTTCCTTCTGTTAAATCTATTATTAGTAATAATAGACACACATATTTTAATACCTTATAACAATTATTAGCAGAAACTCGTGATGTTTTAGATTTCTTCAGTCTTAGCTCTTAAGTAATTGTCGATCTCTTAAGTAATTTTCTTTTTTTGCGCTAACACAGATGCACTCTCTCGTCCTTCCCCTTCCGTGACTGGAGAAATATATAAGTATGTATTTACAAAAGAATAGTAGTATATGTAGTATATCAGTTATCTGGTTTCCATAGCACGAGCTCTGCTTAATTTAGGATCAGATGGCCGTGTGTAAATAATGTCCCAGGATCTTATTATTATTACCATCGGAACAATAACGCATGATCTTATATGACGTAAGCACAGGCCGAGTATAGAGCACGCAAATATAAGAAAATGAGCTAAAATTCGGCCGCTAGCTCTTCATTTACAACTATCATATGCTTTAATTCATAATTAAGTACTTGAAGTGAAGTATGTTTTCTGTTGCAGGTCGTACCAGGGAGAGCGGTTATATAGTTTCTTGAAGCTACGAACTGTCCTACAAGAGTACTGGAATAAAGATATCGAGGCGCAGGTGAACAGTTCTATGTCTTTGGCCAACAAGTAAGTGTGGAATCTTGTGCCTTTGCTTATTAATAAATTAATTGATGGCCTCATATCGTAGTATTAATATTATCGTAACATATTATGTATATATTTCATTTTAATTACTTACTATAGGGCATGGTTTAATAAACCCATTTATTTCTTCTTTATAAATAAAATACAAGATAAGAACATAAAAGTCGTTATGTTATTTATTCCTTAATGGCATGTAATCAGTGCTAATTATTGGAATTAAATACATTTCAGTTTTTTACTATAGCTCAGATCAGGTATCGCTTCGGTTCATAATGATGCCATTTATCCAAGTCGGTGAGAGGTCCTGTGGTTGTATTTCGGACGTCTCCGTGCTTCCTAGAATAGTAGTCGTTAGGTAACGGTACTCAAGTGAGTGGGTTAGATACTAATTAGTTTGGAGACCGGGGTGACCATTACGACACACACATTTTATTTTTCTATTTATTTATTAACAACCAACAACTATAAATAATAATAATATCTGGGGATAATGTATCCTAGCCCCAAACTAAGCAAAGCGTGTACTATGGGTACCAGGCGACGATATAAATACTTAAATACATAGAAAACATCCATGACCCAGAAACAAATATTCGTGCTCATCACACAAATATTTGCACTTACCGGGATTTGAACCCAGGACCACCAGCTTTGTAGGCAGGATCACTACCAACTAGGCTACGGTGACCGTCGGTTACACCTAATTCAATAGTGTTGTTACATATTAAGCTGCCCGTGTGAATTCACTCAGAGTACACGTAAATCTAAATACCTGTAGAAATGAGGTCTTCTAAAGTCTGGCAAAAGTCTGTAGTCCCTTATATACTCTAAAAACAGGTGAATAAATGGGAAAGATAGAATATGTTACTTTTAACCGACTTCCAATAGAGGGATGTTATCAATCCGAAGGTATGTGCTTTTTGGTTGTCTATTACGCAATTTTTCTTTTATTTGAGAACCGATTTATATTCGATATTAACTGCTGAAAAAATTTGTTAAGCAATGCGGGAATCGAACCCAAAACCCGCGGGCATTCAGGTAGTAATGAGGCTACCGCTGCGCCATATATACAGTCAGATTAATGAAATATAAATATGGGCAGCTATATGCGTTACTATGGTATTTTCATTTGTATTGTATATATTTGTACTGTAGATGCTTTATGGATATTGTGCCTGAAATAAACTGATTTTATTTACAAATTGTTGCAAAACTGCCAAATTAAGTATAGCAATAATTAATTAATATTAGGATATAGTATAGTTTCTACTGAGTTTCCTGGTCGTTTTGCTCAGTAGCTGCGCTACAATATCGACGTACAGACGCCAGCACATCCAGCTACCCCAATCAGTCAATTTGTTTTTTAGATTTTCAACTTCATCACATAAACATAAGGTTCACTTTCAATTGGGGAAATTTGACAGATTGCGGTAGTTTGATGTGTGTTTGTGTGTGTGTACATATAAATGTACAATTTTTAACATTAGGGATAAAGAAAAACGTAACATATTTGAGTTTATTTTTCTGCATCGGTTAAAACTAACTACATTCTGACATTGAGAAAAATAAACAAAGTCAATAAAAAGAATAGGAGCGCCAGCAGTATCATTAAAATTTACATTATATACCACATATGTACATATGTATGCGACGATCTAATCAAAATATATTTACGTGTTTAAGATTTTCAATATAGGTATGTACTTTCTTAACAAAAGTTTATATTCAAAATGTGCTTACTGAGATATTGACTGCACGTGTGGCGCAGCGGCTTAGACAGACGTCTCGCCGCTTCGTGTCGCGACAATATATAATACATATATATATTATATATATATATATATATATATTATATATTGTCCGGCGCAGGACTCGAACCCGCGACACGAAGCGGCGAGACGTCTGTCTAAGCCGCTGCGCCACACGTGCAGTCAATATCTCATTGGAATATTGATAACAAAATAGAATGTGGGAAGTTATATAATTGTTTTACATTTTTTTTTATAGTTCCTTGAATGTATTTCTTTGCCAGGTTATTCTCTTAACCTGTTTAAGTCTCATGATGCTTTTGAGATTGGTGTTAAATACTTCTAACTGATCAGTAGCTGTAAGTAAGCAATTAGGTTGTCAAACTAATTTCAATGATACCGTACTTATTTTCAGCAGTCGTGCATCTTTAGATGAAGAGTTGACCAATATCAATCGGACACTCGTTAATTGGAAGGAAGAGCAGTTGGACTGCGCCTCTCGGCTCGAAGAACAGGCTGCTCTGGTCAGCAGGTTAGTCAATTCCCAATAGTACAATTACCGGCCCGGGATCAGAGGTCATGGAACAGCTCTCATGGGCGAAGTTCTATTCTAGCTAACTTATAACTCAACTAGCTGTGCCCCGCGGTTTTACCCGCGTTAAACTTTATAAATTATCTCCCCAGCTCCTCCTCTGTAGGTGATAGCGTGATAATATGTAGCTTATATGTTGACAAATACCAATTTTCATGGGTTTAACTTCAAAAATGTCGCATTTACACACTTACCCTATTTGACGCCCTAAGGGGTGAAATACTCACAAATCCTGAAAATATTTATTTTTAACTGAAAGGCCAAATACCGATTTTCACGCGTTTAACTTCAAGTCACATTTTTTCACACAAACTGACGTCCCCTATTTTTTCCCTTGAGGAGGAAATTTCAAAAATCCTGAAATATATATTTTTTATTTTTAACTGTAAGGCCACATAGAAATTTTCATGCCTTTAACTTCAAAAACGGCAAAGTTTCATACTAACTGTGCACCCCCATTTTACCCCCTTAGGAGTTGAATTTCGAAAAATCCTTTCTTATTCCTTGCCTATATTATAAAGAAAACATCTGTGCAAAATGTCAGCTTTCTAGATTCAAGGGTTTGGGCTGGGCGTTGATGAGTCAGTCAGTCAGTCAGGACTTCTCTTTTTATTTATATAGATTTTGGTAACTCAATTTTGGAAATATTGACACTAATCGCAAAGCTAAAATTTGTCGCTTTACGCCAATCTATCCGCTAGAGGATAAAGTAAATTTGAAATTAGAACATTGTGTGCACTAATTTTGTTAATTCAAAACATCATTAAACCTATTCACTTCTACCTCCATGATGCCGAGTTTATCATACAACTTTTTTTAATTTGTTAAAAACTCACTTCAGACTCGAAATCTCCTTGGTGAACTTTTTTTAATTTGCTTTGCGCAACATAACAATAGTTAACAAAAATATTATACTCAACTTCGTAACTGTTGCAACGTTGAGTATTATTTGTTCTTATAATATAATGTAATACTTACCTATCAAAATGTAATAGTTAATACTTAAACTGACATAAAAGTATCTTGTGACTGTATTTGATTTTTTTTTCATTACCTCCCTGAGGTGGGATGAAAAGTTTCGTGCAGTCGTGAGCAAAGATTTTTACCTCGTTTTTTTTTCCCTGAATTACGCTCAGGATTCTAATTTTTGAATCACTTGCTCGGTTATCAACATTGAGCACGCGGTTAAAAAGCAACTTTGCACTCTTCACATAAATAACAATTATCAGTTAGGTAGGTTAGCACTTTCTTGCCGTTTGATTAATAACAAATATATTTAGTCAATTTAATTTAGAAGGATAATATAGTAGAATACGATACCAATCGCTAATCACTTTAGGGTCCCGTTTTCCCAACGGGTAAAACGGGACCCTATTACTAAGACTTCGCTGTCTGTCTGTCCGTCTGTCACCAGGCTGTATCTCATGAACCGTGATAGTTGAAATTTTCACAAATGATGTATTTCTGTTGCCGCTATAACAAAAATTACTATTAAATAAATATTTAAGGGGGCTTCCATACAACAAACGTGAATTTATTGCTCGTTTTTATAGATAATGGTACGGAACCCTTCGTGCGCGAGTCCGATTCGCACTTGGCCGGTTGTATTAATATTGTTTTCGTTTTCACACGAATGCGTGAAGATCGCCTCCACGCAGATGTGTGAAATACTAGGGTAACCATTCTCTCGCGATTAAAGACATTAAACATTATTTCGTTTGTTTTTCTAGAACACGTTCCGAAATCGATCAAGAGCTAAGAGACTTCACTAAAAGACTTACAACTTCTGAGGCAGAGCAGCGCCGAATCACTAAAATGTTGGAACAGAACACTGTAATTATGTCCAAGGTAGTTGCTGATGTAGCTGACCTAACAGTGCAGAATGCTGAACTAAAAACTTCGAATAAAAAGTTGAAACATTCAATGAAACAGCTTAACTTACAACTGGAAAAATGTAATGCTCAGACAACAGTGGCAGTCGACGACCATACACATGCGTATGACATCAGTGACAACGAGACTAGTTTACTAATAAGGTCGTGTAAGCTTCGTCACCTGCTTGGAGCAGAACTAACTGAATCTTGTAAAAAAATCTTGTCACTATAGATGAGAGAGAAGAGCTGTTCTGATATTCTTTAAAAATATAATAAAATTGTGGATGCAACATTTCACCGATAGCAAGATATGGGATGTCTTTAAATATATTTCATATTTTAAGTTAATAATTATCCGATTTGACGTTATCTTGAGTGTTTAATGTATACAGGGTACCACCGCTGGACTTTTGGGATGTTCTCTAGCCTAAATCTTTTGATATTAATTTTATAACTATAACAGATTATTTTAAATTTGTGTACGTCGTAAAACTTAATTAGAATATAAGCGGCAACATCTTAACCATGTAATCTTACACTTTTAAGATTTAGAGTTAAGATTTAATGTAAAACAATTGTATTACTTTAATTGAAATAAATAGATTTTTTATTATATATTACATATTTTAAGTATAGGACCGTCATAGATTATTTATATATTATTTGTCTTATGTTTTGGCTCGTGCTACAATGATACTCAAGAAAAGGAAAAAAAATCACAAGATGGTCAGAGACAACGGTGGAATGACAACATACTAAATGGCAACAACTAAAGTTTATGGAAAAAAGCTAACACAAAATGGCTAGGGATAGCCAAATTTGCTGTTTTAAGATATGTGTGACTGGGGAAGTATATGTATATATCTACTTAAAACATTCCTTAAAAAAAAACTTGTGTGTACTTATGTACACGCGTTAGAAGTTATACTTCTTAATATACAACTTGAACATAGTTATCAATTTTCATACCACCTAAAACTAACGTCATGCTGTTATTTTTACAGTGCGCGCGCACGATGCGCTGTCAGGCAGAGAAGTGTTGCCCGAAGAAAAATTAATGGAATACGATCCGCTATGAATCGATTTCACGAAAAACACTTGTCACTTGATTTTCAAACATATTCTGAGATTTTACCGATTTATTCTTAATCGATTGCGAGCAATTCGTCATTATTTAGTCGATTATTTCGTTTCATAACTTAATTTAAGTTTTTTCGCTTCCTAGATAGAAACATGATACGATATTTTGTGATTTCCTTTAGAAAAACATAACGGTTTTTTTAATCCACATTTCAACTAGTTAACTGCTGGGCCCAGAAGTTTCCTTCTCCTTTGGCAAGTACCTAATACCGTCTTATACTACAAGTTTAGGGAAAAGTCTGAAAATAATTAATTTATAATTATTTTACAAATGCAGATATAGGTAGGTAAAAAGAATAATAAAATAAAATTTTGTAATCATCCATTTTTTTGAGGTCTCCCTAAGAACATACAATTATTATTGGTACAGATGTTCACGCATCCTCCACTTTATGGTACGCCAAATACCGCCATATATAATGGCGGGACGTTGTTGAAGATTTCGTCGCTGAGATGAATCTTTCAATGCATAGCACCCCTGAGGCCTGACCTACTTATTGTTGCACTACTGGCGAATCTTTCATTGACGTCACTTTTTCAAGCGCAGACGTTCGAGTAGACGGATGGCATGTACTGCTTGACTCTTCATCGTTTCATCACCCCTTAATCATATACCAGTTCGTTTCTCGGTTTGCACAAAGACCTACGGCTATCATCGGTAACTATTATACCCGTAAGTCTTTGTGTTTGAGGCTTTTTCAGAGCTCTACTTACCGTGCAGAGATTTCACCCGGGATAGACATCAACAGAAGAATGTGCTGCACCTACGTCGGATACTTTTCAGCACAGTAGGCCGCTATTGATATGTTTCGCGTTCCTACCATTAGCATCCGCAGATGCGATTGGTGGAACAACTACTAAATTAAGGTTTGCATGCGGGAAATTTCAAAGAACACGTAAAACTTACAAAACTTTTAGGAGATGTAAAACTAAAATATATTTTTAATTGCATCTCTATTTAGAGTTTAAGCAAACGAAGTGTCTCCACTACTTACCGTACTGCATACCAGACAAATGACTATGCTATTTGATTATCCTAACATGTTCTATATATAATAATAATAATATCCTGGGACATTATTTACACACGGCCATCTGATTCCAAACTAAGCAGAGCTTATTATTATACTGTGGAAACCAGATAACTGATATACTACATATTATACTACTTTTCTTTTGTAAATACATACTTACATAGATAAATTACACCCAGACTCAGGACAAACAGACATGTTCATGTACACAAATATATGATCGGGGAATCGAACCCACGACCTCCGGCGTGAAAAGCAAGCATTTGCCAACCACACCAACAGGCCCGTTGTATATAAAATCAGTCAGTATAATGTTTTTAATCTATTTCACCATTGAATTGTAGCTGATATAACTTAAATAAGGTTTTTAAAACAAAGGCACATGAAATATAACAAAAATACTGATTGACCCACTAAATTATGTAGTGTTACAACGGAATGTATAAAATTGATTTTTAAAAGTTCATTACAATAATGTATTATCAAATTGCAACAAAAAAATTTGTTTTTTGTCTTTTTGTTCACCTCTTTTATTGAAAATAAGTTCCACTTCCAAATGATTTTCCGCCGCTTGCTTTCTTTGCAACGGCACGGGTGCGAGAGAGACCGAAAGATGTTGAAGGAGCAGAATCGTCATAAATCGGTGCAAGGTGCACGGTGCAGAGTCGCGTGCTACTGCCATTGTTTAGTGGTATATTTTTAAATGCACTTCAATTAACTTATCTTACAGAAGACATTCCTTAACATTAATAATTTTAATGTTGTGTTTCTGCGTGTGAGTAAGGTCGCCAGAGCTCATCGGGGCATTCTTAAAGGCTGGCAACGCACCCGCGACCCATGCCTTCTCTGGTGTTGCGAGTGTACATAGGTGGCGGTGATCACTTACCATCAGGTGACCCATTTGCTCCTTTGACGCACTCTGATATATAAAAAAAAATAACAAAATCATATCAAATATACTGATTGCACAGCAACTGAAAATGTATTTCGCTACTAGAAACGTTGGTTAGGTTAGGTTTATTTATACACATGACGAGAGAGTAAAATTAGGGCACTAGCTAACCAGGTGGATACACAACATCACGGTGAGGACGTAATATATATCAAGAATATTTTCGATAAGTATGTCTATCCTATAGAAAAAAAAATAACAAATACTGTAAACTTGTTGTAGTTTGAACAACTTTTGCGATAATTCAATAGGTTTGCTCGAATGCGCCGTCAAACTTGGTAGCAGTCGCGTTCGGATAAAAAGTTTAGCATTCGAGCCGACACCGATAAAGCGGCGCTGAGGAAATTGAACGAGAGCGAACTGATTTATAGGCTTCGAGACCAGCGACGGAGGGCGGAGGCTTCGGAGACATATACCAAACAAGTTTACACTGTTATATGTTTTTGTATCCCGTATTAGGGGTCTGTACTTAAAAAAGCAACAGGAACCCTTATAGGATCGTTTCGTTAGCTGTCGGAAACACAGATGTTTCTTTCAAGTGATTCTTTTTCTCAATAACGCGAGTTGTTTTAATTGAAATTAATATCAAATACTTATGTTTCCAAGTGTTTCAACTTGAAGCATGTAAATTAACCTAAAGCTATGAAATAATAATAATAATAATTTATTAGCTTCAAACAGTATAAAATAATATTACAAGTTTCGGAAGCCTCCTTTTAAGCATATAATGCCTGTGTTAGGAGACTTCGCTCTGCAAAAACAGTTGTTCATAATCAAAGTATCACAAGTACGTGCTTCAATACTAATTCTAACAATATTACTACAAATTACAAAATACCATGTGGCTTTGTTGACAGCGAATCAAATGGCCGTGTGCGTATGTGTATGTGTGTGTGTTTGTTTGTGTGAAATTTGGCAATGGTTTCCATTTCTCGCTTTTAGTATTGTTTTCTTTTTCACACGCATGCGTGGAGTGTGACACACTACAGATTCCTCTTAGGAAACCGGTTTAATTCTATGCATTGCCTCCTAAAATGTCAATGCTATCTAAGGGAGTAGAACGGTCAAACATAATTTCTCTAAATTGGATTAATAAACAACAAATGTGGATTTGTCATTGTGTAATAAAATACGTAGATATGTTCATAGTTATAATGCTTCAACATAATAATATACAACATCACATTAAGGTACAGAACATCGCATATACAGTAACATTGGGAACCTAAATCTTTTGTGTGGAATACTTTTTTTTATATATAAAACATCGGTTTCTGTAACTGATCTGTATTTTCACAATTAGGCCTCATAGGTGGCTTTATATTATAATGCAGTTGGTTTTACAATTCCATTTTAACAAATCTCTCATTGATATCTTGTTATTATATTAGTAGCCTAACTTTGATTTTATTTTATGTTTGCGATAGCTGAGGGAGGCTGTCTACATGTAAGATCTGTCTGCACGTCTCGGTCAGTTCTACTCCAAGAGCCTCACGAATTTTGCATACAGTTTTGACTAAGTGGCCGTTACTGACATCTTGGCCCCCACTGCTGGAGTCCTGGGTTGGATGGTAAACCTCAACGTCACCACGCGTCTTCAGTTGGGCGACAGCTTGCTTCAGCTCCTCATTAGATTGCTTCAGTTCTAAATTCTGGGCAGTGATGTTGGCTACGTCAGACACTAGTTTAGAAATGACAGCCGCGCTTTGTTCGAGTACTTGTGTGATCCGAGTATCTTGCGCCTCCTTCCAACTAGCGAGGGTCTGATTCAAGTCATTTAGCTCTTGATCGACGTAGGAACGGGTACTGAAATAAAATATATTTTATTGATCTAACTCAAAATTGAATCGGTTCACAAACAACGCAGAAGTCTAGGACTATGCCTACAAGAAAAGTTGAGGCGGATTGATATCCTAATTCGTCTGATTTGAGCTTTTATTTTATGATTGATTGATTATATGAAACATTTCTGTAATAATTGGATACTGACCTGGTCATCAGCGTGGAGTTGTCTGCCAGCAGTTCTGTTATACGTCCGTCCTGCTCTGTCTTTAAGTTGTTGAGTGCAGTTTCTAACTTATCTACCTCAACATTAATCTGGAATTGGACACTGTAAACAAACACATGAGATAAATTTCAATCTGATAATATCAAGACTCGTAATTAGTGTTATCTACTATATAAAAATAAGTCGGGTTTTCCTTCCTGACGCTAAAACTCCAGAACGCACGAACCGATTTCCACGGTTTTGCATTCGTTGGAAAGGTCTCGGACTCCGTCAGGTTTATAGTAAAGTAAAATTTATAAAATTTAACGCGGGTAACACCGCGGGGCACAGCTAGTTACCAATAATTTAGAACCATTAATATCTGTTGAAAATTTTAAATGTGCCATCAAAACTAAATTGCATAAAAAAGGAAATATAAAAAGGATGTTTTTTACTGAAAAATTTAAAAAATCTTGAGGGTTCGTTGTGTTTCCGTGCACGATGGAGTTTTAGTGCCAACTTTAATGCATGGAAGTGAAACTTGGGTACGGCAGAAAAAAAAATGAAAGTAGAATGAATGCCGTGGAAATGAGAGCTCTGTGAAGTATGTGTGGTGTGACTTTGAGAGACAAAATACGAAATACCGATGTAAGACCAAACTCCAGTACGCTTACGATGAAGAATAGCTGCATGTGCTGAATGAAATGTACTGTACATGATAATTTACTGGACATTATACTTACTTTGCAATGGCAGTCGAGCTCTCGGACTTGGCACTGCTGACACTAGTTTGGATGTCTTGCGACCAGGATGTCGACAGCGCGCTTTTCAGGGACGAGTATGAATACCAGTTGTAATCGCTAGAACTGTAACAAACGAGGTACGTTATAATCACTTTCAAGATAAACTTATGCTGTCACTGCGCGTTAGCAGCTCAACCTACTTTAGAAATTATTGAAGTGTCTGTCGCAGCGTAAGCTCAGTATTGCATTTTATTGTCGTTCAAGTAATGTGTAGCTAATGCACATAAACTCATTTTTAAGCATTGCCACTATAAAGAAGGAAACAAACAGTGAAAGTCACACCTTTTCAACTCATATGTGCCCCGTTAAGTGATTTTGTACTACAGTCAGAATCAAAAATATTTAAATATAAATGGTAGTTTAGTGAAAAATTGCAACTGGTGAAAAAAACCTGGTAAAATTAATAACTTAAATAATAATATTAATTAAATTAATCACAACGACATCTATCGAATACAGAGTTCAACTAATAGCGTGTGTTATTTTTTCTACTTGAAGTCTTTAAATTCTAATATCTCTTGATAGAGTGAACCGATTGGGATGAAACAAAAACTCAGTAATACTTCAAGTTACGTGCAATTTTTACGAAAATAAATCATCTACCTTGGTTTCGTATTGTTTACGTGGTGCGTGCATAGACAAACAAATACACATACAAACAGACAAAAATTCAAAAAATGTTGGAAATGAGTTCTGTTGATTATCTTTTAACGCCCTGGCTATTTTTTTTTGAATTATTTTTGATGTTTAAATATGTATTTCTACCAACTTGTTATTTATATAGACGAAAAATAATAGTGTTGTTAAGGTACTTAGGGATACTTATAGGTTATTCCAAAAGTATCTCTTTTATGAATAAGTAACTCTTTTATGGGGCAATGTATAAGATTTTATAACAAACTTCCCAATGATATTAGAGAATTGTCTACGAATAAGTTTAAAAGAATTATTAAAGCCAAATTGTGTAGCAGGGCATATTACAAAATTTCTGATTATTTAAGTGATAAAAGTGCTTGGGATGGAATTGTTCTGAGTCAACACACATGATTGTAATTAATCTTAAGTATATTTTGTATTTAAAAAGGATTCCTACTGAGTTTTCTGGCTGTGTTTCTCAGTAGCTGCACGTAATGCACTGCACGGTAGGGTAAAAAAAATATGACGATTCCACATAAATGTAAAATTTTTACGGAATAAAGTTGACTTTATCGTCTAATAGCTTTTTGGTAGTTTTTGTGCAAACTTCACTCTTTATTACAAAATCGTACTCAACAAAGCGCCCACCCACACGGCTGCTAGAACCGTTCTAATCATTGCACATGTCTGTGCAAGAAAATTTAAGATTTCTAATATGTTTCAGTTTTACGCATGATTTATTTAAAATTTTGGTATCTATGATTATGAATTGTACATACATACGTACCGTATGTTTCAAAATTACAAGTATGATTTTCTCATATTAGTTTATTGTAGACAAATAGATAAAAATATTACTTTGAACTTTGACATAGTGATAACAAATAATAAAATATTGTCATATACCGCGATGATGTGACTTAGTATTTGCGGTAATTTAATAATAATAATAATATCCTGGGACATTATTTACACACAGCCATCTGATCCCAAACTAAACAGAGCTTGTACTATGGTCACCAAATAACTGATATACTACATATACTACTTTTCTTTTGTAAATACATACTTATATAGATAAATTACACCCAGACTCAGGAGAAACAGACATGTTCATGCACAAAAATATTTGTCCTGGGTGGGAATCGAACCCACGACCTCCGGCGTGAAAAGCAAGCATGTCCCAACCACGCCAACAGGCCCGTCAGATTTGGTAGGAATAGCCTATAATGTCAGCCGGATGCCGTCCACTACTGGACAAAAGCCTCCCCAAAAGATTTCCACAACGGAGTAGTGTCCATGACTTGGACGGATATGCCATAATCGCGCCACTTGGCAGACGGGTTGGCGATCACAGTATAGTGGGCATAGCACACAGAATGACACTGCTGCCTGTTATATGAAACATATTCCCTTGGGACCACTTCTACGTCCCCCAAGGGGTGAAATGGGGTGGAGATATTCTTTGCATCATCTATACAGCTAGGTATGAACATCTATAAAATCTTAGGAAAGTCAAAACTGTACATTGAATAAAATCGTAGGAAAGTCAAAACTGTACATTGAATTTTTTTTAAAGGGGCGTGATCTACCATCCATATCGAATCCAAACATATAGTTTTAGAATTTTGGTCTGTATGCCTGTTTGTCTGTATGTATGTCCGGGCTAAACTCAAAATGTACTGCATGGATTTATTACAAATTTGGCATGACTATTACTAAGAGGTCGGATCAATATATAGGCTACAAATTATCACGCTATCACACGGGGGAGGAGATATGATCATTTATATAATTTAACGCGGGTAAAACCGCGGGGCACAGCTAGTAACTAATAAAAAAGTAGTTTTAATTGACGAGTTTGTGCATAACTATTTGAATATATAAATTAAACCTGATATTATTAAAAATATATGGCATTTCTCTGTGAGTTCTTTTTTTAATTTGTAAATATCATTGAAAAATGTCTTAACAAACCACAGCGGTTTCAACACATGCAGATGTCCCACATCAATCTCCAATCAGAGTTAACAGAGTGACAGAGTACTGCATGATAAACGAGTTGGATTTAAATTGCTTCAGGCTAAAGTAAAGTAAGCGTACTTTGTAGCAGAAAATGAAATAATGCCGGGATTCTGTATTGTACAGGACTAAACTCTTTCCATTATAGTTCTTATGAACAAGACAGGGCATAGTTAGAGCTACTCTCAAGCTACTAGAACTACTTATAAAAATAATAGGTTTTAACGTGTCGCTTATTTTACTCAATATTACGCAGCAAAATTAAATGGACCTCTCCTTCCCACACTAAAGAGACGGTACCAGTTTTGTCTAAATATATTCACTATTCCTTTAAAACTGAACATTGTAATAGATTATATTAATGATTTGAGAATGGATGATAGTTTATGATTAGGAGTTGAGTCATAGATACGTACGTAGAGCATTCACCCTTGAAGTAGGCTGTTTCGACGGAAGACGGACAGCTGGATGCCGCCCCATACCCCACCACGCAGACTGCCAGAACTATTGCTTTGAGCGACATTTTAGTTGTCACTGTTCAACTGCTAAATAACAAGTAATAAGCTGATAAAGCTCGCGTTCATTTATATACTTGTACTTACTGGTGATGAGATTTACCGGGAAATACTTAAGTTTTTTCTTATTTCTTATCAGTTCGGCTGACCGCGCACTGACTACTGTTCCTAGCGGGAATTCGAAGGTTTGTTAGTAAATATAATATCAGTATTCTAAGAAAAATGATAAGTAACATAATTAAAAATAGTAATTCCTAAAATGACAATTTTTCTTATCCGTTTACTTAAAATCCAGAGGCCAGAGGCGGCTCATGACGCAACTCATGCGCAATATTCCGATTTGTAACATTCCGTCGCTACGTCGCGTTGAATTTATTTTCAGTTCTGATGCAGAGATTATAATGGTTAGGCCTAACTTGCCATTTAATTACCCACAATTTGATTTTTTTCTTACTTTCCTTGAAATGTATTTTATATACCTATTTATTAATTTGGACTACCTACAACTGTTTACACATAATATTTGCAGATTCTTCCTAAATAATAATACAATTTTAAGTGCAACAATTACTTACAGGCTAAAAATTATTAATTTGTACAAATGAGGAAGCGTAACTTTCTTAAGCTAACTTTGTTCTATAAAAAGATTTCATCTTATTATTCGTATACAATTTTGTATGATGTCATGGAGTATGTCAAAGACGTCAATGTAGCTATTTAGCTATTTGCTTAGCCGTGGAATTTGTTAGTTCGCACCTAGAACCGTACAACGTAAGGGAGCATATAATGGAGTGATATCGGCCTGGGATTCGAAATTTAACCAAACTTAATATATTTTGACAACCAATTTAGTTTCTTAGTAGCTTGTGGAGAAATGAGGCAATTAAATCCGATATGTATTTATTCCACATAATATACTTCACACACGCGGATTGATGGCACAAATTTAAAGACACCACGTTCAAAGGAAGTTCTTAAAACGGTTCAGTGGTTTAGAAACTATGAGTATGAATTTTTTCGTATGAGTATCAATTACCCCTGTGTCTGGGCACTTTAGAAACATATAATTGACAGACACAAATTACACACATCCAAACTCAGAACAACCATTTAGGGGCCACACAAATACTTATCCTGCGCGTGAATTGAACCTGAGACGCGAAGTGGTGAGGCGATTGTCTTAACCGCAGCGCCACACATGCAGTTAAACAACGCGGGTATGCTTATACTATCTCTTAATCATAGTGTATGTCTGGTACTGTTTACTCCACTTCAGGTGCTTCGGATAATATAGCTCCTTTACTCTCTACGTAATATCTTTCTCCTCTCTGGTCTAATCGAGTCGTTTATTCATACTAAACCAAACACACGACAGCTGATGGCCGCTAAATATTTTAGTTGCTCTTTTTATATTCATGTAGAAGCTATTACATAGTTCTGCCCTGCCTAGTTCCCATTTCTGTAGTGGTCGGCTTCTCGTCTCACCTATTGAATGTAATCATTAACATACATACAACCGTTAGTCAACAAGTGAATCCTCTCGGCTACTAGGGTAGCCACTGCTCCCACGAGAATGAAGAAGATCACCATATTTCGATGCTGTTTATAGCACACTCCAATAGTATTCGTCAATTCTATGAAGTGGAGCAAAAGTAGTGTTTCACGTGAACTGCGGTACGTTTATCGAGCGCAATATTGCGCTTGAAAACAATAAAGCGTGCGCTAACTCAATAATTCGTAGCGACGTGATTTTTTGAACGCAAGCCAACGGTACTACGCTCTTGGTGAGGTGATATACATAGTTACAGTTCAATAAGATCATTGTGTAAACCATATGATTTATAAATAAATTATTAAAGCTCGTATTTCTTTGCATCCAAGTATATCAGCAACAAACACACGACTCATGTTATGGTAAACGGCTACCGCAATCTACTCGCGCGTTCCTTACCCTTTACAAACTTAATTACTTGGTTTTTCAGGTCACCCATTTTGTAGTCTCGTAAGAAAGCCTCAGCTTATTTTTACCAAAAAAACTATTTTTTTTGAATTAAACATCATTTAATAAGAAATTATACTAACTATATAACTAGCTAAATATGCCAGACGTCCAAGCATAATCTATCCAACCTCACTGAAATGGTCTCAACATAAATTATAATTTAAAACTCAAGCAAATATAACTTCGTATTTAGTTTCATTGGCTTCGAGCGACTAAACTCCCCTGATTACTGCTTTAAAAAAAACCGAGACCTTGTAGGATGCGCTTGATTGATAATTATTAAAATGTATTTACTATAACAATTATCAGATATCTTTGAGAATCTTTTAATAAAAAAACTATTTAAAATGAATGTATTATTTTTAAAATAGATATCAATGTATCTGTCTAAAACAAAACAAAAATCGTCCCATTGTAAGTCCAAAATATTCACGGAACCAGTCCAATACACGCAAAATGTTTCGATGAAAATACTTTTAACTTTTTTTGTCTTCGAGAATAGTGCCTAGAAAACGTTCTACGGGCACTGTCGCTTGAAAGCTAGCCAAATAAAATGAAGGTAAGTATATTATTAATAGTTAGCTGGTACCCTGAGCTATAAAGAAATTCGTTCGAAAGCGAGGAAGCGATATTGCCGTCTGATTGAAATTCGAGTCGAGTGAAGAATCCATTCTAGCCACCACGACATTTATACAAGCGTAAAAATTATGTTGCGCTATGGACGTGGAATTATATTAAAGCCACTTCTATCCAGTTTACGTAACTGTGAACAAACCTTTTAAGAAGTGGTTTAGGGACTCCACAGACTATCAATCTTAATCTAATATTATTGCCACTCAATATAAGAGAGGTATACGAGTGTATCGGTTTTGCAGTGAATTTATTTCACCCACAATGCAATAGGAGATGAGTGGTAGAAATTGTCTCCGTCTTTTTGTTTAATACTCAAGTGTGTAAGAGTGCATACAAGACAGAAGTTTTAAATCAGTCGTGAGTTATTTTACTGTTACATTTGACTAAAATACTTGAAATTTGACAAAAATATTTTATATAATCCCACGCAACGAATAGTTAAATTTAATAAGTAGCGTGTATTTATATTCAGATATTTATTAATTAGATTTACTTTACTATGTCACACAGGTGTTACCAGTTCCCGGTAACACCTAATCTAATGTCAGAGTGGGTCAAGCTACCCAGCAGGCCTCTGGCATGGTTTGGTATCTGTTAACACCTTATAAAGACAACAACGAGGGCCGACCCTCATTAATTACTCTACTTTAGCGGTCACTCGAGTACATATTATATACTGACCGCGTGTCACTTCGCCGGTGCTTCACTTCGCCGATCCCTCTCGCACTGGTGCGAGCAACTATCTCTGAGCACCTTTTTATGATTTATGACCACTATCATTATAATATTTTATTTTATTTTACATTTTTTGGGATACTTACAGCTAGCAGGTAACTTAAACATAACTTATAGAAATCTAAAAGCCATTTACAAGTTTCCACTGATAGATATTACATTAATAAATTAGGTTAAAGGTCGGTTAGCAAATGCGGAATTACGAGAAATAAACTTGCGTTAATGTATGTTTAAGCTTGGAAACACTGGTATTGAATAGGTCAAAATCATATACACAAGAGAGCTTGTTAAAAATCCTACTGGTACGTAAAATAAATGAGTTTTGCCTGTATGTACTCTTAACGCTGGGAATGAAGATTATGTGACCTTTCCGTAATGGTCTAGTGGATACATATGGACACTATATGGATACAGAAGTTGGCTAAGTGTGTTGCAGTGTTGAATCAGTTGACACTGTAATACACTGAATAATATTTTGTCTAGCTAGTATTCAAAAGCAATTGCTCTCAACAATACTTTGCACATTTAAGCCCGATGCTCTAATCGGGCCGCGGCTCTTGAAGCAAACTGCAAATATCTGAGAGCTTTGTAGTGAGCCGAGAGTTTATTGGAGGCAGTTAATTATTGAGTTCTATTTGCGAACTGATTCTGTTTTAGAGCAATTTCGATTACTATTGTTTAGTTCGTGTTGCCATCAGCAAACCACATTGGGGGTCGATTTCTACAGATTCCGTAGCAACATTTAAGAGATGTGATATTTATCTCGCCACACGGTTGTCCCTGGCATTTGGTGCATAGTAGCTGTGGTAGTGGCTAGAAAGGTTTTACTCTTTTATCCTCGAGGAGCTGTAAAAAGGGGGTTTCTTGTCTGTCTCCTGCTTATGCTTCTCAACACCACTAGCTGCTTCTCTTCTTATGGCTGGGAGGTTTCTTTGCCAGCGGTTACAGCTTTAAAACTGGCGTGTGATTGAGATAGCCAGTGATGATGCGGCAAATCTCATTATTTATGATGCCTACGTTTTCAACTATTTTTTTATTTGACAAAAGGTGAAATCTTTTTCGATGGTAGTATGCCCGCTAGGCAATAATTAGTTTCATCGCTTTTCTCTTTTTTTTTATGAAAGAATGAATTCTTTATTTGCAGGAATATAGGTTAATTTAGATGGTCTTAAACTACGGTTCTACTATATTCAACAATATGTCGTGCAAATGTTTAAGTAAAAGTATGACACATAATATATGTATGTACCTAACATGTATTATTTGTCACAACCTCATGCAATTTTATTTAATATACATTTACAACTAAATAATTTACTTTCTATATAATTTTAAAAAAATATCGAATAGCTAAACAATAATAATAAAATGTCAAATTATTTAAAGTTAAATTGAAAATAATGTGAAATACAATAAAAACATTTCTAACAGAGCCACTCATACATTGTTTTATTGAATTCAGTTTATGTCAGATTATTGAATTTTTCTGGGAGTTTATGGTAGATATTTTTTGCCATGTAATAACAGTTTTATCACATATCTTCAGTATATTATACATCTATATCTCGGTATTAATAGCGGTTTGTGAACTATTTTTCTTTTTGGTACAGCCTCCTTGTCTATTTCAAAAAGTGAGATATTTTTTCTTTGCACATTTCAAATATGTATAGTCACGGAAAAGTGAGTAGCTTTTCTCTTATACATATATAGGTTTGCACGAGTCTGTCAACTTTAGATTAAATATCGACCTAATACTTCTTTTTTCAACAATAAATATTCTTTCAGCGTAAGAGTTTCCCCAAATAATAACGCCATACCAACAATTTTTTTAATCTCCTTAGTGCAAATATGAACTTATAAATTTTTTTACATGCATTGGCAACACATGAAATGTCACCTAAATTACTATTATTTTGATTATGTCAAGTATCTTATAAATTTAGTTATATTAATATTTATTTTCAAAATTTTTTCATTTAGGACTTTATTCGTAACATTTCTTGAATTTTCAATAGTCAGTTCTTATGTCAAAATGGTAATTTCATCTGCAAAGAGTACAGTAAAAGCGTCAGTAGCGTTAGGTAATTCATTGATATCTGTTATAAACAAAATAAAGAAATTCTTTGGAATTTTAAGGATTTGCCCGAATGTCAACTCAAGCAAACGAGTGCCACGGGAATTTCTGTGACCCATTCGGAATGGGTCACAGAAATTCCCGTGGCACTCGCCGGAAACTGATAACACCTGTGTGACATAGTAAAGTAAATCTAATTAATAAATATCTGAATATAAATACACGCTACTAATTAAATTTAATTATTCGTTGCGTGGTATTATATAAAATATTTTAGTCAAATTTCATGTATTTTAGTCAAATGTAACTGTAAAATAACTCACGACTGATTTAAAACTTCTGTCTTGTATGCACTCTTACACACTTGAATATTAAATAAAAAGACAGACAATTTCTACCAGTCAACTCCTATTGCATGGTGGGTGAAACAAATTCACTCCAAAACCGATACACTCGTATACCTCTCTTATTATATATATATATATAATATTAGATAAAGATTGATAGTCTGTGGAGTCCTTAAACCACTTCTTAAAAGGTTTGTTCACAGTTACGTAAACTGGATAAAAGTGGCTTTAATATAATTCCACGTCCATAGCGCAACATAATTTTTACGCTTGTATAAATGTCGTGGTGGCTAGAATGGATTCTTCACTCGACTCGAATTTCAATCAGACGGCAATATCGCTTCCTCGCTTTCGAACGAATTTCTTCATAGCTCGGGGTACCAGCTAACTATTAATAATATACTTACCTTCATTTTTATTTTGCTAGCTTTCAAGCATCAGTATCCGTAGAACGTTTTCTAGGCACTTTTCTCGAAGACACCCGTTTTAAAAAAAGTTAAAAGTATTTTCATCGAAACATTTTGCGTGTATTGGACTGGTTCCGTAAATATTTTGGACTTACAATGGGACTATAGGTAGGTGGTGCTGCGATTTTTGTGTTTTAGACAGCTAGATATATAAATTGATATCTATTGTAAAAATAACACATTCGTTTTAAATAGTTTTTTATTAAAAACTTCTCAAAGATATCTGATAATTGTTATAGTAAATACATTTTAATAATTATCAGTCCTCCAATCTCCTTAGTGCAAATATGAACTTATAAATTTTTTTACATGCATTGGCAACACATGAAATGTCACCTAAATTACTATTATTTTGATTATGTCAAGTATCTTATAAATTTAGTTATATTAATATTTATTTTCAAAATTTTTTCATTTAGGACTTTATTCGTAACATTTCTTGAATTTTCAATAGTCAGTTCTTATGTCAAAATGGTAATTTCATCTGCAAAGAGTACAGTAAAAGCGTCAGTAGCGTTAGGTAATTCATTGATATCTGTTATAAACAAAATAAAGAAATTCTTTGGAATTTTAAGGATTTGCCCGAATGTCAACTCAAGCAAACGAGTGCCACGGGAATTTCTGTGACCCATTCCGAATGGTTCTAGAATATATTCGTTGTCAAGTTTTTGTCTCGTACCTGATAATAAATTTACCAATGACCACGTTCAAGTTCCCCATTGTTCATTATATGCCCTGATAATAAGGTCATACAAATCTTCAACCGCATAAACTTGGTTTATTGTCAAACTGAGTTTTGGTAGCATACCAAACCTTAGCTCAGTGGCTATCAGGCATCAGGATTTTTGAACGACAACGGACATCACTGTATTCGTATTGTCTCCGTAAAATATTAGTTAAAAGTGGTTAAAAGTTGCTCATTTCATAAGTGCTATATATCATTGTGAAGGTAGTGAAACGGACTAAATAGTGATATATATAACACATCTGGACTCCATCGAGACTGTGAGTAAACAGTGAAAACCTTTCAAAAATATTCCGCAACGACTAACGTCCCTGACCTAGGGCAACCCGCAGATCGCCCGCTTCTACGCACACATGCACAACGCTTACATATTGCATGGCGCTTGCTTGAACAACCTGAGCCTACGTTACACGTTTATAGCAGACTTAGATTACGCCAACGCTTCTAAGTGCAGAAATTTTGTCTATTTTTTATATTGAATTTTTTATATATTTTTTTTTCTTCACTATGAATTTTTTCGAAAATATAACTTTTCGAAAAACACGTACCCGATCTATGTCAGAAGATCTAATATGTTATGAAAGTATCCATAATGACTCAAAGCTTGACGGCTCAACCAGCAGTATGCCCAACTTATCATCTGATGAAAATAATTTACTAATTCAAGATCTAAAAGAACAAATAGAAAGACTTACCTTACAACTAAATTCTGCCCACAATAAAGTTAACTCCTTATCCATTGAAAATCAAGCACTAAAATTAACTATCAAAAATTTTGAAACTAATGATTCTGATAAGATCATAAAGTGCGCTCAAACTATTCAAAAAACTTTGTCTGAGCCAAAGATCATGCCTGATGAAAATACAATGCGATCAAAAGAACCAATTCGTAAATCTAAACCTAAAATATGCATTATCAGCGCCAATAGAACAAATAAAGTCCTCTCTATTGCTGAAGACACTTTCTTAAATGCTGATATATGCCACTACATGTCGTCGTATTGTGGAGTGAAGATACTCATCAAGAATTTGAATAGTAAAATTGCAAACTTTTCAAAAGAAGATTATTGCATCATATTTATAGGAGAAGAAGACTTCCACAAAACAAACAACTATTTGGATGTCATCACAGAATTAAGAAATACCTTGCAAAAAAACCAGCTTACTAATATTATAATATGCCTCCCTACTTTTAATATTCATTCACTATTATTTACTTCTAGAGTTGAAACATTTAACAACATGCTTTATTTGGATACTGAAACACACAATTACGCAATATTAGTAGATTCAAACTTAAAACTATCCTATGATTATAAAATGTTTTCTAAACATAGTGGTAAACTAAACAATTACGGAATGAGAAATGTAATGTCTAATATTCTAATAGCAATGAAGGAAATCCAAGAATTAAAGACGTTATCAGATATATACAATAAGACATACGAAAATACAGCTACACCCTCAAACCCTGGATTTTTTCTATTTTAATCATATACACATCATGCATCAAAATATTGCTGGACTGCTAAATAAATCAGACACATTAGCTGTTCATATTCAGGAACTTCAAAGTAAACAAATAGATATAGATATATTGTGTATAACGGAACATTTTATAATGTCTGGTAATGAACATCTATTACATCTACCTAATTACAAGCTTGCATCGTGCTATTCAAGAAAAAATATAAAACGGGGAGGAGCATGTATCTTGATAAAAAAAGGCCATGAATACAAGGATTTGCCAGACATAATGAACTACTCTGTATCTGGTATAATTGAATGTTGTGCGATAAAGTTAATTAAACATAATATAATTGTTATATGTATACACACATCAACAAAGTCTAGGGATACGTTATTTTGAAATCAAACATGGCTTTATTGTTTAAAACCTATTTAGTTTCCTTAAAAAGTTTATTTACAGATTTAAACCTTGTCTATTCTTTATTCAAAATTTAAAAATTAAAATGAGAAACAAATGAAAACACGCAAAGCACAGCGCAATCTTGAGTTGTATCTAATTTCAAGAAGTTGCATTAAAATTTTTTTTGCGTGTTAATTGAAGAAAACCTGATAAATTGTTTTATTTTCTTTTCTCAATTGGTTGTGTAAGCTTTTTAGCGTCATGCCACGCCATCATTTGAGTCGAGATGAAATGTTACGGGCAGTTGGCATGTTACAAAACGGTGCTATTCAACGCGTCGTTGCTGAGTCTCTGGGCACAAGCCAAAATGTGGTATCCAGGCTGTGGTCACGTTATCGCGCTACTGGAGATGTGGCAGAACGGCACACAGGTAGATATCGTGTTACCACTCAGAGACAGGATCGATTTCTCCAAATGACCGCCAGAAGACTACCCAATATCACAGCGATGCAACTAGTGCAAAGGCTCCAGGAGGGTCAGCAGCTGCTGGTGAGCGACCAAACCGTGCGAAGGAGGCTGCATGAAGTTGGTCTTCATGCTCGCAGACCGCTACGAGTCCCAGCGCTGCGACGTGGCAATCGCGGTAGGCGACTTTTATGGGCTCAAGAACATTTGACATGGAGTGATCAACAATGGTCATTGGTGCTGTTCACTGATGAGTCCCGCTATGGATTTCATCCAGATTCGAGACGAACACGCGTTTGGAGAACTCCAGGCAGGGTCAGCCGTCTCCGACATCCACAGGAGGTCCACTCTTACCAAGGCGGGACAATTATGGTGTGGGCAGGAATACGAATCGGCGGACGAACCCAACTCATTTGGATTCAGGGCAGCATGACTGCCCATAGATACCGTGAGGAGGTAGTAGAACGTGTCATTGTCCCGCTCAGGGCCCTAACGGGGCAAGAATTTCAGCTCATGCATGACAATGCACCTTCCCATACAGCGCGGCTGGTGAGGGCCGCCCTTCGAGAACACGATGTTCAGGTATTAGATTGGCCTCCACAGTCGCCAGACTTAAACCCAATTGAACACGCCTGGGACATGTTACAGCGAAGAGCATTGAGGGATTTTCCGCCCAACTTGACAACAGAAGAACAACTTTTCGAACATTTAAAAAGAACTTGGGACTGCATACCCCAGCAAGACATTGACACCTTAATTTTAAGTATGGAAAATCGTTGCCGCTGTGTGATTAATGTTAGAGGAGGAAATACCGATTACTGATTATCAGATTTGGTAAGATTTTTATTCATTTAATTCGATTGAATAATTTTATAAGAATAAAATGTTTTTGTTCACTCAGTAATTTTCTATGGCTTAATTAATTTAAGACTTTTATTAATTAGAAAAACAAAATCGCATCGTGTTGTTAATGTTTAAATATCGGCCATGAAATTATCTTTAATTCTTCCATTTACAGTCATAACAAAATGTTTATAGTTTTCTAGATAATCAATGAAATGTTCAATATCCCTAGATTGTGTTGATGTGTGTATATAGACCTCCAAAAACAATTAACATGTGTAAATTTTATGAGAATTTAGCTAATATTTTAAAAAAAGTGTTATACAATAATAAATATAAAATTATATTATGTGGCGACTTTAATGTAAACACTTTGAATAAAAATAGTCTAGCTATGGAATTTGAATACTTTCTCCTGAGTTATAATCTGAAAAATGTTATAAATCAACCGACGAGACTTGATAGTAATACTTGTTTGGATAATTTTGCTCATAATCTTAGACAAAAATGTAAACACGAAGTTATTGATTTAGCCTTATCAGATCATACAGCTCAGGTACTAAAAGTAAAAGTTAGTAAAACATGTAGAATAAAAACATGGCGTAAAATAATCAGAGATACTTCCAGTAATTATCTAATTAAATTCAATAAATATCTAAACCAATTAACTTTCTCAGAAGTATTTAGTGCCGATGATCCCAACATTGCATTCAACAGTTTTATCGAACAATTTTTACTCCTCTACAATTTATGCTTTCCCTACAAAACAATTACAGTAAGGTCAGAAAATCCTATAAAATGGGTATCACGAGGTATCCGAGTATGTAGCAAAAAACAACGATATTTGCTCTGGCAGAAAAGACTCAAACCGACAAACGAAAATAAAATTAAATTTCATACTTATTCCCAAAGATTTAAAAAAAATATTAAGCTCACCCAAAGGGCTCAAAACAATTATCTAATTCAAAATTCAAAAAACAAATCAAAAACATCGTGGCAAATCATATACAACAACAAAACACTCCCAGAACCAATCACTCAAATAAAAAAACAGAATTTAATAATAAGCAATCCCAAAGAAATCGTAGAGTCATTCAACGATTTCTTCATTGAACAGATAACAGATATAGAAAAAAATGGATTAGAAGAAGTTAAAAAAATTGATTATAACCCACACTCAATATTTATGTCCCCAGTTATTCCACAAGACGTAATAAGGGCCATAAATTCACTAAAAAATAAAAAGAGTTGTGGATGCGACGGTGTCTCCATGCACGTTATTAAATCTGTTTCTGTTACTATAGCGGGCCCTTTAGCCCATTGTATTAACGCTAGTATAACCTCCGGTATATTTCCTGACAAATTAAAAACAACAATCATAAAACCACTACATAAGAAAGACAGTAAAGAAGACATGTCAAATTTTAGACCAGTTGCGCTTATTTCCAGTTTCTCGAAAATATTTGAGAAAATTATGTATGAATCAATTTACTCTTTCTTCTCTAAATTTGATCTACTATGCAAAGAACAATATGGGTTCCGAAAAAATAAAAATATTAACTCAGCAGTATTCGATCTACTAAAACCGACAATGGCAAACGTAGACTCAAAAACTCCTGTATGTGCAATATACACTGACATGTCGAAAGCCTTCGATTATGTGAATCACGAATTATTATTGCAAAAACTTAACTGTTATGGCATTCGCGGTAATATTCTTAATCTCATAAAATCATATTTGAGCGGTCGCAAACAGTTCACTGAGATTTCTAGAATATGTGACAAATCTAAGAACGAACTTAAATTCGCATCTTCCCACAAAGTGACAAAATTTGGTGTGCCACAGGGAAGTGTTCTAGGGCCATTATTATTTTTAATATATATCAACGACCTTCCACGACAAGTTCACCATCCGATGGTCTTATTCGCTGATGATAGTACGGTAATAATCAAATGCTATGACAAAGAAAACTACGAGAAAGATATTAATGATGCAATAAATTCAATAATAAATTGGCTAAAACATAATAATTTGATCATAAATATTAAAAAAACTAAAATTATGCATTTTTACCAAAGGATTCGCAACGAAGACATAAATATTATACACGAAGGCCAAAATGTAGAGTGTGTAGTTGTTACCAAATTTTTAGGCATTCAGATTGATAGTCAATTGACATGGAAGTCTCAGGCAGAGACTCTTTGTAAAAAGCTGAGTTCATCTGCTTATATGCTTTATAATCTTACCAATAAAGTAAATAATAAAACAGCACTTATTGCTTATCACGGTCTAGTAGTATCGGTCCTAAGATTTGGAATAATTTTTTGGGGCAACTGTAGCGAACGAGAAAGTATTTTCAAAGCCCAAAAGCGATGCATAAGAGCAATATTTAAACTTAAAGTTACTGATAGTTGTGTACCTATTTTCAAAGCTCATAATTTGCTAACTTTTCCGAGTCTTTACATATTAGAAGTAGCCAAATTTGTTAAAAGCAATATAATCCTATTTCCAGCGTTAAATGAAACCCGAAAACGAACCGTAACTCTAAGATTTCAATATAGAAATATGTTAAGTACCGGAAGCCATAAAACTGCCCTCTTAAAAAAAAAGTGCATTTGGTATGGCACCTGTAATTTACAACAAAATTCCATCAGTAATCAAAGAGCAACCATATAATATATTTAAGAAAAGACTGATTACTCTATTACTATAAAGGTGCTACTATTCAGTTACGGATTACTTAAACGATTCATTCGATGTATAGTTTTGTTATTTAATTAGATACAATTTAATTTAGTGATTTATTTGATTCCCTATTTAGTTTAATTTTAGTTTTAAGCCTAAGTAGTTTTATTTTAGTTTTAAGTCACTGCAATGTTTGTATGCCGAATTGGCAGAATGTACTCGGTATCTTTTATTATTTATAACATCACGTATTGTAATCACCTACATTCTATGCAAATAAAGAATTATTATTATTATTATTTCTGAGAGGCTGCTTAAAACGATGACATTCTGCTCACACTTTTTAGTCGCCAGAAAACCCACTCCATACTGGCCGGCAATGACTCCAAACTATTGTGTCCAAACTGCAGTACTCATTTTTTTTCATTTATTTTACACGGTCGTTGCCTTTGGTAGACGTCTCGTGTGACTTGTTATCTTTGTAAATGTGCGCGGATGCACCCACCGTTTGATCGTCTAGCAAGAGGTTATTCTAATTGCTTGAGTGAAATTGAATGTTATTGCTTATTACCTCACAATTATTTTGATAGATGCTATGGGCTAGATGACAACGGTTCTGTGCGTGCATTAGCTCACATAGCAGCCAATCACAATGTACTAACTATATTATTAAAAAAAAAATTAAAACAAAAGCAAAAGAAGACGAAAAAAGCAAGCTTGGAGTTTCTTTGTGGCTTTCTTCTCCGGGTCGCCCACCTAGGTAGCTAGAGAAAGCTGCATGTTAGCTAGGGTAGATTCCTCAGCGGCAAGGATCGTGATGGCCCCTTAATACGTGATCGGTATTCCATTGATTTAGAATTCCATCTTTTTACTTCAGCAGCCCCCTGAGCTGTGGCCCGAACCACATAAGGGTGGCCTCAGGTATTAGTCGCTTAGTTTAAACTACTGGTTGAGAGCCTTCTGCGCTAGCCAACTGCTCGTTGTCTTCAATTCTTTAATTTTAATATAGTAGTACTAAATTTAAAAATAAAAGTTTAGAAATTTGTTATTTATTAAACGATTTAAAAAATATGTGATAAGACAGACCGCACGGACGGACTAATATATATTTTTTTGTTACTTCTATACTATTTCTGCTATGTTTATTTACCTACTGAATTGTGAGATTGGCTAGTACAAGTGTATGTGAATCCCCAAGTGCTGAAAAAATTTCACTATTTCATTTCATTATTAAAAGATGTAATCGTCGTTCTGTGCAGTATTTTCACCCTCTTGCTGAGATAAACAGCAAGAACGATGATGTCTCAATTAATATATTTAATGTTCACTTTGAATTTTCTTACTCTAACAAGCTTTCATTCGTTATTAGGGTCTGAATGTATCAGTCAGAACGTTAAGTATTTCGTTATCCTTTAAACAAGCCAAATTCGGTGGCGGGAAAATGTTGATTTTGTCGCCTGGGGAATCGAGGTACCCCTGGTTCCACAGTTAATCTGTATGATGTCATCTTCGTCATCATCATGCCCTAGAACTGCCTATACGAGGAATTGTACAGACGCCAGCACATCAAGCTACCCAATCTGTCAAATTTCTCCAATTGAAAGTGAATCTTATGCTTAAGTTATAAAGTTGAAATTCTATAAAAGAAATTTGACAGATTGGGGTAGCTGGATGTGCTGGCGTCTGTACAACCACAGGAGGTTCCGACAATAATCCCACAACGCTGGCAGTGGGACGCCATGCGTTATACTGAAGGATGCACCACGAGCAAGTGAGTTTGGCTTGGAACCCGTGCGATAGTATATCTTTTGACCCCACAAGTATTACAATCATACCGTATCGTGAGACAGAACCAGTACCTCTGCCAGATTCATCTTTTATACCGAGTCTGAGAGAAGTAAATGTGTTCCATACTCATCAGTAAACACATCGTCAGTGAATGAAGTCGGTGCATAGCAAAGCGAGTGAATGAGCGGCGTGGCCTCACACCGCGGCGCGTCCCGTGTGTGCTGATGCAATGTTGATAGCACGCTGTTTGCTCAGTGCCTCGGTGCCTCAGCGCCACGCCATTCAATGGGCTGCGCTGCCCCCATTTCTTCTCAATATTGCATTAGTTTTTAACGCTCATGGACGGGGTGTTGATGTTTTGATTGCTAACGAGGTCGAGGCAGAACGGGAATATTTAGCAATATACGATGTGTAAGGTTAATATGTAGTATGGCATACTTAAAGCTCACATTGTTTTTATTCGACTTTAAAGTAACTTGTACAACATCAGTTTAAGAAGTAACTAGATAATATTTTTATAAAGAAGCAATTTGTGTAAATTGGCAAAATCAGTTTCATTTTTGCTTTTAAAACGATGACGCCCGCACTGGGGAAATGAAAACCCGTATTGCGAGACATTTTTCAAAGATATATGTGCCGGACACACTATATACAGAGTATAAACTCAGAACCACTACTTATGGGTCACACAAATAGTTGTCCTGTGCGGCAATTGAACCGGGGTCATGAAGTGTAAGAGTATGTAACATGTTTAGTTTGATACTCGCTTCGCCCATGCGTTCCATCATAATGCTCGAAGGGAACGCATATTAGTGATGCGCCACTATTACACCAGTTTTTAATTATTTTATTTATTTAGAGTGTAAAAACCATGTTGTTATGTTTTATTGTTAAAAAATTGTGTTTGTTTTATTCTTATTTTGTCATTGTTTTGTCCGTGACATACTTGAATGTTAAGTATTTAAGTTAATGTGCCGTGACAGTCACTTGGCACCATCAGAATTACCAGCGCTAGAACAATAAAATGTTCTAGCTAATGCTGAGGGGAACCCCCAAATACTCCGAAATATTTTATTCCGAATTTCAATGTTCCGATTTTCAAAAGTCCGAATTTCATAATACCTAAGAATTGTAATGATTATTATTGAAAATCACGAAATTAATTTTACCGAAAGTCGTAAATACGATTTGTTAGATTTCCGATTTTCAAACGTTCGAAGAGTCAAATGCTCGAAGGGTTCTCAGGCCGAAAAACGACATTCGGTTTTTCAATACTTCGAATAAACTAGAAGTCAACATGTTATGCTACAAAATTTGGTGACAGAAACGAATCGCTGCACAACCGACTTCACGTAGTCTTGTCTACCCTACCCTAGAGTGTAATTTAAGCCCGCGTAGGCGCGGAGGGGTGGGGCGGCCCGCGAGCTGAAGAGCAAGTGGCTTATAGGCCCGCCGCCGCGGCTGAGGCTGGCCGGCTAGGCCGGCCAGCAAGCCGAAGCTGCGGTGGTGAGCGTTAAAACCATCTGCGACGATAAGCTCGCGTGGGCCCGCCCAAACCCCGCAGCGCCGGAGCCGTGACAGAAACAATGCCTGCTGCATGTTGCATGCTTGCTTGCTTGTTGCATGCCTGCATGCTTGTTGCATGCCTGCTTGCTTGCTGCATGCCTGCTTGCACGCTGCACGCCTGCTTGTATGCTGCGTGCCTGCTTGCATGTTGCATGCCTGCTTGCATGCTGCATGCCTGCTTGCATGCTGCATGCCTGCTTGCATGCTGCATGCCTGCTTGCATGCTGCATGCCTGCTTGCATGCTACATGCCTGCTTGCTTGTTGCATGCCTGATTGCTAGCATTTGGTTAGGTTAAAATTGTGACCAGGGAAACAAAATATTTTTATTCGTATTGTTGATATTTCGAATTATCATTAAGTCGGACTTTTTGTTATTCGATCTATTGAAGCTCGGTGTTTTGAGAAGAGTAATTATAATCGTAAGGAATATGGAAATATAGGAATTATAAAAATAGGAGTAATAATAAATCGGAGTTGTAATATTCGGAATTCTGAACCATTCGGATTTATTAAAATCGGTATTTTGAAATTCGTATTTGTGACTGTCGGAATAAAGTTTTTCGTATTAATGTAGTGTACCCAATGCTGAGATGGTGCCATTTCAGGCTTGCACGGACAACTAGTGTTTGTTTTTTATTTTATTTGTCATTATGTTATTTTATATTTTTGTTGTCTGTGCATTATTCTGAATAAATGTTTTTCTTTCTTTCTTTCAAGTGAAATGTCTTAACCGCTGAGCTATACGGGTTTCGTTTTTCATAAAATTTTAAAAGGTTAAATTTTGTTTACCAGTTTTTCATTTTTTGCTTTTAACTTAAAGTTATGCTCTTATAAGTCCCCTTACAAAATAAATTATAATTATTTATATATATTAATCTAGATATCCTTTTATAGATTAATATCCTTCAACGGGCCTGTCAGTGGTTGGCAAATGCTTGCTTTTCACGCCAGAGGACAGATATTTGTGTATATGAACATGTCTGTTTGTCCTGAGGTCCTATCTCTGGGGTAATTATCTATTTAAGTATGTATTTACAAAAAAAAAGTAGTTTATCAGTTATCTGGTTCCCATAGTACAAGCTCTGCTTAGTTGAGGATTAGATGGTAGTGTGTAAATAATATCCCAGGATGTTATTTCGGAACCTTCCAACACAGGCATTGCATGCTTAAATGAACCCTTCCTTTAAGCATGCAATGCCCATCAATTACCCCTTGTAAAACTGTTTTGAAATAAAGTTTTTACTTTTTATCCTTGCCTATTTAGAGACACAAGATTCATACAAAATAAATTGTATAGTTATTTAGATGTTTTCCTTTTCTCTTCCTAAAGATATAAATCTATATTTTGTGCAGACATTATATTTAAGCTTCCAAAAAAAATGTTTAGTGCATTAAGTGGACCAAATCCCATGTACATGCCCACTTGTGCATGTTTCGTCTCAACAAGGCCGTGTTGAAACCGGAAGTAGATGAACCCGCAGTGTTTGTTTCACTGGGTCCTCTCAATTGGGGTGCATTGGATCCGGTTAAAATGCAACCGTCGCTATACACGCAAAGTCCATCATAACATTAATATCAAATTCTTACCTCAATATAGACCGAACCATGCAGTCAATATGTAATAAATCATATCTAAAATTATAAGTGACAATTCGTCTTTGAAGAAACCTTAAATTACCAAATTGACAATAAATTCAAGAGATAGGAAATTTAATTTAGTTCAATAGATAATTTCTTGAAAGGTAATTGAAGTAATTAATGCTTTACCATTTCTATCATAAAATAAATTATAATTCTATTTGATCAAATTATATAAGACACAGGTCTTGTAATACGTATGTGTACCTAGAATTAAATATATATTTATATGTGTTTGTATCCGTCACCTCCCAAACTATTCCATTGTGTACTTGAGAAGAATTAATAGATTGGGAAACGAGGTATATACATTGCGGGTAGAATGCTTACAAATCTGCGCTTTGCTGACGATGTGGTGCTCTTTTCCACTTCAGGCGCAGAACTCGAGAATATTCTCCAGGATCTGAGTTCTGCTAGTCTTCAGGTTGGACTACAGATGAACCGAAGAAAGACCAACAGCACTACTCGTAGAATACTGGTGGATGAGCACGTTATACACTAGGTTAACGAGTACGTATACAAGAACAACTAAAAAGAATAATATTAAAATCAACTAAAAAAAAAAACTTGTGTGTAATTATGTACACGCGTTAGAAGTTATACTTCTTAATACACAACTTGAACATATTTATCAATTTTCATACCACCTAGAACTAACTCCATGCTGTTATTTTTACGATGCGCGCGCACTGTCATACCACCTGGAACTAACTTCATGCTGTTAAATTTTTTGGTGTCGGTGTGCGCGCGCATCGTAAAAATTCACTCTCATCATTTTTCTCCATCGCGCCAAAAGAAGTATAACTTCAACAAAGACATCATTATTAAAACGGATGATATTCCACAAATCAAAACTTAAATAAACAGAATCTAGACTAGAATAAGTTGGTAGAAATTTGCCTATAAAACCAGTTCCCGGCTCATAAAACATTTTAAAATATTTGTGTGCGCAGTGTAACAGGAACATTGTAGCGGCTCTCCCGTCATGTAGGTACACTAACGGCACTAAAAGCCTTTCACGCGTCTTGTTTGCGCCCAACCTTATTTACTCCTTTTGTTAGCAGTGACCACACGCCGAATGCATTTACCTGCGGTATACCATTATCGAGGACTAACAGGAATGGTAGGTAAGGGTGCAATTCCTATAAAAGCGTTAACTGCAACAGTGGCGCCGCGACGGCGTAGCGTAGCATTAGCTGTACTAGTCAAAATACTATGGACACATTAGCTTAGTAAAGTAGCTAACACGATATTATTAAATAAGAATACAATAATTGTAAATTATTTTAAATATTAGGATTTCTGTAAACTGTTTTTATATTCTGTGCAATAATGTGTATCTATATATCAACAGATTTTTTCTTTCTCAACATAAATCTTTGCAAGCTTAATTGTTGCTAAACACCTGTGTCACAGGCAAGAAGTGACTACCTTTAGTTTATATTCATAGTAAGGAATAAACTAAAAATAGTCACTTACTTAGTAAATAAAATAATCTTTATTTCGGACCAGTTACGTCTATAGTGGGTTAGTAAAACAAAGAGATCTTATACATATTGTTAGTATTTTATTATTTAGAGACTAGACAGGGGTTCGGCTGACATTTACTTGCTATCATATTTAATAGAGGCTTATACCTTCCTGCTATGGTTCTCAGGATGGAGTTGGAACTGTTCCGAACTCTGCAGAACGTGACATGGAAACTATCAACGTGTGCTTCCGCGAGCATGCCAGACGCACTCCAGAAATGGGGCAGCCCTCTCAACGTCCTGAACCCGTTAATACAATTATTATATACATGATATGATTATTCTAAATACGGTTGTATCCCTGTACAATACGTTTGATAGGGTTCAATTTTAATACATAGGAAGGTATAATTATATAATACATAATAGATGCAAAATTAAGTTATGACAATCTATACATATAATAAAATCGTAGGAAAGTCAAAACTATACATTGAATATTTTTTTAAAGGATACTTAGGGCGTGATCTACTATCGATATCGAAGTCACAAATATAGTTTTTAGAATTTTTGTCTGTGTGTCTGTTTGTCTGTATGTATGTCCGGGCTAAACTCAAAAAGTACTCCATGGATTTACTTCAAATTTTGCATAAATATTACTAAGAGGTCGGGTCAACATATTATTATAGGCTACATATTATCTCGCTATCACCTACGGGCGGTCCACCCCCGTAGATGATAACGAGATACTGTGATAATTTATAAAATTTAACGCGGGTAAAACCGCGGGGCACAGATAGTATACAATACAATAAGAATTAATTAACACAGTTTTCTAAGAAGAACTTTTTAGATTTGTGCTTAGTAAATTAATCAGGTGGGACGATTGCGTCTTTGCTGATTTGGTAGTAGGTACATATCAAAGTTTAGGATTTCCGTATTTCCCGAAGCCCACACAGCTTTCCGCTCTTTTTATTGTTTGGGTGTGTTGTTCGTGAAGGGCGGCGGCGGTGGTTTTTTACACTGGCGTGATGGCTTTTAGCGCAGTTTGTTTGGTGAGCACAGTGTTAGAACATTTGTAAATCTATTATAAATAGGACGAGGCCACCAGCTCCATTTACCTCCTTTTTTCTGTACTGAACGCGTTATAACGTGTGAAGGAGTCTGAATAAGGATGCATTAATACAAAATAAAATTTAACCAGAAACAATTCACTAATATTGAATAAGGATTGGGCTCTGACAAGTGTTTTATGCTTCTGTAAAATATATGATTAATTTTATACTTTTCATTTAATAGGAAAACGTTCTTATATTCCAAATTATTCTTAAAATAGATTCAATTTTCATATAACGATGAGCGACAGGGTGTTATTTTTATGTGTAAGATGTAATTAAGCATATTGCAATCAGATGCTTATTAAAATTGAGCAATTTAATAATAATAATAATCTAGGCACAATGTCACACAGATCACCCTAGCCCCAAACTAAGCAAAGCTTGTACTATGGGTACCAGGCGACGATATACATACTTATATAGATAGATAAATACTTAAATACATAGAAAACATCCATGACTCAGAAACAAATATTCGTGCTCATCACACAAACATTTGCACTTACCGGGATCGAACCCAGGATCACCAGCTTTGTAGGCAGGAGCACTACCAACTAGGCCATGGTGACCGTATAGATAGAGATAAAAAAGATAAGATACACAAAGATATGCCGAGATGCCGAGCGGGATCGAGAGCAAGCTGATCCCGCTCGGTGGCCTCCTTCTTGAGCATGTCTGTCTCACAGAAGGACACCACGGCGTACCATTTGGTGGAGTGTTACTCGCAACAATATTAATTCTAATTACTAAGAATATGTTATTAAATTATATATTAAAGTTATATCATAATATATTAAAATATTAAAGCCTTGTCTAAGTGTCTAAGTCGTACTACCTCTTTTTTTTTTCTTTTTTTTTTTGCGGGGTGGAAAATCCTGCATGGATGTCCTCCGCCTTGGGGGAGGCGGAGGGGTCTGTCAGACTCCTACTGACTAAAAACCACCCCGGTGTTCCATCTCACACCTGCACCGGGGGTCGCGGGAACAAACGATACTTCCGCAACCCCTAGCTGGTGCTGGCCCATACCTGCGGGCCTCCTCGCATTAGCGGGGGGAGTGAGGTGTTAAACTCCCCCGCAACGTCTAAGAGGGGCGCGCGTGGAACACGTCGCGCCGCCGCCTCGGGTCCAGATGTGTAGTGGGCGACGGACGCCCCCGAGTCCGTCGCCCCTGGACCCATTTAGGGGGGCTGGAAGAGGGCGTTGTCCGCCCTCCGCCGACGCCCGGTGCGTCTGCTGCGGGCCGGGTGAGAGGATGAGATCTCCCTCTCCCTTTCCGCAGCTTCCTTCCGCGAGATCACTGTCTCGCAGAAGGAAACCACCGCGTCCCAGGACTCCTCGCCGCCAACCATCGACTTCACGACAGCCGGCAGCGACAGGTCACTGCCTACTCCAGAAATGAGGGCACGGCGCTGCTCCTCCCAAGCGGCACACTCTGCCAGCGTATGCAGCGCCGTGTCCTCCCGACAGTCGACGCAGTGGTGACACCGGGCGTCCGGCTCCCTGTTTATGCGACACAGGTACTTCCCGAAGCAGCCATGCCCCGAGAGTACCTGCGTCACCCGAAACGACAGGGAGCCATGCCTCCTCCCGAGCCAACGCTCGAGTACCGGCCGGACCGCCTCGATAGTGACGAGGCCGGCGGTTGGGCGCGAAAGCCTGTCCCGCCATTCCACCACCAGGGCCTCGCGAAGCTGCGACCGACGCAGCTCCATGTGTCGCTGCATCGGCCGCTCGCCTTGCGCCAGCATCTCCTCGCGCCACCGGTACAGTGACGCGAGTACTTTCGCCTCGAGGTCCCAGGGCGGGGATCCGGCCAGTACACAGGCCGCCTCGTAGGAGACCGTGCGATATCCCCTGATGACTCTGACGGCCATAGCTCTCTGCGGTCTCCGCAGAACAGCAATGCTACCGGCCGTCAGGTCAGCCGCCCAGATCGGGGCCCCGTACAGGGCCATCGATCGCACGATCCCCACGTAGAGCCGCCTACAGGCCGCGCTCGGGCCCCCCAGATTGGGAAGCAGCGTTGACAGCGCCCCAGCCGCGCCCATCAACTTAGGCACCAGCCGCCGGAAGTGGGGTCCGAAGTCCCACCGGCTGTCGAGCACCAATCCCAGGTACTTCATGGTAGGCTCGACAGCGATCCGGACCCCCCCGACCACAATATGTGATCCGGGTGGCGGCGCCCGCCGGGGACCATGGAACATCATGGCCCCCGACTTGTTGAGGGCCACCTCCAGGCCGAGGCGCCGGATGCGGCTCACCACCTGTGAGACCGCAGCCGTCGCTAGCAACGCTGCCTCCCTGTGCGAACTCCCACGGGCCGTGACCAGCGTGTCGTCCGCATAACACGTCAGGTCCACGCCCGGCTGGAGTTCGCCCCTCAGCACCCAGTCGTACCCGATGTTCCACAGGAGTGGGCCCAAAACCGAACCCTGTGGAACACCGCACGACATTGAGTGCCGGTGTCCGCCATCTCGTCCCACGTAGGTGACGCACCTCTCCGCCAGGTAAGCCCGAACTATGTGGCGGAGGTAGGAAGGCACCTGATGATATCGCAGTGCCTCCCGAATGCAACTCCAGGGCAGGGTGTTGAAGGCGTTGGAGATGTCCAAGGACACCGCCAACATCACCCCACCCCGGGACACCGCTTCCTCCGCCAGGACTCTCACCCTCGACACAGCGTGGATGGTAGAGCGCCCATGCCGAAAGCCGAACTGGCTCTCGTCCAGGTCCGGCCCCTCTCCGCACAAGTGGCCGACGAGGCGGGCTGCGATTAGCCGCTCGAGCAGCTTGCCTACCTCGTCCAGCAGCACTATGGGCCGGTACCCGGACGGTGAGTCTGCAGGGCGCCCCGCCTTTCTGAGCAGGACCAGACGACCATGTTTCCACAAAGTGGGAAACTGGCCCCGCTCAAGGCACGCTGTGTAGAGTCCCGTCAGTTGGGGACTTAGCTCTTTCAGAGCGAGGGCCAACGCACAACCGTGAATCCCGTCGGGCCCCGGAGCCACGTTCTTGGCCCGGAGCCGCATCACGGCCGCCCTCAACTCTTCTTGTGTCACCTCTGGGACGCTGATGGCGTTATCCTCTGTAGGCTCTGCGGCTGTGGGCAAAGCCATCGGCGGTGGCGTGTGCTCCGCTCTTGCCGGGAAGAGGGCTGCCACTACTTCCTCCAGCAGCTCGGGTTGGAGACTCTCCGTGAGCGGAGGCGCCGCGGCTCGAAGTTTCCCTCGAACCGCACGATAAGGGCGCCCCCACGGATCTCCGTCCAGAGTCTCCAACATCTCCTCCCTGGCTCGCGTCTTGGCTTCACCGATGGCCAGCCGCAGAGCCTCCTTCGCCGCGCGGTACACCTCATACAGCGCGGCCTCTTCGTCAGGGACCCGACGACGTCTCCTCCGGTATCGGGTGTACTGGCGTCTGACCACCACGCACGCGACGCGCAACTGCGCGATCTCGGCGGTCCACCAGTACACCTGGCGCCGTCCTGTATGTGTGTGGACCCGGGGCATAGACGCGTCGCAGATTTGCGTCATCGCCCCGCGGAACCACAGCGCCTCCTCTTTGACGTCGACGGGTCCGTTCGTCGCCGACTCCCGGTACCAGGCCTGGACAATGGCGGCCTCCTCGAGAAGTTCCTTGTCGATGCGCTTACGCGCCCAGCGCGGACCGTCCGCTCGCGGGGCCGGTCGACCGCGGCCGCCAGTGGTCTGGGCGGAGACGTCGAAACGGATATACCGATGATCCGACAACGTCTCCACCTCCACGGCGACACGCCAGTCACGGACACGGCTCGCGACAGCAGGGCTAGCGAAAGAGACGTCCACTATTGAACCGCCCCGCTGCCGCACGCAAGTGTGGACCGATCCCCGATTTAGGACGGTCAGGCCAGTCGTGACCCCGTGAACCTCCTCCAGCACCTCACCCCGGGCATCCGTCACCGGAGATCCCCACGCCGCAGACTTGGCGTTGAGATCCCCGAGCAACAGCACGGGACGAGGGTGGAGCCGGCCTACGACGGCACCCAACTCGACAAGGAAGTTCTCGAAGTCGGCGAGACTCTTGTTGGGCGAAAAATACGCCCCAATCGTACCAATTCCGTCCACGAGGGCTGCTACCCAGCCGTGCCCTCGGGACGGGTGGACCAGAGCCCCGCCAATGATGGCCACCAAGCCGTCCAAGTCTCCCAACCAGTTATCCCTGGGGGGGACAAAGTACGGCTCGGCGACCACCGCCACGCGAATCGACCACTGCGCCATGCTCTGGAGCAAGAGATCCTGAGCTCTGGCACAGTGGTTGATGTTGCCCTGGAGGAAATGGAACAGCGCCATTAGGCCGTGTCCATTCCCTCCGCACCCCTCTCAGGCCGGGAGTCGGCCGAAGGGCAGCCAGGCTGTCGGGGGGGTAAAGAGCCCCCAGCAGCTTTAAGTCGTACTACCTCTAGCCTAACATTAAAGATGTCAAAATAATGCTCTTTATAATATTTATTAAGACTACTGCTCGCTGGCCGCAGAAAAAAATAACATCAGCTATTTCGAGAAGAGTATAAACTAACTGTAGAACGTGAAATTCACAGCACAGAGCTTATGATAGATTTTAGCGCAATTTGATTTCCCAATTTTGAGTTTAGGTTTTCAATTTTCATTGTGAATAATAATTTTAAAAACGATATAATCTTTCTCAAGTAACTTAGAACGCGGCAGTCGTATATTTCTCGAATATAGCCGACGGATAGCATCAATATCACTCACGCTATGACACATATTTCACGAATTGAAAATGTCCAACGTAAGTTCATTAAATACTAGCTGTGCCCCGCGGTTTTACCCGCGTTACATTTTATAAATTATCACAGTTCCTCCCCCATAGCGTGATAATATGTAGCCTATATGTTGACCCGACCTCTTAGTAATATTCATGCAAAATTTTAAGTAAATCCATGCAGTACTTTTTGAGTTTAGTCCGGACATACATACAGACAAACAGACACACAGACAAACATTATAAAAACTATATTTTTGGCTTCTATATCGATTGTAAATCACGCCCCAAGTATCCTTTTTAAAAAATATTCTATGTACAGTTTTGACTTTTCTACGATTTTATTATATGTATAGATATAGATATATGCTGTTAATCGTATCGGGTACCTACGATAACCTCATAATTGGGAAATCATAAATTCAATCGTCCGGCTGGGTATGCTCTGCAGTTGAGCGCCCATCCTGAATCGGTAGATTCTATACTTAGTAAGGTTAGATTCCCACTGGACAATCAAATTTATCATCACTCATTCTGAGTTATTCTGCCGCGCTTAGGAAAAACGCATTAACTACCTTTTTACAACTTCTGAGAAAAACATGTTTTAGTTTTTTTGTCTTATTTTACTTGTATCTCCGGAACGAAGCTAGCTATTGATGTGAAATTTGAACTAGGGGTAGCAGCAGAGTATACGATACACTCTGGCTTTTATTAATATTACTAAAATATTATAGTTTTATTTATAATTAAAAAAATAACTTATTGTTAGCAATCAATATGGGTTTATTATATTCAAACTTATCATAAACGCATTAAATATACTACATACGCATTAAATGCACTAGCATTTATACTTAGTCAAATATTTTAATGCACTTTTTAATATAATGTTTTTACCCCACTAGTTTATTTAGACTAACAATAAGTGCATTAACTACTTCGATTAATGCGTTTATGTTTAGCAAAATCTCTTAATTCATAAAAAAAACACAAAGTAAAGGAATTATTATTTAACACCTAGTCATGCACTAGTCTGATAAAATAAAAGATTTAACTCTATGCAAAGTCTTTATTTCTTAAAATAGCACTTAAAAACAAAACAATCACTAGTATTCATTATCACGTTGTACTTATTAATATAATTATTTATGACACATACTGAGATCAAAATCACCATAAGCATAATCGGTATAAAATATTTGAATATAATCACAAAATGGACGTATAAAAGATATACTTATTTACTCTAATTTATAAGAACTATAAACATCACAATTTCAGACTTTTAACAAATTATAAAATATTATTACGTACTAATAGGCATTTATGACTTTAAGTCAGTTAACAAACGGTAGGTAGCTATTATACCTTTAAAAAAAAGGAATAAAAAATCGACATAACAATAAAATAATTAATCCAAACTAGAAACACTATTACTATTAGAGGTAGGCAAATCGTGCCAGAAACGTCGCCTGTTTTCGGGCATCAAAGGCACTAGTTTGTTTATAATTTCTTCTTTTCTTTCTTTGGTGATTCCTCGCGGTGACTTCTTGCTAGGAAATTCTGGAAATTTTTTATTTTTTATTATTTTCGCCTGCAGGAAATCCAAAGTTATCCAATCACCTACATGACTTTCTTTGTACTTAATTAAATATTCACGTTTCTCCGCTTTGACAGACATTATATCTTTAAGATATACTCTTGGTTCTGTATTCTTCAGTTTATATTGAGACGACACATCTTCATAATTAAAAAAATCGGAAACTAACATAGTCTTTATAACACTTTTTTTTATTTGCGTTTTCCACAGCCTCTACGAAATCTTTGTAATCGTAAATCTTTTTATTTTTCATTGACATTTCTACCTGATGGTGGAAATGATCCGCTGACATGAACGTATGACCCGGCTCAAGATATTTAACTGTAACCGATTCTGTATATATTAGCTCACTGTTAACTATGTTAACAAGAAAACACATGAATGCCCAATTCTTATTTTGCGCAGAGCAGTTGTCGGCCCAGATAGATATTTTCTTGACATCTCGTTTGCTTAGCAAAAAAGCTCTGAACGTTGATATAATATCTTCCTGGCGACGACCGGAAATGGTTTCATTCCACAGAACAGCATAGGGTACATTATCGTCTTTCGATTTGCCAAGAGGAACAAAACTCTCGTCAAAAGCAATTATCCTTGGACAGAAAATACCACTTTTGAATTGTTCCATACGTGGTAACATTATGATTTTTTGCAAGTCTACCGAGAAGTAAATATGATCTTTTTCAGTTAAAGCTAATTCTGCATCTTTTTTGTATTCTTCTCTAGTTTTCGTGTATCGAAGATTGTGGTTTTGATATTGAACACACTTTGCGCAGGATTCTTGGTTACATTCGGAGCTGTCTTTATGTATCTTAAACAGAGCGCACTGCTCACATTCTTCATTTCCTAAATGTGTAAATGATATATTCATGTCTCGAAGTGTTTTACGATATGTTTCAAAAGATACTGTCATGTCAGGGTATTTTTCGATAAAATTTTCGTGCATCATTGTAATATTAATATCGCTGGGTAGGTAAAGTTTATTAGGGGCATGTTCTCGACGGTAGTGGGATATCGTTGGATTATAGTTTTGAATATGAGTTCTGATAATATCTTTATCTATAACTTTTGTGCGTTTGTAAGTCCCACGTCTGTCCTTTTGGTTATCGATTTCTTTGTTAAGTGCTGTATAAATGCGTCTGTTATTATTAGCATGATAGCCAAGAGTGGTCAAAAAGTATTTTTTACATACTTGAATTTTTCCTTCATTTACTGTAAAATAAAATCTGAATGAATGGTCTCTTTTAGCTTTTCTCTCTTCTGTTGTACATTTTCTTACCTGTGGCGTAATTGCCTCAATCATGCTTTTTATATATATCCCTCTTGATTTGTAGTTTAAATTTATGTATCTGTTATGAATAATCTGCCTTTCTTCGTTATTTATCTTGGAAGTACACTTCCTACGGCATTTTTCATCGCATGGAGATTTAATCGAACGTTTCTCATTATCACTATCTTTTTTCATCTGCAATCGTTCCGACAGTGGAACATCTACTTTACGTCTCTTTCGGAGTACACCAGATTTGGTGAAACCTTTGTCATTAGACGATGGTAACATAGAATCTTGTTCTGAAGTATCTACCAGGTCAATTTCTTCGGTGGCTATTGTAGAGCTAATTACTGTTATATCATCAGTAGGTTCTGAAACTATTGTAGGTAAATCTGTTAAGTTTTGGTAGGATGGCCTTGACGTACTTGGAACATTATGAATGTCAGCAAGTATGATTTGGGTACTCGTATTGCTGGTGGCTTTCTCTGAATCAAAAATATTAAGTATATCTTTTCTTGTTTGCCTTTTTACTGTTTCAGGTACATAGTCCTTATCCTTAACACTGTCATCAGACTCGTAAAAAGGATTATATAAATCAAGCTCATTGTCTTCAAGTGGCATATTTTCGTAACACAGCAAAGATGAACGTGTATCACGGACGTGTGGAGATGTGACCTGTGATGATGATGTTAGCACCTGATCTATGATAATTGTTGTGTTGATGTCCAGCTCGCTGGAATTGGACCACACTTCTTTTGTAGCTATGACAGTTGATTCGCTTTGCGAGACCTTTGATGTGGTTTCTTGTGACTTTAGAATTTCTAAGTTTTCTGTAACTCTAACTGCTGACGAATTAGATTCTTTCACATAATTATTTCGTGCCAAAGCCAAAGCTATTATGTGATCTTTCCTGCTCATGTTGACCTGAAATAAACAATAAAATATTGCTATACTGTGGCTGCCTCGAATTCGGTCAGATCTGACCTCGGTTTGTGATGATAATACTCTTACAGTGAGGGAAAACGTGACAGTTTAAGGCTACATAGACTATGCAGGGCATCCCAAGAGTGTCTCATAAAGAACCATAGGCCGTATACAGAAAAAGCCGGATAACCTGATGTAAAGCCACTGATCGTCGCTTGTCAGCGTTGCTCCGTGCGGGTAGTTGGGGCAAGTAGTTAGCGCCGAGCTACCTCGCATAACATGGCGTATTATGTACTCACATACTTACGTTGTTCGTAAGTACCTCTTTTTATAGAAAACACGCATAGCTCAACACAGTCAAAACGTGCTCGGCACGCTGGGTGATGTGGTAGTGTGAGAACCGCCTAAAAATGCAATTACCGCACGGTCGCACTCAAATTTATCGTGTCAAGAACAAGGAATTTCTTTTTAAAAGTCACTACAAGGAATCACCAAAGAAAGAAAGGAATTAATTGTATCCAAATAGCGCTTATTACCTAGATACCCGCGCATACCTACTATCACTGACAAGTTCGCGCCGGTTACAAACTAGGTTTCAAACATCTAGCTAAATATCAATAAAACTCATATTTCATTATATCGGTTAGATCTACAACGTAAATATCATAATAATCTATTATTAAATGCTATTTGAACAATAATGATTAGTTGTTATTACGTTGACAGACATTAAATACCAAAAATATGTAAATATTATTACTAAAAAACTATACCTAATTACCAACGGATATTATTTTGACATGAATTGTATTATATTTACATTGAATTAAAAAGTACCAAATTGAAGTTAAATAGTAAAGTGAAAACTTACCGCGAAACTCCTGCACCTACGCATGTGCGTCCAGCTTGCTTTGCGACTCCGGCGTAACTGGAGCCGCGACGCGACGCGCGGTCTTCTTCTCCCCACAACCCTTCCCTCCCCCGTGTCACTCCCGAAAAGTAACGCTCGCTTAGTATAAACGCACTATCTCAAATAGTTAATGCATTTTATGTGTTTGTATAAAAGTTAAACATAATTATTTGCTTATCATCAGTGCATCATGTAATCTTGTTGCTGTCATTCTTAGCACTAATACTTTATAACACTATACATGTTGCTTACAATAAACGCACTAACTGTAACATGATGCATTTATGTCTAGCGCGATATTTCATTCTAGAAGTGGAGACTGCACTAACTGTAGATGATGCATTTTTGGTAAATGTAACATTAATTGATATTTAAGTTAATGCGTTTATGATAACCAAAAAAAGCGCGTTCTAATAGAAATATTGAAATGGTCTCTATGACAAAGTTATAGAGCTCGTTTTTCTGATTCCAAATATCAATTTCGCAAAAAATCGCACTTAGTGCGTTTTTCATAAGCGCGGCAGTATTGTAACCCGTGGCGCGTTTCCCGCTCAAAACATCGAAAATACGCCGAGCGTCTCGTTCGGTTTACGAGTTAAATTAGCCTGTCGACTTGGATGACAAGAAGTGCTATTTTAGGTGTTTCATCATAATTATACTTAACATGTTATATATGATTATTTAGCTACTTAGATGAGCTACTGAATACAAGTAATAACTTAGTCAGCCGTTATGCTTATAAAGCATAAACGCGAGTTATTTGCGACGTTTTTAATTTTTTTATGTGGTGCTCACATTGGTATACTCATTTTATTACATTATCGCATTTTTGGACATAAAATAACTATATGTATCAAAAGTACATATTCCGAACATCAGTTTAAGCACACAATTTTTTGTCTGTACACTGTAATAAAACCATAAGAACAATTTACCTACGCTATAAAATCAAACACGCAACGGGCTTCTTTGAGTCCGGACACGTTCTTTTGAAAACACGTAATTATCGCCTTAAAATAATAAATATACTATTTCAGATGTATACTCAGAATTGTAAGAGAAAAGATAATTAAATACCACTACACCTACGTTTTTTTATTTATAATGTAAAAAGATTTATAAAAGCTACCGTCCGGACCAAATCGGATTTAACCAGATTACAGAGTGCAGACAAATTTAAAAATTAAACGAACTAGTAAGAGTTTAATCTGTTAAGTGTTTTGTTGTGTTGAATGATGATCGGATATAAAGACACACGGCATGGTGAACTTCAAATATGTTAAAAGCTTATTTAATTTAACGACATAATGTAAAAGCTTTCAGAAGTTATTATTTTGGGTTATTATTTTACTTAATTGAATTGACTTTTTTTACCCGTGTCTTCACCTGCTTTATGCGTCTGAAATGGTATTTGTATCTGGATATAAGGTATAAAAAAATAATGGAAAATACGTTCCACATTTCATTTTACAAGAACAAGACCAATCTGTCAGTTTTATAAATAATTATAATTTATCTATTTAAATAAAAATATCCTAATTTGTATCCCACTGTATATTTTACTTGGACAATTTATACACGTAAATATTTAAAATTTTCGACGCTTACAAGTTTATAAACCTTCAAAATTGTACGTGTCATTTATAATAATAATATTTATGGGATATTATTCACACACGGCCATCTGATCCCAAACTAAGCAGAGCTTGTACTATGGATACCAGATAACTGATATACTACATATACTACTTATCTTTTGAAAATATATACTTATATAGATAATTCTCAGGTCAAACAGACATGTTCATGCACACAAATATCTGTTCTGGATGGGAATCAAACAAAAAGCAAGCATGCCAACTACGCCAACAGTTGTGTTCTAGAAAAAAATACACAAAAGAGGTTTTCGGAGGCGAAAAATCGATCTAGCCAGGTCCCCTGTCGAGAAGTGAAAAGGTTGAGTGCTCATATAATATATATATCTTTGGGTCACCAATTTACTTATCTGTACTAAATTTCCACTTATATATTACAGTATCTTCGGAGCAAATTGACTGTAACAGACGGACAGACAGACACACAAGTGATCCTATAAGGGCTCCATTTTTTATTTTGAGGTGTTGAACTCAAAATATATATTATTTATAATGTACACGTGGCCAATAAGTCCTCACTTTTATACATATTAGCAAAATGTGGATAAGAAAATATTCGAGCTTTGAACACTTTGATATAATTAGGTAGTTAAAAAAGGTTAATAATTTCATTGTTATATTATATGTAGGTAAATTAAAGCGGTATAATCTATTTTTAAATTGAATTTCTTAAATAGATTTCCCGGCACTACGTACTATTTTGTACTTTTTTGATTACAGAATTATACTTTTACTAGCTGTTGCCCGCGGCTTTACCCGCATTAAACTTTATATATTATAGCCCACGTGTTAATCGAGGTGTCAGTTAACTCCATATCAAATTTTATTAAAATCGCTCTATCGTTTAGACGTGAAGAAGTAACAAACATACACACTCACACAGTCACACACTCACAAACTTTCGCCTTTATATTAGTAGGATTATGTTCAACTGTACGATATAACACTGATATATTTGTAGGACATTAGTTTGCGAAATACACTTAAAATGCCATGTCTCTATGAGATCATCTAATACTGTACTGTACTGGAAACATCAGTGTGGCGGATTTTCAGTTTGTTATAATTGAATCGTACAACAATTTTTATGTTTTTTCAGTAAGCTAATAAATCAATACACAAAATATTTGCTCCAATTTGTTACGCTCAAAATAAACACAGCATTCATAATAAAGAGAGTATTTCTTTTAGTATTTTTGTTGGACAATAATCCCGACGTTTCCCTCCTCCCAGTATAATATAGACTGCAAACGCAAAGCTCCCAGCCGATGTTATAATGCGGACTAATCAGGCGTGTTAGTTCCGCAAACAGCTCGAGCAAGCAGAACTTAGGAACAATGCACTTAGTTACCCATTAGGGGGCACTAATAACGTATATTCTACATCTATACCAACACGTTAACTATATATCCATTATCCATTAACACTACTTTTACTTAAACTACTACTCATTTGATTATCTAGTGACACGTGTATTAGGGCATACAGCGACCTGCGTGTCCAATATAACAACGCGCTTAGGGTACTGCTGGGGCTGCCGTGGCGGTGCAGTGCGTCAGGGATGTTCGCCGAGACGCGTATTGACGGGTTCGCAGCTATCATGCGAAAAAGGTGCGCTTCCTTGATGGCACGTATCCGTGGCAGCACCAACACTATCCTAAGAGTGTTTGTAGATAGGTGGGAGTCCCCTATGATGAGGAGATGGATGCAGCTACATGTTTATGTTTAATGTGAGCTAGTTATTTATGTTTACTAACAATATTTTTTAAGGAAATTGTTTACTAACACACTATGGACTTTGTCTGAAATAAATATATTATTATTATTATTAGAAGTATAAGGCAATTCGGTTTACATGTAATTTATCTTACGTGCAGTGATTACCTTCCTATAAAAACGCCCAGAAAGCGTATCTCATCGTAGACTGACCGAGCGATTATTAAAGTAAAATAATCTTTCCTACATAATAGTATCACATATAATTTGACAATAGCTTAATACAAACTAGCTTAATTATTACTATTATAAAAAGAAATTAAATATTTTCATACAATCCGTGTACCTAAATATCTATATGTAACTAGAAATAATTATGTATACTTAATTATTTTACTACAAACATGTACTGACTATTATAAAGCGCTTTTTTAAAGTCGTGAATAAAAACCTTATTATTTATAGTTATTAATGTGCAATGGGCGGTCTTATCGCTGCTGCAATTTCTTCCGGACCACCTAAAACGGAATATTATAATAGTATCAAAAAATAAACTAAATGGTTTAGACGGTTGAATTTGCAATTACTTATCAGATTATGTTAAGTATATCTGATCCACGTCCTGTATGTAACCATTATGATTGTCTTTTCATCTATCTTATAATTAGTTGTAAGTGTGGTGTCTTGTATATGGCTGACTGTTGCTATCTGAAATTGATATTTTATGTAACTATAAGTTTTCAATAAATATATAAGAAACAAATGATTTCGGTCTTCCGGTTCGTGGTCGCCACCCGAGAACCTTTCTGCCCCATCGGCCGTCAGTTCTACGAGCTATGTACCCTGCCCACTGCCACTTCAGTTTGGAAATTCTTTTGGCTATGTCGGCTACTTTGGTTCGCCTGCGAATCTCAGCATTTCTGATTCGATCTCGCAGGGAAATTCTAAGCATAGCCCTTTCCATTGCTCTTTGGGTGACCTTGAGCCGCCTGATAAGGCCCATAGTGAGCGACCTCGTCTCTGTTCCGTAAGTCATCACTGGCAACACACACTGGTCGAAGACTTCCAACTTGAGACACTGCGGTATTTGAGAGTTTTTAGTTTAGTTTAAATTAATTGTATCAAAGGTTCAGGTTTAGGTATTTTAATCAGGTTAAATACAATTCTTTTGCAGAATCTCGAAAATCTCACAGTGCTTGACATGTGATATACACTCGCCTCACAGATGGAGTATATTTGGCAAAGACCTAATATGACACAGAGAGTACGAAATAAGTTCCATTCCAGTATGAGGATTAGGCGAGAGGCGCACTGGCAGAATTGAAACGAGATTGCATGTAAATGGGCGAGGGTGCTAGGATACTGGCCGCCCGCCAGCACCAATGTACCAACAAAAATAACATCACAGAAGGAATGTAGACGCGTAAGCCATGATTTTGTTGATTAGATTAGATTTTGTATATAAAAATGAAACTCCTAACGCGGCCTGAGTTAGGGTTGAAGGAGGAGTTAAGTGATTGTTAACTTATTACGTAAGAAAAATTCGTTAAAAATATCATGGACGGTCACTCCATGATATTTTTTAACGATTTTTCCTCTCTCTCATTATTTTCCCTCTCTTTTTCTACTATATACCTGTGTGTGTGCTTCCGGGTATTAAGTTTTAGGAAGGAATAGGCTCGCGTCGTGAAAGTTGCCATATCATAGCGGATCGCAAATAACACCGCAGTAAATTGATTCCAAAATGTGCACAAAAGTTTCTTGTAAAACGCACTGTGACAAGCAACCATTAATACATGTGATATTATTAGTATGATGTTTGCACTTCTGGTGGAAGATCTGGGACGAAATGTGGCGGCAAGTACAAGTTCAAACAATTCCTTAGATTACTTCCCGTGATAACTGTGGTAAAGAACACAGTAAAATAATCAAATTATGGTATATAATTTGTATTACATTACTAATTATAACTCTATTCTAACTATTAACCATGTTAGTTAACTCATCAATACATGAAGAATTTTCAAAATTTCAGGTGCAATCGAACATTTCACTGCATGCCGGCTTATCAAATGGATGATTACCATGGGCCCTTTTTTATTTTTTTTTTTACATGGTGGAAATGCAAAATGTTACGCATACCCGCCGCTTGGGGAGGCGACGGGTTATGTGGGACTCGCCGGGCTAGTCCCGGGATACGCACTAAAACCACCATGGTAGCCAGCCTCACATTGCCTGTAGCGGGGGCTCTGGGTACTCGTGAACGATCTCGCCAGTACCCCCGCTGTACACTGAGCGTCTGAGACTCTCCTCCGGGGACGGGAGGGGCCCAAATGCCTCATCCCCTCCCCATCACGCACAAGCGCATTTAAGCAACCTGACCTACAGCAGGTTACCTCTTCCCGGGACCGCTTATATAAGACGAGTGGAGTGCCCCTCCTCCAAACGCCAGCGGTCCCAGGGATTACCATGGGCCCTAGCCTAAGGTACAGCGTGAGTATTTATATTCTATATGAGTAGCTTAAACTGCACGTCTTCTCGATGAAAGTATCTTCACTCATTACAAAACAATTGATTCGCTCATCGATAGAAAACGGGCAGGACTGGTTCTTTTAGCGGGAAAGGACGAAACGGGTACCAACTACCCGTTGGTTGATCTACCAACGGGTAGGCTGGTTTACCAACTTGATCATTTAAAAAACCGTTGTGCGAATTGGATTCGCGCACGAAGGCTTCCGTACCATTATCTATAAAAACGAGCAAAGAATTTACGTTTGTTGTATGGGTGCCCCCTTATATATTTATTTTATTATGTTTTTTAGTATTTGTTGTTATAGCGGCAACAGAAATACAAGCCTGGTGACAGACGGACAGACAGACAGCGAAGTCTTCGTAATAGGGTCCCGTTTTACCCTTTGCGTACGGAACCCTAAAAACACCATGGCTCAGCACAAGCAACTGTATCTCTATTATGAGTTTTGCGACTCTCACTATCGCCTCTTGTATAACGCGGCAACATATGAGAAACCAACACGCCTTCTTGTCTTTGTATCAGTCTCACTCTCTTGTCTCAGCCTGTAAGTTGTCCGTCACTTTAGACACGAACGGCTTCAGACATGTGTGCACTTTAGTTCTGCGGCCTCCCCTCTGGTGGACTTCCTATCCATGTACCACGGAGGCTATGTTCTGTATGAGCAAGTGCATATGATTACGATTTGGTTGAACCAGCTTAGCGGTTCTATCACAATACTAGTGTACTCGGACTAAAGGACTGGCAGTCTGGAGTCTGGAAGTTGGTGGTGTTATACACGTGTCTTGGAAAACACGTAATGCGTCGGTCACGTCGGTCCTGTGTCTGACCCTACTTTTTTTATGTCAGAGGTCGACAAATGAGCAAGTGGGTCACCTGATGGTAAGTGATCACCGCCGCCCATGGACACTCGCAACACCAGAGGAGTCGCGGTTGCTGACCCTTCTCCCCACCCCGATGAGCTCTGGCGACCTTACTCACACTCAGAAACACAACATTAAATTATTAATGTTATTATTAAGGAATGTCTTCTGTAAGGTGGAGGTACTTCCCCAGTCGGGCTGCTCTTCGAGCGAATGAATGTTGTGCCCTACTTCTCTCTTGCTGGATAATATATAATGATAACATATATAAAATAATATATAATATAAATATTACATATTTTGAGTTTTATTTAACAGCAATAAACTATAACTATATATAACGTAATCTTGTTATTGAAGTACTGAAACACTTGAAAAAATAAGTATAGCTATCTAATTGATAATACCAAACTTACTTAAGTTAGGTATAATTATTAATTAGATGTACATAATAATAAGTATATGCCTACATACTACGAGTGCGACAAGTTCTCAACCAAATTCAACAAGAAGTTTATTTTTCTTATTATTTATTTTTCTTGTTAGTATATAACTTGAACCGACGGCCGCTGAGGCAGAAAGGTTCTCGAGTGGCGACCACGAACCGGAAGATGCAACGTCGGCAGACCCCCACAAGGTGGACGAAGATCTTGTGCGGGTCGCGGGAAGCCGCTGGATGCGGGCAGCGCAGGACCGGTTATTGTGGAGATCCTTGGGGGAGGCCTTTGTCCAGTAGTGGTCTTTCGGCTGATATGATGATGATGATATAACAATATGTAAGGCGATTTATCCTTTGTCATCTGAGATGGTATATAATAAATTATGTTTGAATCAGAACACATACTTAGGATTTATAAATACAATTGAAAGTCAGTCCATTCCAGTTCCAACAGTTATCATATTACAAGTTGTGTAGATTACATTTTTTCTCCAAATAAAAGGGGTTGGAAGCTTTTTGCTTGCAGTCACTACTGTTCATGTGGTCATGAAGAGTAGTGACTGCAAGCAAAAAGTTTGGTAATCGGCTCGATACGCACCCAGTGACATTTTCACCGGTGTATGGTTTTATTAAAAGTTGTATTTTATTGCTTCACCGTTTTTATAGTTCACCTTTGAATGGTTGAAAGAGTTCATCAAATCGTAAATATCTAGTTGTGTTTGCGGAAGTAATAAAAATTCCCAGAAATGAATGAATTGGATTTTAAATAAAATTGTTGGTGATGTTAAAGTGCTGCTGACCGATTGTTGGTTAAGGTGCCCAGTCACAACGGAGACTAGAGCTGTGGCCATGGGGTTTAAATGCGCGCTTTTTTTCGGGATGGCCCGAAAATGTTCATTGGCATTTCATGTGACATAAAGAGAGGTAGGGCATAGCGTTAATTCGCCTAAAGAGCAGCCCGACTGGGGAAATATGTCCACCTTACAGAAGACATTCCTTAATAATAACATTAATAATTTTAAAGTTCTGTTTTCGAGTGTGAGTAAGGTCGCCAGAGCTCATTGGGGTGGGGGGGAAGAGTCAGCAACACTTGTTTGCTGACTTTTTAAGGCTGGCAACGCACCCGCGACACCCCTCGTGTTGCGACTGTTGCGAGTGTCCATGCGCGGCGGTGATCACTTACCATCAGGTGACCCACTTGCTCGTTTGTCGCCCTCTGAAATAAAAAAAATAAAGGCTATTTTTATTTTGGTCTAAACTGAGGATTCCCGTATTAATATCCTTTCGGAGGATGTAGGTGTTAACAAAGGAATCCTATATTTTATCAGCCAGTGAATAGTGTTCTTTTGTTTAACACAGAGCGCCTAGACCGAATTGGTACAGGGTGATGATTCAAGACCCGCCGGACGATTAAATTTAAAATTTGCATTTCTGAGATTATAACTAATAATAGTAAATAAGTAACAAATAATACTTACCTTAAACCTACATAAATATAAATTAAACTAAACCTACCCGTTATCGGGGAGCGTGCCTAGAAGGCTCGCACCATTACTACGTTACTTACGTTAATATTCATTCTTTGATCACTATAAAGACCAGCTTTCTGGTCACAATGAAGCGCCAGTTAATAATTTTGAGGATACGGGCACTTGTACCCTATAGACCAAGCTTTACGCCACGGACACATGTCTAGTGTCTGTTGTGATAGGATTTGCATTGCGAATAATGCTATAACATTACATTTTTGTATATAGTTTTAGTTTAAAATTATTCTTAGTTTTCAATATGTATTTTGTTTTTCAGCCGGGACCGTCCGCTTGAAGTGTCCTCGGAAGCATAGAGGCTCAGAAATTAAACCACGTGTTGCGGTCACATATCTGCACACTGCCCGCGCGGCCGGGAACGTAATCTCGCTATTTCCGGACTCCTAAGTGCAAATAACTATGAGTTTCTAAAAGGCACGATCTCAATTACAATTGGAGCTCGATCGAATTCGAATATTTCATGCGAATGGCTTAATCATTTGGCTTAACCCAATATTTAAGTAACTAAGTAACGTTATATAGTTTAACTTTATAGAACTACTTAAACTTAATGAGCTTTAGCAGTTAGTTGCCGATAGCATCGCACAATTCAAATATTAGTCGATATTAGCACCAAAGTACCCGAACTGATCGTATGGAACGATTTCATAGTGCTCCACGAATATATTATGATAGCTACATTTCCCATCGGGCGTGTTACAGCTACATTATCATTTTCATGGCGCTTTGCCTTCTGAATTTATACTTTTAGATGAGGCAGTTCAAAAGATATTTTGTTTGCTTCTAGCAAAGAATAATTTTATAATATTGTTCCATAAAGAGGGTGAAAAGTAATGACAGGACTTTAGTTGGAAAAATGGATTCCGCATTCCCGTGAACGATAGTTCCATGTGCAAACAGGGCAGAGAAAAAAGAGATAAGTTGCTGTGGCATGGGTGATAGACTATAAATAAAGGTTAAGTATGAGTGCCTTCTTTATTATAACTTATTTATTTTTATTAGGATTGGGGAATGTCCCCGCAAAAATTGTCTACGGGTGGGGATGTCGGACTCCCACCGACTAAACCTAACCTGCCGTGGACTTCTCTTGGCTCCTGATGGGGGGAGCCCCGGGAACACTGGTACACTGCTCCGGTGGCCCCCTTTCGCGCCATTTCCCCATTCCCTGATATTCGGGACACAGGGAGGGCTCTGGGTGCCCTCCCCTATGAGTGACTTCTAATAAATACTATGCAATACTTGGTTTCAACATAACACTTTTATTCTTTTAATTAAACAACATCATTTGTTTATTCGTATATCTTCCTTACACAGCACTAGGATGCCTAACAAAAGCTACATCGCACACGCAAACACAATCAAAAACCAACGTGCAAGTTTGTGAGCCATTTCTGATAATTACCAACTTATTTACTACACCAAAGCAGAGAGAATTCCACCTTATCTTGTAGGAAGCAGACGTGTCTCAAGTGCACGTGGTAGTGGAATATGGCGGCGCTAATTAGACAAAGTAAGCCCCAAAGCGTGTGTACGGCGACGCGCTCAGACCCGCTCATTTACTAATTGTAAATTAAACTTGTTCGGCTGATTGTTAAGATGAGTGCTTCGAACGCTTTGTAACTAGTTTGTGAAGAGATGTTGAGAAAACAATTTAATTTCAGTCTTACTGTTGTATTGAATGTTTCCTTGCGAGCACAGTATTTAAAAGCGGTACACATTCAAGATATAAGAGTTACGTAGTGATATTATGGTATAATATTTTGGTATAATATAATAATAGCGAAGCGATTACCTCGAGGAATGTGGAGAGTTGAGTTGAATGTGTCCAATACACGGTTTTCTTTTCTACCAATATAAGACCACATTTACTAAAAATCTAAACAATATAAAAGTTGAGCAATAGGTGCTAAGCTGGAGCTTAGAGGAGATCTAATAATAAATTATTCAATTCAACAAGTTTCAAACAATTAATGTTTGATGAGCTTGAAGAAAATACAAAAATGGACACTCTTTTATATCCTCATTGACACAACAATAATTACATTAATGTATTGAGTTTGTTGTACGATATTTTCGCTGTAAAAATGAATCTTTGTCCTGTATGAAGAATAATAACTTGCAAGGATTCTGCATTAATTTGGTATCGTGCCAATCTCGTTCCTGTATTATTCTCTCTGGAAAAGAAAATATCAATATACGAGCTTCTATCTGTGTTGGTATTCATTTAATTTAGATTTTCTTTTCATAATATGTATTTGAAATTGAACAAAAATCGGGCTGAATAAAATACCCCGGTAGTTTAATTCCCCCAAAATCTTTTATCGTCTGGTATCTGAATGTACTGGCAGTTGCAATCGGTTTAAAAGCGTACAGTCTTATAATGAAATAATTTGTCTGAAATTTACGAAAATAATCCATAAACGATTTCAATATTTTAATTGAAGTGCTGCACCAGGACAAACAATCACTGAAATAAAATACATACATTTTATAACGACAATATTTATTTCAACAAAAAATATTAATGGAAATTATTTCCGGATTTACCATTAATATCCGAAAATCATTAATATGATGGAATATTTTGTTAAGTAGAACGATTTAGTTATGTTATGGTCAATATTTGGTACGTTGACAATAGTTGTTTCAAGTGGCGTTTATATACTTAACTATATTACTTTAATGACCTACTTAACTAGTCTATTTTGTTATTTTTCGTAGGTAATGTATACCTGGACAAACCTTTAATGTTAACACCTAAACTTACAAAGGTTTATGCGAATAAATCAGTTAAAAATAAATAAGTAATTGACCTTCCTGCCATATGTATATGTACAAATGTTGGTTCCAGCTAATTTTCGAAAAAGCTGGACCTATTTTGACGGATAGTTTAATTAATATAGGTATAGCTGATGTTATAAAAAAATAAAAACGGTTTTTATTCACGTAGACTTTAAAAAAGCTCTTGTAAATAGTCAGCACATGTTTGTAGTACTATAATTAAGTACCTATACATAATTATTTTCCAGTTACATAAGTATTTAGGTATACGAATTGTATGAAAATATTTATAAAATTTATTTTATAATATTAAAATAATTAGCTAGCTTGTTTTAAGTTGTTGTAAAAGAGATTATGTTTAAGTTTAATTATCGAAATTTATAGTTTTAGCTATATTTTTCTACATATTGTCTTAATGGTTCTGTCTATAATGGAATGAAACAGTCCAATTCTTTGGGATGAAAATGTCTAGTTTTGTCTACCTGACAACGTGTACACGATTTCATATGATCGATTGAGGTATAAGACAAACAAACCCACATTCGCGTAACAAGCCTGATATGCCAATGTTTGTCCAGTATTAGGGCCACGCTCTGGTCTCTACCAATCGACTCAATTATGCCGTTCGTAGCATGTCACTGCCGACTGAACTGTAACATTGAAGCGGTTCTGTTTCCCGGAGCTCTGACAGTTTAAATTACATCCAGACTCCGTACAACTATTAATTATGGGTGAAGCGTATGAGGTGTGGTTGGTAAAATTAAAGAAAACAAATCACTACACTCAATAAACTTACAAATTTATTAAAAAAAAAAGTTAATTGGTCATGGGTTCTAAGCCCGTCAATTATTCTGCCCTATGGAGGTAGGCGCGCTATGTACTCTCCTGGCTTCGACGATGACGGTGATGTCGCGGAGTTCCAGGAGGTTGCCAGGCCGGAGGATGACCCACTGGGATAAGGCTGGTCTGTAGTATGGCGGTGTCAGTGACCGCCAACCAGGTACCGGTAGGTCCAATGTTGCGGTACGGTTAATGACCGTACCTTGGACCCTCGTAGGCCGAACTTTGGACCCTGGGAATTGAAGTCCACTAAATGAAATATTGTTTTAAATCAAAGCCTCTCCTGTCTGTGATCGCGTAATGGTGATGAGGAAGCGGGAGTACTAATTACGCATAAAGCGAATGTGTGCAATTGTCACAGGCAGAAGCGGAGTTTACAAATTTAAGTTTGTTATAAAAATGTTATAGAATAATGGTGTGAAGCACCGCACATAAAATAAATTTAGTGTAAGCATAAGGCACAAGGCAAACTAATAATATGAAGTTGAATGAAGTTGACATGGTATTTGCCACAAGGTCAATTAAAGGTGGCCGTTACACGTTGCAATACCCTACTTGAGTGAGAACTAAATATTAATCAACACTTACCCAATATGGGGTTGTCACTGATTGTACCATTTACGTAATAATGAGAAGCTAAATGTTTGCGAAGCTCTCAATTGTTTTAGCACGATAGACGACACACAGTAAAAGAAAAATAAACGTTTCTTATTGTTACTGTGCATACGTGCTAACACATTGAGTGCGATCTCGAACTGAATGCTTAGCGACCGCTGGGCGGCTACCGAACCGGTTCAACGGGTGGAGAATTAATAATAAAATGAACTAAGGAGCGTTGTATAGAAATGCAACGTTACATGGGTCACACAAACAGTTGTCCGGCGCGGGAATCGAACCCGGGACACGACGCGGCGAGGCGACTGCCTTATATAATAATATGTAGTATATCAGTTATATGGTTTCCACAACACAAGCTCTGCTTAGTGTGTAAATAATGTCCCAGGATATTATTATTTTATATAGCATCTGATGCATACGTCTACATACTAAGTAATGGATACTTACGGATCATTTTCCGTTCTAAAGGTATTTCGTTTCATATAAACTTATCTACATTTTATCGAACGAAAGTATATTGCTTAGCCTCCCGTCTCGAAAAGGTCCGTGTTATAATTGCTTGACCCGAATTAGAAGCGGTTGGGTATCTGCGGCCGAGACTTGCATACTGATACATGCTCTGACTCTGCTCATATAGATTTTATATCAATTAGTAAGTAATCGTTATTAAAGTGTGGCGGTAGTTACCCTATTAAATTGTAGTTTTATAGCACTATCCACAATGCAAAGTGTAAATAAAATCAAATAGTTAAGCTACTAAAGATACACACTGGCAGATCAAATAAAATTTATGATTTCCCATTTTTGAGATTAGATAAACGCTTTGCATTGCGAATAATGCTATAAAATTTAAATTTAATAATTTGGAAGGTATTATCAATATGATATGATCTTTCACATGCAACTGTGAACATATCAGTCGGCCATGTTTCTAGAAAAACAAAACCGATAGATAATACCTACATCCTCCGGAAGGGTGTTAGCAAGGGAATCCTAAATTTGATCTGCCAGCGTGTATCGTTCGTAGCTTAAGCAGAGCGCCTACCCCGGATTGGTAGATGGTGCAGGTTCGAGACCCGCCGGACGATTAAATTTATGATTTCCCATTTTTGAGATTATAATATAGCTTTTATCCATCGATTTTGTTTTAGAAACATGGCCGACTGATAGGTTCACGGTTGCATGTGAAGATCACATCATACTATAATCACCATCCTCCGAAAGGGTGTTAGCTAAGAATCCTAAATTTGATCTGCCTGTATGTATCGTTCATAGCTTAATGCTGACAATCTACCGCGGATTGGAAGAGGGTGCTGGTTCGAGACCCACCGGCCGATTAAATGTAGGTACCTGTGATTTACCATGCTTGAGAGTAGTTATCTAAGTTAGTTAAAACTAGTTACTTGTTATCAGACACTCATGTGAGTATTTCACCTTCTCGGTTAGATACTAAGATGGACGTTGACATATGTACAAACCTTCTTGTTCTCAGATATTCATCTGAGTATTTTACCTTCTCGATTAGATACTAAGATGGACGTTGACATATGTACCAACCTTCTTGTTCTCAGATACTCATCTGAGTATTTTACCTTCTCGGTTAGATACTAAGATGGACGGTTGACATATGTACAAACCTTCTTGTTCTCAGATACTCATCTGAGTATTTTACCTTTTCGATTAGATACTAAGATGGACGTTGACATATGTACGAACCCTGTTGTTATCAGATACTCATCTGAGTATTTTACCTTCTAGGTTAGATACTAAGATGGACGTTGACATATGTACCAACCTTCTTGTTCTCAGATACTCATCTGAGTATTTTACCTTCTCGGTTAGATACTAAGATGGACGTTGACATATGTACCAACCTTCTTGTTCTCAGATACTCATCTGAGTATTTTACCTTCTCGGTTAGATACTAAGATGGACGTTGACATATGTACCAACCTTCTTGTTCTCAGATACTCATCTGAGTATTTTACCTTCTCGGTTAGATACTAAGATGGACGTTGACATATGTACCAACCTTCTTGTTCTCAGATACTCATCTGAGTATTTTACCTTCTCGGTTAGATACTAAGATGGACGTTGACATATGTACCAACCTTCTTGTTCTCAGATACTCATCTGAGTATTTTACCTTCTCGGTTAGATACTAAGATGGACGTTGACATATGTACCAACCTTCTTGTTCTCAGATACTCATCTGAGTATTTTACCTTCTCGGTTAGATACTAAGATGGACGTTGACATATGTACAAACCTTTTTGTTATCAGATACTCATCTGAGTATTTTACCTTCTCGGTTAGATACTAAGATGGACGTTGACATATGTACCAACCTTCTTGTTCTCAGATACTCATCTGAGTATTTTACCTTCTCAGTTAGATACTAAGATGGACGTTGACATATGTACCAACCTTCTTGTTCTCAGATACTCATCTGAGTATTTTACCTTCTCGGTTAGATACTAAGATGGACGTTGACATATGTACAAACCTTTTTGTTATCAGATACTCATCTGAGTATTTTACCTTCTTGGTTAGATACCAAGATGGACGTTGACATATGTACCAACCTTCTTGTTCTCAGATACTCATCTGAGTATTTTACCTTCTCGGTTAGATACTAAGATGGACGTTGACATATGTACCAACCTTCTTGTTCTCAGATACTCATCTGAGTATTTTACCTTCTCGGTTAGATACTAAGATGGACGTTGACATATGTACAAACCTTTTTGTTATCAGATACTCATCTGAGTATTTTACCTTCTCGGTTAGATACTAAGATGGACGTTGACATATGTACCAACCTTCTTGTTCTCAGATACTCATCTGAGTATTTTACCTTCTCGGTTAGATACTAAGATGGACGTTGACATATGTACCAACCTTCTTGTTCTCAGATACTCATCTGAGTATTTTACCTTCTCGGTTAGATACTAAGATGGACGTTGACATATGTACAAACCTTTTTGTTATCAGATACTCATCTGAGTATTTTACCTTCTTGGTTAGATACCAAGATGGACGTTGACATATGTACCAACCTTCTTGTTCTCAGATACCGAGAAGGTAAAATACTCAGATGAGAGTATTTTACCTTCTCGGTTAGATACTAAGATGGACGTTGACATAGGTAATAATATGTACAAACCTTCTTGTTCTCAGATACTCATCTGAGTATTTTACCTTCTCGATTAGATACTAAGATGGACGTTGACATAGGTAATAATATGTACAAACCTTCTTGTTCTCAGATACTCATCTGAGTATTTTTCCTTCTCGGTACTAAGACGGAAATTGACGTACAAACTTTTCAGACTATTCGAACAAAGCAATATTATTATGCCGCAGGTAGTTGGTTCGATTCCCACCAAGGACATGCATTATCTATGGAAGTATGTTTTTACAAAAAGGAAAAGTAGTATCTATACATATAATAAAATCGTAGTAAAGTCAAAACTGTACATTGAATAATTTTTTAAAAGGATACTCGGGGCGTGATTTACAATCGATATCGAAGCCAAAAATATAGGTTTTAGAATTTTTGTCTGTTTGTCTGTATGTATGTCCGGGCTAAACGCAAAAAGGACTGCATGGATTTACATCAAATTTTGCATAAATATTACTAAGAGGTCGGGTCAGCATATAGGGTACATATTATCACGCTATCACCTACGGGGGAGGAGTTGTGATAATTTATAAAGTTTAACGCGGGTAAAACCGTGGGGCACAGCTAGTATGAAATAAATGCACACATCTCATGTCAAAAATGCCATGTCGAGTGTGTATCATACTAATAAAATGTAGTATACTGGTAATATGAGGTGCGCGTGTGCCACCAACCCGTGTGCTAACTCAAATACAACAAACACTCTTGTACCTAAATATGAACCGTGCTTACGTGAAAGGTGTGAATAGTAATATATATATATATATATATATATATGTATCATTCAAAGTCAATTGAACTTCTGGAAGCCAATCACGCCATGCTCCTCTCTAAGGCTACTCTCAACCATCACAAGAATACACTTCACCGCGTGCATGAACCACTCCACCCGACCAGTAGAGCCAGCAGCTATGAGGTGAAACCCCATACTATGGTCACTACAAAATTGTTTGGAGTCTGCGCCCAAGCAACATCTGCCCCAATCCGCAATAATCCTTTTCAGATCACCAATCACGCAAATAGCCTTTCCCAACGTTCTGAGCACACTAGCTGCATCCAGAGGCGCAGTATATTCAAGAACTTACCTAGTAAAATAGTTTATCATAACTGAAGAGTACTTCCTACCATCGCTCCCGCCACCAAGCCTCCCCGCGATGTCTGCACTAATTGTGTACTACGGTGCAGGCACCATAGGTACAGTTGAGCCTCCTACACTCCGAGCAGCCCATAAGAGCTAATTCAGGGTAAATATTGTGACGCGCGGTGGGTCAGAGGATTGGAAAAGAAACAAGCGTTTTCAAGGGAACTTAATCGGCATTGACAGTAACAGTTGGCTCACCACCAACATCACGGAACGCACACACACTCCAGAGTCCCGGCGACCAGCTCCCGTTAAAAGTCGACACGTGGCGCCTTTCAGAGCCCCCGTAACGAGCACTGCCAAAGCCAAAGTCCTGAATTACACGACCTACCTCACAATGTGTAGGGAACACTTGGCACCGTTCACCCTCACTGACCTCTTGCACCCGTTCAGTCCTCTACCCATACTTACACCTCTCAACTCGCCCTCAATCTCACCCGAATCAAACTCACCGTTCTGGTTTAACATTCCGTCCATATACCCCTAAATTGTTCCATACTTCAAACATTTCGAAAGTCATATTTTTCTTTCGGAAAATCCTCGCTTATATAACAGATTAATCGCAATATTTTGGTCCCCGTCTCCACCCATCTCACTCTCTTTAATCTGGAAACATCTATTGTCAATTTTTGCATTAAGAACTTTGTAGGTCCTTTTCATCAGCCATCCTTTCTCCCCTGTTCCGGCATTATGTAGAACATTCTAGCGATTTTCCAAAAGCCTCCAAAAACCCTTACTGGTACTAAGGTTCGAAGCCTGAACGTGACAATATTATTAACACAGGTACTGAAGTGAGAATCTGAATTAGGTATCTTTTCATGAGTTTCCGTCCACTGGACGCTACCCTTGAATTTTGTAATGGGATACAAAGGTCCGAATATTTACGTAAATTCCCATATACATTTTCTAAAATATGAAGCGAAAAGAATTGTCTCACTTGAGATGCGGTTTAAGGAGTTGTCGCGTCTAATGCCTCAATTTTAAGAGGGTTTGGTTTAATATTACCATACCATATTTAAATGACCATAACAAAGTCATCGGTAAACGACGCCTTTCACAAAACTAGTACACGTTACGCCACCGCAATTTCCTACAATATCCTACCTATTAAAAAGGGCTCAGAAAAGCAGTCATCCGGAATTTTATGAAATAAGACGGTCGTTGTAAAATCACCTGTTTTCACTATACTAGAAATATGTATGAGATGTGCATTACACTTCACCCTTTTCTACTTCTTTCAAATACACGAGATCCGAACATTGATTACCCAGAAAGTCCAAAGAGATTACATAATATAATCACCAAGCAATTTGAACTAACTGTCAAAGAAAATGGAATTCTCTCACCCAGTGCTGTCACCAGAATCCCTCTCGAAGCGTCTCGTTCACATACATAAACTTTTTTTTTGTTGTTCCACCGCCAATATATTTGTCAGGTAACGTGATCTCGATATCGCCTGGTTTGCCATAGACATATTATTATCTTTTAACATCGGGCCTTGTCTCGGGGATGTAGACTGGTGGTTTAGCTCTGCTTGCGCAAGCAGTATTCCTAAAATCGCCGGCGGCAGTCCGCTTCTCTGTATCCAGGTCCGCCACAAAGTTGACATTTTCCACAACAACGCCTATCGGACAAGCGAAGTCTCTTAAGTGTCGAAGTTGTGCCCAACAGAACTTTATGATTGCTCCGAGTGCACTAAATAGCTATGCTTTATTCTTTATTATCTGACAGTTTAACTCGCGACGAATCAGCCCATCCATCTGGCATAATACCGATATTACATAACAAGCAATTGCACATTTATACCTTCGGCTTTCTTTCTATGAAATATCATAAGTATAGCGGATTCGCTTGCCGTTTCCTTAATTCCTTGGAATTATATTTTGGAAACGCATGATTTCGTCGAAATAATGAAGAATGAGTTTAGTTTTCGTAAACTTGGCTAACAATGTCTGCTGTACCAAGTGTCACGAGAGTTGGTCCAATGGCAAATTGGTTGGGCAGGCGGCTATCCTATTTTAAGGACTTGGTTAGCACCAACAACAGTAGGACACCTTTCAATTGTTTGCTCTTAATAATCAATTCGGACACATAGCATCAACCCTCCACGTCTAAGTAAGTATCATCCAGATTAAAATTTATTAGCTGCACTGTACTTGTGCTGTTAGAACTCGGTTGCTAAGCAACCGGTAAACATGATAGTTAAACCACCAAACTGCACAACAATTTGCTCGCACTTTCACCACCAGGTGCTCTTCTCCCATCAGTGGGCTGGGCTTGGGATCCCACTTCTGATAACGGCGCGTCTGGGGTATACGGAGACATGATTGGAACACTATTTTCCTAATTTATAAGTTATTGTTAGGTGAGGTTATGCAGGCAGTTAATTTAAAAATATAGGCGGACTTCACTTCCTTAGCAATCAATTATTCACTACGTTTACTATGTTTAATGCGTCACCAAATCACTAATTATATATATATATATATATATATATATATATATATATATATATATATATATATATATATATATATATATATATATATATATATATATATATATATATGTATATATATGACGGCGCAGCCGTGGCGCTACCAACAGAACTGCATAGATAAGAGTGATAGGTCGGTGTCACTCTGGTGGAACGTCGAACGGGCGGCCATCTTAACGTCACTATTGCTTGGAGACGTTATAGTGGTCGCATATTATCGACGAATCTCTGTAATTGAAATTAAAATCTAACTTAATTAGTGATTTGGTGACGCATTAAACATAGTAAACGTAGTGAATAATTGATTGCTAAGGAAGTGAAGTCCGCCTATATTTTTAAATTAACTGCCTGCATAACCTCACCTAACAATAACTTATAAATTAGGAAAATAGTGTTCCAATCATGTCTCCGTATACCCCAGACGCGCCGTTATCAGAAGTGGGATCCCAAGCCCAGCCCACTGATGGGAGAAGAGCACTTGGTGGTGAAAGTGCGAGCAAATTGTTGTGCAGTTTGGTGGTTTAACTATCATGTTTACCGGTTGCTTAGCAACCGAGTTCTAACAGCACAAGTACAGTGCAGCTAATAAATTTTAATCTGGATGATACTTACTTAGACGTGGAGGGTTGATGCTATGTGTCCGAATTGATTATTAAGAGCAAACAATTGAAAGGTGTCCTACTGTTGTTGGTGCTAACCAAGTCCTTAAAATAGGATAGCCGCCTGCCCAACCAATTTGCCATTGGACCAACTCTCGTGACACTTGGTACAGCAGACATTGTTAGCCAAGTTTACGAAAACTAAACTCATTCTTCATTATTTCGACGAAATCATGCGTTTCCAAAATATAATTCCAAGGAATTAAGGAAACGGCAAGCGAATCCGCTATACTTATGATATTTCATAGAAAGAAAGCCGAAGGTATAAATGTGCAATTGCTTGTTATGTAATATCGGTATTATGCCAGATGGATGGGCTGATTCGTCGCGAGTTAAACTGTCAGATAATAAAGAATAAAGCATAGCTATTTAGTGCACTCGGAGCAATCATAAAGTTCTGTTGGGCACAACTTCGACACTTAAGAGACTTCGCTTGTCCGATAGGCGTTGTTGTGGAAAATGTCAACTTTGTGGCGGACCTGGATACAGAGAAGCGGACTGCCGCCGGCGATTTTAGGAATACTGCTTGCGCAAGCAGAGCTAAACCACCAGTCTACATCCCCGAGACAAGGCCCGATGTTAAAAGATAATAATATGTCTATGGCAAACCAGGCGATATCGAGATCACGTTACCTGACAAATATATTGGCGGTGGAACAACAAAAAAAAAGTTTATGTATGTGAACGAGACGCTTCGAGAGGGATTCTGGTGACAGCACTGGGTGAGAGAATTCCATTTTCTTTGACAGTTAGTTCAAATTGCTTGGTGATTATATTATGTAATCTCTTTGGACTTTCTGGGTAATCAATGTTCGGATCTCGTGTATTTGAAAGAAGTAGAAAAGGGTGAAGTGTAATGCACATCTCATACATATTTCTAGTATAGTGAAAACAGGTGATTTTACAACGACCGTCTTATTTCATAAAATTCCGGATGACTGCTTTTCTGAGCCCTTTTTAATAGGTAGGATATTGTAGGAAATTGCGGTGGCGTAACGTGTACTAGTTTTGTGAAAGGCGTCGTTTACCGATGACTTTGTTATGGTCATTTAAATATGGTATGGTAATATTAAACCAAACCCTCTTAAAATTGAGGCATTAGACGCGACAACTCCTTAAACCGCATCTCAAGTGAGACAATTCTTTTCGCTTCATATTTTAGAAAATGTATATGGGAATTTACGTAAATATTCGGACCTTTGTATCCCATTACAAAATTCAAGGGTAGCGTCCAGTGGACGGAAACTCATGAAAAGATACCTAATTCAGATTCTCACTTCAGTACCTGTGTTAATAATATTGTCACGTTCAGGCTTCGAACCTTAGTACCAGTAAGGGTTTTTGGAGGCTTTTGGAAAATCGCTAGAATGTTCTACATAATGCCGGAACAGGGGAGAAAGGATGGCTGATGAAAAGGACCTACAAAGTTCTTAATGCAAAAATTGACAATAGATGTTTCCAGATTAAAGAGAGTGAGATGGGTGGAGACGGGGACCAAAATATTGCGATTAATCTGTTATATAAGCGAGGATTTTCCGAAAGAAAAATATGACTTTCGAAATGTTTGAAGTATGGAACAATTTAGGGGTATATGGACGGAATGTTAAACCAGAACGGTGAGTTTGATTCGGGTGAGATTGAGGGCGAGTTGAGAGGTGTAAGTATGGGTAGAGGACTGAACGGGTGCAAGAGGTCAGTGAGGGTGAACGGTGCCAAGTGTTCCCTACACATTGTGAGGTAGGTCGTGTAATTCAGGACTTTGGCTTTGGCAGTGCTCGTTACGGGGGCTCTGAAAGGCGCCACGTGTCGACTTTTAACGGGAGCTGGTCGCCGGGACTCTGGAGTGTGTGTGCGTTCCGTGATGTTGGTGGTGAGCCAACTGTTACTGTCAATGCCGATTAAGTTCCCTTGAAAACGCTTGTTTCTTTTCCAATCCTCTGACCCACCGCGCGTCACAATATTTACCCTGAATTAGCTCTTATGGGCTGCTCGGAGTGTAGGAGGCTCAACTGTACCTATGGTGCCTGCACCGTAGTACACAATTAGTGCAGACATCGCGGGGAGGCTTGGTGGCGGGAGCGATGGTAGGAAGTACTCTTCAGTTATGATAAACTATTTTACTAGGTAAGTTCTTGAATATACTGCGCCTCTGGATGCAGCTAGTGTGCTCAGAACGTTGGGAAAGGCTATTTGCGTGATTGGTGATCTGAAAAGGATTATTGCGGATTGGGGCAGATGTTGCTTGGGCGCAGACTCCAAACAATTTTGTAGTGACCATAGTATGGGGTTTCACCTCATAGCTGCTGGCTCTACTGGTCGGGTGGAGTGGTTCATGCACGCGGTGAAGTGTATTCTTGTGATGGTTGAGAGTAGCCTTAGAGAGGAGCATGGCGTGATTGGCTTCCAGAAGTTCAATTGACTTTGAATGATACATGGTTTGGGGTTACAGGTTGCACACCAACAGAACTTATGTTTGGTAAACGATCGCGATCGGTACGCGTAGTTGGTGTGACCTCCCATCCCGACCATGAATTTCGTTTAGTTAGTTATAAACAAAATTCGGAACATTGCACGTGCAGCTGGTTCAAAAGTGGAGGGTTTCAACCGTTGTGAGGCGGCAACGGAACCGTTCTTTAAATGTAGTTTTGTCTTCATAACGTGTGGCGAGGGATGCCAACTAGATTGAGCAGAAAATTCAAAGGCTACTTCATCATAACTAGTGTTTTGGATAATGACAGATTTGAGTTAAAAAGCATTGATTGGTCTAGTAATTTGGTTTGCAAAAAAAAACTGCGTGTAACGCCCGGAAGCGGTGGAGGCTTTTGAGTTGGGGGATTTGACTGGTTGGCGTGGTATTTGTGTGCATGAAGTGTAGTTGTTTATGTATGTAGGTATGTGTTTGCAGGGGAAAGGTGGTATATGTGTTGTAACGGTTGTAAGTTTTCCGTGGTGCTGGCTCTGCTTAGTTTTGAAACCGAAACGGGTGGCCGGGTGTGTATGATATCCTAGATTCTTTGAGATATTATAGTTATGGTTTGGAGACGGCCGAGACTGCGGTTTGTGTAATGGGAGATGGATCATCTAATGATGAGGGGATACTGAGACTGCTGTGGTTCGCACAGTCAATTGTTGTGTGACTTATTTAACGAGTTGTATGGGTTTGAAAGAGCTGACTTGTGAGGGTCGATGTACCATAATAGATACCTGTAAGTTGGAGATGGGTGTTGGTCACTATTGGTGGAGAAAAAATAGAGCCGGATCTAAAGGTTTCAGTTACGAGCTTACAAATGTGCTAGCGGTGAGTGCTTGGTCTCAGGAACTGACTTATATTGGTCGACGTTCCGAATGGAAGCACTGCGCTGCATGTGTGGCCTATGAGAGTTCGATGATGTGGCCTGTGAGGGGTCGGTTAAGTGGTGATTGAAGGTTTGTCCGGTCCACGTCATCATATATGATAACGGCTGGTCGAAGGGACGCCTGACAAATGGAAGGGCACTAAGACGTTGTTCGGTTCAGAGATGGAAATGGTAATGCTGGGCGAAGGGACGGTGTTGTCCGGTCCATGCCATTGAGGGCTGGTCAAAGGGACGCATTTGTCCGGTCCAGAAGTGGAGGTAGTGAAGCTGGTCGAAGGGACGATGTTGTCCGGTCCATGCCATTGTGGGCTGGTAGAAGGGACGCATTTGTCCGGTCCAGAAGTAAAGGTAGTGAAGCTGGTCGAAGGGACGGTGTTGTCCGGTCCATGCCATTGTGGGCTGGTCGAAGGGACGCATTTGTCCGGTCCAGAAATAGAGATAGTGAAGCTGGTCGTAGGGACTGTGTTGTCAGGTCTATGCTCTTGTGGGCTGGTCGAAAGGACGCATTTGTTCGGCCAGAGTTGGAATTAGTGGGGTTAATCGCAGAACAAGTGTTGTTCGGTTGTTCTTGCCTTCGCGGGCTGGTCGAGGAGACAAATTTGTCTAGCACTAAGATGATCATGAATATGACCTTACGTTAATGGTTAAGGAGATGTACTTTTGTGCGAGGCGTTGAGCCTGAGGCTTTGAGGTTCTTATTTAGAGCCGTAGTATAGTAAAACTAAACGATGAGTAGAGTATGGTCAGGCTGGTCGAGCGATGCTGATTGCTTATGTCTTAGTCCATTGCGCCCGAGGACGGGCGATAGTCAGTATGGCCGTGACGGCGCAGCCGTGGCGCTACCAACAGAACTGCATAGATAAGAGTGATAGGTCGGTGTCACTCTGGTGGAACGTCGAACGGGCGGCCATCTTAACGTCACTATTGCTTGGAGACGTTATAGTGGTCGCATATTATCGACGAATCTCCGTAATTGAAATTAAAATCTAACTTAATTAGTGATTTAGTGACGCATTAAACATAGTAAACGTAGTGAATAATTGATTGCTAAGGAAGTGAAGTCCGCCTATATTTTTAAATTAACTGCCTACATAACCTCACCTAACAATAACTGATAAATTAGGAAAATAGTGTTCCAATCATGTCTCCGTATACCCCAGACGCGCCGTTATATATATATATATATATATATATATATATATATATATATATATATATATATATATTTAGGAATTAAAAGGATTTTATTATAAAAAAAAAGGTTTATTCACACTTCAGAATAAATAATTAGAAATCAACAACAATTTTCTTATGACAAATCACTTATAACGATAAACACTGAGATCACACTACACTTGGGCTTGAAATAAATCGTTACGTAATCCAGCAGAGCTTCCGCACGCGACGACGTCTGGGCCCGAAAAGAGAGAGAGGCATCGGCCGACTGAGCCTTATATAGGCAAAGTCCCACGTGATTCATTGCCAGTCTTCAAAGTTCCTAACACGGCCTCTCCTGACTTCGCGTCGACCATGACCGCGCTTTTTCAGCACCACCAGGAGACACGGCGAAGCTATGATCGCCAGCTCCTACTGCATTAGAGAGCTCACCGTCATCAGAATCATCACCTGCATAAAACACAAACAGTTAATTATTATGGCAACTGCACAAAGATGCCTATTCAGTCATCCACCTCACACTCAAGGCACTCAAACAGGCAATCACTCTCGTAACGGAGATAAATACACTCAAAATACTTCGCTTTCAAATGTATGCAAACATCTCTTGTAAACTTCTGTCATACTCATAATTGAACAAGTTATAGCGACAAACGTAAAGTTATAGCGAAAAACGTCAAATATTGCGACAAACGCAAAGTTATAGCGACAAACGCCAAGTTACAGCGACAAACGCCAAGTTACAGCGACAAACGCCAAGTTACAGCGACAAACGCCAAGCGACACGCCTGAGTGCATAGTACCATAGCGACTAGCACTTGATAACTCATTGACTACACTATTCATGCGTACGGAGCGCACGTCTGCTGAAGCCAGGTACTCCGGGACATCAGCCTCGGGAACCACCACTGGACTGCACCGGCAGCAACCAGCAAGACCTGCCTTCCGCTCGCGCCCGTCCGCACATACGCCAAGTGTAAGGACTTCCTATCCAACACAAAGTAGAGACTTCCTGCCAGCTAGCCACGCGCGCCAAGTGCACGCCTGCCAGATTAAACGCTTCAGGGCTTCAGCCTCGAAGGCAGCCACTGGGCCACGCCGACAGTTTGTTCCAAACAGTAAGTCGCATACTCGCCTCTTTCACACGCAAGAACAATTCATACGTGTAACATGAAACAAAATTAAAAAGGTTTAGTTACGCCTAAAACTAATTTAATCTTAGATAGATCATCAGACTAAGGGGACCCATTATTACCGCTCTCTACACGGATCATACCAAGAACCGTTCCCATACAACTTGCTTGAACGGCTTGCCCGCTCGAACGATGTATTTTAGGTGACATATATTGCCAATTGAAATCGATCCCGAACACCGAGCTAGAAAAAGCTGCTCCGGGTACACTCATCATATACATGCGGATTAAACAATGTGCTATATGTCCTTATCGGAAAAGTGCTTTAAGATAAGTTCAACTCTCTTACCGGCACCAACATGATAACGACAAAGTTTTGGAACATTTTTAGTACAACAAGAGTTTTCTAGCTCTTAGGAGTTATGTTTGCCCTTCACGTCTGGAGTCACTGCACTGTAGTGGACTGCCACACGTTTCTCATAGTCAGTCAATATAAGCTTGAATGAGAACCGCTACAACATAACCAGCGCTGAGCTTACGTGAACTTCAGGGGCACTTAGGGGGCAAAAACTCAACACTCTTGGGTTAGTTTGGAAATACAAGTAGATTCAGTGGTGTAACCCTTTATATATCTGCGAGAATAACCAGCTAGACCAAGTAACTGGCTAACTTTGGTTTCTATTGTGATAACACTACTTGTATGTTGATCAAATGTGTGTTATACTAACACTAAGGAAATTAGGTGTACTTACAGGATAATGACAAGCAAGACCACATGCAAAGTTTACGTCAGGTTAGGATAAAATAGTTGAACTCAGTCTCGAAGAATGTAGCGCATGACTCCGGGCACCATTCATTGCACAGCCACTTGCACAGTCTTGTCTCCCGTGAGCGTAGCTTCACCTCATAACGACCGCTCTGCAAGCCCTTGATCACATTGTATGGACCACGTGTCTAGCTGCCCAGCTTTCCTGTAGACTGAACATACACGATTATAAAAACAAGATCGTTGTGTTTTAACTCATGAGTTGGATGTCTATTCCGGTTAACTTGCTCGTCCTTATATATTAGCTCGATTGTCTGTAATATGAAGTCTCGTGCGACCTCTGGTTATTTCACCTACCGCATCACGGTTGGTTACACGGCCACGTCACGTACTAACACACAAAATATTGGCGTGGTTTCATCTTAACCAATGGGGAAGAATTAAAGTTCTCAGTTCTAAAACTGAAATTGGTTTGATCCTTTCCCAAGGTGTAATAGACTGATATGGGGCTCTTAGGATAAGTTTCTAGAACAATGCAAAGTATACTTTCCGATAAACTGCTTCAAACCTCGCTAGACGACACCATGTACTGGCCGCGGCCTGCACAGTTTTGTCATAACTGCCACTGAACAACGCACGCTCATGAAGACCGCTTGGCAGTATGCTGAACACCTTCAAGGCTCCACACATTTATGGACCAAACCTCGCTGTGGACTAAGAAAATTTAGTAACAAAGAGTACATTCCATACGTGACATCTTTTAGTTACATTTAATGAAAGTCAATTTACAATCGCATGGAAGCACGTGGAACCAAAGGTACTTCAAAATAAGGGAGCCAGTTCTTGCCAGTACTGCATGCTGACGTTTGTCGCACTAAAGACTCAACAGAGATCCCTTAATGTTACACAAGAACCGCCTGGGTTCCTCTCCTACCGGATTGTATCGGTAATACAAAAGATCATAAAGTCTTACGTACTTGCCTCCAAACTACAACACTAAAGCTATTGAATTAAGTCGTCCGCTGCCTGGGTTATCAGAGACCAATTAAAAGGCTTGGAAATCTTATTGACTTAAAATTAGTACAACTTCACCGTTAGCAGCTTGTGACATCATTATCCAGTTTAGAAATCAAAATCCTAGAAACAATGCACCAACGCGCAATACGCGGTATTAGATCACATTAAAACTCTGTGTATTTCAGAGCAATACAACAGTAATTTTTGTGGCAGGAAAACTTATACCAAACCATGTTTCTCGGACTCGGCCTCACCTGACCATAACGACTCTGATCTCACCTTTGTGAAACGTTTGTCCTCCGTATGACCTTGTCTTTTACAAAACATAATTACATAATGACGAACATATAATTCACGTACACAAAACACATCCAGAGTACAACCACTTACGGTTCACACAAACAGTTTACGCAATTTACGGGAATCGAACCCGGGTCATTGAATGACAAGGCGATGATATTAACTACTGCGCCACACGTGCAGTCAAACTTCAGAGGATGACTTCAAACTTATGTTGATAACTCCGCTGCTAAGAAGTAGCTTGAGAACGTGCACTGCTATTATACCTACTAGGTTTTAAATAACAACTCATTTACATTGTAGAATGCAAATAACACATTGAGTATTAAATTGAAAAAATGATAAGACTGTCAAGGGTTATTTAGTAAGCTTTGTCAATACCTTGTATCATAGGCTTTTCAGCTCCTCACTCAATCCTCTCACTAGCGTTAGGCACAAAACAACGGCATGATATTTTATACAACATCGTGATGTCAAACGTTTCAGGTACCATTCCTCAGCGGTGGTCAATACCTACTGCTATATAATATGGCTATCATGCAATGTACACGATACGGAGCGGCGCCGATGACGGCCAGCAACGCTTGACGATTTCTGGTCGAACTTAGATCGTAACACACGTCGCAAACTACCTTTTTTTTTTACATGACGAATCGGTTAGCATAGGAGGCTTTCACTGCTTCACCGGACTATCGCAAACTACCGTGCGACAAACTAAGTGAATGGTTTCGCGCCCTGATATGGGATCCACCTTTCAAGAAAGTCTTGATCGGCCACGTGAAATACATAGCGGTATTTCACAAACAAAACAATTAACTTGTATCTACTTACGTAAATCACACAATACAAAAATTTACCAAAACAAAACACTTGTGTACACTTCGTAGACCGTGCTTACAGTTAATACACTCGACAAAACCACAATAGTGATTAGAACAACTCCAAACAAAACGAACGACTTGAAATATAGACTGATCACGTCAACAATTGCCTGAATAACTAAAATACCCACATTTTTTTTTTAGTTTATTTGACAGATGTAAAATTACTTTCGATAATTTCTTAACTAATCATGATAGTATCGAACGTACGGTGTAGATTTTATTGTGCCTTGGAAGACACTTCAGGTTCACACTTACATGAGCTTATACTGCTAACACTCAAGGAACGTAAACGGAAATCGTCCCGTTTTTGACAAACAAACACGCCTACGTGATTGGTGTTTCATTTGAGAACGAGACTATGATGGTGAACGCGACCGCCGTGTACAGTTATGGCGTCGGGGGCTACTGCCACGTGCTTTATTAGACATACTTTTTTCTTGACACACGTGACTCCGCGCATCGCGATACTTTTCGCACTCGACTACGTGACATACGCAGTGGCGTTGGAAATTCACAACACCATAACACACAATAAACAACGTGGTTGATTTGTCTTAAGAAAATCACAAATGAAAGTAACACGAGGTTAGATCTTATTAAATTTGGATGGCAACAAGCAGCACTTGGGTTCTTTATACCAATTCTGATTTTAGGAATTAAAAGGATTTTATTATAAAAAAAAAGGTTTATTCACACTTCAGAATAAATAATTAGAAATCAACAACAATTTTCTTATGACAAATCACTTATAACGATAAACACTGAGATCACACTACACTTGGGCTTGAAATAAATCGTTACGTAATCCAGCAGAGCTTCCGCACGCGACGACGTCTGGGCCCGAAAAGAGAGAGAGGCATCTTTTTTTTTTTTTTTTTTTTTTTTTTTTTAACGTGACGCGTGCAGTTAGCCTCTCGGCTTTTACTGCTTCACCGGACAGTAGGGGTGAGCGTGGGCTCTAACCGGCCTAGCAAATAAAAACTACAAACTAAGTACCCGCGCCGGAGGGCGCCCCCTGTGGGGCTCGAACCTCGGCTCTGGGCGGATACTGACGGGGAGAGGGCGAGAGATCATGGTTTTTAGGGAGTTTAGTGCAACTTTCGCTCTACGTTAATGACATGACGCGGCCCCCCGTCCGCGTTGAGGGGGGCTTTTTATCGGTACGATATGCAAACTAAGGGTCATGGAGGACGCTGGTGGTCGCGACGCGTTCGCGGTCGTACTCGCATCCGGCGAGTACGAAATATCGGTTGTGCAGTGTTGCGAGAGTCTCTAATCGATTTGATGTGCTCAAGGTAAACGGTGGTCTCGTCGTCCGGTTCGTCTAGGACGTGCTTCGGACGACGGTGCTTAATTGTGAGTCGGAGGGGAGTGTAATTGACCGCCTGTACCACCAATTTACTTGGATGGTGAGTGGCAGAGTCAAAATACCTTTTGGACGTTTGCTTCATCCATTGCCTGATGGTAGGCAATTGGAGATCGGCATGGAGGCTTTTGTTACGGACGAACCATGGTGCGCCCACGGCTCGTCGCATAAACTTGTTCTGGACTACCTGTAGGAGGTGGATGAGATGTTCCTTAGCGTGCGCGAAGACCGGGCTCGCATAGGTCATCATGGGTCGAATGCACGTCTTGTAAATTCTCACCTTGTTTACAAGGGACATTTTACTGCGTGCATTCAGGAGGCTGTGTAATCGATAAAGGGCAAATGAGGCACGGTTGCGAGCGTATCTCAGATGGTCCTTGAAGTTTAACTTCTGATCGAGGATCACTCCTAAGTATTTGGTTTTCCTCTCCCAGGGGATCGGTTTACCAAACATTCGGACGGGATCTGTGGTGGGCTTGGGGTGTACCCTAGAGAAGAGCACGGCTGCGCTCTTGGTCGGGTTTACTTCGATCCTCCATTTCCTGAACCATTTGGCGAGGGCATCGGCTGAGGATTGGAGTTCTCGGTGAATGGCTGACGGGTCCCTACTGGAGTAGTAGAGAGCCGTGTCGTCAGCGAAGAGGGCTAGATGAGCCTTCTTGGGTCTGGGGATGTCGCTGGTGTACAGCGAGAACAGGAGCGGGGCAAGGACTGAGCCTTGGGGAACTCCTGCGCGTATCGGTCTGAGGGAGGAGTAATTTCCCTCGACGCGGTAGCGAAACGTTCGGTCCGTAAGGAAGTCTCGTAGGATGTGCACGAGACGGTCAGGCACTTTGAGTTTAATCAGCTTATATAATAGTATAATAGCTTATATATAGTTGTGCCAGACCTTGTCGAACGCTTTGGCCACGTCGAAGAAGATTGCTCCTGTGTGGGCTCTTTGACGGGCAGCTTTCACAAGGATGTGTTCGACAATGCGATGCACCTGGTGAACGCTGGAGTGTCTGGCTCGAAAGCCAAACTGCTCGTCAGGGAGGATATCGTTTGCGTGGATGTAAGACGACAAACGGGCGTGGATGATACGCTCATAGAGTTTCCCCATGGCGCAGAGAAGGCTAATGGGGCGGTAATTCGCCGGGTCGGATTTGGATTTAAACGGCTTCGGGATACCAATCACGTTCGCCTGTTTCCACTGGTGTGGAAAGATGTTGTTGGAAAAGGCCGCGTTGAAGATCGCGACCATCAGGCTAAGTAAAAGCAATGGGAGTTGCTTGAAAACGCGATTGGTGAGTCCGTCATAACCGGGGGCTTTACGAGGATGGAGTTTCATGATCAGAGTTTTAACCTCTTCGATGGTCACTGGCCTCAGGGGATCGTCGTCGTCGTCGACGTCTGCATCCTCCCGGGAGGGGGCAGTTGGGGTCGGAGGGAGAGGGATGGCGAGCCTACGTTCTACCTCGGAGTCAACCTCATTGAGGTGCTCCGGGTCTATTGGTAGGTTGCTGGGAGAACATTGGGTCTCTAGATTGTCGGCCATGCATTCGGCTTTTTCGTCGTCATCGAACGCGGGGCGTTGATTCGGACGCGTCAGCGGGGGGATGGTCCAGTCGGTGTCTGTCTTGAGTCGCTTGCAGAGATTCCAAAAGGCCTTCCGCGAGGGTTGAATCTCGGCTAACGTCCTATCCCACCCGGATTCCCGCCTCTCGGTCATGCGTTCGCGTACAGTACGCTGTAGTTCACGCATTCGAGTGCGGTTTTCCAAGGTGTTATAGGAGTCGAAGGCTCTGATGGCCGCGTTCTTCTCAGTCACTAACTCGCGCAAATCCTCCGGGAGCTTCCACCGACTGAACGCGTCAGCCGCTGGGACCTCCCGGGAACATTCGTTCACTTGGATTTGTATGTGAGTCGTGAAAGAGCCGATAGCTGCGAGCGTTTGCTCGGGGGTCTCTATGAGGGACGGAATCGAATCTAAGTGCTCCGACGTGGCTGACTTGAGTTTACCCTCAAGTTTCTTCCAGTCGGTAACATATCTGGGTGGGAGGTTGCTATCCGCGCCAGAGTGGCTTGTGCGGGAGGCTAGACTAAGGATGACCGGTCTATGATCAGAGTCTAACTCGTGTAGCACCTCTACAGAAGCCAAACGTAGGTTTGTATTCTTAAGGAGCGCTATGTCGAGTATGTCGGGTCGGTGACCGTAAATTCTAGAGAAGTGGGTCGGTTCGAGAGGGACTATAGGGTCGAACGGTATGATTGCCAAGTGTTTAGCAAGTGCGCGGCCGTTCGAGTTGCTCGTACGGCAGCTCCATTGCTCATGCTTGGAGTTTAGATCGCCTGCCACTATGACAGAGCCATCTAAGTCATACAGTACTTGGAGGTCGCTAAGTAGCATCTCCTTGTCTGGGGGGAGGTAGGCCGAGACTATCGTGATTGGCTGATGGCCTGTCATGCCTATTCGACAGACAGAGACCTCAATGTTCTTCAGCACGGGAGGGTCCAAAGGTACGCAATGCAGTGATTTCTTAAAGTAAATCAGCGTGCCCCCTTTGGCGGAGTGGGTCCTATCGTTGCGAACTATACGATAGTTGGCAACTGTAGGACTCCTCCGTTTACTCGGTTTGAGGAATGTCTCTTGGACGAGGAAGAGATCAAGTTGATGATCGCGGAGGAATTCTGCGACTTCATCGCGTTGTCTCGCTAATCCGTCTGCATTGTAAAACCCGATCTTTAGAGATCTGGGTTTTAGCCTGCAAGTGGTTTGGGTAGTCATTAGCGGGTGTACAGCCATTACGGTTGTAGGGATTTGATAAAGCGGCGGTAGACGTGAGCCGCGTCGATGGCCAGTTGGATATTGGTCGGATCAGCTTCGGCCCTCTGGGAGAGGTCCTCAAACTGGTCGAGCAATTCCCAACCTTGAGTCTTAATGCGCTCGGCAAAACCTGAGGCGCGCCCTTTGCTGTTCGCTTGGGGCGCCCGGGTTTTGGGCGCTGAGGCCGATGGCTTTGAAGTCTGGGCTCCTTTGGCCGGGGCCTTTGGAACCTGTGACTTCTTAGTCAGCGGGTTGTAAGCCCAGCCCGATTGGACTGGGGGGGGAGGGGACGCGCTGGTTGGGGGTTTGGGGGACACCGCTTTAGCTGGGACTGGCACAGCCTTAGGGGCGACCACCTCACCCGCAGCCTTGGGTGCGGTCGACGGGACGTAATCTGGCAGAGGCCAGTGTGGTCTTGCTGGTCGCAGGGATGTCTGTTGGACATCCAAGGACATTAGCAGGGGAGGGCTTGCTTGGGGCTTGGCGGAGCTAGTCTGCGCCTGAGGCTTTCGAGCGTTGCGCTTACTGCGAGGCCTCCTGGCGGGTCTCCTCGCCGGTGCCTTGGGACAGCCGCGATAGTTCGCAGGGTGTCCCAGGGACTGGCAGTTAACACAACCAGGTGGCTCGGAGCATTCGCTACGGTCTTTCGGTCTGGGGCATTCGGAGGTGTGGTGGCCTGGGGTCAGGCATTTGACACACCTCGGGGCGACGTGGCAGTTCTTAGACGAGTGCCCGTACAGTTGGCAGTTGTGGCACTGCCCCTGTACGGTCCCTCGCCGCGGCGGCTCGACGACGATGCCGCCGACGCCGCAAACTGTTTTTAGGATGGTCAGGATTTTCTGACCTTCCTTCGAGTCGTCAAGGTGGACCAGCACCATATCGAAGGGCTCGCCACCGTTTGATCGGCGCATCCGATGCACCTCTCTCACGGGGTACCCCTGGGTGGTTAGGTCCTCCTTGATGGAGTCGATGGGAAGGTAACGGCACACTCGGCGGATAACCACGCGGAGTGTTTTGTCCTCAGCGGTGCCGTAAGTGTAGTAGTCTACCTTACGAGCATCAAAGAGGGCCGTCGTAGTCCTGTACTCAGTGGGGGTCTGCAGCTGTATTTTATACATCTGCTCCTTGAGGATGTATGTAGTGCTAAGTGCGACTACACCTTTGGACTTTAACGTGGTGGACAATTCTTCCCACTTATCGATGCTGAGTAGCATGATAGGAGGGGGCTTGGTGATCTTGGCCGTGAGGCCAGAGGGTTTGGCCTTTGCCTGGGAGGTGGAGGCGCTTGTAGTGGGGGAAGAGGCGACAGAGTTGGTGACGGAGGGTCTCTCCGTGCGCAACTTCTTCGTCTTGGCGCTCTTTTTGCTCTTCTCCTGAGTTGAACACTCAGAATCGGAGCCCGAAGAGCTGCCAGACGAGGACGATGACGTCTTGTCGCCGCGGGTCCGCTTATCAGCTTTCCCGCGCCTGACAGTTGTCCACTCGTTGTGGGCATCGTCATCGCTGTCAATGTGAGTGACGTCCATCTCTTCCTCTGTGGCTAGAGGCTGAGATGGAGAGGGGGTACGGTTACGGGGGAGTGGCGACTGCCTGTCCGTCTGGGTGAACGGGGCAGAAGAGGAGGGGACGGAGAGACTGAGTTTCTCCTGCGCTGTTGCGCCGGAGCAAGGGGGGTTGTCTAGCATGAGTATAGTCTTCACGGACTCCATCAAGTTTGTCCAGACAACTGGGTCAGACTTGAGGACCTTGAAGACAGCCTCAATGAAGCGTGGATCCTTGGTAATGTCTACCATGGAGGCGGGTACGGGGGCGGCCATCTTGTGATGGTTTTAAGAGCCTAACAACTACCGGAATTTACGTTGGTTCGCTCCCGGAGCGTTCCGAGAAGAAGAACCAACAAGAAACTTCTCGGCGGTCGCTCTAACAATAGAATGTCCCTAACAACTATCACCTCGGGTTGGACGGGCCCGAGGGTGTGTTGGTGTGTGTATCACCCTCCTCGCCGGGTTAGACGAGGAGGTATGTGTACCTATGGTGAGCCCTAAGCTTGTATCCCTCTCGCCAGTCTTATTGTGCGAAAGGGTTCCTAGCAGCTCTAATGCAGAGGGCGATATGGGCCGAAGCCGTCAGCACCCAAACAACAAGAGAGAATGGGAAGGTAGGGTAAGGAGGTGGGATTCCGATTTGGAGTTGACTAGGGTAGCCCCCAAGGCCAATGATTCCAAACCGCTTCCAATTAACTGGCGTTGCTCTGAAGGAGCAAGGCCTAGTGCTTGGGGCTACACTAACTTGGCTTAGTTGGCACGGTTACGTTTCCACCAAGTACCACTAGAAAAGTGGATTTTCCCTGAAGGGGCACGAAAGTACAAAGAAACACACACTATATTGGGGTAGCGCTGTCTTGAAAAAGACGCCACTACACCAATTAATAGTGTGAAGGTTTGCCGAGATTCAACCAATCTGACGATCGATTTATCTCAACTGACGAACGTACACGAGCACGTATAGTCGGAAATAGTCGGGTAAGGCAGGAGCGCACGAACGTGTCCGTGCGCGTCGGCTGTCCAAACGAGACCAGAGAGGCATCGGCCGACTGAGCCTTATATAGGCAAAGTCCCACGTGATTCATTGCCAGTCTTCAAAGTTCCTAACAATATATATATATATATATATAATTTATTTATTTATTGCACCAGCACCTTCCAATTTAATTATTAAATGTATTATAATTATACACAAAAATTAATTTAATGAAATTAAATGTCTCGCATTATTTACATTATGCGTTTCAATGGGAGCTTGAGTGTGTGTGGATAGGTGAGTGCGGGTGTAATGAGTGCATGTGTGCAAGTGTGTGTAAGTGTTGTAATAAAAGTAAAGTGTAAAATTATGATGATAATTACAGGGATGAATAAATGCTTCTGTTTCTTCATAAGTAATTTTTAAGACTAATTATTACTATAATATACTACTTCGCTACAACATAGTACATAAAAACAAATTAAAGTTGCGCTGTAATCGTTTGACCCTACTGTACTACGGAACTAGTGATGTTGTATCTTTGTAACTAAGTTGAGCTAGCCTCCACTGTCCAACGGCCCAACCAGCTGTTGGACAAGGGAGTCGAGTTCAGATCCAAGCCACTGACCTTCCAGTTCTTGTGATATTTTTAATTGTAAATCTTAGACGTTATCACCCATCAATTTATATCCATCAATTAAATACTTTTCCTATCAAATATACTGGTTGCACCTGCCCTCTCAAATTCCGTTCGCCTCCCCCGATCACACTTTTGGTAACGCTCTCGTGGCGCATTCGCCAGCTTACTCCCCAAGCATGCGTAAAGAAGTTTTACTTCAGTAAAATATTTTGCTGTGTGGTATAGCATAGAATATCATAACTCCATCTCATCCCGTGGGGGCGTAGAAATCTTTCGAGGGAATACCTACCATAGAACGGGCAGCAGCGTTTTCTGAAAACTATGACCATTTTACTGTGATCGCCAACCCGTCTGCCAAGCGTGGCGATTATGGCATATCCCCTCATTCTTTGGAGAGGCTTTTGTCCAGCAGTGGAGGTACTTTGGCTGACATGATGAAAATATTTAATAGGTGTAACATACCTACATAGTGTTCCTTTCTAAAGAGCAATATACCTAACAAATTTCAACTATAATTGTTGTTGTCTTGTTATTACACTTTCTCAATTATTCTTAGGCAACTGCACAATAAACGTAATGCAACTGCCACATACGCGCCGAACGAACACATGGTTCTTTAGTCATTAGAATAAATATGCCAACCCATCGTGGTGATTCCAACATCGTCCATGTAGTCATGCATGTGAGACAAATTCATCTCCAATTAAGTCACGTTAGCAGCCTCATACATTCGTAGAACACCTTTTTGAAGTTTTGTACAGCTATCAGTCCTCGCAATGTTTCGCCAGTATTCACCCTTATGACGAATTAAAAGTCCGTTTTACTGTCCAGAGTTATGCTCCCGTCAAACACACGATCCAACTCCAAAAGTGTCACATATTCACTAAAGGGTTAGTTGTAGATAACTTTTGATACTTTCTGAATAATAAAACCGGTCGCAGTACACGCAGTTCTATTTCTATTCTTTTATAAAAGACTTAGCCCGCAATAGGGAATCTAATCCCTGTGTCGCGGGGTACTTTACAAACATAGAATAGACGGATACAAAGTACATCCAGGCTCAGAACAACTATTTATGGGTGACACAAATAGTTGTCCAGCGCGGGACTCCAACCCGCGACACGAAGCGGCGAGGCGACTGTCTTAGCCGCAGCGCCACACGTGCAGTCAGATTTGTGTCACATTTTTGTTTGATTTGTCTTAAGACTAGTCTTTGTTTCTTTAGCCTAGATCTGCTGTTGGGAAAAAGTATCCTCATTCCGGTGTTTCGCAGTCTGTATAATGTGTCTTCCAATTTCTATAATAAGCGATAGGCTCATCAAATTTTATTTATTTTTATTTATTTATTTTATTTATCACTTTATGCACAAAAAAAATGTACAAAGGCGGACTTAATGCCCTAGGCATTTTCTGCCAGTCAACCTTAGGGTGGTGCAGAGAGAGCATGGTAGGTGCACAGATCATAAGGTAAACATTAATAGTAGAAAAAACAGGAATATACAATACTATAAAATACTATACAATGCAATACATACGATACTATAATATATAACACTATATAATAATATAATACTATACTACTATACAACTATTGAATCCGATCATGTAATCATATATATATATCATCGAGGGGTTTCTGCTAATAATTTCCGAAAGATATGCTCTCGAACTTTTCTTTTAAATGAGAAGCGACTCTTGGCCATCCTGATTTCGAGAGGTAATGAATTCCACTGAAGAATAGATTCTACAAAGAAAGAAGAGTGAAGGAAGTCAGAGCGGTGAGATGGACATTGAAGGAGACGATTGTGAGAAGAGCGAAGATTTTTACTGTGGTTAGTAAAGAGATATTGAAAGTGGGAAGATAAGTAAGATGGAGTAGAAGAAGAGCCTAATATAGAATAAAGTGTGGTTAGTGCTCGTAATGTGCGTCGTTGCCGTATCGGTAACCACTTAAGTTGGGAACGATGGGAAGATATGTGGTCATACTTACGAAGATTGAAAACGAATCGAATGCAGTTATTCAGAAGTCTGTCGAGTTTATTGAGGTGATCTGCATTCAGGTCAAAGTAGCATACATCACCATAGTCGACTATAGGGAATATTAGGGCCTGCACGAGCATTGCCTTGGTTTTACCTGGAAGGAAATTTTTAAGCCGATAGAGACAACGCAATACGCCTGTGACCCTTTGACTGACATTCGCCATTTGTTTTTGCCAGCTTAATGTCGTGTCAATGAATAAACCCAGGTTTCTGACATTTTGGCTAATAGGAATGTTCGTCAGATTATACACTATTGGTGGAAGATCCCGTAAATCCACCTTTGACACTGAGCGCGAGCTCCCAACTATTATAGCTTGGCACTTTGTCGGATTTACGGCTAACCCAAACTTATCAGACCAAGTTTTAATAGCATTTAAGTCCCGATTAAGCTTAAAAATAGCCTCAGGGAGTGTGTCGATTGGCGTTTGAACGTATAGTTGAAGATCATCGGCATAAAGATGATACGTACACTGAAGATGATGAGTTATGAGATTTATGAAGATAGAAAATAAAAGAGGAGAGAGTATACCGCCTTGTGGAACACCAGCAACTAGGTCACGCCAGCTCGATGAGGACTCACCAATGCTAACCGATTGCTGGCGCCCCCGAAGATAGGAGGAAAACCATTCCAGTGCTTCATCAGAGACCATGTGATGGGAGAGAACAGATAATAGGATATCGTGACTGACGGTATTAAAGGCGTTGGAAAAGTCGATCAAAACCATAACGGTAATCATGGTACCCTCCATACCTGCCCTAATATCGCCAGTCACTTTAAGGAGTGCGGTGATGGTACTGTGGCCTGGTCTAAATCCGGATTGAAACGGGCTTATGAGATGGTTGTTAAGTATATAACGGGAGAGTTGTTTGTGGACACAGGACTCAAGTACCTTGGAGAGGAAAGGAAGAATAGAGATAGGACGGTAATGAGTAGCAAGTAAGGGATTCGAGGACTTAGGGAGTGGACGGAGAAAAGCTTTACGCCATAAGGTGGGGAAAGATCCAGTATCCAGGGAATAATTAATAATGTGGGAAATTGCATGGAGGAGATGGTCCAGTATAGGAATAATCATCCGACGACCAATCTTATCACAACCAACTGCATTGGATTTAATGGAAAGGATAATTTTTTTGATCTCTTCAGAAGAGACTGGGGTGAACTGAAACGAGTTAATGTTAGGGCGCGACAAACCATTTAAATAGTCGACAGTATCACATATCGTCCGGTGATCCATCGTAGAAGTGGTAGAGAAATGTTGATTAAGATCATCCAGACTGATAGAGCTAGGAGGGTTTGAAAATTGCGACTTACCGATACCTAGAGTTCCGAGGAATTTCCAGATACCGGCAGGAGTAGATGAAGAAATATTGTCAAAAATGTGCCGGCGTTTAGCGTTACGTACCATCTGGTTACACCGATTTCTAGCCAATTTATAAAGGGTCCAATCAGCATCAGAACGACTTCTTTTAAATTTATGAAACGCCCGGTTCCTTCGTCTCATAGCCATTTGAATTCCCCTAGACATCCAGGGTGCAGGTGGATGCTTCAGCTTTACCTTTCTGATAGGAGCGTGAACATCGTACAACTTTGTGATCGTATTATTAAGAACCTCAACCTTATCGTCAATGGCGACCGCTTCCACTAAAGGTTCCCACTCAATTTTTGCCGCATCCGTGCATAGCAACTTTATGTCAATTTTTGCGAAAGAACGCACGTGCAGTACCTTGGATTTGGGTTTAGGTGGTTTCAGGATATAGGATAGGTAGATAAGGTCATGGTGGGAAAATTCAGGGGCGGGATGCTGTCCGTGAGCGGAAATCAAGGAAGGATTAGAGGATAGGATTAAGTCGAGCCAAGTATCATCTCCTGAGGCATTAAAGTGGGTAGCTTGGAGAGGCAAAACATGCAAGGTACTTGACTCGACGATATGTAAGAGTTTCCGGGTACGAGGAGAATTTTCATTAAGGAGATTGGTATTGAAGTCGCCCATGATGATGTGGTGAGCATACTCTGAACCCAAAGATTCGAGTACCAACTCCATGTCGGTGAAATAGTCAACATTAGGGGGACAATATACTGAGGCCAAAACTAACTTGACGCCTTTGATATCAACCTCAAGGAAAAGAAACTCTGCAGAGGCTGAGTAGTTCGAGGAAGAGGAGGCCAATATCTTATACGGGAGGTTACTCCTGAGATATATGGCAACCCCTCCACCCCCTTTACCTAACCGGTCGTTCCGGACGAGCACAAAACCTGGAAGGGAGTACATTGTAGAAAGCAGATGTGGTTTAAGCCAGCTCTCCGAAATCAGGACGGCGTGTACGTCGCAGTCTGAAAACGCGTTGTACAGATCACTAAAATGGCTAGGAATGCTTTGTGCATTGATATGACAAATGTTCAGTAGGTTCTTACGAGATTGACCAAAGCGATTCCTAAGAAAATCTCCAAGTGAGTCGCTCAAAGAGCAGAAACTGTCGTCGCTTGCAGTGAATTCATTAGCAGAAAAATACGAATCATTATCAGATAAAATAGACATAAATAAAATTACTTATATAAAAATAAAAATAAAATTATGAACTGTAAAGAAGTATAAAAAATATTAAGTAGTGCAATAATTGACAGACCAATTAAACCCTGCACCACCCGCCAGCGCACACAAGTACACTGCTATAAAAGTAACTTAAAACAAGAACATAAATAAGTAAAATATACAATACATTTTACACGTACTTTGCAACTCCCTTCGCAAATTGATGCTACTAGTGAATGTGAAACGAAACGAAACTGTGGCGAAAAGACACATTCACGTTCGGCCGATGTGTTTCGCTGTCAATAACCTCAACGTTATAATATCAAAATGACAATCGAAATGTCATGTCACATGCTAATGTGAACTACATTGAAATAATCAAAATAAACTCTTTGTAATCAATGTTAGGAAAAGTACTTTGCCAAGAATATTTTTAATAGGTATAGGTACCTACATTTACGTATAAAAGAAATAACTTACATGAATAACAGGTCTTGAGAAGTAAATAGCAACACTGGGAAACGACAAAGTTAAAGAAAAATGATTATAAGTTAACTCACTGAATACAAAAACATGACAACGAGTTTAGAATGGTAGGTTTGAACGTTTAAATGTAATAAAATATATTTACTTAATTTAAACTACGTGCAAGAAAGCTAAATAAAATATTGTCTTTTTAGGATTTACTATGATCGGACTTAGTGCTCGTTGTCGAAGTCTCCACCGACACTTTTGGGTACTTGGTGATGAGTGGGGCCAACTCTTCCTCCGTGGTGATCTTGTGGCTGCTACCGCACGGCGTTTTGATGACGATAACGCCGCTTTGCGTCCAAACACAGCGAAATCCAAAATGAGCACGACTTTTGGCGAAGACTGCTTGCCTGGGCCTCGTCAGGAACTCCTTAACTGACACTGGAGAACCTTTCAACTTGGTCTTTGCTTTCCAGACTGCCGATTTGAAGTCCAAGCTTGCGAACCGTACTAAAATAGGCCGATGGTGTTGCTTTTTGGATGAACCAAGCCTATGGCAAACTTTAATGGAAGTTTTGTTTATATCAGTAAGGCCCATCTTAATATTAAAGATATTCAGAGTAAGTTTAGCACAGTCTTCATCTTCTTCCTCGGGTATACCAGATACAATAAGGACTTTTCGACGGTTTTGTGCCTCAAGGTCATCAACTTGCTTGCTGCAATCTCTGATTTGCTGTCTGAGAAGACCAAGGATACCAAAAATAAGCTCCCTGAATGTCCGGAGTTCTTCGGCAACTTTTGCAACTGTATCTTTGGATGATCCAGCATTTGTTATCTGAGCCTGGAGGTCGTCAAATCTCTTTGTGATGTTCTCTTCAAGTCTATTTTGTGTGGTCATTATCTCTGACAAATTCGACATCTTTGTGTAAATATGAAGTGCAGTGTAGATGTTAAGCTAGCAGGTGGTGTTAATGTGAAACTAAAGTTACATAAAAGTGCTTCTCTGGTAAGTAACACTAAATCAACTTTAGAACACTCAAAATTAACAGAAAATAATTCGTAAATACTTTAATTATAAATAAAATATAATTAACCTTTGCAAAATTACGTCTGAACTTTTTCTTCACCTACCCCCAAAAAAAAAAAGCATGTATTTTAAAAGCATGTATACGTCCACTGTGTTTTGTGTTACATGAAATGTTTCGGGTTTAAAACTCTAAAAAAGTCGACCAACATGGAAGTCGGTAAACTAAAACGCATATGTGTCACGCGCTTTATAGTGACTAGAACTATGGGTCTTAGCGTCTTAGGTTTAAGAACCATTTTACACTATGAGTGTTACACTCGACGTTGTATTGAGTGTACGAACGAGTCCCCGAGCAGTTATTACGTACCTACTAGCTTTGAGCTGAAGCACTCAGATTGTATTATCGTGCCGTTGTCGTTACGCGTAACATTGTTGCAATGGCCAGCACAGACCAGTGAACATAGCTATCTACATATTCTTATATATAAATCTGCAATAATCTCGGAAACTACTATTTCCTATATAATGTCTAATTTTAAGAAAAAGCATTTCTTATTTTTTAAGAAAACGCCCGCACTAGGGAATCCAATCCCTGCGTCGCGGGGTACTTTACAAACATATAATAGACAGACACAAATTACATCCAGACTCAGAACAACTATTTATGGGTCACACAAATAGTTATTCGGTGCGGGACTCGAACCCGCGACACTAACCGGTGAGGCGACTGTCTTAGCCGCTGCGCCACACGTGCAGTCTCTATTTGACTATCTCATGCATCTCCAAGCCAGTAACTGCCTTTAGTCGCAGTTAAAACCCACAAAATCCGCGGGCTTATTTTATTTATAGTATTTTTTACTAGGAGGTTTGAGCCCCCCTATTGTTCAGTGAAGTACTAAAAGGCAAATTATAAAGTGCGCGGTTGGGCGACACCCGGCATCAATCAAAAGAAAATAACTTACGCACACTGCTCGTCTGCTCAGATCATAATATATACCTACACACTCGTATATAATAGAAAGAGACATGTGGGGGTAGAAAGTCGGATGGAAGTGCTATTTAAACGTGTCATTTCTAACTACGAGTATATATATAAATATAAACTGACTACATCCTGGGTCTAACGGTAGCGTGTTCAACCGCAGTTATGAGGTCCTGGGTTCAAATCCCGGGTCGGGACACAAAGTGATTTTGGGATGTTTCTTTAGAGGTACATAATATATATATCTTATAATCAGCTCGAAGTCTTAATTTGGCGACATTTATATAGCCCGTGTCTCAGAGAGTACGTAATGCCGTTATAAGAATAATAATAATATCTAGGGACAATGTCACACAGATCATCCTAGCCCCAAACTAAGCAAAGCTTGTACTATGGGTACCAGGCGACGATATACATACTTATATAGATAGATAAATACTTAAATACATAGAAAAAATCCATGACTCAGAAACAAATATTCGTGCTCATCACACAAATATTTGCACTTACCGGGATTCGAACCCAGGACCACCGGCTTCGTAGGCAGGAGCACTACCAACTAGGCTACGGTGACCGTTGATCCTGTACTTGACTACATTCCGGTCGTGTCGCTAGTCATCCCATCGGATCATGAGAGTGATGGGATGGAAAGTCCCCCTGTGTTTGTGCACACAGTTGTGCACTATAAAATCCCCGCAAATTCGATCAGGAAGACATTATATACAAAAGTAGTTACCAAATATAACCTGTTTTCTCTTTAAATACACCAGACCAGCCCAAATAGGCTTAAAATTGTCTGAAAAGACGACTGCGGTGTCTATAACTAATTTGTGCTTCATGAGATAATTACTTACCGACTGTAAGTCCCAGTTATGAACGGCGACTATTTCTGCTGTAACTGTTCCTAACAATGTTTACTGTGCGAGTCATAAAAAGGTTATAGTGACAATATGGCGGCGTAAAGCTAACCATAGGTTTAATTACTTCATATTTATGGCAACGGCGGATGATCTTTGTGTACGAGGGGACCGCTCGTGGTCATGTGTTCGGGGGTGACACGTTTATTGAATGCACCGAACAATCTTAGTATAGATCCAAATGAGTGCTAATTAAACAGACGTCTTTTTAATAGCATTATTCGCCTCTAAACATTTTACATTGCCATCGAAATGACTAAATCAGCCACAATTAACAAGCGTCTAAAAGATACTGTCTTAGCCACAAGTTATCTTCTATGTAAGCCACTCTAAATATAACTCAGCAAGGTGGATATTTAACCTAAAATCATTGAGATATATTATCTACTAGCTGTGCCCCGCGGGTTTACCCGCGTTAATCTTTATAAATTATCACAGCTCCTCCCGTAGGTGATAGCGTGATAATATATAGCCTATATGTTGACCTAACCTCTTAGTAATATTCATGCAAAATTTGAAGTAAATCCATGCAGTACTTTTTGAGTTTAGCCAAGACATACATACATACAGACAAACAGACACACAAACAAAAATGCTAAAAACTATATTTTTGGCTTCGATATCGATTGAAGATCACGCGCCAATTATCCTTTTAAACAAATATTCAATGTACTGTTTTGACTTTCTTACAATTTTATTATATGTATATATGTATAAAAACATTTATTTGGGAATCTATATGACATATCATGTAACCTGAAAAATTCACAAAGTTATAAAAAAGTGGGATTTTTGAAAATTTCCACCAATCTTCACCAACAATATCTAGCGCTCGGCGGCCGCTGCCTCATTAGAGGATCTCATTTTCCCGTGCCTTAGTTATAAAATGAGAAGTTTGATCACGTGACCACTAAAAAAAACGTATTTATAATTTCGCGATCCAAATTGTTTCGGAATTGGTTGATTGGTTGAGGAGCTCAGAGAGCACGTTAAAGACACATGATGTTATGACGGAGTTTGACATGTGACCTAAACACAGTTCTTCAATCTAGTTGACTAGCGCGTTGGTCTGGTGATGAGTGACCATGACTACTAAGCCAGAGGTCACGTGTTCGATCTCAACCCAGGACCAATTGTTCTGTATCCGGGTGTAATCTATTGATAATATGTATGCATTTAGATATATATAAGTATGTTTATCAGTTGTCTGGTTGCCAAAGTACAGGCTCTGCCTAGTTTGGGATATTAATATAATATAATAATATCTAGGGACAATGTCACACAGATCATCCTAGCCCCAAACTAAACAAAGCTGGTACTAAGGGTACCAGCCGACGATATACATACTTATATAGATAGATAAATACTTAAATACATAGAAAGTATCCATGACTCAGAAACAAATATTCGTGCTCATCACACAAATATTTGCACTTACCGGCATTCGAACCCAGGATCACCAGATTCGTAGGCAGGAGCACTACCAACTAGGCTACGGTGACCGTCCGACCGGGATCCGATAGCAGTGTGTTAGTGGTACCAAGATATTTATGTATTTAGTTAGTTACGTTTGACGTTCAGAATCTGGCGCGCTTAGGTATTTATTGTAGTTCGGCGCAACCAATTAGATTTAGAGAAATCCTAATACAGATGGGATGTTTCGTGGGAGACTGGGATTAGTGTGAAGATTATAAGGTTATATTTTATAGAACTTTGTAAGGAAACGTAAAATCATCCCGAAGATTAGAGCGCGGGACGTATTGTAATTTACAAGTATGCGCAAACACTTATATATTTCCAATCCCCTCACTCATCTAATCCGAGTAACCAGCTTATCGGCATAACTTGATAGAGATCGTGGAGTGCAGGGCATGTTACGCGCTCTCCAAGTTACGGGGTTTTAGCCCCGTCTGCGATTTGGTTCCGGGCAGCCACTGAGGTATTTTCTTCTTACAAAGATCCCAATAACACCTTAACGAATACCTGTTTAAAAACAAAATAAATAAAATAAAAAAGGTTTTTATTCACGTAGACTTTAAAAAAGCGCTTGTAAATAGTCAGAACATGTTTGTAGTAATATAGTTGTATAAATTATTATTTCTAGTAACATACATATTTAGGTACACATTGTATTGATTGTATGGAAACATTTATAAAATTTATTTTATAACAGCAATGATATTTAGCTAGCTCGTATCAAGTTATTGTCAAGAGATTATGTTTAATTATCTAGTTTAAGTCTAATATTTTTACTACATATTGTTAATGGTTCTGTCTATATTAAGGTACTATTATTAGGACGGACCTTGTGTTAATTACGACGGTCGCGCTTTAATGCTACCACCGGATCCAATGCGCCCCAACTTAGAAGACCCAGCGAAACAAACTCAGTGGGTTCATCTACTACCGGTTTCAACACGATCCAGTTGAGACGGTCCGGCGAAACATACTCAAGCGGGCATGAATACACTTTACACACACTTTATGTATGGCTGTATCAGATACCGCCGGCTCAACGAGGCATTCCTTGTATACTGCATAGCCTATAAGCGCAGTCGGCGCATGCAATATGGAGCCCCTACAGCCAGGCACGTCGAGGCTGCACTGCGCTCTCATTACATATTCCTTATTTCTATCTCTCAAGCACTCAGGCACAATGCATTACACGTCAGTGAATTATTCAATGAGTTACTCACAACTGTCTGTGCCGCACACGGTATTACTTACTTGTCACTTGAGATTACATACCAACGAAATAAGAGGAAATAGATTAATGTAGGTAACCTAATATCCTATAATAATATCCTGGGACAGGAGGACCAGTTGGCCATGTTTGTAGAAAAACAAAGCCGATAGATAATACCTACATCCTCTGGAAGGGTGTTAGCAAGGGAATCCTAAATTTGATCTGTCAGAGTGTATCGTTCGTAGCTTAACGCAGAGCGCCTACCCCGGATTGGTAGATGGTGCACGTTCGAGACCCGCCGGACGATAAAATTTATGATTTCCCATTTTTAGAGTAGATTAACGCTTTGCATTGCGAATAATGCTCTAAAGTTCAAATTTAATATATAACGTATATATAAAATAAAAAACTAACTAACTATAGGAGCAACTGGCGCACTATAACGCCATGGCAGCCCCCGAGTGCATAATTATATTGGACCAGCTGTTACTACTTACCCGCGTTAAACTTTATAAATTATAGCCCATGTGTTAATCCTGGGTGTCAGCTAACTCCATACCAAATTTTATTAAACCGTTCCAGCCGTTTAGACGTGAAGAAGTAACAAACATACATACTCACACACTGACTCCCTCGCAAACTTTCGCACCTTAACCAGCAACCATGACCGTCGGCTTCCAATAACGGACCCATAGGCACAGGCAGGGGAAATAAAAATGGCAATATACTTTTAATTTTTATATAATTATATGGCAATATAATTTATAATTAAAAAAATACACTTTCTAAGAGGCCTAGTGATAAGGCCGCCATTTGTACAACCTTGTAAAACATGTTCATAACTCATTGTATGTTATTATTTTTTTTGTGTACAGTAAAGAGTTACTTACTTATTTATTTACATGTTTCGCAATCTTTCCATTGTTTTTTAAAAGAAAGGACATCATGTCAACAAAATTACGTCCACAGCTGGGCAAATGCCTCGCCAAACAATAAAGGCATATGCCATAATGGCCTCGCTTGGCAGACCGGTTGGAGATCGCAGTTTGATGCTCATAGTTATGCTATAGCTTATGCTTATGCTATAGCATATTATATTTCATCGGGGCGATTTCTACGCCCCCACGGGAGATATGTGATGATGATAACAGATGAGATGAGATGGCGTGATGTTATTATTTGCCGTCACAACACAGGAAAACAAAAATAAAGAAAAAGATTTAAAACAGTTGTAGCTAATTTTGTATTATTTTGCTGGCTCTTTATTTTACAAAAGGTGTTTTGGAAGAAAAAGAACAAAAAACCGGCTTAATGCGAGTCGGACTCGCCCATGAAGGGTTCCGTAGCAGCAACTATTTAATTAAAGGTAAATTGCGGTTTACGGTTTATGATGTATTAACCAAAACTACTTACTCGATCTCGTTCAACCCAATTTCGATGGAAGTTTGCATGTTAATATACATCATATATGTTTTTTTAGTTTTATCATTCTCTTATTTTAGAAGTTACAGGGGAGGGGGGACACTCATTTTACCGCTTTGGAAGTGATTCTCGCGCAAACTATTCAGTTAAGAAAAAAAATATATTAGAAACCTCAATATAATTTTTCAAGACCTATCCATAGATACCACACAAGAATGGATACGATGAAAAAAAAATTGAGTTTCAGATCTATGTATGGGGACCCCCAAAATTATTGTTCTTTTTCTATTTTTGTGTGAAAATTTTAGTGCGGTAATTAAAAGAACACATCTACTTACCAAGCTCTTATAGTTTCGGAAAAAAGTGGCTGTGACATACGGACGGACAGACAGACATAACGAATCTATAAGGGTTCCGTTTTATGCCATTTGGCTACGGAACCCTAAAAAGAAACTTTAGAAGGAGTTACAACAAAGTCACATGCCTCTTGTTCTAACTACTTCTCATCTGCTGAATGCCAATTCACGTTATCCATACACGATATTGGCAATTTAAAGTGATAATTGCAATTCAAGGCGATATATTAAATATGTACGATAGGTTTACGATTTTGGGGACATCAAATAAAGATAAAATTCACATAGATTACGATACAACTAATGCATATACATATAACACGTAGATAGCATTCACGGCAGAATAGTTGAGCGTACTCCATTTTTAATACGTTTCATATTCGTGCAGTGAACATGAAAAACATTCGTTGAAGTGTTCATGGCCAAAATTGTGAAGTTTTAAATATGTAAACGTTCAAAAATAGGCTAAAGAACACATGAATAGCCCTTCCTGATAAGAACTGACGATTTTATTCACGCTCAGAATTAAACAAATATTTAAGGGTCTTTTTGGATATTTCATAAAATTATGTTTAATGGGTGGGTAGTAGTATCCGCATTTCGTATGCTGGCACACGGATTTAATTCAAGGTTCGTAATTAACAGTATTAAGTGATGTACCTTAAATAATAGCAGATTTATTCCAAGAGCTCTACTTTTATCGGTCACCGTAGCCTAGTTGGTAGTGCTCCTGCCTACGAAGCTGGTGGTTCTGGGTTCTAATCCCGGTAAGTGCAAATATTTGTGTGATGAGCACGAATATTTGTTTCTGAGTCATGGATGTTTTCTATGTATATAAGTATTTATCTATCTATATAAGTATGTATATTGTCGCCTGGTACCCATAGTACAAGCTTTGCTTAGTTTGGGGCTAGGATGATCTGTGTGACATTGTCCTGAGATATTATTATTATTATCCTCGTATACTGATAAACCTTCTCTAGATCATACATTTTTTGTAACATATCTACCGAAATTTCTCTTATATGGAATTCATCAAGTTAGGTGGCAATGTAATAAAGCTCTTTGCCACGACACCTCATTGTTCACACGTATCCTCGTTCGCACATGTACCTAGCTATAATAACATCTAAGTCAATTTTACTTAAACAAACGCATTCGACAAGCGAACCGGTCCCGCGTGAAATTACGCGATACCGCGTCGCCGCGTCGCCTCGTCTGTCGTTCCTTAGGGCGCGGGCGCTTACCTACACCGCCCTGGGGAAATTTCACTATCGACGCACAAATTTATTTATCCGCCACGATATATTTTTTGGAGGTAACTAAATATTTTTCCCTAATGGTAAAATAGACTATGCTTGATATTATAGCGACAGCATTTATTCTGTTTTATGGATAAAATAATATTATTTGAGGGAGCTTTTGTCAAGTAAAGAGTACATTCATATTACAGCTCGTGGTCGACTTTCGAGAACCTTTGTACCCCAGCGGCCGGTTCTGCCACTGCCACTTCAGCTTGGCACCTCTTCGAGCTATGTCGGTCACATCGGTTCGCTTAAGGATTTCGACACTTCTATTTTGATCTCGCAGGCAATCTCTCCACAGAAACACCGCGCCCTCGCCATGATACCGTAGGTATGTCCCCCACAAGATGGGCCGATGATATTGTGAGGTTTGCACTTCGAGCATCCCTATAGTCAGGACCTCAAGGTTTCCCAGAGGATAGACTACCGCTTACCATCAAGGGGGCCGTATGTTTTTTGTCGACTAAATTCTATTAATATTAAGTTTAGGGTATACAACATGTAACGTAATTAATCCTGAAAATAGTTTGTTCAGAATCCTTTACTGAATCGATTTATATCATTTTTAATAAAGGTAATTTTTGAAGTTATACTTCTTTTGGCGCGATGGAGAAAAATTATGAGAGTGAATTTTTACGATGCGCGCGCACACCGACACCAAAAAATTTAACAGCATGAAGTTAGTTCTAGGTGGTATGAGAGTGAATTTTTACGATACGATAACTATGTTCAAGTTGTATATTAGGAAGTATAACTTCTAACGCGTGTACAAAGTACACACAAGTTTTTTTTATTCCAAAATAATTAAAACTACGGAAATTATTGTCATATTACCCCTGTACAGTCAAAACAAATTCAAATGGACCGTAAGTCAAAGTAATAAGACTTATAAATGGCAGTTTTATTTGTATTCATACAAATTAACACATAAAATTAAAGAAACTAATTTAGTAAATAATAATGCTAATACATGTTAAATCGAAACTTCAGTGTATGTATTATGATTCCAACATAATGTTCTAGTTGGGGTGTTTGAGGTTGTGCATTAATTACGTTACATGTTGTATAAGTATTTCTTGCCTAAAAACTTTAGTGATGATTCGCCCGCGCAAGGTACTGCTGCTCTTATGCGTTCTTGTTCCATATACGTTTAAATTGGGCGTTCCCGCATTTCGAGTCGAGTTTTGAACACACTCCTTTAATACATCCCTCGCCTAACCAGTGACGCTACAAAATGTTTAAACCGGACATTTAAATATAAAATAAGAGACGTGCGCGCCTGGTACAAACGAAACATAATTTCATACATATGTATGAGTGAATTCTTTCACGGAGATAATCATGTTCGTTTATTCTCCCCGCTCTAACATCCCGCATAATAACGTAACAAGGTATGACAATTTTTTCCGCGCCATATTCTATTAGTACATACAGACTAAGACACGTAGAGACAGCGCAAAATATGATTTTTACTCTGTATTACCAGGTCTGCGAATAAGTAAAAAACATAGAATAAAAATAAACTGTTAACATAAAAGTAATGTTATTCAAAGAAGTTTATGTGTGTCTGTGGCTGTTTGTATTATACATCTCAATCATATATACTGATAACTGTCTACAGTTATATATATATACTATAGTTTTCACAATATGTAATAATCGAGATGGTTTGTGAATACCTAATCTTTCGTAAAAACCCGTTTAGATGTACATACGTCTGGGGATGCGGCTATGCGATTTAAATAGCTGTCTAAATTCCTTATCCTTCGTTTGCTTAGTTGACATTAATGGTAAGTCTGTAAGGTTGAACTGCCTGAACTTAAAACTGTACTGCGTCAGCGGAAAGGTCCATTTGTGTACCTCAGGAAACATTAGACGGTCACCGTAGCCTAGTTGGTAGTGCTCCTGCCTACGAAGCTGGTGGTTCTGGGTTCTAATCCCGGTAAGTGCAAATATTTGTGTGATGAGCACGAATATTTGTTTCTGAGTCATGGATGTTTTCTATGTATATAAGTATTTATCTATCTATATAAGTATGTATATTGTCGCCTGGTACCCATAGTACAAGCTTTGCTTAGTTTGGGGCTAGGATGATCTGTGTGACATTGTCCCGAGATATTATTATTATTATCCTCGTATACTGATAAACCTTCTCTAGATCATACATTTTTTGTAACATATCTACCGAAATTTCTCTTATATGGAATTCATCAAGTTAGGTGGCAATGTAATAAAGCTCTTTGCCACGACACCTCATTGTTCACACGTATCCTCGTTCGCACATGTACCTAGCTATAATAACATCTAAGTCAATTTTACTTAAACAAACGCATTCGACAAGCGAACCGGTCCCGCGTGAAATTACGCGATACCGCGTCGCCGCGTCGCCTCGTCTGTCGTTCCTTAGGGCGCGGGCGCTTACCTACACCGCCCTGGGGAAATTTCACTATCGACGCACAAATTTATTTATCCGCCACGATATATTTTTTGGAGGTAACTAAATATTTTTCCCTAATGGTAAAATAGACTATGCTTGATATTATAGCGACAGCATTTATTCTGTTTTATGGATAAAATAATATTATTTGAGGGAGCTTTTGTCAAGTAAAGAGTACATTCATATTACAGCTCGTGGTCGACTTTCGAGAACCTTTGTACCCCAGCGGCCGGTTCTGCCACTGCCACTTCAGCTTGGCACCTCTTCGAGCTATGTCGGTCACATCGGTTCGCTTAAGGATTTCGACACTTCTATTTTGATCTCGCAGGCAATCTCTCCACAGAAACACCGCGCCCTCGCCATGATACCGTAGGTATGTCCCCCACAAGATGGGCCGATGATATTGTGAGGTTTGCACTTCGAGCATCCCTATAGTCAGGACCTCAAGGTTTCCCAGAGGATAGACTACCGCTTACCATCAAGGGGGCCGTATGTTTTTTGTCGACTAAATTCTATTAATATTAAGTTTAGGGTATACAACATGTAACGTAATTAATCCTGAAAATAGTTTGTTCAGAATCCTTTACTGAATCGATTTATATCATTTTTAATAAAGGTAATTTTTGAAGTTATACTTCTTTTGGCGCGATGGAGAAAAATTATGAGAGTGAATTTTTACGATGCGCGCGCACACCGACACCAAAAAATTTAACAGCATGAAGTTAGTTCTAGGTGGTATGAGAGTGAATTTTTACGATACGATAACTATGTTCAAGTTGTATATTAGGAAGTATAACTTCTAACGCGTGTACAAAGTACACACAAGTTTTTTTTATTCCAAAATAATTAAAACTACGGAAATTATTGTCATATTACCCCTGTACAGTCAAAACAAATTCAAATGGACCGTAAGTCAAAGTAATAAGACTTATAAATGGCAGTTTTATTTGTATTCATACAAATTAACACATAAAATTAAAGAAACTAATTTAGTAAATAATAATGCTAATACATGTTAAATCGAAACTTCAGTGTATGTATTATGATTCCAACATAATGTTCTAGTTGGGGTGTTTGAGGTTGTGCATTAATTACGTTACATGTTGTATAAGTATTTCTTGCCTAAAAACTTTAGTGATGATTCGCCCGCGCAAGGTACTGCTGCTCTTATGCGTTCTTGTTCCATATACGTTTAAATTGGGCGTTCCCGCATTTCGAGTCGAGTTTTGAACACACTCCTTTAATACATCCCTCGCCTAACCAGTGACGCTACAAAATGTTTAAACCGGACATTTAAATATAAAATAAGAGACGTGCGCGCCTGGTACAAACGAAACATAATTTCATACATATGTATGAGTGAATTCTTTCACGGAGATAATCATGTTCGTTTATTCTCCCCGCTCTAACATCCCGCATAATAACGCAACAAGGTATGACAATTTTTTCCGCGCCATATTCTATTAGTACATACAGACTAAGACACGTAGAGACAGCGCAAAATATGATTTTTACTCTGTATTACCAGGTCTGCGAATAAGTAAAAAACTTAGAATAAAAATAAACTGTTAACATAAAAGTAATGTTATTCAAAGAAGTTTATGTGTGTCTGTGGCTGTTTGTATTATACATCTCAATCATATATACTGATAACTGTCTACAGTTATATATATATACTATAGTTTTCACAATATGTAATAATCGAGATGGTTTGTGAATACCTAATCTTTCGTAAAAACCCGTTTAGATGTACATACGTCTGGGGATGCGGCTATGCGATTTAAATAGCTGTCTAAATTCCTTATCCTTCGTTTGCTTAGTTGACATTAATGGTAAGTCTGTAAGGTTGAACTGCCTGAACTTAAAACTGTACTGCGTCAGCGGAAAGGTCCATTTGTATACCTCAGGAAACATTAGACGGTCACCGTAGCCTAGTTGGTAGTGCTCCTGCCTACGAAGCTGGTGGTCCTGGGTTCGAATCCCGGTAAGTGCAAATATTTGTGTGATGAGCACGAATATTTGTTTCTGAGTCATGGATGTTTTCTATGTATATAAGTATTTATCTATCTATATAAGTACGTATATCGTCGCCTGGTACCCATAGTACAAGCTTTGCTTAGTTTGGGGCTAGGATGATCAGTGTGACATTGTCCCTAGATATTTCTAAAAAAAATATTTATTTATTTATACATCCATTTGCCTCATAATTACTAAGCCGTGGAACAGTTTCTAAATTTGCACACATCACACACATGGGTACAATCTTGCTCAACATGGCTGCCATGTGGATAGTATTTAAAGGCCGGTATTTTTTTTAAATACTTCTGCACGCATGTCATAAATCCCTGTGTCACTTTACAAACATATAATTGAGAGACACAATGTATATCCAGACTCGGAACAACTACTTATGGGTGCCACAAATAGTTGTCCTTTGCGGGAATCGAATCCGGGGCACGATGGGCGAGGTGATTATGCAGGCGTGAAGTTCAGTTGACCAGCTTTACCAAGTATCCACGCTAACAGTTCCTTGTCAAAACTGAAGTAGAAATAACGTCTACAATAAATAATGCATTCCTATAGCAGAACTACTACAATTATATTAAGGTATTTGTCAGTGAGACATCGTTGCGGTTATATTTGGCCAGAGAAATCAAATGGCATATTTGTTAACAGATTCCATTCTGCTTGTTGTTTATTAATGTGATATAATTAATACGCCCTCGCCCCTGATATATTGATATAATTAAAAAGAAACTGCAATTTCTTTATATTTATGGTATAATTTGGCATTTTAATGGAGCCACTTCATTTATAATTCTCATTAACGTATTAAATCGTGGACTAATAGAGATCCTAAAGTAATTAGCGTTTTTTATGGCGTGCTGAGATTCAATTAATACTGTACTTGTATTTTTATTGGCTTTTAAATATCATGGCCATTTAGAGAGGATGAATGAAAGAAGATTGACCAAAGAAGTATACCTGGCCTGTGTGGATGGAACAACCGGAAGGGGAAGACCTCGTCGAACATTCTCTGACCAAATCGGAGACGTTCTCAAAAAAGGGCAGGTCAGAAGTACCCTAAACCGGCGAGCATGTATGAAGAATATAATGACAGTAATCGAGGCAAAAGAAGTATGCAAAGATCGTGACAAATGGAAATCCGTTGTCTCTGCCTACCCCTCTGGGAAACAGGCGTGAGTCTATGTATGTATGTTTAAATATCAACGCGGTTAATATCATGCTTATTAAAGTTATAATTTTAAATGTCGAATTATAATTTTATCAGATACAGTGTAATGAGTATTCAATGACAAACAAGTGAATAATTACAAAAGCTTTGGTTTCAGCAGCTCATTAACTGGTGTTTAATTACTGGTGTGTTCGTTAATTCATAATTTTTAAAACTCGTGTAACTATTTTTATATATGTATTTAATGTTAATGTAACTATTTCTATTTTATTATTGACGGTCACCCTAGCCTAGTTGGTAGTGCTCCTGCCTACGAAGCTGGTGGTCCTGGGTTCGAATCCAGGCAAGTGCAAATATTTGTGTGATGAGCACGAATATTTGTTTCTGAGTCATGGATGTTTTCTATGTATTTAAGTATTTATCTATCTATATAAGTATGTATATCGTCGCCTGGTACCCATAGTACAAGCTTTGCTTAGTTTGGGGCTAGGATGATCTGTGTGACATTGTCCCAAGATATTATTATTATTTTTCAGCCGATTTGAACGGAGAATAGCCATATGCGCGGGGCAGGCAAGACAAAACCACAATAAGGTCAACTGCATTCTTGATACCCTGTGATCTGCGAGGCACGCTTTCCAGGCTTATTCACCAAAACTTAAATAATATACTATTTTATTATATACCATTCTAGAATCCTCTCACACAAGGGTTACGAAGCGGTCTAAACAACGATATATTAAAGGACATTAGGTCTACCCAAGATGAGAAGTCTAGCATCAGCATAAATAGCCTCCTATGGATTTCATTATACTTAATTTTTCTCGTTTCTCTAAAAGATAAATCCATTTCATAGGCCTAGGCCAAATTTTATTTTTATCTGAAATGTTTTAACTTAATAGCAAATAAGTAAATGTAACGTATAACATTTCTATTTGACTCTGATTTGAAAACGAAAGTAATAAGTAACTGTATTGTATTCTCAGGTTATGAAAATGTAGTGCATGAGTTTAATGTACGCGTGTTTCTAACTGGAAGCTGTGCCCACACCTGCGGGGTAAGAACAAGAAGTAAGAGTGCCTGCACCTTAGATATACATTTTATAATAATAAGCACAAGTGTAAATTGCATACGGAAGCAGAAATCTTAATAATAAACAAACCCCCATTCTTTTGTCCTGTAGGAACCTGCCGGTATAACCTGCTGCAATTGGGTTCGGAACCACACAAACGACTCTCATTGAACCTTAAAACCCATAGTCTTTATGAGGTTCTAGAAACAAAGGTTACAGGTCGGTATAAAAAAAAAGTCAATTTTTTTACCGGTTTTAGGTCGAGACTCCAGCAAATATCGAATTGATATTTTACATACTACAATTAACTATTATATCAGGAATAAAAGAAAACAGTTAAAAATATAATCATACCCAAACTGTTTTAAAGAGGACTTTATCATACTCATTTGGATTAAAGATACAAGTAGGTACTTATTCAATATGAAAATGTGAAAACGACTCTTAAGAATTCGATGAAATTTACAGATATTAGGAAATAAAAAAAAAACTGGTGTGTATGTACACGCGTTAGAAGTTATACTTCTTAATATACAACTTGAACATAGTTATCAATTTTCATACCACCTAGAACTAACGTCATGCTGTTATTTTTACGATGCGCGCGCATCGTAACAATTCACTGTCATACCACCTAGAACTAACTTCATGCTGTTAAATTTTTTGGTTTCGGTGTGCGCGCGCATCGTAAAAATTCACTCTCATCATTTTTCTCCATCGCGCCAAAAGAAGTATAACTTCAATAAATAAAAAAAAGTGAGAGAAGAAGCTGAAATTTGTAATACAGCCTGGTCTTCGCAAGTTAAGAGCAAATGAGAAGAATCGGTAACATACCGTATACAGTTGCTTTAGAAAATAAAATGGTAACACGTACCACTAAGCGTAAGTAATTTTGGTCTAATCGCACATACGTCCTCAGTTACATCGCACGTCGTGGTGGCAGCGAATCCGCCAAAGATGTTCAAGGAACTGAACTGTTGCGCAAGTAAGAAACAGTGTTTGGGCGAGGAATGTACACGAGAGCTGTGAGCGGTTAGTGTGTGCGAAGCGGTGCAGAACGCTAGAGCGGATCTTTTATGTGCGTAATTTAGTATCAGCTACGCGTCCTCGCATTATTTAGCTACATTTACACATTGCTTGCATCTCTCAGTTTCTTGTGGTGCATCTCTGGTAGAAGGAGTTACATTGTTACACAGCCTTCCTCTCAGCGCACAGCTTTATCGCACGTCTTTAGTGTACAAATTCACACCGTTCCGCAGCATATTTATCTTTATAATACTCAGCTTTCTCGCACATCCTTGTTAGAAATAATCACATTATTTCACAGCTTAGTAACGTATGTGGGAACAAATATTTAAAAAAATGCAGCCAAGGAGTTTCAATTTCTGAGTCACTTAGCTCTTTCCCCAATAGATTCCCCGCTCCTATAAACATGTGACTACACGGTAAACGACTTACGGTACAGCCGGGCCATAAATTACGTCAAGGAAATTTAGTGGATTTTTTAACTCGCCCACTTTTTTACGTGCACAGTTTTTCGTTTAATTGAATGTCAGTGGACCCCAACAGTCACTTTTACCCTATACACCTCACTTTATTTATGGGCCGCTATTCAATGCGGCTACGGAAAATCTCGAACAGTTCGAAAACGGGATGAAATCAATGGACATAACCTTTATGGCAAGTGGTTATAGAAATTGACAACGCTCACCGAACTCAACCAATCCAGCGCGGATATCGCATAAATGGGACCGCCTTGGAGTTTTACTTTTGGACATTTGAAGCAACTACTGAAATGAAATATAATAATACCAAAAGACGTGTACCAAAAGTCAATTGGGTATTACGTAACTTTCGTGTCGTGGAGTGGGCAAAAAACTCGTGCTTAATTAGTGATGTAACATTTATTAGTTGTTGTATATTCGTAAAATTAGGACTCATATTTAAGTTTCAGAGAGATTTCTTATTCCAAATTCCCAACCAATAGTGTTTTTTTTTTATTTTTGTCGTATTACAGATATTCACTAGCTTCATTGTCACATTCTTTTTAAAATAAAAGAACAGAATTAAAAAAGAACGAAACATTTTTACTAAATCAAAAATCTAGTCAAATGAATCTTATGGCATTGCATTTCTTCGTTTTGAGAACACCTCGACTCACAAAACACTCCTCCGAACTGAATGCCCTCTAGGTAGTATAATGATACCGTTAACGTTGTAGTTGCTCTGGCTTCGGTGACCTTATTGTCACCCGGTAACACAACAGAAACGAAAAGTAGACATAAGAGAAGAAATAATTGTAAGAATGAGAAGCAATAACTGTATTATGAGGTGTTTTAATATTGTTAGAGCAATTTACATATACAACACAATACAAAACTCAAAAACTCTTTGTTGTACGCTACTACATATATACAACTTAACGTGGAAATAGCATTTATAATGAAGTGCAAAAAGCGATCTTATTCCTCACTAAAATTCCAGACAACCCTTTTATGGATAAAACTAGTAAATAACGACGTTAATAAGTAGTTAAAGAATGTTATAGAAAGAACTCAATATTAAAGCAAGATTGTAGTGATCTTACTTACTTATTTATCGTATGGGCAATGGTTACCCTAGTGTCGCAGTTGTTAAAACCACCCCCTAGGCCTCTGACATGGCTTAACGGCTGTTGTCTAATGGCTACAACCGGGACCGACAGCTTAACGTGCCCTCCGAAGCACGGAGACGCTCAGAAATTAAACCACTTTGGCGGTCACCCATCTAGGGATGGAACGCGAGCCTAGTTAATTAACCTCGCCGTTCGCTTACGGACCGGTGAGAGCATCTAGCTATTAGCCTCAGAGTAGTAAGATCTAAAGTAAGGATATACTATTATATTATACTATATATATAATATAAACTCACAAATACTATTCAAAATTATAGTATTTGTAAATTTTAATATATGTATTAGCAATCTGAGGGTTTTAGTTTGGTAGTCTTTATAATGTTTAGATGCAATAGGTGCAATACTTGCCTTTCTACCGGCAACAGGGACAGAGTCGTTCCAATTCAATTCCGGTTTCGATTAGACGCAGGTAGTTTACTCAGCACTTCCACAGTACAGTCAGGTGCGCTAATAAGTGTACAGTTCACATAACATGATTGCTTCCTATAAAATTGAAATTTAAAATATATAGTATTAGTAAATAGTAGATATTGACATAGCATTTCGACGAATTGCGAAGAGAGTTACATGAGACATTTGAACAGAGTTACAGCATATCATCATCATCAGCCTGATATCGTCCACTGCTGCACATAGGCCTCCCCCAAAGGTTGCCATTGCAGGGGCCGTAATTACCGCGGTTGGCATGTGAGTTGGTGACCGCAGTTAGATGGTTATGATGTTAGATGCTTACTCCTGCGGCATAGTATCCGGAGAGGTTGTGTCTTCGAACCCGGCCATCGCCATAATTTTTTTCTAATTTATCTACAAAAAGTTAATAGAAAGATGGAATTTACGGAACATATTACATTCAGAAAACCTAGAAGACAATCGGACCCATCGGTAAAATTAAATGACAGTGAGACACAACTTGAAACGTTAAACTGCACCATGAGTAGCATGCCAGAAATATCAGACGACGATGAATACGACCAAGTAAATACACTTAAGAAACAAATCGAAATGTTAACGTCACAATTAAGTAGTGCACACTATGAAATAGAGGCGCTGTCATTAGAAAATACAAACTTAAGACAGCTAAACGAAGAATTAACTAAAATAAATTGTCTGTATAAAAAAATGACTAATAGTCCAATTAAAAATAAGGCGACCACTCCAAGGAGAAAGGAATTAACAAAAAGCTGACAAACTCAAACAAACATTGGCACAAATGAAACAACTACTAATTACACTGCAGAATAAAAAACGCCTGTCAGCCCGCAAAAACCCAAGAAGAATTTATCTTTGAAATCTAATTATATTAAGGTAAAACCTGCTTACACAGAGTTCCCTCGATTTCAACACACAGAACAGAGTGAATTAAAACATAAAGTATGCATATTGAGCACCAATAATAAAAATGACATTCTCTCAATAGCGGAAAACACATTTAAGAATGACTATTAAATTTGCCATTATTTAAAAACATACTGCAATACAGAACATCTATTACATGGAATTAAAACATAATTATCTAACTACAACATGAGTGATTTTTATATTGTATTACTAGGTGAAGAGGATTTTACTTCAACAAACGACTACTCTAAGATCATTTTACACACTAGAAAAGTACTAGAAGAAATCCAGCATACAAATGTAATTATATGCCTGCCGACGTACAAGTGGACTAGCACAACAAGCCTATTCAATTGGCGAGTGGAGACGTTTAACAAGTTATTATATATGGAACAACAACATACGGGACTGATTAAAAACCTTGGACTTCAAACAATTTTTATAGAATTGTTACATTTAATCACCGAAATCAACGACTATACAAAAACTACACTCAATAGATTAGATGAAAACCTAAACGGAAAATGCATGAACGAGCAGCAGCTTTTTCTCTAATAAGTACTTTTATATACTTCATCAAAATATAGCTGGCTTGATAAACAAATCGGATGCGTTGACAATATATCTCGAAGAGTTTTCTTATAGAAACATACAGTTAGATATACTGTGTATAACTGAACATTTCATCATGGCCGGCTATGAAACTTACTTACATATGCCAAACTACCCACTAGCTGCATGTTATAGTAGAAACAACAGCAAGAGAGGGGGTGCATGCATTCTAGTAAAAAACGGACACCAGTATAAAGAGATGCCAGAGATTAAAAACTTATCAATTTCAAGTCTATTCGAATGCTGTGCTATAGAATTAGTTAGTTATAGGATTGTTATTATATGTATCTACAGAGTACCCAAAGCTGAAAATGTAAACATGTTCTTTAGTAGGTTAGAAATGATGCTACAAGTTTTAACAAAAAAAAATTATAAACATGTATATTAGCTGGAGATTTTAACATTGACATTCTCAAACAAAACAGTGTAACCCTTGATTTTGAAAGTATTTTATTGAATTATAACATGACTTTAGCGATAAAAGAACCGACTAGACTGTCAAGTCAGTGCTGTATTGATAACTTTGCGCATGACTTTCCTAAGGCATGTGAGACGGAATTATTAGAATTGGCCCTGTCTGATCATACTGCACAACTGATGAAATTTCCCACTAAGAAGATACCACTTATAAAACTGTGGCGAAAACGCACGCGTGACTTTTGTGACGAAAATGTCAGGAAATTCATTGAATGTCTTAGTTCTTTTTCATTTTCTGAAATGTATACAGAATCTGACCCGAATAGAGCGTATAACTATTTTGTAGAAAATTTTAAACTGTTTTATGATTTATGCTTTCCCTATAAGAGGGTACTAATACGTGTTTATAGCAAGCCTAAATGGATATCACGTGGCTTAAAGAAATGTAGTGCGAAGAAACGACAATTGTTGTGGAACTACAGAACAAAACCAACAATAATATAAAAAAATGCGTACAGCGCCTATTCTAATTTGTTCAAAAAAAAAATATTAGACTTACGCAGCGCGCCCAAAATAATTATAAAATTAAAACTTCTGATAATAAATCCAAAAGTACTTGGAATATCATTAACAAATTGAGACTCAATCTTCCCCGTGACACTATAACCAGAATTAAAATTAATAATAATATCATAACAGATCCCTATGAAATAGCCAATGCCTTCAATAATTATTTTATTGACAAAATAAAGCCAATATCTGGTTCCGGTACAGATGTAACATCCAACATTGTGGGTACGCAGAACTCTATCTTTATGGCTCCTAGCATATCAAGTGACATACAAAAAATTATATATGGATTAAAAAATACTAATGGTGTAGGAATTGATGACATACAAAAAATTATATATGGATTAAAAAATACTAATGGTGTAGGAATTGATGACATAAGTACTAAAATAATGAAACAGCTAATAAACATATTTGTGGACATTTAAGTTATATAGTAAATTTATGTATTTGTAATGGCATATTCCCAGACAAATTGATAACATCAATAGTAAAACCATTGTTCAAAAAAAAAGATAGGGAACTCACGGAATCTTATAGACCAATAGCATTAGTTCCTGTTTTTTCAAAAGTTTTGGAAAAATATATTCACAGTAAAATTTACTCTTACATGGAACTGACTAAATTATTATGTCACGAGCAAAAAGGATTTAGACAAAATAAAAATACCAATTTGGCTATTATGACTTTTATAAAACAATACTTCACAATGTTGATAAAAGGAATCCTGTCTGCTCTATATACTGCGATATGACGCAGGCCTTTGATTGTGTGGATCATGGTATATTATTGAATAAATTACATTCATATGGAATCCGCGGCCACGTATTAGATCTTGTTAAATCATATCTGTCCAATAGATCACAAATTACTATCATCTCTAAAGTAAATATGAAAACAAAGCATGAAGAATCATATCGATCAGAAATGCGCACTAATACGTACGGTGTGCCACAGGGCAGCGTGTTGGGTCCTCTTTTGTTTATCGTGTACATAAACGACTTACCAAATTGTACGAAACATCCTATGTCCCTTTTTGCAGACGACAGTACTGTGTCAATACAATGTAGAGCTGCAGAACTTTATCAAAATGATATTAATACTTGTTTGACATCAGTTGTCAGATGGCTTGAAAAAAATAACCTAAAACTAAATCTTTTAAAGACCCAAGTCATGCATTTCAACCAAAGACCTCAGCCACATAATATTAATGTTCAATTCAATAATTACGCTTTACACGAGGTGGACACAGGCAAATTCTTAGATATTACTGTTGACAAGCAACTAAACTGGAAGGCACACATAACAGAATTATGTAAAAAGGTCAGCAGTTCTGCATATGCCTTGTATAAACTAGCCTCATTGGTAAACATTGATGCCTTAATCACTACATACCATGGTCTTGTAGCCTCAGTTCTGCGGTACGGAATCATTTTCTGGGGAAATTCAACAAATAATGAAATTATTTTCAAATCTCAGAAACGTTGTGTTCGCGCAATGTTCGGATTGAAATTAACAGATAGCTGTAAACCCTACTTTGTCCAACACAGGATCCTAACACTTCCGTCTCTTTACATACTAGAGGTTGCATTGTTTGTTCACAGTAATCCACAGTTATTTCAACGCGTATCTGATGTTGTTAAACGAAATAGACCTAAAAATTACAATAATAACAACAAACTCTGTGTGCAAAGTGCAAAAACCAGTCTAATGGGGAAAAGTTTGCTTTGTATTGCTCCAAAGATTTATAATAAAATACCAGAATTTATGAAGACTCGTGCTACAAGTTTTCTTAAAACAAAAATGAAAAAGGTTTTGATTTGTAAAAGTTATTACAGCATTAATGAATTTCTAACCGATAATAATTTATTTTAATTAATTTGGACATTTAATTATATAATAGTAGTAGTATTAGTACATAATTATTGACATTTTATTATTATTGTTTTAAGTAGTGACAACATCTTAGGGATTAATTTAAATTAAATGGATGATATGATACGATGATGATAATAATGAATTTTTATGTATGTGCGCAATAATAAACATGTATTTAAATAATTTTCATATGTCTTGTTAGGCAGATTTTGGTGGAACTTTAATTGTTTTTGTTATCATGTATTACCCAAAATGAAATGAAATAAAGGATGTGATTTGATTTGATTTGATGGTACTTAGTACACAGGAAGCGCTACCTGCAGATCCCTTACTCACCTTTTACGATATCCATGATTAGGTAATTTATTTTGACATGGATGGTATGGGGTGACCCTGTTATTATTTCAGGGCCGGCAACCACACGGCTACGTTAGAGCATATGTATCATGTATATGTTGATTCCGAAAAATAGTCAGTACCTTATGTCGTTGAATTTTATAACTCGGAATACTACAATATGTTCATAGATAAGAAATAAATGCCAACAAAATGTAGCAGCAAAAACGTAGTAAAAGAAATTTTATTAAAGGACCACAAGTTTGAACGTGGAAATGTAATACCTTGTAGTCTCGCACGAGAACGTGGGTAGTCGTACATCTCGCGTACAGAATTTATTGTAAATATATCGTGCACTCGACTGAAAGTGATAAACGCTCGGACATTGAATATACGAGTAAGCTTTACAAGTCAACCTGTCTTGTGAGCAGAGTAACATGTAGAGTACACAGTATTCTCATGCACGGGTGGGGGCTTTGTAATGGACAAAAAACCATTTGTGTACTTGGCTGCGTTGTTGGTCTAGCGGTTATGTGTTCAACCTTTATAATGTGGTCTTGGATTCTAATTCGGAGAAGAACCAAGAAAAATGTATTGTTCTGGCAAGAAAAACACCTCGTAGCTGCCTGGAGCCGGGGAGTTGGCAGTGTAATACGGTCGCCGTACCTCTAAGAGCACGTAAAGATGTTGCTCCTTCGCCTGATCTCCTCAAGACCGGCCCATCAGATCATGAGAGTGAAAAAAATATCCAGTCATGTTGGTCTAGGCAGCGTGAAGAACCGCTGGGTTCAAGTCCCGGGTGGGCCAAAAAGGCATTTTTCTGTTACGATTTCTTTTTCACTATCAGCCTGAAGTTTGGGTGTTGTTGGTATTTCCGGTCGTCTCGCTAGTAGTCCCATCAAATCAAGAGAGTGATGGAATAAAAAGTGCCCTAGTGAGTACGCACACACTTACAAACTATAATATGTCCCGTATATGTATAATATTTTACAACGTCCAAATTGGAAGTTCTATTTTCGTCTACTATTTGAAAAGCTTCGTCCGCGTGTTTTATAATTACATAAGTGCCTCTTTAGTCGCCAAAGAAGTCATTAAACAGCTGATCGCTCAGCAATGGGGTATGCAATAATCGATGGAAACAGTTTTAACGTTTGTACAATAGGGGCGGCCGCTTTTTCGGTAAACATAGTTTTAAAGATTCTGTATGCGTAGGAGTCCCAAAGTTACTTTGATACAGTTGCCTAGTTTCCATTGAGACTATTCCATGACCTAAATTCGACCGAGGAATGGAGGATGTTTTTTAATATACCTGCGTAGTTGAATAATCTCCGCTGACATAGGGGGCCGTAAGTTGGGCTAAAGCAATATTATTATCTCTGTAGTTATTTGTGCCGAGTATATTTATGTACTGAACTACTGTGTCCCCGTGGCTGGTAGCTCGCTACTATCTAGTTAATGTATATAAATATTGCATTTTATTAATAGCTAGCGTTATAACCAGCGTCACGAAGAAGTAGACACTCATATTTGTTTTATGTCTTAACCCCCGTCATAAAAATAAGGTACCTAACCTAACCTATAACACTTCTTTTTATGTTGGTACACATAAACTTGTGTAATTCATTCATTTAAAAGAACTAACGAATTTAGAACAAGTGCGATCCACTTGTTCTAAATTTGTCTATTAAGATTCTATTGTCAAATTTGAAGACAAATAATATTATCTGTTCTCAGTTTTGACATTCAGTTTGTCATATCTTGTCTGTTTATCAGTGTGTGTAAGAAAAGCACGGTAGTGTGTGTAACGTTTTTCTTTTTATTGAAATAATTTACTTCAAATGAACATTTTCTGACCAAATTGGAGACGTTCTCAAGAAAGGCTAGGTCAAGAATCCTAAACCGGCGAACATGTATGAAGAATATAAGGTCAGTATACGAGGCGAAAGACGTGAGCAAGGATCGTAACAAATGGCAGTCTGTTGTCCCTGCCTACCCCTCTGGGAAATTGTGAGTCATAGTCATAGTCGTACATATGTATGTACTTTAAATGCCTATTATATAAAAATATTAGCTTTCTGCACTCCTTCTCTATATGAAGTTTAACTGTTCCAAATTATATTAAATGCATATATTATATATATATTCTATATATATATATATATATATATATATATATATATATATAAAGAAAAAATGTATATGGCATGTAATAAGCAATAAATAAATTTGATTTGATTGGAAAAAAAAATCATAATCCTTCGTAAGCGCAGTTTGCTTAAAAAATCGTACAAAGTTTTTACTTCTGGTAATTTGAAAGCCTATGTTCCTAATTTGGGCATTCATACGTGGTCAAACCTTTTTCTAACACGCGGCTGTGTTACACATATATGTTGTTATAATTTATTTCTAGAGGTATATATTTGTCTGTTGTCTGGCCTGTTGGTAGAGAGGTTAGTGGCACTGACTGCTTAAGTATATTTTAAGCCCTGAATCAAATATACAATTAGCTGTGCCCCGCGGTTTTACCCTCGTTAAACTTTATAAATTATTTGTTATTTTTATAATCGTTCGTTATTCGGATATATGTATAAGCTATATTACTACAAAGTTTTATCAAAATCTGTTCTGTAGTTTTTGCGTGCAGAAGTAACAAACATACACACTTACAAACTTTCGCTTTTATAATATAAGTATGATAAACTATTTAACCAAATATACCACCAAACTCGCCAAATTAATGTCGCTACATAATGTTGCTGCAAAATAATGTAACTTCAGTTGAACAAAAGTAGTATCCGTACTCAAGTAAAGTATGTTAGTTGCACGCGCGGCAGTGTGGAACAACTTTCCAGTACTGTGTATAAGATAGGATAGGAATAGGATTGCAGATCATTAAACACTTCTCGCGTCTAACTTCCGCTTACATGTGGTCAGGAACCAAAAGACGACTCGAATAACTGATTCGCCATTTTAGAAATCTACGCCATTACAAAAATTAAGAAGTGCATATATTCATTGAGATTGTTGAAGTAAAACATTTTTTACACTAACATGCCCAAAAAAAATATATTAGAAGATCTTATCACAAAATACAGAAAGAAACTTCTTGAATTGTTTATAAATAAGGCATACTACTCTATAAAAGAGTACTTGACTCATAATTTGGATATTTAGGTGAATGCTTTGTAAGTCCGATTTAAGTTATGATATTGAATTCTATTGTAAACCAATATTAAGTGTAATACATGACATAATGCTAATAACATACTTTAATAAGATATTTAGTGACATTAACTTTCATGTAATAATGTAATACTTTGCATGCCACATCAGGCAGAACATAGTGAACTAAGCGCCTTTATTTGTCACCTTATATTGTACCTACCTATGTTCAGAAATAAATGATTTGATTGATTGATTGATAGATTTCAAGAGATCGCCATTTTAGAAATCTACGCCATTACAAAAATGAAGAAGAGCATATATGCATTGATAATAATATATAATATCTTGGGACAATGTCACACAGATCATCCTAGCCCCAAACTAAGCAAAGCTTGTACTATGGGTACCAGGCGACGATATACATACTTATATAGATAGATAAATACTTAAATACATAGAAAACATCCATGACTCAGAAACAAATATTCGTGCACATCACACAAATATTTGCACTTACCGGGATTCGAACCCAGGACCACCAGCTTCGTAGCCAGGAACACTACCAACTAGGCTACAGTGATATTGTTGAAGTAAAACACTTTGACGCACGCTTGACTTGGGGAGTCTGCTGGTGAATGCGTGACGACAGCGTTGCAAAAAGTGTGGTCGGGAGAGGCGAATGGAAGTTGAGAGGGAGATATAAGTCAGTGCAGATAAAAGGAGAGAGAGAGTTACGTTTCGTATATTACTGTGGGGGCAAGAGAAAGGATACTTTTTTCTCCCTTTCTGATAATGCCAGTTATGTCTCGTTTATCTAAGTATTATTTCAGTCTTGTGGTCTTAAGCACACTAGTTTTTGTTCAGTTCAATTTTAATTTGTTCACTGCAGGTGTAAGAAAGGAAAGTATAGATTTAATTTATTTGCACGCTGTATGCTACCTAAGAACACATGCAAATTACACACTTAAGTAAACAGTTAAGTGCTTTAATTAAGTTAAAATATTGTTATAAAATTTTTAATTCAGTTATTACAATTTAATTAATTGATTTTGATCACCATCATGTCAGCCAAATGAAGTCCACAGCTGGACAAAGACCTTCCACAATGGCCCAAAAGATTTGCACCATGGAGTTGCTACCATAATTAAGAGGGACATGCCATAATCACCACGCTTCGCAGATGGGTTGGCGATCGTAGTATGATTGTCATAGTATACACACAGAGACACGGTGCTTCCCCTTTTCTGCTAGATATTGCCTCCCAACGAGTTGTTTGTTCCCTACGGAATGAGATACGGGAACAGAGCAGCTCATTTATAGCATATGCTATTAATGACCCGCTGTGTTGACTCCTCTATCTCATATGAGTATGATGATAATTATTACTTATCCATATATACATATACGATGTACCACTGCTCTCACCAAAACGGTCCTAACGTGTTTCTTATTCATAGAATTTCGACACTCCAGGTTGTTACGTACTTACTACGGTACTGTTTATATACCAACACAAAGAAACGTCAACTTTATTATGTACACACAGGGTTCCATTTCCAACGTACTATGAAAAGGAAGTTATAATCTTCATGTTATGAAAGATAACTTGAAAAGCAATTCAACTTTTCTACTTAGAAATATGTTTTTGATGAGCGGATTTCTGTACATGATCGGGAATCGGCGACGGGGCCCCTCTGTGGGGCCTGACGTGTGTAGGCAGGTGTTGGCACCATTGTTGCGTGGGTGGGGCCAGGTGACTTGTGTGCATATTGTTTGAATGATGCGCTTGACACGTTGCTTAAAGATTTACGAGCACTTTACTGTTTTGTGGACACCAGCTTACAGTGAAGTAGATGATAATAATAAAAATAAAAAAATAAAAAAAAATAAAAAAATAAAAAAGCCTTTTATTTCCTACTAATACCTATTACATACTTATTTTACATTTACATAATTTTTAAGATACTTATTTAACTAGTAATGATATCTGCAGGAACCCCATATTGGGTGAAGGCCTCCTCCAAAGATGCCCATTTGTCTCTGTCCTGTGCGGTCTGCTTCCAGTTTGGGCCGGCTGTCCTTGTAATTTCATCACCCCAGCGTGCCAACGGTCGTCCTCTGCTCCTTTTACCAGGAGGGCCTTTCCAAAATGTCACTTTTAGGGTCCATCTCTGATCTTGAAGCCTCGCGACATGCCCCGCCCATTTCCACTTGAGTTTTTGTGCATAATTCAGTGCGTTTGTTGCTTTGGTTATTGATCTTATTTTTGTGTGTCTTATTTTATAGAATTTCTTAATTTTTAGCATGCTGCGCTCTAGTCCTCGTTGGCAGGTTGTAATTTTATTTTTCAGCTTTGAGGTGAACTTCCACGTCTGGCATCCGTAAGTCAAGCATGGTAAGAGACTGGAATTCATAACTTTTGTTTTGATGGTTATAGGGAGGTTACTTTTAAAAATTTCCTTTAAACTCCAATATCTTTTCCATGTTTGTTGTACTCTTCTTTCGACTTCAAGTTCGTTATTTTTTCTGTCAAAGCTGATTTGTTTCCCTAGATAGATGTACTTATCTGTATATTCAAGTGGCTCGCCATTAATTGTTATTAACCTTCTGTTATGGTTCGTCATTGCCATAGTTTTAGTTAAGTTCATTTGTAGTCCCACCTTGACGCTAGCTAGATGTAGAGACTCGATCATGAGTTGTAGCTGGGAGCAGGATTCCGATAGTAACACTAGGTCGTCTGCGAATCGTAAGTGACTTAAGTAGTCGCCCTTTATACACAGCCCGGACTTACTCCAATCTAACTTGCTGATTACAGCCTCCAGGATGGCTATAAATATTTTTGGGGATAATGGGTCGCCCTGCCTTACGCCTCTTTCTATAGGAAAACTGGGTCCGAGAGTTTCTAGTTTGATTTTACCCGTGTTGTTATTATATATGCTTTTGATGGCCTTTATATATGCGTCTTCTATTCCCTGCTGTTTTAAACTGTCCCATATACTTACGTGTGTTACAGTATCAAAAGCTTTTTGATAGTCAATAAACGCTATGTATAACGGTCTCTGTTGTTCTTGATACTTTTCTATTATTATTTCAAGTGTGTGGATATGGTCAACAGTAGAAAATCCTTTTCTGAAGCCTGCTTGCTCTACCGGTTGTTTTGCTTCTAATGTACTACTGATTCTTTTGTTTACAATGGTAGAGAAGAGTTTGTAGAGGCTTGGTAGCAAGCTTATCGGTCGGTAGTTGCCAATATCCTTCGGGTCGCCCTTTTTGTAGAGAAGTATGATATTAGATTCAGACCATTGTGAGGGTGTTTCAGAGTTTTGCAGTATTAAGTTAAACAATTTCGCTAGTGGTTCCGCTAATGTTGTGTGTGCTATTTTCAATACTTCATTTGTGATGTTGTCGGAGCCAGGGCTCTTTTCTAGTTTTAAACTCTTAATTGCTTCTATGATTTCAATATCGTCGACTGGTTTAATTCTTGGTTCATTAGCGCTTTGGTTGAAAATCGTTGAGATGATAGTCTTTTGGGTCTTATCACTGTACAATTTCCTATAGAAGTCTGATGCCGCATTAATAATGTCAGTTCGTTTGCACAAAGATCTGTCTTGTTTGCTTAACCCCTCTATCCAAGTCTTGCTTGTTCTGAGTTCCTTAAAGGCCCTCTTTGTGCTTCCTGTGCATTTTAAATGCCTTTCTATGGTATCTTGCCTATGTTTAGCATAGTCCCTTTTTATGTATTTGTTTGTTATTTTGTAGAGAGCGGAGAGTTCTTTTTTCATAGGTCGAGTTTTATTTTTTGTTTCCTGTAGTTCTTTTCTCCTTTTTAGTAACATAGTTGTGCGGTCTGAAAGTATTTTGTGGTGTTTTTGTGTATTTCTCGCATCTTCTCTAGCTTTTTTCAAGCTTTGGCTGATAGCGTCCGTTATTTTATCATAATAGGTTTGTACCGAGGTATTTTGCAAGTTAATGGTTGGGTAGAGTAGAATTGACCTTAGGTTTTTATTATATCTTGTCACTTCTTCTTCGTTATTCAGTTGAATTGTTTTTTTGTTGGTAAATTTAACTCTGCTATGTTTTTGTTTGGTCATTTTAACTGTTGCTCGTATTAGTCTATGGTCCGACGGATAGTTTAAATTCATGACTTCAAAATTTAGGAATATTTTTCGTTGGTTGGATAGAATATAGTCGATCTCGTTTTTGTGTTTTCCATTTGGGGATCGCCAGGTCCATTTTCGGTTATGATTTTTCTTGAAGCATGTATTGATAATGGTTAGATTATGTTCAAGTGCGTAGTCTACAAGTCTCTGCCCTCTGTCGTTTCTTTCGCCATAACCATGTTGTTGCACTGTTAAGTACTCACCTTCTTTGGGAGCACCAACCTTCGCGTTAAAGTCGCCCATTAATATTATGTTTTTATGTGTTGTTTCCATTGCTTTGTCTATTGTCTTATAAAATTCTTCTATTTCCTCCTCACTCGCTGCGTGTGTCGGAGCATATACTTGTATAATGGATATCATAAACCCTTGAAAGCATAAGTTTAGCGTTGCCACACGATCTGTTATTCCGATAAAGCTCTCTATATTGTTTTTAAGAGACTTATTTATAATGAAGCCTACTCCATATTTACCCGGTATACATCCTATGTGGCAAAGTACTAAGTTCTCGTATTCCTCGATTTTGTTACCAAGTCGTCTCATTTCTGAAATGCCTATTATGTCATAATTAATTTCCTGTATTGCTTCCTCTAGTTCCAACAAGCGTTCGTATGACGATAGAGACCTGACGTTAAAACTTGCGATTTTTAATTGACTTAATCGTGTATTTTTCCTGTAATTTGTCTGTGTAGTTTCTTTTGGAGGGTTGTGGTCATAATCTTCCACGGTGACCAGCCGGGTTGGAAGATGTTTCGTGATTCTGGTTCTAGTAGTTTCAGTTTTGGTTAAATCTATGTAGGAGGAGGGGCTTAATTGCTACATATTTGTACCGTTTAGATCCTGGATGTTATTTCTCTTAGTTGTATTTTTATTTACTAAATAATTTAACATGCCAGGTTTTGTTACTCCTTCGGAAAAGCTATTTGATCTCTGGGCTGTCGAGCCTTGTTGCTGGGGCTTGGTCTTTTTGTTGGCATGAGTGGGTTTAATTTGTTTTGGTACGGGGTTGTTTTCGGGTGATAAAGAAAGTTTTCTTTTATTAATGCTTTCGGTGACGATCAGTTTGTCATATTTGATTGTGGCAATGTTACCCTTTTCTCTCTCTACTTTCAGCTGTTCTTTTAATTCTTTCCTCTTTTCTAGCACATGTTTTGGATAGTCCACTTGAATATAATACGAAGTATCCTTCAGTATCTGTTTTTGCTTAAGAATTTTTATTTTTGTTCCAAGCGTTAAAAAAGTCACAACTATTGGCCGCGGTCTGCCGCCTTTCTTTCCTAGTCTTTTCACTCCTTGTATATCGAAGTAGTTTAATTTAATAGCGAAGTGTTGTTCTATCCATTTGATAATATTGTTTTCTAGGTTTTCGTATGACGATTCTGTTTCTTCGATACCGAAAAACACTAAATTTCTCTCCCTTGCCTGTTTTTCCATGAAGTAGATTCTTTTCTCCTGATTTTCCACTAATTCTTTTAGCTTTTCGTGTTTTGTTTCCCATGTAAGAAATTTTTCTTCTAACATCTCGTTAATATTCTGTGTAACTTTTTCAGTCACATTTTCTCCGCTTTCCCGTATTGTTATTTTCTGCACATCCAATTCCTTTTGTATTTGTTTTAGTACATTCAGAACCTCCTCCATGATGTTGTAAATAGTATAACTTTGTTTTATGTGTTCGTGTCTCCCTCTGGTGGTGTAACTTCGTACTATTAACAACACCTTGTATCTAATCGATTTATTACGGCGGTTACTCTCGGGCAAAGCAATACCGTTCGTTTCTACTAGATGGCGTTGTAGGTCACTCGAATTTAATGTTACATTTGCAAGTCATTTTTGAGACAAAAACTTTAAGCTTATGTTTATTTATAATTTTCGTAAGTTTGTAGTCCGCACTTTAATTTATTTATTTCACTCTCGTACCAAATGGGAAGACTTCCGGCTTAAGTTCGTTTGGTTGATTGCACGAAAACGTCCACTGAACAGTAACATTGATGTTTGCTTACACTTTATATATTTACCATTTTGATATAGTAATGCGTGTAGATGATAATATCTGTTTGAAATATTCCGTAGCTATTTTTTTTTTTTTTTTTTTTTTTTATTTATTAATTGTTACAATAGGCTCCCCCGAATGTATCGGAGTCTTTTTACATAATTTGGTGATTTTGTTTACATAGCTATAAGTGGGTAATTCTTATTTTACATATACTTACATAACTATTTCTTCTTAATACTATTTTCTTTATTACTTATATATATACACATACACATACATACATACATACACACATATATACATACACACACATAAAATACAAGAAAACAAAAAGTATGCATGGCAAGTCTTATGCATATTTGTCTTATGCATAACCTTACCATTACTTTCATACTAATAAATCTATTACAGATATACTTATATAGTTGGCTATACAATTCAAATTTCTTATTTTACCTATACTTACATAACTATTTCTTCTTAATGCTATTTTCTTTATTACTTATACATACACACACTCATAACTAATATATATATACATATGCTTACATATATATATATATATATATATATATATATATATATATATATATATACACACACATATACACACATACACACATACATATATACACATACACACACAAACACATATACATATATTATATTAGTTATATATTTGGCTATACAATATCTTATAAATAAATGTATGGATATACACCCAAAGGTCATACATTCATTTATTTCTTTTTATTACTTTTTTAATGACATTGACACCGTATTTAATAAAAATTCTTCTTTTTTCACTATTCATCATTATTTCGTTTACATTTACCTCGCTAACTGGGCCACCCAACAACTGTTCCATTTCATATCTATTTAGACCAAAGACTGGGCACTCAAAAAGTAGGTGTTGAACTGATTCTTCCACCCCTGGGTCACAAATGCACGATGGGTCGTCTTTACGCTTAAATTTATATAAATATTGGGAAAATCCACCGTGCCCCGTTAACATTTGGGTGATAGGACCAGTAAGCTCCATATTTTTTATGATACTGTAAGCGTCGACGGCATCCGGGAAGAAGATCTTTGTTGTTGCAGCGGTTTCCCCTGATTTGTACCGTCGGTTCCATTCTCCAAGAGACTCCTTACGGATTTGTCTCTTGACGTATGAAACCGGACACATATCATAATCCGGGGCCCTTTTAAGGGTCATTGCGGCATTTTTGGCCAGTTCATCGGCGCGTTCGTTGCCCGCGAGTCCTGCATGAGCCTTTATCCAGAACAAGGATATATCTTTCCTCTGGGTAAGGGCCGCCCTCAGATTTCTCCGAGCCTCGACTGCCAAAGTATGGTGACTGCCAGGGTTTACAACTGTCTCCAATGCCGATTTTGAGTCGCTGTAGATGCCTATACTCAACTTCGTGCTTTTTAGGGCTTCCTTAGTGGCCCTGCATACGGCCAGGAGTTCGGCCTGGTAAACTGTGCTGTATGATGGTAGCTTGAGTTTAATGACTTTGGTCTCAATCTCTCCTTCCCAACACGATAGTGCGGCACCAACCTTGTCGTCTAATTTGCTACCATCCGTGAAGATACGTACAGCTTGTGTGTTGTTTTCTCTAAATGATCTTTCATCTACCAGGCTCATGAACTTGAGGCTCGTATGCATTGCGGGATGGTCGTGATCAACAAAGTTAGCTCTCTGTTCAACCTTCCTACCCGCTAATTTTGGCTGGGGTACTCCCCTTTTTGCCTCATATAATGCCGCTGCCTCTTGTATTCGAAGATCGAGTGGTAAGATACCAGCAAGAAGTAAAGCTGCGTTTAAGGAAACCGTTCGGTACGCTCTGCTGAGTTTCTGTGCGAAACCTCGTTGCAAAGAGTTCAATTTTTTTCTCATTCCCATCTTACGAGCCGCCGGCGCCCAGGCGCTTGCTGCGTACATGATTACGGGTTCCACTACGGCGTTATAAATAACCCGAATAACTTCCGGGTGGAGGCCCCAACTGACCCTAGCCGCTCTCGACAGCTGCTTATATATATTAATTACTTTCTTACATATATCCAATATATGTTGATTAAATGTTAAGCAGCTGTCGATAGTTAGGCCTAAGATCTTAATATGTTTAGACATTTCAATGCTAACCCCTCCCATATTAAGAAGTGGTGGATCAAACTTAAGTTTTCGTGTAATTATCATCGCTTTTGTTTTATGCGGAGCAAAACTTAGTTTATTTCTGATACCCCACTCCCGAACATAGGAGAGGGCATCATTGGCTTGTCTTTGCACCTCTTGTCCAGTATCACCATCAAAAATCAGAACCACATCGTCAGCAAACGCCTGGCAGTAGTCACCCCTGCTTTCTAAACCCTTTAAAAGTGGATCAAGAAGCAGATTCCAAAGGATTGGACCTCCAATGGAACCTTGGACGCACCCCTTATTTGTGCTTACGGAGTGTGCTTCCCCACCGTATCTCACTTCCACACTCCTATTTCGTAGGTAACTAGCCATTACGCCTCTAATGTTACCTGGGCATTTCTCCTCCATCAATCGGACGTTAATAGCTGGCCACCAAGCGCTATCGAAAACTCCCTCTATGTCGAGCGATATCATAGTTATAAGCTTCTTTTCTCCTATCTTTCTATTTATATGTTTCATAAGGTCATAGAGGGAGTCTTCGGTGCCCTTCTGGGGCATGAATCCGTATTGACGAGGATTCATTTTGGGAAGGAGATGCCATTTGAGCCTCCCTATGACCATCTTTTCTAGAATCTTTCCTAGAACCGGTAATAAACCAATTAGCCTATAAGACTTTGGGTCCTGATAATTGTCCTTAGCGGGCTTTCTGAGTACTACAACTGTAGCTTTCTTCCATATATTTGGGAAATACCTTAGTTCCAGACACTTATTAGCCAGAGCCAGGAATGTATCTGGGTCCCCCAGGATTACTTGTCTGCAAATATCTGCAGTAAAGCCGTCCGCTCCAGGAGCCTTTTTTGGATTAAAGCTTTCCACAGAGATCCTTAACTCTTCTGCGGTAAAGGGAGGGTCATGTTGATCATCATGACAACTCTCAACTTTCTTTGCAGTTTTTCTAGTTTCCCTGTGGTCAGCGTTATCCTGGCTTTCGAGATCTGTGGGGTAAAAGACTTGGGCTAAGAGTTTCACCGACTCACTGTAGTCTAATATCTTTCCATCCTTAACTAGTGGCAAGTCTTCTTTCCGTGTTTTTGTTTTCCCAATGACCCTATATATCCCCTGCCACACTCCTTCTTTATCTTGTTTTTCGCAAAATATTTTCCAACTTTTAATTTGAGCGTCTTTGGCTTTCTTTTCGTATTCATCTTTTTTCTCTAAATAATCTTTAACAACACCATCCCTTCGCGTCGGTGCTGCGCAGCGGATTCTTCTCTTTCTGGTGGTCACCATTTTTTTCAAATTAGTTAGTTCATCAGACCACCATGGCAATATTAATTTTTCGTTTTGTACTTTCTTTGGTATGTGTTCTGTACATGTTGTATTTATATTTTCTGTATATTTATGAATAATGTTTTCTAATTGGTCACAATTTGTAATATTATCAATATGTTTTTTATTAATTTCATTATCTATTTGTAATTGGGACAGTTTCTCATGAAACTGTTTCCAATTAGCTTTTCTTGTATTAAATATCCTAGTCGTCCTAGTTATAAGAATTCCTTTTGACCGCTGTATCCTAATTTTAAAACATATGCCATTATGGTCTGAGCTTGTCATACCAATATCCACTCGCCAGTCCTCCACCAGGTCAAGAAGATCCGAAGTGTACTCAGTCACATCGACATTGCTGGTGTATGTTTTACCGCCTCGTATTGTGTCAAATGTTGGGATATCTCCTTCATTTAATATCTCCATTCCCATGTTGTTCAAGGTACCAATCAATTCTTCTCCCCTTCCATCAGCCTTTTTACTGCCCCACCAAACACTTTTTGCATTGGAATCTCCTCCAATGATAATTTTCACAGGCCCTAATTTGGTTTCAATTTTTTTAAGTTGTTCAAGGTATGGTCCGATGGGTTGGTCAGGCTCAAAGTAAAACGATGCTAGTGAGATCTCCCAAGTACGGGCTCGGATTTTTACGACCACAATATTGTTCGTGGTAAGCTCTGGATATTGCAGGACGTCTAAGTTGTGATCAAAAACTGCGATTGCAGCCTTTACCGTGCCTTCCCCGTGTTTGATATTTTGGAAGATCCTCACACCCGTATAAGATTTCATATTTCTTACCCTTCCCACATAGGGTTCCTGGAGCAACGCTAGAGCAGCCTTTCTTTTAGTCGCTTCTAACATTAATTCATTGGTAGCTAACTGCTTTCTTTGTAGGTTTGCCTGCAATATTAAGTATGGCCGTTCGTTACTTTTGGGAAATGTGGGGGTTATATTGTGATTTTGTCGGAGTGCTGCGTTATACTGATGATTTCTGTTTATAGTTGGGGTGCCCTTAACAATACGCAACGCTTGATCGCGCTATTTGATCCCATTTTTTACGAATTGGACAGTCCATACTAAATGCATTATGCTCTGTTTCGTAATTTCTTGCCAGGTGACAATTTCGACATTTGGGAGGATCTCCCGAAAGGCGGACTGGGCAATCGCCTTGCAAGTGGGGTCCACCACAGTGCGAGCACAAATCTACCGTCTCTGTGCACAGCTTTTTGCCATGTCCGTAGCCCAGGCATTTTGCACATTGCACCAATGGAGTTTGGTCAAAAACCCTAACTCTCTGTAGATCTATATGTATGCGCCCTGCTTCGGTCAACCGCTGCCACATCAGAGGAGACACCTGAACTACTACGTGACTTTCTAACGAATTTCTGGCTCGCTTTCTGTAGCGTACCACTATTCTAATATCTTCTTCCTTAAGGTTTCCCAAGAGATGTTCATTTTGACATTTTACTGCCCTGATGATATCCTCATCCGTGTTGTAATTTAACACGTCTTTGAATACTAACAGGGGATCTTTGTTGACAGCTTGTTCTACTTTGAGCTTTGCGTCAGATTTATTGAGTTTTTCTGCTACTTGTGCTAAGTCTTTTTTGTTACAGCAACCTATAACAACTTTCTGTAATCTTGCTTTCCGCAATCTATCAACCCTGATACCGGTCGTTTTAGCGTCTATCGCCAACCTTATTTTTTCTATAACATCTGTACTGGTGTCCTGGTCATTCTCTGATGTGACTATTAGCGAATGAATTTGTTTCGCGTCTGCTCTATGAGTAGCTGCGACGCTAGCATATGTTGCCGTATTTTTGGGTATAAAGGGAACGCTATTGAGTTCTTTGGTGAGTGCGCGTGTATAGAGCGCGCAATTAGCCATGTCTTTAGAATGCTGCTCCAAAACACCCAAAAGTCGCTTTGTCAGAGTAATAGATTCTCCTTCGTTCTTAGATATCTCTAATACTGTGCCTAAGGTCTCCACCTTGCTTGCCGGATCTTTTACTGTGGAATCCTTTTCGACTATATTTTTCTGTAACAGATTTTTCTCTGCCAGTGCCCTTAGTTTTTGGGTGGTTTGAAAGAGACCCGCCATATTTCCCAGTACGCGTTCTTTTGTTTCCTTTTTTAACTTCTTTAATTCTTCCATGGCCTCTCTTGCGCTATTATAATGTTGAATTCCTATTTCCATTAGAGTGTCTGGTGTATCCACAACGGTGCGCATCTCTGTTTCAGGGTGTCGAATGGGGAGTGTGTCATACGTGCGATTTAGGTCATTTCCCGTCACAGTTGAGAGACGCCTCTCCCATTGTAATTTTTGGGCTCCCACGGATGGCGTACCGCTTTCCCTGCATTCCGCCGTCTTTATCAGTTTCAATTTCGGGTTAGGAAGGGGTATTACCCGCGTACCTGGTTTCGAGATAGGAGATATAGATTTTTGTACTTTTGTCGGAGTTTTCTGACCACTAGTGGAAGCAATAGGCAGTTTTTTCTCCGTTTCGAGTGGTTTTGTATTTGAACCAGCAGGTACGTCTTTTTTGGGGGGCGTTTGGAACATTTTTGCGAAAAAAAAAAAAAAAAAAAAAAAAAAAAAATATATATATAGTATCGATACAATAATAATTAAAATGATACTTTAAACCACTTTTTGTTCAATAGTGTAGGCTCTCAAACGGCACCTCAAACTATGTAGATAATGTCAAAAGTTAACTTGACAAAATCGCTAATCAATAAAACAGGTGTTGGGGACCGTAAGCGTTAATATTCTCTTAGATTATGAAGTTCGACTGCCACTCGGTCCGTACAGTAATCTAGTTTGTTATATATATTTATACATACATAACCCGTCCTAAATAAAATTCTGCATATAACTATAGGTACCTATACTTTATGTCAGTTTTATTGTTAAATATCTTTATCTACACACACAAGGTAAAGTATTCTTAATATATTAAAACAGAGATTCAATCACTTAACCATTAAAGACAAAAGAAAAAACAAAAAAAAAAAAAAAAAAATGTATACAATTTTCCCTTTCTTAAGAATAATTATGACGTAAGTATTGTTACTTTAATTCTAAACTTAGTTAATTATGCATATCAATACTCTGTCTACCCACCTTGCGGCGATAAACGGCGATATTGATGTTTGTTGGAATATTTTTAATTTATTATATTTGATTTGCTGGTACCTGCCACCAACTAGTATAAGCGCGTATGCGACTTTAGTCCGTGTGTGAATCACACAAGGTTTATTTTACTATTAGCTGCTCTTGTTAGACCGCTTTAAAGTAATTAATTATACCTTGTGTTTACGTAACCGTCAGTATAAAAGTTCTTAAATTTTTTGTCAATGCAATTGTTTTTTTTTTTTTGTCCGTGTGTCCTATACTATTTAATTCTACGGTTCGTGCGACATCCAGTCTTACATTCAGGATAGGCCGAAAGCCACCGGTTCCCACGTTCCTCTCGCGATGGCTGTATCTTCGTAGTTCCTGGATAAATCGAAGGAAAAAGTGATATGTGTAAGAGGATCACTTTGGAATGTCCGTGATATAAATAAAAGAATGGGGCCACGATCCTTCTTCCAAGCGGCGCGCGGCGTTCCAATAACACTTTCTGACCGCCAAAAAAAAAATAAACAATAATTTGTCGCAAGGGTGATGTTTCAAGTTAGTCTTTACTGTTAGCACTTTTGGAGCACTGTCACAATCACTTGTGTAGAATTATTTCGTAAATTGAAGCACTTTTACTAATAAAAACGATTATTTTCTTTACGAATAACCACCGGTAAACACGTCTGCAGTTGTAAGTTTCCGTAGCTATTACTTACATGAACTTTACAACGGTGGCGGGAAATAATTCAGTAGGCCTTGGGCCTGTTCCTGCAGTTGCAGAGACTACGGGGTATCTGGGAGTCCCCAAGGTTACCCACGGAATCTATCACGGTATTCTAGCCTCTCGATGCTTCCATCCATTGCACCTTCGTCTCTAGAAAGGCTCTTCTCGGGAAGCGAATCCCCCGATGCACTTCTTGTTTATGGGCAATCTGCAACTACACAGGTTGTTCTTTTTTGTGTTCACTCTGCCATCCAAAGTTTTTCAAAATTTTTGCGTCTAGTTTTGAAGCCACTCCGCAATGAAACCGTTTATGAAAAATCACTTATATATAAAAATGAAATGCCTGGTATGTAACCACACCCGTCATTTTTGGCCTGGCAAAGGCAAGTGAGCGTTACGCGCGACAGTATGAATTTTCGCGTGGAATGTTAAGCATACACTAATTAAGAGTTAAACCCCGACTTTATTTTAAAGAATACTTTATTAGTTTAATCAGCGTGCGTAGAGTGCACTATCTTATAAGCTAATAATATAATAATTCAAGCTTACGTTGATGTTATAATTGATGGGTGCTTACTAAACATTAAACTTAACCCGTATATGGAGGAACGATCAGCGCTGTCCAAGCTATACAGTCACTAGAGTTGCCACTCTTGATTAACTCTTAATTCCATATTATAGCCTAGCAAAAGCGTCTTTAATGCAAATATTGAAGTAAAAAGTTCAAATCCCGAGTCAGGACCAAATAATACCGAATATTTAACAACTCACAAATACCAGGAAACTATACGCCGTGTAAGTGAAATTGTTGTTTTCTTCTAGTTCGGCATGTTAGGAGAGAAAGTAAAAAAAAAACAATGTGACTGGCACGAGACACCGCCACGCGACCAGCAGATGGTTATAAAACTTCGAAATTAATGGTAATGGAAAGGATTTTACTTAACTAATCCAACATTGAGTTAAATTTATAAAATAATAGTATAACGTTTGTTCTTTGGGGTTTTCGCGAACGAGTAAAAGAAAACAAGTTGTTATTAGAATAATGTCTAATTAGGCACACAAGGTTTGCAACAAGAATAAGAAAACAATCACGTTTGCACAGTCATTATTAAGACAGTAGGTAGTCGCGAGCGCGCCAGACCATGCGCATTGCAACGACTCTCGTGGACGGACTGCCGGGGGTGCGCGGGCACATGGCGCGCGCTGAAGCGGGGGGAAGGGTAGCCCTCCCTTTTACCGCGTAAGATAGGTACATATTCTAACTAAACGTTGGGACAGCGCGTTACACTCTCCCCCTTTTAACCAGGGAAGGGTCTCCCGAGTGGTCAAACAAAAATGGTAACAAGGCACGCTACAGTTAGATCACCTTTCGTGGGCGACCTCTATTACGTTTAGGAATAATCGGCTCAGGACATTCACCCTCTCTAGCATGGTAAGGACGCAAATCTGACACGTGATACTTACCGAAAATTTCTCCTGTCTTATCATGAGCTAGGAGGTAGGTAGTAGGACTTACCTTTTTAGAGATGACGTACGGTCCATCTCGTTTTGGATTAAACTTCGAGGTCACACCCTTTGCGGCATTACTAAGCGTATGGGTCCGCATCAGGACTAAATCTCCTTCCAGGTATTCATGGGTTGACGTGCGACCCTTATCGGCATATGTCTTACGGACATCTTGTTGCCGTTCCAGAGTTTCTTTAGCTGTCGAGACGCTATCTGCGAGCTTGAGCAGATAAGGCGTAATTTGGGGAACATAATTCTCGGATTCCACTACTGCTCTTAGGTCTGCCTGAGCAGTTAAGGGTGACCGCAGCTCACGTCCGAAAGTCAGGTAAGCTGGGGTCTGATCCGTAGACTTAGTTACTGAACTATTGAAAGCAAACCGTACAAACGGTAGTACCTCTGGCCAAGTTTGATGGTGACCTTCCACTAAGATGGCGAGCTGAGCCTTTAGATCCCTATTTTTCCGCTCAACGGGATTTGCCTCGGGATGATACAAGGGCACCAAACTTTGTTTAACGCCTAGAACAAACATCGCCTTCTGCATAACATCTGCCACAAATTGCACTCCGTTATCAGAAATCATCCGTCTAGGAAGACCAAATCTCATAAATACCTCATTGACCAAAGTTTTAGCACACGTCTCTGCTGTAGCTTCGGTGAGAGCGAACACTTCCACCCACTTACTGGTGGTGTCCTCCACTATGAGTATCCATCTCTCACCTTGGGATCCTTTAGGCAACGGACCAAAAAGATCAGTTGCGATAGTTTCAAACCTTTGAGACGGGACAGGAGTTTGAAGCAAGCCGGCTGGTTTGAGTGTTGAAGGTTTATAACGTTGACACTCGATGCAAGTCTTCAAGTACTCAGTTACAAACCGTCTCATACCAGGAAAATAGAAACGTTGCGAGATACGATGTATTGTTCTATCAATACCACCATGAGCGGCGGTAGGCGAGTCATGACATTCGATCATGACTTCTTTCCGCAGGCTCTCCGGTACGACGAGTTGAGGCTCCTCGGAATCAGTATCAGGTACATACCGATACAGAACACCTTGATTCAGGAGATAGCCTCTCTCAGACCAACGATTTATATTAAGTTCATCCTTACCTTCGAGGTCATGGATGATCTTTGCAACTTCCGGATCAGCTAACTGCGCATCACGGGTAGAGGTTGCATTCCAGCGGGGTATATCAACTACGACAGGACAGATAGCCGATTCAGATGCAGGACCATCTGATGTCACGGGGCGGCTGAGCGTATCGGCAAGTACGTTAACCTTACCTGGGGCATAATCGATATGCAGGTCGAAAGATTGCAACTTCAAGGCCCAACGTACTAACCTGCCACTTGGGGACTTGAGGGTAAAGAGCCATTTCAAGGGTTGGTGATCTGTTATCACGTTGACCTGGTGACCATCGATGTAACCTCGGAAACGTTCTACTGCCCACACGACTGCGAGAGCCTCCCTCTCCGTGGTGGAATAATTCTGCTCGGCCGGAGTTAGCAGACGGCTGGCATATTCAATTGGAAGTTCCTGATTCGGTGACTCCCCCTGGAGCAAGGCTGCGCCCAGTGCGTAATTACTGGCGTCAGTCCGCAATACGAATGGTTTCGTATAATCCGCTTGAACAAGAATAGGGGCCGTGGTCAGCAGTTTCTTAAGAGTTTCAAAAGACTTAAGTTGCTCCGAACTCCATACCCACGCCTGAGACTTTTTAGTTAAGCGAGTAAGTGGTTCAGCCACTTTGGCGAACTCTGGGATAAACTTACGGAACCATGAGCAGGTTTGGAGGAAGGTACGAAGTTGCTGGAGGGTTGTCGGTTCCTTCATCTCTACAACAGCACTTACCTTCTCTTCGTCCGGAGATATACCATCACGAGATATCACGTGGCCAAGGTATTTGAGCCGGTTTCTGGCAAACACACATTTCTCTCGGTTTGCTCGAAGCTTAAAAATACGGAGACGCTCGAATACCGCACGTAGATCTGCTAGATGGGACTCCAGGTCCTCCGAAATAACCAAAAGGTCATCCAAATAACCTAAAATAGTCTTACCGCCAAGAGAAGACCCTGATCTGAAACGATCTATGAGCCTCTGAAACGTAGCTGGCGAATTCTTAAGGCCAAACGGCATACGTTTGAAGCGGTACGTACCGAAAGGCGTGACGAACGCCGTTTTGTCACGATCGGCGGTACTTACCTGCCAGTAACCACTGCGAAGGTCTAGAGAACTCATTACACAACCCTTCTTGGTTGACTGTAAAAGGTCGTCTATACGCGGCATGGGGTATGCATCCGTCTTGGTGACCGCGTTCAACCTTCGGTAGTCGACACAAAACCTATACGTACCATTACGTTTCGGTACTAAGACGCACGGTGCTGCCCAGGCGGATTCACACTCCTCGATCACGTCCTCCGCCAACATCTTGTCTAACTCGGCGCGCAGGATTTGCTTCTTGGCAGGCGTAACACGATACGGGGGCAAAGCAACAGGCGGATGATCGCCGGTATCTATATGGTGTTCTGCAAATGGAGTCGGCTCTCCGACTATATCGAAAATATCGGAATACTCACATAAAAGATTCTGCAAATCACCACGCTCCTCCTCAGTCAACAGAGTGCCCTCATCTGCCCTCAGTAGGTTGAGAGAGGCACACTCCACCACCTCACGAGAACTCTCCGTCAGTAGGGGGTGAATGAACTGAGGCCGATCAGCTGTGTACCATGTCATAGAAGAAAAATTCAAAACCAACTTAGACTTAGTAATGAAGTCTATCCCTAAAAGCGTTTCATTGTTTGAGGCATCGGGAAACACAACAAACTCAACAGGAATACACAAAGACATACAATTCACATTAACACATGTTAACAATACAGTATTCGTACGACTACTACCATCAGCCAGTCTAACCGACATAGTCTGCGATGTAAATTTAACATTTAAACGTAAAAGAAGCGCATACAGCGTTGAACCCGCGATACTACGCCGGGCGGCAGTATCTATAAGCGCTGAACCACTATAACCTAAAATCTCTATATTTAAAATTGGACGGTCTTGCGTGATGGTATTATTCGAAGTACTACTAACATTAAAACAGTCTTGTGTTGTGGTAAGTGAATAAAATATATTACGTTGAGGTTGTGGTTCATTTGAACTAGTAACATTACAACTCAAACTCGATATATTATTATTTTTACAGGTAGGACAATTCGCTCTTACATACCCTTTTTCACCACTACCATAACAAATAAGGCTAGACTTATTATTACTAGACGATACTTTAGAGTCTTTCTTTGGGCACAAATCACGCGTATGACCTCGACATTTGCAATACACACAGAATAACTTTGCTTCACTCGCAGTATTATTTTTATCGGAACTTTGCACTTCGTTACACTTGTTACGAACGGATCGACCCTGTGAACGCGCGGTCGACTGCTGAGCTCCCGCACCACTGAGCGACGGGGACGTCGCACCATTTCCCGCCAAATTGACGCACGTGGCGGCGGCGCGCGGCGCCCGCGTTTCCTCCCGCGCGTACCGCTCGCGAGGCGCCTCCGCTGGCGCCGCCTGCGATGAAGTACTTGCACTGGAACTTTCCATGATGGATTCTTCTATGTCTCGAGCTTTGTCGATTAACGACTCAATACTGCTAACCGTATCTCGGGGTAATCGCTTTCGAATACGTTTATGTAATAATCCGTATATTATGTCTATCTTAGCTTCTTCGGGTAATACGTAAGGAAACTTAGCAATCATGCCTCGTATACGTACAATGAAGGAGTCTGCGAGTTCTTCATTTTGTTCGTTAGCGAATATCTCTCGATATAACTTGTAAGCAGGACACGGAGTACCATACATACTACGTAGTCGTTTGACGGCTTCGGACCACGAGGACACTTCCGTCCGGATCCCTCTCCACCACACTGCAGCCTCGCCATGGAGCAGCATCGGGAGACCACGAAGCGCAAGGTCATCGTTAACCAGTGCGCACTCCTTGTACATCTCGATGGAGTCGATGAAGGCTTCCACGATTTCAGGATCTCGGTTCGAACCATCAAAACGTGCCGTACACTTGGACATGTTCCCTGATTTGCTAGTCAACGACGGTGTCGGTGAGGGCGCTGCCGCGGAGAAACCACCTGCCGCGTGCGATGCCATGAGGGATTCGACGAGCTGCCGATTTGCTTCCGCCTGAGTATTCGCGAAGGCGGTAAGAAATGAAGTCAGCTGGTCACCAGACATGAGCACTGGCGAAGGTCTTCTGGTTTCTTCATCCGAGCTGGAGTGCGCGTCAGCGTCACTAGCCTTTGGGTCCGTTCGTACTTTACGTGGAGGCATCTTCACTCTTTACGTAGGTACCAGAGAACAGGAACACAGGAACACCGAAAAACGTTAGCGGTCGACCGGCACAAACTGGTTTAAACGCGTTCGCGGCCACGAGTTGGAGCGCCACTTATAACGTTTGTTCTTTGGGGTTTTCGCGAACGAGTAAAAGAAAACAAGTTGTTATTAGAATAATGTCTAATTAGGCACACAAGGTTTGCAACAAGAATAAGAAAACAATCACGTTTGCACAGTCATTATTAAGACAGTAGGTAGTCGCGAGCGCGCCAGACCGTGCGCATTGCAACGACTCTCGTGGACGGACTGCCGGGGGTGCGCGGGCACATGGCGCGCGCTGAAGCGGGGGGAAGGGTAGCCCTCCCTTTTACCGCGTAAGATAGGTACATATTCTAACTAAACGTTGGGACAGCGCGTTACAATAGTTATTTGTTATACAAGAGTGCAAAGTTACTTTTAACCGCGTTTAATTTTGATAACCGAGCAAGCGAAGGATTCTAAAATAAAATCACGAGCGCATCGAGTTATTCAAAAAATTGGATGCTGAGCAATAGCGAGGAAATCAAAACAGCTCAAGGTGAAAAATCTTTGCACTCGAGTGCAACACGTAACTTTTCATCACACCTCAGCGAGGAAATGACTAAATGCAAAAAAAAAATCTTATTATAAATACTTTTATTTCTGTTTATATTAATTACTATATTATGATAATATGTAAGTATATAATAAATATAATTAAGAAAAACTTAAAGTAACTTTGCTACAGTTTGAGTGTAATAGAACAGTAATATTACGCAAAAAAAATTAAAAAAAATAAGTACACCAAGAAGGTACTGAGTCTTAGTATATAATCAATAATAAATAAGTAAAAAATTGTTTGTTAAATTCGGCACCATAGAGGTAATTAGTTTAATGATATTTTGCATTCACAAACTTAGTGCACACGATGTTCTAAATTCAAATTTACTTTACCCTCTAGAGGAAAAAAACGACATTTCCACTCAGATATCGAAGAGTAAAAATACTCTTTCCGAGATGGGGTGGTAAGAACATCGTATGCACCAAGTTTGTGACTGCAAAATATCAGTAAACCTATTTACTTCTATCTCTATGGTGGCGAATTTATCATACAACTCGCCAGCATACGGCTCGGTTATCAAAATCGAGCACGTGGTTAAAAAGCATCTTTGCACTCTTGTATAACAAATAACTATTTATTATTCACTCTCTCCCTGAATGACGTATGAAGTATGGACAAAACCTTCACAGAAACACATGTTGTACATAAGTTGTTTAGTTTCATGGATAGCTTCAATACACTGCTCGACATATAGCCCTTATTGATTATTTTATGGTTAACACTAATTTACATACAGTCGCTAACCATTTTTTTTACATTTTTCCACCCACATTTGTAAACCTCGCAACATGTCCAATGCGGACACATCTGTTTTAACACGGAGAACAACTCGAAAACTCGCACCAAATTGATTATAATTTTTACTTTCCCATTCCCTGTGGCTTTGGAATATCACGTTTTCGAGCGATTCCAGTTAGTAGGAGATCCCATTATAAAAACCACTGCTGTAATACTTGTTACAATAAACCCAGTGTTTATTGCGACTTTGTCAGAATTTTAGTTGAACTTAGACGGGTCCTTTTTAACTTCTTTCCTTATAGATCTCGAAATTCATCCTCTAAATTATGAGTTGTACGAAAAATTTACGAAACTTATTAGGATAAAAAACTTTATAAGTTAGGTGCATACGTAAGTTTAGTTTTAATAATATCTTAGGACATTATTCACACACGGTCACGGTCATAGTCATAAAATGCTGAATCATTTTTTAAGTTTAAATACTTGAATTGATTGAACTTTGAATATATCAGTTAGCAATTTTTCTAGGACAAAGTCGATAAGTAGCACCTACGGTCTACATAAAGATGTAAGGGCAATTCCCCATGATTGGTAGAAGGTGTATGTTCGATTCAGCGTGCCTTATCTCATTTGACAACTTGTTTTCTTACCATATTTTTTATCATATTGATATTTTATAAGAGCAGTTTTTCATCTTGAGATCTCAGTCTAAGAAGAAAGTTTCATTAATCAGAGGCCATTAACGAAAATTAAAAGTTTTTCGCAGATGACGGCTGCAAGCTGGTGGTGGTACTTTATGTGTGAACTGATTATAGCTTGGGAATATTCGCAAATTGTATTGGTACGTAAGTATTTTTGATACGATATATTTCATTTAAAAATGTTTTGCTCTTGGATTATTAAATTTTTAATGTATCAAGACATTTTATATTTACAGAAATTGCTTTGTTATGTTTCCAATTAGTATTAATATATGAGTTTTCATATTTCATCCTGAAACAAAAATAATATAAAAGCATCGGCCAAGTGCGAGTCGGACTCGCACATGAAGGGTTCCGTGGCAGAAAGTATTTCAGTTGATTAAATGAAAGCAAATTGCGGTTTATGACGTATTAAAAAAAAAACTACTTGCTAGATCTCGTTCAAACCAATTTTCGTTGTTAGTTTCCATGATAATGTACATCATAATTTTTTTTAGTTTTATCGTTCTCTTATTTTAGAAGTTACAGGGGGGGACACCCATTTTACCACTTTGGAGGTGTCTCTCGCGCAAATTATTCAGTTTAGAAAAAAATGATATTAGGAACCTCAATATGATTTTTGAAGACCTATCCATGGACACTCCACATGTATGGGTAGGATGGAAAAAAATATGTTGAGTTTCAGTTCTATGTATGGCGACCCCCCAAAATTATTGTTCTTTTTCTATTTTTGTGTAAAAATCTTATTGCGGGTTACAGAATACATCTACTTACCAAGTTTCAATAGTACAGCTCTTATAGTTTCGGAAAAAAGTGGCTGTGACATACGGACGGACAGACAAACAGAAAGACAGACATCACGAATCTATAAGGGTTCCGTTTTTTGCCATTTGGCTACGGAATCCTAAAAACGAGTGTGCTTTAGTCCACAGTAATGAAGTATAACTTCTATTGCTGCATGCTACGGCAACCGCATAACATCAGGTGGTCCGTATACTTGTTTGGTGTCGAGAGCGTTCATAGGCTACGGTGACCGCTTATTCAACAAAACTTTACAATTTTCACAAACGAATCACGCTCGCACTTTTCATATCTTCACAAATTTATATCACTCTAAAAACTTCCGTGCCCCTCACCTGATGACACTCATCGTAATGCATTTACCAGCTTACACCTAAGTCAAGCGCGCCTAAACAAAATTTACTTCAAAATTAATGGTAACCGTGGAGTAAACTATTTAGTCGGAACATGCTATACCCAAGAGCTTGCGGGATTTATATTTGCATAGAAATGTAAATGAACATTTGGAGGAATAAGAGGACTGTAGAGGTCTGGTTGGAGAAGCAAATAGTCTCCGTGCCACAGAATTAAGAAGTCGCATCGGTGTCGGTAGTTATGAGAGTGATATAACTTGAATAATGTAAACATAGCGATAGATATGGTAGATACCGCTTACCACATCCCTACATTTTGTTCTAACCGCTTCAGAACACCCCGGCCGACTGCGACCAGTTTAACAAAAACCCTGCGCATCGCGGGCCACCGCGTACACGCCCGATTACAGTGAGACCGCGGGGAACTAAACGGACCAAGTTAAGTTGGATACCTACAAAGTTTATTATTTTCTTACACTAACATACATATATCGTAAATAATTTTTCTAAACTTAATTTATAAACTAAATGTTGCCATAAGTGGATTTTAATACCAATGAATCCACATTGGAGACGTATCGAATAACTAAGTACTATTTTTTTTAAAGACTACGCCCGCGCTAGGCAATCTAATCCCTAAAGCCAAACCAAGCAAATTATACTCAGAACAATCATTATTATTATATATTTTATTCTGCCCTTGTAATAAACTTATAAAGGTGCTACAATTTGTCAACTGCTTCCGAAATACGTATTCTGTATTTATCTGTGTTGCAATCTAACTCTTCGTAAGTATATATTTCTTTGAATAATAACCTTAAAAACAAACAAACAACTCGTATAACAACCTAAAAATTTATCCCAAGATATAAACAGAAATCCAAAATTACTTCCTAAAATATCACGTTAAAATTGATAATACAATTATGTTTATTTTTAAAGTCGAAATTTCCCAAAGTTGTGTATAATGGAAAACGTGTTCTAAACTTTTTCGATTGAAGTTGGGAGTTGAACAAAGAGGTCGCAGGTCGCAAAGGCTTCGTTTTTTTCCTAATAGAATACGATTACGCGATCGAAATGACAGGATACAGCCAACCATTTATTTTTTAACATTCAAACACGTTTGGAATTAAATATACTTCGGGGTAAATATAAATATGCCCATTTTATATAAGTGCGGGCGTTTGTTAAAAAAGAAATAATAATAGTTTTACACATTAAGTACCAAAGCAGCCAAGCGGTGTTCGAGCCTCGGCTTCTTCCTTGAGCCGTAATATGTATCTACTGGGTTGCTGTTGATTACCTCGTGCACCTTTACCACCACTAAAACAGTAAAAGTCATTGTTTATTTCTTTCATTGTAAATAATATAGTTATAAATGTTAGACATTCAACCAACTGTTTTGTTAAATTAGGTGTAAGTTTTCCTAATTAAAAAATATGATGATAAAATCTAAAACTATGAGAGACTTAACTTTAACTCCATATGAGTTTTCTACCATCAAACCTTCGACAGAATGAGACTTGTGCGATAGAGTATACTTATTACACAATAAATAACGCATTAAAATAATTAAACTTAAGACAAACTTTCTAAGTCCATATTAGATATTTATACTAAATTATTAGTATAATATTCTACCAATTTTGACGGTTTGCAAATTAACAAGTGTCTAATCTGTTTAAATAATTAGAATCTTATGTCATTAGTTTAGTTAGTTACCTTTATGGATAACAGATGGCGTTGTACCGTAACGTCATATTTTTCTGAATGACGCTATTGAGATTTTCCTACGAAACATGACCTCCGCGGTACTCTGTGCAATAAATTGTCTTGCTCTGGACACACGTGTTTTATTTTATTTGGAGATATTTTTGGGACGTTGTACACAAGTTACATTAATTATAAGAATGTTATTGTTTTCGACCATTATTTCAATAAATATCACATGACTTTAATCATAATTAAAGTATCATGTACCTACAATTTAATATACTGAAACATATTAAAATATTAATTATTGACGTAGTGTAAAATTTAAAGAACGGGGAATTAAACAGCGGGTATGTTCGCGTAATGTCTTTACGTGAAGATAAAGTTGTACAATGGAGGTTCTGTTCAAAATACGCCACAGTTACATGACCTCACAAATTTTAAATTGGAAACAGTCATAATGAAAACTGGCCAACTTTTTGCAGTTCTCAAAGTTGTTTTTGTGTAGTCTAGGTTTCACAACCATAAATCTTTTATTTTGTACTCCAAAATAAAATGCCAAGTTTCTTGTACTAGCCGACTTTAACAACCACAGAAGCGAAATGTAATTTAAATTTTTACAATCAGGTACACACAGACGCCAGCACATCAAGCTACCCCAATCTGTCAAATTTGCCCAATTGAAAGTGAATCTTATTTATACTTCTGTGATAAACTTGAAAAAATAAATTTGACAGGTTGGGGTAGTTGGATGTGCTGGCGTCTATACAATTCGAGCAGCAACTCAGTTAATTTGCTATGTTATTATTGTATACATATACTCGTATTAAAAAAGAAACATATTTAAGGAGGTGACAGTTTTTACACTATTATTTGTAAATTCTTAAGTTCATAATTGCGTGATATAATACCTTGTAATTAAATGTTATTTTAGTATTTTATTTGCAAATAGACAAAACATAATGAATATTATTTTTCCCATTTCATTTCCTAGATAGTTGATTGGATAAGGAATGTTTAAAATAGTTCTAAATCCGAGATTCAGAAACAATCTCTCTCAATATACAAGTTTTTTTACTATGTTTGTCAAAGTTATTTTTTTAAGGTTTTTATTCACGTAGAATATGAAGTATAAATAGTCAGAACATGTTTGTAGTAATATAGTTGTATACATTATTATTTCTAGTAACATAGATATTGAGGTATACATTGTATTTATTGTATGAAAACATTTATAATTTTTTTTTTATAATAGCAATGATATTTAGCTATTATTGCAAAGTTAATGTCAAGAGATTATGCTTAAGTTTAATTATCTATAAATTATTTATGCATTGTTCGTGACGTCAGCCTGAAGATCACGTTTTAGTTGGTTTGCAGAGATTCAACATCCACGAGGAAACTAGTGACTTACGTGGTATAGTTTTATTTCCTTCTTTCCTTGTTAAGTGTTCAGATGACAGCCCAAAAATTACAATATTTTATATACCCATTCACTTTTTTGTTTTAACTTAAACAATAAAAACTGTATCTATGTATAACATTTTCTGTCAATGCCCCGAGAATAGCGAAAACCGATGTATTCGTGCGAGACAATTACAGCGGTTGCACAGCTTTGATGGAAACGGAAAAAATACAAAAGTCAGTACCGATAGATTTATTGTATGGCAAACCGACGGAATTGAATGTTAATATTGCACAACTGCCTCGTTAGTCTAGCGGTAGCGTGTTCACCCGCAGAGAACGAGGTCCTGGGTTCAAATCCCGGGTCGGACCAAAAGTGATTTTGGGACTTTTCTGTAAAAAGAAAAATTTCTCAGCATCAGTCCGAAGTCTGGGAATTGGTGGTATCATACCCCCGTGCCTCGGAGAGCACGTAAAGCCATCGGTCCTGTACCTGAACTCTCTCCGGTCGTGTCGCTAGGCGTCCCATCGGATCATGAGAGTGATGTAATAGAAAGTGCTCCTGTGTTTGCGCACACACTTCAGCACTATAATATATCCCGCGCAGATGGTTTATCTCTGTAGAGACGGGCCGCCGTGACCGAAATTCTAAATAGCTAGGAGGACATTATTGCACAAAAATATCTGATATACTCTTTACAACATATCTTTGTCGCAACTTCCGAAGTATTATATATTTTGAGTCAACATTCAGCATTATTAAACCTGTAAATAAATAAACTAGAGCGATATGGAGTAAGGGGAAATTCACTACAACTGCTGAAATCGTATTTAGACAACCGTACCCAAGTCACTTCTATCAACAGAATTAACACAGTTACTAAAACAGACACCACATACCTTTCAAGTCCTGCAATTACTACCTATGGTGTTCCCCAAGGAAGCATACTTGGTCCCTTATTGTTCAATATGTACATTAATGACATGCCCAAAGTCTGCAACAATAAAATTATTCTTTTCGCTGATGACAGTACCATTTTATTTTCCAGCAATGACATTAATTCTCTCCAAAATAATATTAACACTGACCTCCAAAATATAATTGAATGGCTATTAACTAATAATCTAAAAGTAAACCTTGACAAAACAAAAATAATGACATTTAATCAAAAAACAAATATACCTAAATTGACCATACAGTATGACAACAATGCGATCAATGAGACGAATAATGCAAGATTCCTTGGGCTTCAAATTGACAGCCATTTAACATGGAAGTACCAAATCGAATCCCTATGTAAAAAATTAAACCAATTTTCATACGCTCTATATCAGTTATCCAAAGCAGTAAACCGGTATACTGTGTTGGTTGCGTATAATGCATACGTAGCCTCAAACATTAGATACGGCATAATATACTGGGGCAACTCAACAGACAGGGACGTTGCTTTTAAAGCCCAAAAGAAATGTTTACGTTCTTTTCTAAAACTGAAATCGACTGACAGTTTGAACCTTTCTTTAAGGAATTAAAATTACTCACTCTACCATCCATATACATATTTGAGATGTGCGTATTTGTCAAGAGTAATATTCATCTATTTGACACTCTTGGCTCTAGACGTCATCCAAATACCATTCGTGCTACACCCCACAATACAGCCTTATACGCAAAAAGTGTCCTTGGTATGACGTCAAAAATTTTCAATAAAATACCGCCACCCATCCGAAATCAGGAATGCATTGACTCATTTAAAAAATGTTTGTTTGAGTTGTTAGTGCAGAGATGTTACTACTCAATCACAGACTTCATAGATGATAAGCAAAGTTACAAAGGTTCCACTTATTAGTTTCCTTTACATGTCTAATGTGTAATTAAAATTAATATTTATGTCGACCACTTCAGTTTTGCACGCTGATTATATTCGGCAAAACATAGAGGAATTATTTTTTTATATTAACACCAATGTATACCTATGTTTATCAAAACGAATACATGATTACTGATTACTGTAATTTCACTGTACAAATTATAAGATAGTTAAAATATAAATGAAAATTAATTTAATTATAATACAAACGCAATTACATATGTTCGTAATTATGAATGATCACGACACGACTGCGAACAAAAGAACTGCAGTGTGTAATTTAATTGTGCCCGTAGTGTAATTATTATTACTCATAGTCAGTACTTTGCTGTTATACATTGCCGGACACATTTATTGGGAAACAAGAAATGCTAGTTAATCGGTCATGTAATGGCGTTTATGCAAAAGAATATTAAATTATATACTAGATTTGAATAATCACTCAAGTATAATAAAATCAAATGAAGTGCTCAATGTGAACAAACCTATAATTATAATTATATTTCGTTGCTTCATTCTTCAGATACAATTAACAAGGTAGTTCCTTTATCCTACAGGCACTATTCGCACGTTTAGAGAATCGATATTTAATCGATAACTCTTTTTTTTTTTTTTTGTCTATGGTTTATTACACCTCCGCGCCGCGCTGTCACTTGTCAACCCATTCTTTTTCCGAGCGAGGCAACGTTCGCACGTGCCTAGCAAAGTGTACAATATAATAGTCGGACTCCATCTTGTTTCCGTTATGCCGAAAAGGAAAAATGAAGAAAAGATTCGACGATATCGACGCAAGCTTCAAAAACTTGAAACAAAACAGCGCAAATACAATAGGATTGTATACTCGTCAGAACAATCTGACCAATCAGGTTAGTACCTACTTAACAAATATTTAGTGATTTAAACAGTTGTATTGTTTGTTTCTTACGCCTGGAGGTTGACCGTGTGTCATCACGAAGGTAATTCTCACCCCTAGAGGTTAACCGTGTGTTAACACGTGGGAGTATTGAAATCATTCGTAGAATGATTGCATCATTACTTTTATTATGTAATGCCGGGAGGTGGATCGTGTATCCTTACGAAGGCAGTATTATTACATAATTTATCGGCCAATAGGGGAGTACTGGGCATTCTAGATCACTTTCTATTTGCCCGAATACTGTATAAAAATGTACCCTCATTAACATGTTGTTCTTGTCTGTCTTTCAGACAACGAGAATGTCGAACCTGATCCAGAGTCATGGAAATATATAAATCAGGGCGACATTGTTAATAATCAAGACGAAGATGCTGAGAATGGCGATGAACCAACCTCAATGCAGACCTCGGAACCGGCCGCCCCTGAGTTGGACCCTGACATTCTTTCGGCCTTAGGGGATACCTGTGTGGACGCCCCCAAATTTGGCCCAAAAATTAATGAGAATCTTTCACGCCTGTGGCTACCCTTATTAAAAAAGGGTTTAAATAAAGATTCCAAAGAAAAACGAAATAAGGAGTACCTAATCCCCGAAAATTGTTTATTATTGCAAGCGCCAAAACTAAACCCTAAAATTTTAGCGGCTGTCGCTGACAGCACGCGTATTCGGGACCAAAGGATAGAGGCGGTACAACAGCAGTTAGGCCAGGGTATAGCTGCTCTCAATGTGGTAAAGACCGGCTTCAAGCCATAAAGTTTTTAAGCGATAGCTGTCGCATATTATGCGACCTACATTACTCAGAAACGGAAGCCAGAAAAAAGCTGATTTCGCCTGGTTTGGACAAGGGGTTCTTAAACATCGTGCAGGAGGTGGATCGCGACGACTTGCTTTTCGGAAACAAACTTTCCGAAAAAATAAAAGCTACGAAAGCGATCGAAAAACAAAGCTTACAGATAAAGAAGCTTCCTGCAAACCCTAAGATACCATCGGCGTCTACGTCCACATCTACAAACCATCAGCAATATCGGCCATCGACGAACCGCTCCCGCCAGCAGGGAAACTGGACGGGCCCTCTTCGCTTTCCTTCGTACAGAGGGGGGAGGGGAGGGCAGAGAGGCCTCAATCAGTGGCACCAGTCCAACAAAAACAACATGCCCAGAGCAAGCAACAGCGTGCAACGCTTTAGTAGTAAAGGTACACGCAGGAAGGATCCAACATTATTACAAATGTTGGCTTCTTATTACTAATAATCCCGAAATACTTAAGTGGGTCGCAGATGGTTGTCGTATACCATTTTGCAAGAAAGTAAAACAAATTTGTACCCCAACGAACTTGCTCTCACGTACTGATAGTGCGGATATGTTAGAGTCAATTAATAAATTACTAAACCTCGGGGCTATATCCCCATGCAGAAGATCTAAAAATGACTTCTATTCTAGTATATTTTTAGCTCCTAAGCCCAATGGGGCAAAAAGATTTATATTGAATCTTAAGGCCTTAAATAAATTTATTTATACAACCCATTACAAAATGGAAGACCATAGAACCGCGGCTCGATTAGTACCTACAGCCGGTTTCATGGCAAACATAGACTTAAAAGAGGCCTACCTTTTAATACCTATAGTTAAAGCACATAGAAAATACTTACGTTTTGAATTTGACGGTATTTTTTACCAATTTAATGCTATGCCTTACGGCCTGTCCATAGCGCCTTGGATTTTTACAAAATTAATGAAAGAAGTCATGAACTATTTGCGTAATCAGGGTTATATATCGGTTATTTATCTAGATGATATTTTGTGTATAGGCAACACATATAAAGAATGCAGAGACAATGTTAACAAAACTATTGATCTGCTTCAATGTCTCGGTTTCGTCATTAATTATAATAAGAGTAACCTCGAACCTCAACAGATCTGTAGGTTTCTAGGTTTCTTTTATAACACAAAAGATATGTCGTTAAGTCTACCAGAAGAAAAACGTATGGGTATTTTACATTTAGTTAATAAATTTATCAAACTACCCACATGCTCTATTAGAGAACTATCACATTTCATTGGAGTGCTTACTGCTGCTTGCCCAGCAGTTAATTATGGTTGGCTATATACTAAAACCCTAGAACGCCAGAAGTACTTAGCGCTTAAAAAATATGGAGACTTTGAAGCTAAAATTAAACTAACAGACCTTATCTTACCTGATTTACATTGGTGGAGACAAAACATATTTTCTACTAAAAACCCTTTAAGAGCAGACAAAACTTTTGCATTAGAAATTTTTACCGATGCGTCAAAAACCGGTTGGGGAGCCTTTTCCGATGGAAAACGAGCAAGCGGAAGATGGAAAATTGATGAATCATCTTTTCACATCAATCGTTTGGAATTATTGGCTGTTTTTCTAGGATTAAAATGCTTTGCCAGCACACATTCTAATTGCTCAATTTTGATACGCGTTGAAAATACAACGGCATTATGCTATATAAATCGCATGGGTGGGATTAGGTTTCCTCATTTGAATAATTTGGCGAAAGAAATCTGGGAATGGTGTGAGATGAGAAAGATTTCTTTGTTGGCATCATAATTAATACACGTGAAAATATAGAAGCTGATCAAGAATAACGTAAAACCAATGAGGATATAGAATGGGAACTATCAGACTGGGCATTCCAAAAGATAGTTCAAACTTTGGGTGAACCACAAATAGACCTATTTGCATCCCGGACTAATGCCAAATGCCGCCGATATGTTTCGTGGAAACCAGATCCCGACGCAATTTTAATTGACGCTTTCACAATTAATTGGCATTCTGTTTTTTTCTACGCATTTCCACCTTTCGCTTTAATTCTTAAATGCTTGAGAAAAATCATCACCGAGAGAGCTACTGGTATTCTGATCTTCCCGTACTGGCCAGGGCAAGCTTGGTTCCCTCTTCTCAAAAGAATGGTCATATCTGATATTGTTATCCTTGGACCTAAATGGGATCTTTTGCGTTCGAATTACAGATCGTGTCACCGGCTCCATCGAAACCTTTCCCTGGGGGCCGCGACGCTCTCCGGGAAGCATTTATTAGAATAAATACCCCCGAAATAGCACTGGATCTGATGCTGTCTTCAATCTCGGACAACACAATGAAGCAATATTCAGTCACCTACAAATTGTGGTGGTCCTTTTGCTCAGAAAACTCGGTCAATACTTATGAAGCTCCACTTTCAGCAGTGATAACATTCCTTGTTGAACTCTTTAATAAAGGTGCCTCCTATGGTACCCTTAACAGCCATCGTTCTGCCCTATCGTTATTTCTCGGAAATAATGTAGGAGAAGACGAACGTATTAAACGTCTATTAAAAGCCTTTTATCGACAAAGACCATCCCATCCCAAGTACACCGCGATATGGGATCCAAAAATTGTACTAGACCATTTGTCCACATGGTACCCCAATGGCGATCTAAGCTTGGCTAAACTCACAAATAAATTAGCAATATTGTTGGCCCTATGTTCATCTCACAGAGTTCAAACATTATCACTTATAAAGGTCACTAACATTAATAAGACCCCCTTAGGTTTAAAGATCTCAACATCCGACATAATTAAGACCTCAGGACCTAACCGTGAACAACCTGTCCTCTTTTTACCCTATTTCGTGGACAACCCAAGCATATGCCCCGCGAAGACCCTAGAAGATTATCTTTTGGCCACAACAGCATTACGAACCGAAGGTACCGATAATATGTTTTTAAGGTATAGGAAACCTTTTAAAAAGGTATCTTCGCAAACGATAAGTAGGTGGTTAAAGCAGACTCTTGCAGAGAGTGGCGTTGACGTCTCTGTATTCAGTGCACATAGCACTCGTCACGCCTCCACTTCAGCCGCGGCCTCCGCGGGAGTCTGCATTGACACCATAAGAAAGACGGCCGGCTGGGCCAGCTCGTCCTTAACGTTTGTTCGATTTTAAAACCGTCCCGTTACAGACGAAGGATTATTTGCTCGATCTGTTTGTGGGATTAGTAAGGTGATAAATTAAACATAAATTATTATTTTCTTATAATTTTTGTTTCAACTAGACGCTAGTTCATAATGATACAAATATTTAGAAATGATCTCCTATGTTCTTCCTTTTTAAGTTATTAATTGATTACTTAAGAAAAATTAATCATAATTTGTGTTATAACCAAATAAAAATTTATTATAACTACTTTTAAGTTTTTTACTATAAACCAATGTTTTACTGTGGGTAACACACAATCTCTGAACATCTACCTTGTTAATTGTATCTGAAGAATGAAGCGACGACATATAATATACGATCAAATGAACTTCAAGTGAAGTTCGATCATTATTATATGAGTCGCTTCATTCGAAGATACAAGGATCCCACCCACCCGCAACCAAAGTAAAAAACTTTGTGTTATCTCTAAACAAGAATGAGTTGACAAGTGACAGCGCGGCGCGGAGGTGTAATAAACCATAAACAAAAAAAAAAAAAAAGAGTTATCGATTAAATATCGATTCTCTAAACGTGCGAATAGTGCCTGTAGGATAAAGGAACTACCTTGTTAATTGTATCTTCGAATGAAGCGACTCATATAATAATGATCGAACTTGACTTGAAGTTCATTTGATCGTATATAATAATGTCCTCCTAGCCGAATTTCGGCCACGTCTGCCAGTCTCAATAGCCATCTGCGCGGGACATATTATAGTACTCAAGTGTGTGCGCAAACACAAGAGCACTTCTTATTCACTATCATGATCCGATGGGACGCCTTGCGATTCGACCTTAAAGAGGTCAGGTACAGGACCGATGGCTTTACGTGCTCTCCGAGGGGGTATAATACCGCCAACTCACAGACTTCGGGTTGATGCTGAGAAATTTTTCTTTTTATAGAAAAGTCCCAAAATCACTTATGACCCGACCCGGGATTTGAACCCAGGACCTCGTTCTCTACCGGTGAACACGCTACCGCTAAACCAACGAGGCAATCAAACCTATAATAAGGTATTATTTAACTATTATAGGTATTTATTTGAAAACAAAATTTAATGTTGATATGGATATGGTCAACTAATTAGGGACAATCTCTATTTAAGCTAAATTGTGAATATTTTTTTTTATTTTCCAACGAGTCTTAACAATATTCCATATCTTTTACATGTAAGTGTAATTAGTCATTTATGTGCGCGATTATACAAACAATAACAGCTTCTTAAACATTAAACCTCTTTACAGTATAGCTGATAGATTATCATAGTGCTTTTTGTTCAAAGAATGCTGGCTGGCCATTTAATTAAGGACCCTGAGGTATTGCGTTCTAATTTCAAAATTGGAATTTTAATACATTTTGTTTCTTTTCTTATTGTTTCGTGGTCGTTTTGGCATCAATCCAGATTTTTTATTTTAAGTTTTGAGAATTATTATGAAGAAAAATGGGCAAAAATAAAAGTTGCGATCCAACACTACGAAAAATTATCATGAAGTTTGTCGAGCGTGGTTGGTCATGCTAGGAAGGATAGCACAACATTTAAATTGTTCAAAAACTATGGTATGCAATGCAGTGCAACATTTCAAGCGCTATAACACAGCTTTAAATGTGTCCAGAACAAAAAGATCGAGAAAAACGACTCCGCAAGAAGATAGAATGTTAACCAGGTTAGCTAAGAAAGATCCGTTTCTAGGCTCTATTTTAATTAAACACGAAGTGTTTGGGGCAAACGAAAGAGCCGGTGTATTTGCGAGGACCGTTCGACGACGTTTGGTAGAAGCATGGTTGTTCGGAAGAGTAGCTCGCCAAGTACCGTTGTTGAAGAAAGACATAGAAATGCTCGTTTGGCGTTTGCACGTAAATATGGACATTGGACCTACGCCCAATGGCAACATGTACTTTTCTCAGACGAGACCAAGGCTAATTTGATTTCTTCAGATGGAAGGCAATATGTACGGCGTCCTGTAAAAGCGGAAATGAATCCAAGGTTCACAAAAAAAACAGGTGAAACATGGCGGTGGAAACATTAAAATGTGGGGTTCATTTTCTGGACGTGGAGTGGGACCTGTGAGGAAAGTTCAGGGTAACTTAGACCAACATCAATACAAGGCAATATTGGAAGAAACTATGCTTCCCTATGCTGAGGAGCATCTCCCTATTACATGGACGTTTCAGAAGGATAACGACCCGAAACATAACGCCCATTCAGTCAAGTCGTTTCTTACCAGTCAGTCTGTATCGGTGCTAGATTGGTCAGCAAATAGCCCGGACCTCAACCCAATTGAGCACCTTTGGCACGAAATCAAGAAAAAAGTTGCCACTTATCGTAATACAAATTTGGATGAACTTCATGAAGCTTTTTTGTGAGGCATGGGCAAACATTCCTGTCGAAACATGTCAGAAACTGATTATGTCTATGCCACATCGGTGTCAAGCGGTAATTACTAACAAAGGTTTTGCTACTGGGTACTGATTTTACACGTAATAAAATGGAGCTGTTAAAGATATTATAACACTGCAGATTATAAGTTTTGTTTAACTGTATTTTCATTATACTTTACGGACAGTGAAGTATTAATTAAATGTCCACTACAGAATTGCACCTTAATATTTAATACATGTTTAATCTTTGATATTAAATACTTTTTCTATTTATTTAATCTTTTATTTACAGCCATTTATAGCATAATAATCGGACCACATTATGCAAATAATAGGTGCTGAGAAATCAATAGGGTTTTATATTTATATGTACAGACGCCAGCACATCCTGCTATCCCATACTGTCCAATTTCTTTTATAGATTTTCAACTTTATCACTTAAGCATAAGGTTTACTATCAATTGGGGAAATTTGACAGATTGGGGTAGCTTGATGTGCTGGCGTCTGTACATAACCGGTTATAGCCCTTCACTATCTTGAATGTCCCTAATTAGTTGACCACGACTGTATCTGTAACTAGATTCTCATAAAAATTACAAAATAAGTAATACAATATATAAATTAATAATGACCTTAAAATATTCAAAATACCTCCTCAACAATAGTAACTTAATCGTGAACTTACGCGTGTGTATAAATAATTTAATTTATTTCTTTATATTGAAAATAAGCGATACAGCCGCACCTCTTTGCAACACAATGCCATTGTCGTAGTAGAGCTTCATAGCTCTACTACGTACATACGTACTAACGTAGTAACGATACTACGTTAGTACTACGGCGTAGTGCGTATATTTATATTGTGATTTTTAGCTGCTACACTTTAATAGAATCCGAACCAAATCGATCTTTAGTGTGAGAAGTTAATTGTGTTAAATATTTAACTTTTAATGTTGTTGTACTTAAGTGTTTTTCTAATAAATTTACATGACACAGGACTTTCTTTCTTATATCCATTCTCATACCGGTAAAGAAAAACAACGCCAGTCTTCTTCCTCGCAACTTCAGTGATCGCGAGCCCATTGTATACAGACTCTACGAGTGTTGGGTGCGACTTTCGGGCACGAAGTCTCACTCCACACCAACGATTTCGCATGGTTTCTATGCTTACCTGCAAGCCTGAAGAGCTGTGGTGCCTCGTAACCAACATCAGGTAGTCATGCTACGATACCATCGAGATATATTTTGGTAGTGCCGGTACTATCTGTGAATAGCGATCCCAGAACGTCCTGAACTGAATGTTGTCAGCTTATTAGAAACTTTTATATTTACATTGCTAGAGTGAAAAGATGATTTACTCTGACGTACGAATTTGAAACTGTAGGCGAAATTATGCCCTAATATTTCATGAACTACCAAACTAATCTACCTAAAACTTAGTAAAAGGTATATCTTATCTAATCAAATTGTTAAAATCAAACCATTCCGATCTTTACGGGCAAATTTAAAATTACGGGTGCAAGCTAATATTTATATTACATGTATGATTAAATGCATTCGAATTCTTTATTTACACAAGGTCCGTAATAATAATAATACCTTAATATAGACAAAACCATTGACAATATGTAGTAAAAATATAGCTAAAACTATAAATTTTGAAAGTTAAACTTAAATATATTCTCTTGACAATTTGATACGAAATAGCTAAATATCATTGCTATTTTTTATCAAAATTTTATAAAAGTTTTTATACAATCAATACAATGTGTACCTAAATATCTATGTTACTAGGAAAAGTAATGTATACAACTGTATTACTACAAACATGTTCTGACTATTTACAAGCACTGTTTTAAAGTCTTACGTGAATAAAAACCTTTTTTATTTTATTTTTATTAATTTAATTCCGGGTTGGGCAAAAATAATATTAAAATTTATCAGTGGAAATAGTTTCTTAGAAGCAAATCAGATTCAGGAAGATATCTACACAGTCGTGTTAGGTTGCCAGTATTCAATGGCCCGGCGCGTTAGTTAGACGCGCCGGTCCATTGAATACTGGCAACCTAACACGAATTAGAGTGACTGTAAAAAGCTGTCATACACTTATAGATATATAAGCAGTAGGTAACATAATAAGAGATTCCTAGGTATTTCAGTAATCTTTGTTGAAATTAATTCCCTACCATGGTAGAAATTAATTGTATGTCTGATATGCAAGTATGTTTGTTGTATACAGTATATGATTTATGGCTTAAACGACATCAATTATATTTGTCTATTACAAGGAGGAAGGAGGATATATGTTTATTAATATATAACAATGGCAATTAAATTTGTAACTGTGTTATAAATATTTAGTAACAAAAGTAATTGTTACGTGTCCTTGGAACTAAACCTATATTAAATATAATGTTTATCTGATCGTTTAGCTTCACCCTACTGTAAAAATCTAAAAATGTCATACAAACATTTACTCTCAGACAGTTTATAAGGTGGAGATAACTTTATAGAAGATATTTATAATAGATACAAGAAAAAGTGAACGTTTTTACTAAACTTACGCCTGAAAATACAATGTCTAATAAGTCGCAAACATTTTAAATGGCTTTAAGCAGTCGCTTGGAATGAACACTTGTCTTGACATTATCTATCGATAACGTCAGTGCGACTGTTCGGTGTACAAAGGCTGCTACGCTACTAAGAGTCGGCTTTGTAGTAATGCTGTGGTAACGCTATTCAATATCGAACTACGTGGTGGAGAAATGTTATAATTCTAATACTACATTTTGATGTAATTGTTGCTATGCGCTTTGATACTAGATTTTATATTTTGCTCATACTATTAAGGTGGCAGCAGACGGCCCATCTGATGTAAGCAGCATTAATTTAAAGTATGACGCTTACGGCTGACATGGCATCACACACATGTTGCCAATCCTCCCCACTCCCGATAAACTTGGACAAGCTTGCCACAGCCAGGTCAATAAAGGTTAATGTTATTACCTAAAGTATATTTCCAAAATACTTCCTGAGTTGATTTCCGGTCTCAGACAAATGAGTAAGTGATCGCTGAGTTTGAGCAACTAGGCTAGCGGTCACTCCATTATATGTCCCATTTCTGATGGTCCTGCGCTTCAGAGGGCACGTTAGTCACACGGTTTTAGACATTAGGCAACAGTCGTTACGCCATGTCAGAGGCCTACTGGGCCGCTTGAACAACCCTAACACTAGGTTAAACACTGCACCCTTCGGGGCTGCGGTAGCAGTATGATAAGACTGCGAACTATTAGTGGTGCAATCGCTCTGTGCCAAACTGGCATGTGTCTAGATAAATAGGGGAGGCAACCCAGTGCCCTCCCAGTGTGCGTGTCCTGAACACCAGGGACATGACGCAAAAGGGAGGCACCGCAACAACATACCCGCGTTCCCGGGGCTCCCCCCATCTGGCGCCAAAAGAAGTACACGGCAGGTTGGGTTTAGTCGGTGCGAGTCCATGTGGCATGCGTAGGCATTCCTCCTGCCTTATCAAAAAGAAGGGTAACCACTGCTATATAATAAGTAATGTAAGTTGATATATCTACAAGTGTGGCGAAGAGGCTTAGGTAGTTATCTCACTACTGTTTCGGGTTCGATCACTACAGAGGACAACTATTGAAATGCCTATATGTAGTTGTCCTGTGTTGGGATGTAATATAAATAATAATAATGTCCTCCTGGCCGAGATCCGGCCACGGCGGCCAGTCTTAAAGGAGACTAGTCATCTGCGCGGGACATATTATAGTGCTCAAGTGTGTGCGCAAACACAGGAGCACTTTCTATTCCATCACTCTCATGATCCGATGGGACGACTAGCGACACGACCGGAAAGAGGTCAGGTACTGGACCGACGGCTTTACTTGCTCTCCGAGGCACGGGGGTATAATACCGCCAACTCCCAGACTTCGGGTTCATGTTAAGATTATTTCGTTTCACAGAAAAATTCCAAAGTCACTCTCGGCCCGACCCAGGATTTGAACCCAGGACCTCGTTATCTGCGGTTGAACACGCTACCGCTAGACAAACGAGGCAGACAGTGTTGGGACGTGATGTGTACCCGTTACTACTTGTTTGTAAAGACGGGAGCGTTCGCTGCCGAACTTCAACGTCTTATTTATTGAGTACCGTTTAGCGCTAATCAGCAAAGTGTACGTAACATTGGACTCCCAAAACGTTTGAATAAAATATTGAAAATGGTTTTTACAAACTGTTATTGTTTTTCCCATGTAGTAAATCAAACTCATAATTTAATTGTTAGTTATAAAACAAATCAATTTTTGTTAAAAAGTTTTTAATGTCATTAACAAAATCGTTTAACTCGAGTAGTAGTACGTGCCACGAGATGTTTCTGAGGCACAAGTACTTCAGTTTTGTTAACGATCCAATAAAATTGATGAATGAGCTGAATGAATGTTGATATTAAAAACAATTGCTTAAAAATAATGATGGATTTAAAATTATATTTTATACTAGCTGTGCCCGCAACTTCGTCCGCGTGTTAATTAGTTTATTTCGTTTTTTTTTTGTTTTTTAGTAAAATAAAAGACTTTTTCTAAAATAAAAGTATCCTAAGTTACTCCTTATTACATCAGCTACCTGCCAATAAAAGTCCCGTCAAAATCGGTCCAGCCGTTTTAGAGATTAGCCGGAACAAACAGACAGACAGACAGACAAAAATTGTAAAAAATGTTATTTTGGTGTATGTAGCGTATATATATTCATATTTATGTAGTAAAAACCGGTTATTTCAATATTACAATCAGACACTCCGATTTTATTTATTTGTATAGATTGAAAGGTATAGGTAGATAGATGAATGGGCAGTACTCTAGTATGAGAGTTGTTAAAGCCGCCCAGTAGCCCTCTGAAATGGCTTATCGACTGTTGTCTAACGACTACTACTACAGTACTAATAACATAATACAAATTTATCGCCTAATCAAGCGTAACTGCAATGTTAAATAAGAGTTTTGCCTTGCCGGCACTGAAAATATTGTTACACAACACTTCTGTAGATATCTTTATTGCCGTGATAGTTACAGTATTATCTATTTAATACATTGAAAGAGGCAAACGGGAATTTCAATAATTATATTTAACAAGGATACTACGACTTGGTGATCGGTCGTCCCGACATCAGAAGGTAATTTTTTCTTCTAGAATACGATGGAAGCAACTGTTTGAGTATTCATAAACATTCCTATCCTTGCTATTTGAAGCAAATAGAAGCTATAGGGAAGCAATTGTTAGGCATAAATTGAACGTTAAATATGAGTCACTACTCATATTTAACGTTCAATTTATGCCTAACAATTGCTTCCCTATAGCTTCTATTTATTTATTCCCTATAGTTCGTCCTGATGGAAACAAAAAATTTTTAGGCTTTAAAAATTAAATACCCATGGGGACCCGCGGTCTCTTGGGTATTTGATTTTTTAATGTTATGTAATCGCAGATACGCAGAGCGGTAATACAAATGAAAAAACACCACATTTGACCATGTTCAAAAGAGACGCGGGAATAAATTAAAATACACACATATATAAATACATAGACTGTCAAAAACTAAACGCTGCATCGGCTTCGCATATAAATAAAGAAGGAATACAAATTTAATTTTTTTCTTGAACTTTGGACTTGTAGAGACAAATCTATACAAACTTTAGTAAAATTTTATATAATAATAATAATAAATGGCAGATTTTACAAGGCCCTGCACGGGCCAGATGTAGATTTAACAGCCTCAGTAGCCTGAATACGGTTCGGTGACCTTTTTGCGGAAACCGAGGGTTTTGTCTGTGCAATTACTGACGAAGTAGTAATGACGAATAACTACTGGAGATTTATACTGAGGGATGGTACTGTTGACATTTGTCGGGCATGTCACCGCCCTGGGGAATCCCTCAGACATATAATTTCTGGTTGCTCCCGTCTTGCTAATGGTGAGTATTTGCACAGGCACAATCAAGTAGCCAGGATAATCCATCAGCAACTTGCTCTGCGGTACAACCTTGTGACGTCGGAGGTGCCGTACTACAGATACGTTCCAGAGACAATACTGGAGAATGGCCGTGTCACATTGTACTGGGACAGATCCATCATCACAGATAGGACTATTGTTGCCAATAAGCCTGATATTGTGATGGTGGATCGCCAAGAGCGCCGGGCAGTGATCGTCGATGTTGCTGTCCCACATGATGACCACCTTGTGAAAGCTGAAAAAGACAAGGAAATTAAATACCTTGACCTAGCACGCGAGGTTGTTGACATGTGGGACGTCGACTCGGCGATCATTGTACCGATTGTCGTTTCTGCCCATGGTTTAATTGCCAAGAGCCTCGACCGTCACCTTAAGAGGCTCGCGTTAGGCAGTTGGGTCACGGGTCAGGTCCAGAAGGCAGTTCTTTTGGAGACGGCGCGTATTGTGAGGAGGTTCCTCTCTCTGTAGCCTTGACCATCGGTAGCATGGACCCTGCTCCCGTTGCCGATTGGATCTCTATTTTTTATCAAATCAAAATCAAATCAAAACAAATCTTTGTTTGCTCAAATCCTGCAAAAACCTGAGGTCGTGCAAATATACGAGTACATATATGTAGTTTAGAAACTTAATCTAATTATAAATTAATCTATTAAATTACATTATTACTTATATTCTAGATATTCTTTAGTTCTATAAAAACATTTCTCTTTGAGGAAATTAAATAAACTCTTCCTAAATTGAGGTAATGTCATTTTTTTATATGTAACGGAAGGTTATTATATATTTTTTTTGCCATGCAATATGCATTTTTTTTGAAAATCTCTAGTCTTATTCTAGGTAATTTAATTTTGTCTTTATGTCTAGACATGATATCAGAATGTTCGAATAAGTTCGGATGTTTTTTAACTAAAATGCATATTTCATATATATATACACACGGTAATGGAAGAATGTTATATTTATTAAATAAAGGTTTGCAACTTTCCAAGAAACTAGCCCCACACAGGGCTCTTATGCACTTCTTTTGTGCTATGAAAACTTTATCTATTTCTACTGAGTTGCCCCATACGATTATTCCATATCTAAGTAGAGAAGAGACATAAGCATGGTACGCCACTAGTGCGGTATTTACGTTAACAGTTTGTCTAATTCTCTTTAGTACAAATACAAAACGGTCTATTTTATTAACTAATTTTTCAATATGTGGTTTCCAGTTGCAATATTTGTCCATAGTGATACCTAAAAATACACAATAATCGACACTACTTAAACGAGTGTTATTATATTCTATGTCCAAAGGGATAATGTTTGAATTGTATGTCTGAAATTGTATTATATTTGTCTTATTCATGTTAATTTTTAAATGATTGTGGTTAAGCCAGTTTATGGTACTATCGAGAGCAATGATAATGTCTTTTTGTAATTGGCCTTTTGTGTTGTTTTTTATGATTAGTGTGGTGTCATCTGCAAAGAGAATAGAATCTTGATTTAAAGCATCTGGAAGGTCGTTAATGTACAATAAGAAAAGAAGCGGGGCTAAGATACTCCCTTGTGGTGTACCATATTTGTTTGTTTTGTAAGTCGATCTATAGTTAATTTGTTCAAAATGTCTAGTTTTTGTAATTTCCACACATCGTATACGGTTCTCGAGATAACTTTTGATCCATTCGTGAGCATTTCCACGTATTCCGTATTTATATATCTTAGAAAGTAAAGATTGATGGCAGACGCAATCAAATGCTTTTTTCATGTCCAGGAAGAGACAGGCTATCATGGATTTGTCATTAAGGGTTTCCGTTATGTGTTTGACCAATGTAAAACAGGCTAGAGCTGTTGAACTTTCTCTTCTAAAACCAAATTGTTCCTTTTTAAGAATATTACATGTCGTTAGAAAGTTTTCCATTTTAATGTACATAGCCTTCTCAAATTATGTATATTATCTATATATGTATATTATGTATATTATCTTATATTTATAAATATATTTTTTTTGTAACTAAATATTTGTAAATGTATGAAATAAGAATGACACGGAATAAAAGACATAATAATAATATCTCGGGACAATGTCACACAGATCATCCTAGCCCCAAACTAAAAAAGCTTGTACTATGGGTACCAGGCGACGATATACATACTTATATAGATCGATAAATACGATAAATACATAGAAAACATCCATGACTCAGAAACAAATATTCGTGCTCATCACATAAATATTTGCACTTACCGGGATTCGAACCCAGGACCACCAGCTTCGTAGGCAGGAGCACTACCAACTAGGCTACGGTGACCGTCAAATATAAATTGAAATTAAATCAAACCTCTTACAAAATTTGCTTTACATGTGATTTACTCTGTTTGCGACGTAAAGATATTTTGTGCTCATGCCCCAAGCTAATGGATCAAATTTGTTTTATTTCAGACGTAGAATTTATTTGCGTCTTAGGTTTCTCTTGCTATTTATGTTAGCATTTGCACAGACAATTAGAAACCCTGTTCCGCCAAGCTTTTATATGACATCATATTGGAGTTATGGCTCCCACTAGCGCGCGCTTTGCGCTCCTATAGTCGTACAGTTTAATTACATTATAGAAATAATCTTTGCGGTATCAACAACAGGGCACAGGCCAACAAGTATTAGATCAGATTCTGTTTTTCTTTTCTCAATGACAAATATAGAATAAAAATTTCGCGTTAGTAATTTTTAATCGTTATTTAAAAAAAATTAATAGTTACAACAGATAAAAAGAAGCGTGTTAAAGAAATATATAAGAGATGAGTTTTAATTTCCATTTAAAGTGAAACGTTTAAATTTAACTCTTTAAGATACCTCTCTGAACTAAAATGTATTTATTAGAAATCAAAAAAGAATGATTATTAATTCCGTAAAATGATTAATGCATAGTAGAAATTGTATTTTAGGTATTTCAATAATATTTAATCTCTGGAAAAATGGATGGAGGAAATGTCTTCTTCTGTTAAATCTTAACCTAAAATAGGTAAGCAAGAATGTTTCACCTCAAATCATATTGTAACAGTGCTATGACTGCTATGCCACAAAAACGAAAGAAAGCTTTTAGGTAAACGATGTTTCAAACTTTGATGTATGCTTTTAGAATATTACACTTCGTCAACGGTGCGAACAAGCGCGGGCCACATCTGGAAGATAATCGGCGACTACGCTTACTATCACGTAACACTATTACGATTCGAATGAGTGTCTGTACGCTCTCGTTGAAATAAATACACATTAATATAAAAATATAGCTAAAACTATAAATTGTGATAATTAAACTGAAACATAATCTCTTTGACAATAACTTAATACAAGCTAGCTAAATATCATTGCTATTATAAAATAAATTTTATAAATGTTTTCATACAATCCGTGTACCTAAATATCTATGTAACTAGAAATAATAATGTATACATAACTATATTGCTACAAACATGTTCTGACTATTTACAAGCGCTTTTTAAAGTCTATGTGAATAAAAACCTTTTTTATTTATTTATTTAAAATACATTGTTAGCTAACATGATAAGTATTGCTATGTGAAAATACATTGTTAGCTAACACGATAAGTATTGCTATGTGAAAAGTGTTAAATAAATATCTTGGGACAACTAACACCCTACCATCTGATCCCAAACTAGACAGAGCTGTTCCAAAGCTCCAGACAACTGCTTAACATAGTTATATCTTACCAAATACATATAATAAAATCGTAGGATAGTTAAAACTGTACATTGAATATTTTTTTTAAAGGATACTTGGGGCGTGATCTACAATCGATATCGAAGCCATTAATATAGTTTTTACAATTTTTGTCTATTTGTCTGTATGTATGTCCAAGCTAAACTCAAAAAGCACTGCATGGATTTACTTAAAATTTTGCATGAATATTACTAAGAGGTCGGGTCAACATATAGGCTACATATTATCACGCTATCACCTACGGGGAAGAAGCTGTGGTAATTTATAAAGTTTAACGCGGGTAAAACCACAGCTAGTACATAATATTAGAAAAAATATACCCAGGCATAGAACAGATAAACGTGCTAATCACAGAAAGATGTGTCCTGAGTGGTGATGAGGGTCTCTAACCACTAGACCAATAGACCAGTCCGAAAAATATTTTCAATGATATGTGTGGTTCAGATCATTTGTAAAAAATAGGCTAAGAGCGAATCGGACTCGCAGATGATGGGTACTGTACCATCGAGAAACTCTTGTCATACTCACTCGATGAACAATTTGACCGTCTGCCTACCGGTATAGCTGGACAGTGTAGGCTTCGTAAAAGGGTTCCATAGCACGTTTCAGGTACAAAGTTATGTTATAACAGAACAACATCATATCATCATATCAACCGAACGACGTCCACTGCTGGACAAAGGCCTCCCCCAAGGATCTCCACAATAGTCGGTCCTGCGCTGCCCGCATCCAGCGGCTTCCCGCGACCCGTACAAGATCGTCGGTCCACCGTGTAGGGGGCCTGCCCACGCTGCGTCTTCCGGTTCGTGGTCGCCACTCAAGAACCTTTCTGCCCCATCGGCCGTCAGTTCTACGAGCTATGTGCCCTGCCCACTGCCACTTCAGTTTGGCAATTCTTTGGGCTATGCTAAATGCAAAAAACGACGATATTTATATTTGATGTAAAATTTATGGCAATATAAATAGAATAAAGTCACAGTCTATCCGTAATAGTAATATGAATTGAAAACATTACTAAACTTCTGGGTTATATTAAGAGATTTTGAATCCATTCTATTGTAAAATATATATTAAGTTAAAATAATTATATATATTAATGTGCACCCCATCTCATCGCGTGGGGGGGGGGGGGGGGCATAGAAATCGTCCGAGCAAAACCTACCAGAGCCTACGTAATAGGCGGCTTGAACAACTGTGATACTAGGGTAACCACTGCCCATACGAGAAGTAAGTTGTTTTAATATCGCTTGGCATCCATTGAGAGGCTGTAATTTCTTGGCCGTGTCATTTCGTACTACCTATCTGTTGGCAATCCGTGTACATTGTACGTTTCATTGTAATATAACACCACAAAAGCCTGCACTGTGGCGTAGCGATTTGTAATCACGCGATCGGTTTTTTCATGGAAACGAGTTGCGAACAATCTGTGATTTAAATTGAGTCTGCTATCTACTGCGCCATCTTCGTGCCATTTACGAGTATTAAATAGACTACAGATTGCGGCATGCCATTAATACTAACAGAAATCGCATGGGAAATCAACTGAGCATAGTATATTATAAAAATAAACAAATAACACAATAACATACATAGATTCGCGATTGTTTCCTAGAGGGGTAAGCAGACACAATAGATTTTCATTTGTCACGATCTTTGCACACCTCTTTTCCCTCGTTTACTGTCTATATATATTCTTCATACGTACTCGCCGGTAACAATAACCACTCAAACTTGTGATTTGATAGTGGCATATATATTATTAGAAATCACACCAGACTAATATTATAAAGGCGTAAGTTTGTGTGTGAGTGTGTATGTTTGTTACTCTTTCACGCAAAAACTACCGGACGGGTTTTGATTACACCTTGTAGTAATATAGCTTATAGAACCGAATAACACATGGGATATAATTTATAAAGTTTAACGCGGATGAAACCGCAAGGCACAGCTAGTTTATATAATAAATAACAGGTTTGCTAACGGTCAACGCTAGTAATTTATTCAGATAACTTTAGTGCAAGTCTTTTCTGGCTCTTTTACGGACCTATGACCACCTTTGCAGCTGAGTATGAGCGCTTCAAGACCAACAACCAACCTTGTCGAAGACAACACTATACGCTGAAGGTTTCCTTTACCTAATTTCGATTAAGTGATAAGTAAGCTATAATACACACCTACAGGTTCTCACCATCTCAAAAAGTAATAAGTTCAGCTGCTTAGTTAAGTCGTCTTCCATCAAACTAAAATCGAATAGCGAAATTACGGTACAGTTCTACAGGGTTGCGTTTTTAAGACCAGTCAAGTTTTAGGTACTAGAGATCAATTTTACGAATATCCTTAAAAATCTCTATATTATATGTATAGGCATCAGGTTGAAAACGCAGGGCAAAGTCAGTACCTACATAATGCGGCGCGGCGCGCGTCCGAGGGCTGCACTGAGCTTCAAAGAACTTAAAGTATTGCGCATCCCCCCACCGTGTGTATTACGCAAACATCTATCGTGTTTAGTTGTATAATTCCAACTATCCCTTCCTTAGAACCGTCATAATTAATCTTGGGACAACTAACACACTACGATCTGATCCCAAAATAGGCAGAGCCTGTACTATGGCAATAAGACAACAGGTAAACTTACTTATATATTTCTAAATACATACATATTAAATAGAACACAGAACAAGTATTCGTGCTCATCACACAAAGATGTCCTGTGTGGGGACCAAACCCTTGTTACATTGCTCCGAGTTTCGACTTAGCTACTTTGAACTTCAGACGATTAACCGCTACTATGTAGTATTTCGTCTTCTAAATATTATAACTCTATTGGTGTCACTTTGCGGTCTGTGTATCTGTACAATCCATATGTCACGTATACAAAAAACTGGTTGTTTTTCACAAAGCCTTTAAAAACCACTTGTGAACAGCCAAAACGGTTTAAATTACAACATTACACGTAAATTTTACATAATTAGTTCCACGTGCAGGACATTTATGTGTATGACTTCTATTTAATAATTATAATTAACATTGAATTTATAAAAGTAATATATTAATTTATAGCTAATTTATTACAGTTATTGTCAGAATATATTGGCATACATAATTCTAATTTCCTTCTTACAAAAAATATTAGTCATCTTTCGTAATGTGTCTAAAGGACAAAACAAACAAAAATGTAGTGGTCAACCACAACACCTTTCCAGCTTAGTTTTGGTCTGCATCTGGATCTTTGGCCGAGCGTGGCGATTTTTAACGCCAAATAACCGACACAGTCTGGTCTAGGTGGCCATACTATCTACTATATTTTTACTACTATATTTTTTGTGTACCTTGTTGGTAATATCACGGACATATAGACTTCCTTGCAAGTGCAACTTGGTGGGAATTTCAATGAACCCAGTGACGACCGACTCGGACGTTATTATAGGCATTGTTTTTAATTATGGCCCATGTTTCATTACTGTAGTTCAATAAATCTGGCCTAGTAATGTTCTTGTAGACATTTGAACTTTTATCGTATGTGATACCAGTCAGTTTTAGGCATTTTAAATTTGGTGTTGAATGTTACTTTCCAAGTTTCCGGAGTTCTATCTATAACGACAGTCACCGCAGCCTAGTTGGTAGTGCTCCTGCCTACAAAACTGGTGGTCCTGAGTTCGAATCCCGGTAAGTGCAAATATTTGTGTGATGAGCACGACTATTTGTTTCTGAGTCATGGATGTGTTCTATGTCTTTAAGTATTTATCTACCTATATAAGTATGTATATCGTCGCCTGGTAGACATAGTACAAGCTTTGCTTAGTTTGGGGCTATATAAAAAAAATGTTATCATCCGGTTTAATGCGCTCGAGCTAAGAAGATCCATCAAAACAAACTGAGGAGATTCAACTACTACCCAATTGAGGACAGTCCGGCGAAATACTCAAGTTGGTATGTACAGTCAACGACAAAAGGAGATGATCAAAATCGGATGGGAGATTTTGGTTTATGGATACTCATGGATATTGGGCAGCGTTTTAAAGATATGAAAGCGTTGTGGAGTTTTGTATATAATAAGGAAAGAACATGTGCATTCCGACGAAGGCGAATTGGAAACCACTTGACAACTAGTACAAAGATTTTGGAGACGCTCAAGTATATCCAGTTGTGCTTATGTGAGATCTAGATATCGACGTTGTCCAGAAAAGGTGTGGGAAGTGATTGTAAAAGAGCAGTGTTAGTGGTAATAGGAAGGAGGTTGTGTAGGCGCCTGAGGAAACCTGCTGACGTAAAAAATTCAGAACTAATATTTTAAGCTGAAGACCCCAGGATAACGTACTATCCATAATAATTATAATAATAATTAAAAAAAAAATTTAATCAACCTAAAATGTGTACAAAAATTTTATACATAAATACGTACAGACTCACGCCTGTTTTCCAGAGGGCTAGGTGGAGACAGATTTCCATTAATCACGAAATATAAAAGAAAAATATATTTATTTTAAAAATAATGGTAACCAAGCTAATCTATAGTCAGTTAACGCCTGTACTAGGTTAAACCTGTACCAAAGGCATTTTAATGTCTAAAAAAGTATACTTATCCATTTGAAATGAATTAAACAATTTAACAAGTAACCGACATAGCCGTAAGAATTGCCAAGCTGAAGTGGCAGTGGGCAGGGCACATAGCTCGTAGAGCAGACGGCCGCTGGGGCAGAAAGGTTCTCGAGTGGCGACCACGAACCGGAAGACGCAGCGTGGGCAGTCCCCCTACAAGATGGACCGGATGATCTTGTGCGGGTCGCTGGAAATCGCTGGATGCCGATAGCGCAAGACCGGAAATTGTGGAGATCTTTGAAGGAGGCCTTTGTCCAGCTGTGGACGTCTTTCGGCTGTTATGATGATGATGATAAAACAATTTTATGTACACAAATTTGTATAGTTTATTATACAAATTTGGTGTACATAAAATATACAGTTAAAATTTATAATCAAATTATTTTAGAATACCAAACAACTCCTCAGTCTCATCATAGGTCCTTTGTAGGAAATTACAAACTATTATTTTTCAATTTATATAATTAACTTTATATATATAGATAACGACTTATTCATTTTATCATAAAATAATGCCCCGGAAAAAGGTAAAACCTATTTGTAAAATAAACTTCGACTCTGATGTACAAGTGCAGACCATATCTTTCCGTCTCTTGGTGTTAGTAAGGTTAGAATATTGCATGTAAGCCTTACGAGTTGTTTTAGAATTGCATATTTAATAAAACTTTCATATTTAATAAAGTATTTCCATTATCAGTACAGAAAATGGAATATAATTTCATCTTACGGTCAAAACATGTGCATGTTCTGCTAATTAAGGGCAAATGGGCAATCAATATTACAATGTATGAATCATTTTCATCAGTTTCATATCTGTTTCAGTTTCCTACTTCAGATCGCAATTTATAACAGAATAAAAAGATAACAAAAAAAATCTTCCATGATAATATTATTTTATTCTTAGTATTATTTGAATAGAAAAATTAGCATGAAGTACAAACATTTCTTCATTAGTTCTCCGTAAAAAAAATAGTCGCTTATTCTAAAAGTTCAAACAAGTACTCGTACTGAGCAATTCTTTGATTGGTTATTATTTGGAGCCGACATATATTTCACGCTTCGTTAACATCAAGAGCTCAAATTCACTCGTAATTTTCATTCTTTGCAACTCGTAATAAACCTGCTGATTAAGTAGATTAATTGCGGGCTCCCGGATAATTAGAGGTGTCTTGGGATATTCCTGAGCTTCTGAAGTATTTTATGCATTTACTCTGCTATTTATTTCCTTTGGTTTCGATTAATCATAGCAGAGGAAATAAATCGCCGTGTATCTAAGTTATGTAGGTACATTAAGTTTATTTTATTTTAGCTAGATTGACACTTTATTATGACAGGCCTGTTGGCGTGGTTGGCAAATGCTTGCTTTTCACGCCGGAGGCCGTGGGTTCGATTCCCACCCAGGACAAATATGTGTGTGCATGAACACGTCTGTTTGTCCTGTGTTTGGGTGTAATTATTTATTTACGTATGTATTTACAAAAGAAAAGTAGTATATGTAGTATATCAGTTATCTGGTTTCCATAGTACAAGCTCTGTTTAGTTTGGGATCAGATGGCCGTGTGTGAATAATGTCCCAGGATATTATTATTATGTTATTTTACAGCAGACTGTTAGGTTTTACGTACGATAACGTGTTCAACCGCAGATGATAAGGTCCAAGGTCCAGGCCCCGGGTTGCTTAAAAGTGCTGCTGGGATTTGGCAAGGAAAATATCCAACAGTCCCTATGTTGGCGGTGTTATTCGCCTGTATCTCGGGGACATGTAAAGATATTGGTCCTGCTCCTGGTTATAAATCGACAATCGTTACATTGCTCGATGGCCTCAGCAGAGTCTCTCAACAAGTGGGTCTGAAAATGAACATGGATAAGAAGAAAATCTGGTTGAACATCCATGTTGCACCCACTCTAGATTAGGTTGGAGACTCTGAACTCGAAATTGTAGAGAACTATATTTACCTAGGACAGACCATCCAACTAAGTAAGTGCAACTTTGAGAAGGAGTTCAATCTTAAAATCCATCTCGGCTGGGCAACGTTCGGGAAGCTATGGTGAGGACTCTGCTAGGAGTTTCACTGCGAGATCGAGTCAGAAATGGTGAGATTCACAGGTGAAAAAGTAACCGACATCGCCGACATCATTAAGAATTGCCAAGCTGAAGTGGCAGTGGGCAGGGCACATAGCTTGTAGAGCTGACGGGCGCTGAGGCAGAAAACTTCTTGAGTGGCGACCATTTATCGGAAGATGCAGCGTGGGCAAGCCCCCTCCAAGATGGACCGATGATCTTGTGCGGGTCGCTGGAACTCGCTGGATGCGGATAGTGCAAGACCGGTAATTGTGGAGATCTTTGGGGGAGCCGTTTGTCCAGTAGTGGGCGTCTTTCGGCTGATATGATGATGAATAGCCATCCCAGTTGATTCGGAATTGAGGGAGTTAAGAATGCATCTGTATTTGCGTACACGATCGTGCACTATAATATGTATAACATCCTGGCCAGTCTCCGTTGTAAAGCCAGTAACGCTATTTAGTACATTTTAGTATAATAATATAATAATAATAATAATATGTATGGACAATGTCACACAGATCATCCTAGCCCCAAACTAAGCAACGCTTGTACTATGGGTACCAGGCGACGATATACATATTTACATAGATAGATAAATACTTAAATACATAGAAAACATCCATGACTCAGAAACAAATATTCGTGCTCATCACACAAATATTTGCACTTACAGGGATACGAACCCAAGACCACCAGCTTCGTAGGCAGGAGCACTACCAACTAGGCTACGGTGACCGTCAACACACAACACTAAAATTTTACTGAACCGATTGACATTCTTATGACTGTACCTACGGTAGGTAAAGTATAGACTATATAAACAAATTTTAACAAACAGGCTAAAACGGTTGGAACAATGCTATGTATATTTGTACACGCCGCGCGCCGCAGCGGCCCCGCCTCGAGCACGCGACGAGCCTATGCACCCAAACAACTTGCCTTTAACAACAAAATACGATGGATGTAAGTTTAATTGTTTAAATGTATGTAGCCCTACTAGCATAAGTCGAGAATCCCAACACTCGGTCTATTATTAAGGCGAATATTTTGAAAATAGGAAGTTCTTTGCTTTTTCTTATTACCAAATTCGATGAAGCATTAAAATTTCTTATGCTTGCGCATCCTGGGCAATCTGCGAGGACGATAACGAGTTGGTAACTCAGATTGGTTGTTCCTTTTCACTACGATGGTAAGAAGAAGAAGAAGATCTCATCCCGCGAGGGGCGTAGAAGTCATTTCGAGGGATATCTAATCATTTGACGACCAATATGACTCAATTACTGATTAACCTGGCTTCTGATCCAAAGGTTGCTGGTTCTACCCTCGTATAAGGCAAATATTTGTGCCAATAATAATAATAATAATATCTAGGGACAATGTCACACAGATCATCCCAGCCCTAAACTAAGCAAAGCTTGTACTATGGGTACCAGGCGACGATATACATTCGTATATAGATAGATAAATACTTATATACATAGAAAACATCCATGACTCAGAAACAAATATTCGTGCTCATCACACAAATATTTGCACTTACCGGGATTCGAACCCAGGACCACCAGCTTCGTAGGCAGGAGCACTACCAACTGGGCTACGGCGATCGTCTATTGTGACGGTCTATTTGTATTGGTCTGAATGTTTATAAAAAAAATGTAAATAAGTATTTCTATCCGTTGACTAATATCCAAAGTACAATTTTTACTCAGTTTGGGCTAGATGGCGAAAATAAAATGTCAATGAAGTACTTAAATGTAAAATTATAAACCAGGTTATTTGTTATAAAAGCATTACACGTGTATTTTTTAACTGATCTGATATTATAACTACCTAAAATATATAGTGAAGGTAAAACAGAAAGCAGGAAGGCATCCGTAGACTGCGCGGCGGGTCGCACCCGCTCCAACACGCGACAAACTTGCGTCACGTAATTTCATTCCAACTATTTGATGTGGCGCATAGTTTGCCGCGGTTTGTTGCTTCACTGTTATGAAGAACAGCCAGTCGGCCGAAAGACTCTACACACAACACTAAGATTTTACTGAACCGATTGACATTCTTATGTAATTAGCTTGTTAATTGACGAGAGGTTTTAAATATGACTGTGTATTTGCCATTTCTCCAGTTTAAACACATACAACTGAATTTATTATTTTGTATTGTATCGACTGATTCATCATCATCATAATATCAGCCGAAAGACGTCCACTGCTGGACAAAGGCCTCCCCCATAGATCTCCACAATTGCCGGTCTTGCGCTATTCGCATCCAGCTGTTTAGAACAAATATTATACAGGTGATCTTAAAAACGAATCGAAATAAGATTGTTTAAAATCGGTTCACAAACACTGAAGAATAAATCACGAAACAAAAAATAATATCGACTTGATAACTTACCTGTCGAATAAAAATTGCTGCCGGCTGTGTGTTCTGTAACAAGTAAACAAAAACACTATTTGTAATCAAATCAAAGAATATGAATTCCTACTTATATTCATCATCATTATCATATCAGGCGAAAAACTCACTTTCAATCCTGGACCAAGACCCCTCCAAGGATCTGAAGATTCGCCGGTCTTGTACTGCCCTTATCAAGAAGCACCCTGCGACCATTGCAAGATCGTAGGTCTTCCTTACAGGAGACCTGCCCACGCTGCGTCTTCTGTTTCGTGGTTGCCAGTAGTGAACCTCACTGCCCCAATAGTCGTCAGTTCTAAGAGCTATATGTCCTACCCACTGTCACTTTAGTTTGGCAAGTAACCACATATCCCAAAGAAATGCCAAGCTAAAGCGGCAGTGCAGTTTAGGTGGTTTCTGGGACATTGAGATTGCTCTAGCTAATAATAGAACAAAAGAAAAGAATAGCTGATTAAAAGGACAAAGAAAATTGTGATGCAACATTGAAATTAGATGATTCTAGAAGGAAAAGAATGATGAGAATCAAAAATTCAATTCCGGACAGGGATAGGTGAATAAAAGAGTAAAAGAATTTCAAATTAATTTGAAATATTAGTGAAGGTTCTAGATAGGATTCTACAATTTTAGGGTTATATAAGTCGTCGCCTGTATGTGCATATTGATACCAGATGAACCAGAGCTAATTCAATTGACATAAAAGGCGAACAAAGAAGGTGAAGTAACCGTGAAAACGTGAAAGTGAACAGTGTAGTTAGTATTCAGTATAAGTACTGTGAACGTCGAAATTCTCGCACAGTCACGAGGGCTCTGTAAGTGCGCCACTTGTGAAACCTCACGCAGTCCTTGTCGCCGAGACTCTGAGTGCGTCGTCAATGTCGACATCAATAAAGGCTCCGTTAGAATTAGTGTTTACAACACTAGTTCTATTTGTAGTTATATTGTTCGTGATACTATTATATTAATACCTGAACTACTAATTCATTGTTCCAAGTTCTGATAACTTAACAGTTAATATTTAGGTAAACACAATTTTAAATGATTTTAATAACCACAACTAACCGTCAAAACGTAAAAAATCAAACACCTAGACGTTACAACAGGCTAAAATAGTACAAAATGACCAATTGTGCGAAAAAAGACTACTAAGCTAAGAAAACTTAATGACAAATATTAGACAATATTTTTCAATATTATTAAATCCTCAGTGCTAGCGTTATAATATTTTTTATTTATAGTAATAAAATGTTTGTTTTTTTATTGTGACACACAAAAATTTCAATCATTCACAATTTTAAGGTTGGCCTTTTTTTATTTTACGATCGCCCAAATTTGTTTTAATATTTTGATGTTTTTCTACAAAATATTGTAAAACTTGCGGAAAATAACAATTTGGGTGCTGTAAAGGATTATACTGAGCACCTCCTTGTGCCACCAGCATCGGTACCAAACTGGAGTGCTACCTACACACAGGTAGATACTAGTAATACGTGGTAGTAAAAATACTTGTGTGTACTTATGTACACGCGTTAGAAGTTATATTTCTTAATATACAACTTGAACATAGTTATCAATTTTCATACCACCTAGAACTAACTTCAAGCTGTTATTTTTACGATGCGCGCGCATCGTAAAAATTCACTCTCATACATTTTCATACCACCTAGAACTAACTTCATGCTGTTAAATTTTAGGTGTCGGTGTGCGCGCGCATCGTAAAAATGCACTCTCATCATTTTTCTCCATCGCGCCAAAAGAAGTATAACTTCAATAATCGGGACGGAAACGGCCAAACCTCAAACAATATAAATATGAATGAAAACGACATAATTATAGGCCTCGCCGAGTACGCTGTTGAGTGCGTTGTTTTAAATATTGGGCTAGCTCCCTCCCGCATTCTGTCAAACGGTTTTATAATGACTTCATTAACTTCCCAGCGGCGAGGTGTTATTTCGTTGGCGATAAATATTAAAGGTTTCCGACTCATGATTGAAGTAAATCATGCCACGCATCACCTTGCTCCAGTCACCCCGATGAATAGGGACTGAATTTACAGAGGACAACGCCAACAGGTCGATATATTCACATATATCGACGGTCCTGTTGGCGTGGTCAGCAAATTCGTCGGTCGGCTTTTCACACTGGAGAACATGTCTGTTTGTCCTGAGTCTGGCTGTAATTATCTAAATAAGTATATATTTCCAAAAAAAATGTAAATATAGTATTTCAATTATCTGGTTTCCATAGTACAAGCTCTGTTAAGTTTGAGATCAGACGGCCGTGTGTAAATAATATCCCAGGATATTATATTATTGATTAAATTATTGACATTATAAAATCCATAAAATCCATATCCACCAAAGCGGTAGGTAATGACGGACTTCAACCACAGATGATTACTATCATTACGGAGGAACTTGCTCCTATCTTAACTCATCTAATAAATTTTTCTCTAGAGTCAAGTTTCTTCCCTTCCGCTTGGAAAAAAGCTCACGTTTTACCGCTTCCTAAAACCACTAATCCTTCTTCCTTAACTCATTACCGTCCAATTTCAATCCTTCCTTTCCTGTCTAAGATCCTAGAGAGCATTGTACATAAGCAATTGTCTCATTATCTCTGTACTCACAACCTTTTAAGTCCTTTCCAGTCCGGCTTTCGTCCTGGCCACAGCACTGTCACTGCACTTGTGAAAATCACAGACGACATTCGCTTGGCTATGGAACAGAAGCTACTCACCGTCTTAGTCCTACTGGATTTTAGCAGTGCGTTTAATTCGGTAGACTTTGACATCCTTCTTGGTATCCTCTCTTCCTTGAATGTCTCAGCGCCTGTTATTGCGTGGTTTGATTCATATCTTCGAGGTCGCTCACAGTCTGTCCACTACGAAGATTCTTTCTCTCAATGGTGTGATCTTACTGCGGGTGTTCCTCAGGGTGGCGTACTCTCTCCCCTTTTATTCTCCGTTTTTATAAACGCCATTACTAAAATCTTTACTTCTAACTATCATCTCTATGCAGACGACTTGCAGCTTTATCGACACTTCAAGGCCAATGACAGTAGGGAAGCCATTGCTGCCATCAATAATGATCTTGAAAACATAAGCAAGTGGGCAAAATCTTTTGGACTCTTAGTCAACCCTTCTAAATCTCAAGCTCTCATTATTGGTGGCAGACACATGGTTAACACCTTAAATTTTTCAGACATTCCTCCTGTTCTTTTCGATAATGTGCCGATACCTTACACAAAATTTGCCAAAAATTTAGGTGTTTTAATCGACTGTAACCTTTCGTGGAACAATCACGTTGCAGAGGTAAGCAGGAGGGTATACTGTTCTTTTCAATCTATCAAACGTCTCCAAAAATTCTTACCATTTCAAACTAAAGTTACTCTCGCTCATTCACTTCTACTCCCTCTTCTTGACTATGCTGATGTCTGTTTTCTTGATGCAACAGAAGAACTTCTAGATAAGCTCGAACGCCTGCAGAACTTATGCATCCGCTTTATTTTCGGCCTAAGGAAGTACGACCACGTGTCGGAGTTCCGGGCTCAATTGAAGTGGTTGCCTATTCGGCGGCGTCGAGACTGTCATATCCTTTCTCTACTTTATTCCATTCTTCATAACTCTGTTGCTCCCATCTATCTCCGTGAACGCTTTGAGTATCTGGTGCCTAGAGGCAAACCTTGTCGCACAGCTATCTCTCTTCTTTTAAGGACTCCTTCTCATACTTCCAGCCGCTATGATGGCTCGTTTACTGTACGCGCAGTGCGCCTTTGGAACTCTTTACCACATTTCATACGTGATAGCTCGTCGTTGAATATTTTCAAGAACAGAACTAAGAATCACTTCTTATCTCTTTAATTTATGTATATAATAGATATGTAGGTTTTATGTAGTTTATTATTTATATAAATATATATATATATATATATATATTATTAGGTATTGTATGTAAATATTTGTGTGTATTTTATCAATATTTTTAATTTAATATTTTGTTGTACACTGTTTGTACCCATTATTTAATAATTTCACTCTCCTAATGGTTTGCTGGAAGAAAATTCATAAATGAATTAAGCTCGCCTATGTACATGGCTTTTCTTTGTAAAATTTTATTTAAATGTATGTTTCTGTGTGCAATAAAGAATAAAGGATATAACACTAAGAAATAAGTAAGCCAAAGATAGCTCTGATTCTTTTAATACGCCTTAAGACAAACACTTTGATATATACTTCTAATATAAATTTCACAAATCAGTTTTCAGCCTAGGTGAATAATAGTTTCACTGCCTATACAAAGTGTCCGGTCACTTCGATACTTCAGTACGTTATTGTAGTCGTTTATAAACCTTAAACCATCGTTTTATGCATTCTGTATTCATTGCTTGAGATACAGGGTTATTTGTAGGGACGCCAGCACATCAAGCTACTCTAATCTCTCAAATTTTCCCAATTGAAAGGGAACCTTATACTTTTGTAATAAAATTGAAAATCTATAAAAGAAATTTGACAGATTGGGGTAGCTGGATGTGCTGGCGTCTGTACAACACCAACAACCTCGTAGTACTAGATAGCTAACAACATAAGCAACAATAACTTTTGATCATTTGTTAGATTTTATTTTCATACAAAAATAAGTAACAATTTAATTGCCCGCTTGAATGTTTATAACTCTACGAGTATCGCAATGATTACGTATAAATTAAACTTACAGCGAAGTTCAGCGTGGCAATTCTTAGTATATATTCTTTTGAAAAAAATACATTGCAAGCTCTCAACAGAACTAGGCTTTTTAACTGACTTTAAAGGAAAAATGTTATCAATTTGAGTGCATGTGTTTGTGAACCAAATTTGATATTAATAATCTTTATGATAGGGAATGCTTTCGGAACAAGTTGCTCTTCGCGTGATGCAGTGGTTAAGATAACCACTTCACGACTGCCTTGGTTTCGGGTTCAATTCCCGGACAGCACAAGATTGTTCTGAGTTTGGGTGTGTTTTGTTTATGTGAAATGTATATTAATAAAATCAAAATAATTTAGGTGTATCTTGGGTTGATTTATTACTTAAAAGGAATGCCCCAACCATAACTATGAACCACATTGCAAAGAAACTGAATATAAATAATTTTTATTTATTTTATTTCATAAACTAACATACTGCCATCAGATCCTTAACTAGGTACTATGGCAACCAGACAACTGAAAAACAAACTTAAATATTTTTTAATACATATAAAATTACACCGAGACACAGAACAAATAATGGTGCTAACACAAAGTTTTTTTCCAGATCGGGAATGACCCTACAACCTCTGGTTTAGCAGTCTAGGTCACTAAGCTTTAGGCCACCTATATACATATCAGTTACACAATGCATTTTGATAGTTCCTTCTGTGTTCGTAACTCACCTGTGTCGGTATGTAGTCGTCGCGTGTTGCCCCGCGAGTTAGGGCGCCGTCACAGAGTACAGCCTTCACCTTGCCGGCGAGCCGCGCGGAGGGCGGTCAACCACTCGTTGCGTAACGCGAGCCACCATTAAATCGATATAGCCGCACCATGAGTTTGCCATGAAAGATTTACATCATAAGAAATATAGATCGCGATTTCATTAATGCTCATATCACACATCTTATATACATATAACCTCGCGGTGTATTATAATATAACGCAGCTTTGTAAGTTGCTTAGATATATTAAAAATTACGCTTTTCAGGGCTTTTACACTTTCATATTTTCATGCGTGCAGTATGTTAGTGAAGACAATGTTCTCACCAATTCGTTAATGATTCGTGTGGTTGGTATTGTGTGTTAGTGAAATAAAAAAGAAATAGTTTCTGACCGCGTGCGGGCTTCGAAAGGCATGTTAAGCTGGTGCCTCAGCTGTGGTAATTATAAACTTATTGACTAAACCGTTAAACAACTCCTAACCCTTCTCTTCTCTCTGAAACCCTAGTGCCACTCTCTACGAAAAATAAAAAAACCCTAGTTTTACTACATAGTCCCATAATTTAACATAATTATACTGTCAAAGCGTTGTTGTAACAGTAGTAGTAGTAAAAACAATAGATAGAAACATATTAGTAATAGGACACTAATATGTTTCTATCTACTGTTTTTATGGTTGCTGCGCAAGCGGTGAGCATAAATGGTGAAGTTAACGCAAGGTTGTCATAGCAAGTATTACCATAATGCAGATAACAATGTGTATTCCTTACTTGCTCTGTGACGTAATCCTACCCATATTGTAAAACTCTCAACTCAAAATTCAATAACCAAAGTGCTTAAACATGGTATGAGTGTATCCACTTAAGGTTATCTTAGTCATATTTATTTCTTACACTTACTGCCATAACCTTTCTACCTATTACTCATTTAATTCTGCGAATTTAACTCGCATGCCCGACGCGTTGACTACGGCAAACCCCTCCAATTGGCTTTGGGGGAGGCCCATGTCCAGCAGTAGACGATATCAGGCTGATGATGATAGTATCAATAGTACCTTAGTGTATTTATTGTTGGTATTTCTTAATAAATACATTTTAAAATAAAACAACCTTAGTCTGCATCGTTTTACAAATAGGTTTAGTCCATTTCTACCATCTACACTAACCTTCGTTCCGAAAAAGTATATTTATTAGATAAGTACAATCAAATGTTACAGCACCTGCTAGTTCCTTATCAAGGCACACCTAAATAGATAAAACTATATAACATCAAACAAGATACTAACTTCTTCCATAGTTTATTTATTTATCTAAAAATTATATATATAAAAGCAAAAGTACCATATGATAAAGTACTAAATTATTATTATTAAAAATTTATTTCACATCAATTTACAAGATCCAGATATTGTTGGTAAAAGTCTTAACCTAGTGTTGGTAAAAGTCGCTCTTATACAAAACTTAAAACGGCTGACACCTACGTGTGCAGCCGTATCCAGTGAGCCATGGGGCTGTCCCATCTATCAAACAATACACTCAGGATGCTGTGGGAGCTAGCACGTATTCTACCGAGAATAGAAGCGCGCCGTTTCCGACGTGCATGAAAACTATCAACCCTGGCCTCGGTGAACATCCCGGAAGCGCTACAAAAGCGTAGTAGACCCAACAGCATCCTGAATACATTGTTATACTGGACACGCAGGGCGTTGTGTGCCCTCAGCGTATACCTGACCCACAGGCAACAGAAAATATTGTACGTTTCGATTCGATTATAACTCGTGGTAAAACCTTAATTCTACTTGATAGTTAGTTTTATGTGAACCAATTCTCTGTTTAACGACCTTGTTGATTGTTACAGCTTTATTCTAAGCCCTTCAGAACGAGATTTTAGTGAGGTCATGTTATAAAGCGATTTTCGATTTAATTTCAGATAAGTAGCTTCATTTAGTATATTTTAGATTATTCTTGGGTATTTTAGATGTTTTTAAAGTCAATTACATAAACGTTATGTCTATTTACCTTAAACGTTTAACTGGCAAAGTGACAATATATGGCTGATGCCATTGTTTTACTATTTATAATAATAATAATAATATCCGTATTCACACACGGTCATCTGATCCCAAACTAAGCAGAGCTTGTACTATGGCAACCAGATAACTGATATACTACATATACTATTTTTCTTTTGTAAATACATACTTATATAGATAATTTACACCCAGACTCAGGACAAACAGACATGTTCATGCACACAAATATTTGTCTCGGGTGGGAATCGAACCCACGACCTCCGACGTGAAAGGCAGCGTATCTACCAACCACGCCAACAGGCCCGTCATTGACACTCGAACTACGAGGATTCCGCATACGAATAAAAAGTTAATTATGTATTTATATGCCATTCCACAGCGGGTCGGTTCGTGGTCGCCACTCGGAACTTTCTACCCCAATAGCTTTCGATTCTACGAGATATGCAACAGAGACAATTGTGGAGATTCTAGAGGAGGCCTTTGCCCAGTGGACGTCTTTTGGTTGATGAGATCATCAGGTAATGATGATGATATTTAGATAGTTTTTAGAGTTCCGTGCCCAAAGGGTAAAACGGGACCTTATTACTAAGACTTCGCTGTCTATCAGTCTGTCTGCCCGTCTGTCACCAGGCTGTATATCATGAACCGTGATAGTTAGACACTTGAAACTTTCACAGATGATGTATTTCTGTTGCCGCTATAACCAGAAATACAAAAACAAAATTAAGGGGCTCCCATACAACAAACGTGAATTTTTTGGCTCGTTTTTATAGATAATGTTACGGAACCCTTCGTGCGCGAGTCCGACTCGCACTTGGCCGGTTTAAAATTAAGTTTCGATTGTGAACGCGTTTGTCATGGCTCATCACTATTGAGATGTCTCATTACTGTTTTGTTGGTGTAGTGGTAGCGTGATCAACCGAGATAATTAGGTCCTGGGTACAAATTAGTGCGCAACGGCAGTCGCGCTTAAATTATAAACTATGAAATTCTAAAATATCATTCTATACTAGAAACATTGGTACTATATCACAAAAAAAAACATAGATAGCCCAGTCGTTACATTGTTGGACTGTGGAGTCAGCGGTCTCGAGTTCATACCCAAGGCGGTGGTGCGGTACTTTCAAACACATGCGCGTATTATCTTACACACTTACAACGGTGAAGGGACGTATCGTGAGGTACCTGTATACGTCAGGCTCCCGAAAATATTCTATTCTTTATGCTTCATGGGTTTGCGCTTGACCAGGATCTCACCTGATGGTAAGTGAAGATGTGGTCGAAGGTGGACCGCGCGTACCCATAAGATGCCTGTTCACTCACTTGAATAAACCCATGTTGTATGAGTCTGGAAACACGTCGTTCGGGAGGGTGTTCCACTGCTTAGCCGTGCGTATGATATTCTTAATGACATGTCAAGTCTACCAACCAGCGCCAGGGCAGTGTGGTGGGCATGTGGTCTATCCCCACTCTTTGTGAGTGCAGAACATTTCATTGCAGTTGCATTAATGGGCCGCGTTATACTCCACCACAAATGTAACGAACGTGGCCACCACGCCTCTCGCAGAAACCGCAAAATATTTCAGTTCTAGGTCTAAAATAATATCAAGAAATCTTTTTGCATTTCAGCAGCCAAATTAACCTTTAATACTTTCGAAACTGCCGGCACCATTTCCGCCTCCTTTAAGCTGCAGAACTGGAAATTTAACATATTGGACTGCTAACGGCACTCGTCTCCAAGTTTAAAACAAATGCGAATGATTTTTGTATAATTTCATTAAAGCCGCCTGGCGCACGGCCAGTGCCTGGCACCAAGCCAGCGCCTTAAATAAATTTACTGGAGGCTTTGCTCGGCGCGGTGCCCACACCTATGGACGCTACCTAGATATAGAGCTTTATCTAATACCTGGGAGGTAATATGCACAATATGTTGCTAGGCATCACGTGGGTCTTGCGACATAGCATGCGGTCGGTAAATATCTGGATGTATTGTATCCTTTATATATTAAAAAAATATCTTACTAAATCTTAAATATATCGCTAGCAAGGATAGGAATAATGAAATATGGCATTTAACTGGCAGTACTTTATCTATAATATGTAAATATTTAGAAATATGTTTATCAGTTGACTGGTTGCCATAGTACATACAGGCTTTGCCTTTTTTTGTTTTCGACACATACCCTGGGAGGGCTCTGGATTGCCCTGTTATTAATGCGAAAGTTTGGATGTAGAGGACCCAAAAAATACTGAACTGATTTTGATGAATCTTTATAGTGTAGCAGTGGGCGAAATAACTTACACTATATAGCTTATGCATTAGCATCAGAATAACTGTTTTCATTCAATAGTAATGATTTTTGTAATTTAATAATATTACAAGACTGGGCTATCTTGGCGTTGATGATGAAATTCGATATAGATATAATGATGTCTGAGGAAAGCGATACCATGCGGACGAGGCTGACATTAATTCAGTGAGAAGTACTATATACTTAACTTTAATTTTAACAACTGATGCAAAAAACATGTTTGACTATTCCATTGTATTGTATATCGTTAGAGTAAGGACTGGACAATATGTACCGCGTATGATTCCACTCGAGTCTCGTTAAATATACATTCTGTTTGCCTAAATGTGCCTCTTAGCTTTTGGCACTTCGCTCCGTTTCGTACGGGCTAAGTGAGAATTGTACTAACAGCTCCTTCGCTTTTCGGCCTAGAATGTTGAGGAACAAAGGATTTGAGTATGTGGTATTTTATAACAGTTGTTACCTATGTGTTATATATGTGCCTTTCTAAAATGAGATAAATTATGCTCTATAAGCCACGTATATACCAAATTTAAGTAAACGCGTTAAGTAGTTTGTGTGATAAACCTAAAAAATGTTTTATGTGGTGTTTCAGTAGTGAACTATCCAAACTTTACAAACTGCTGCCCATACAATAAGTAAGTTTTTTATTTTTTATATCATAGTGCGACAAACGAGCAAGTGGGTCACCTGATGGTAAGTGATGCCGCCCATGGACACTCGCAACACCTGAGGTGTCGCGGGTGCGTTGCCGGCCTTTGAAATTCAGCAGACAAGTGTTGTTGAACCTTCCCCCCACCCCAATGAGCTCTGGCGACCTTACTCACACTCTGAGACACAACATTAAAATTATTAATGTTATTATTAAGGAATGTCTTCTGTAAGGTGAAGGTACTTCCCCATTCGGGCTGCTCTTTGAGCGAATGAACGCTGTGCCCTACCTCTACTGTAAGTAAGTTTACCCAAATCGACAGTAATTGCTAAGCTATATAGCTAGTGGTTGTTGGCTGCTACGCCAGAGGTAGTGGGTTCGATCTCCAACCAGGACAATTTGTGGTGCTCACCATACACGATAAAGGACCATGAGTCAAATTGGGCTCAGTGTCCAACAGAGTTATAGCATACGCCGTTGTGAAGGATTTTGTTTGTACTAAAATTGTTACTATGGGCACCACCTTCAATTCCATTGCAGAAAAAAGATATGCACCTAAATAGGTTTTGTAGAAAAAAACAATTGTTAGGAGTCGTAAAACTTATTGTATACTCATTCTTAAAATACTTAAAATACAAGTGGTAAACAATAGATGCGCCTGCGCCCGTGTGATTTACAACACTCTCCATCCCTTTCACACCTCCCGGACGCCTGCGCGGGCGCCCGTCTACTCTCAATCAGTCGACTCGTGATTCTCACGTTGTTAGCTGTGTTTCCGTGTATCCTCTCTTTTTCTGTGATTTACCGACCCTAGCTTGTTGTTTTGGACTCTGTTTATGCGTACGTATTGGTGCGCTTGGTGATTTATTTATTATATTAAACCTGTTAACTTGACCTGGACTGTTTATGGACACTGATTTACCTACCTGTTTTTGCAATGGCTACCGAAGGACGGCGTTGTGTGTTGTGCCCACGTTCTGTTTTGCGACAACGGCGGCATATTTTAGATGAACACTTACCAGAAAGACAACCCCGGTATGCAGAATATATTCAACAAAATGCGCACACCGAGGTAAGTGTACTCATTTCCTGTACACGGCACATATACCTGTTATAATAATAATAATGTCCTCCTAGCCGAATTTCGGCCACGGCGGCCAGTCTCAACAGAGATTGGCCATCTGCGCGGGACATATTATAGTGCTCAAATGTGTGCGCAAACACAGGAGCACTTTCTATTCCATCACTCTCATGATCCGATGGGACGCCTATGCGACACGACCGGAAAGAGGTCAGGTACAGGACCGACAGCTTTACGTGCTTTCCGAGGCACGGGGGTATAATACCGCCAACTCCCAGACTTCGGGCTGGGAATTTTTTCTTTTTACAGAAAAGTTCCAAAATCACTTTTTGGCCCAACCCGGGATTTGAACCCAGGACCTCATTTTCTGTGGGTGAACACGCTACCGCTAGACCAACGAGGCAGTCACCTGTTATAAATCTGTATTTAAAATGTCTGTCTGTCATTCTATCTGCTCATATTTTGAGAACTACTGAACCAATCTTAATACAGTTTGTTTCATTAATACATAATTATGGGCTACTTACCATCACGCTAAGTTATCGAAGGGGAAAGCAGAGAAGTTAAATATGAGAGAGGTCAGGAAAAAACGGCGATTAATTAGAAATCCCATTCACTATAAAAGTGGGACCTAAAAATCCGACTTTTACGTGACCTGTGCTGCGGGCACAGCTATAGGCTATAAAAATCCCAAGGGTATGATTATCAAGTCTACGCGGACGGAGCCGCAGGCAAAAGCTAGTCAAAAATAATATGTCGCAGAAAGTATTTTATATATTGAATGTTATTTTCAAATAGTCTTTACTTTTTTTAGGTTGCGTTTAATAACATCCAAGCCACATGCCATCGGTGTTGGCAAGTAGTGCAAAATGCAGTCCGCAATAACAACCGCAAGACCCACAAGAACCGCAAGGCCCACAAGAACCGCAAGGCCCACAAGAACCGCAAGGCCCACAAGAACCGCAAGGCCCACAAGAACCGCAAGGCCCACAAGAACTGCAAGGCCCACAAGAACCGCAAGGCCCACAAGAACCGCAAGGCCCACAAGAGCCGGGATTACCACCACAAGCAGAAGATCTACAACAAGTCGTTATTCCTGATTATATGAGAGCGCCCAATGTTGCTTACCGTTGTATTTTTAATGGCTGCCCTAACGCAGAACGTCTTAGAATCCCAGTTACGATTAAAGTACATATTCTTTGTGAGCACCGCTTATACATACCTGAAAGTGCAAGAGTTTGCCAAGAACATCTAATGGGTAACGACAATTGGAACTTTTTGATTGATAATTGTAATGTTACGCATAACTTTAATGTACGTCAGATCACAGATATGACTAATATGCTGGTAAGAACCATTATCCAAGGCCAGAGGTTTGATTTTGAATTAGAAGCTGCATTAACGGATAATGACTTATATTTTTGGACTGGACTAAACATGCAACAATTCGATAGAATTTTAGAAGAGACTCCTTCTCTAGCACAAAGAAGTAATCATCCACGGACTGTCATCGGTATGTATATGACAAAACTAAGAACAGGAGAGTCAAACGAGAGATTGTCAACATTGTTTAATATATCTCGCCGAACACTGGAACGAAAACTTGCACAAGCCAGAGAATGTTTAATGAATGACTTCGTTAACAGACATCTTGGTATTGGTCATATTTCGCGAGAAAATATACTGCAAAGAAACCTACTATTACCAAAAGGCTTGTTTGGCAACGAAGAAAATACAAAAGCCATTGTTATAGCTGACGGCACCTATATGTACATCGAAAAAAGCTCAAACTTTTTATTTCAGAGAAGAACTTACAGCTTGCATAAGTTTCAAAACCTTTTGAAACCTTTTCTGATGGTATGTAGTGACGGCTACATTATCGAAGTTTATGGTCCGTATGCAGCTACGGATTCTGATGCATCAATTATGAACAATATATTAAACGACGAGGAAAATCCTTTCCACTGGATGTTTCACCGGAACGATGTGTTCATCTTAGACAGGGGCTTATGACACAGGACAGGGGATATGAGGCACACATCCCACCGACAAAAGACAGATTCGAAACTCAATTGACAACAGTTCAAGCAAACAAATCAAGATTAATAACATTGTGTCGGTGGGTTGTAGAATGGTAATGGGAAGTTTAAAAATAGATTGCTATTTTTAAACTTCCCATTATACTGCGACAGGATTATTTTAATAGAGCCTTGCCGCATTGACTTTAAAATTGCAGCCGCTCTTATTAACGCATTTTACAAGGTAGCTGTGGATAATGAACATGCAAATAAAATATTAAGAAAAGCCAATGAAAGGCTCCATACACCAAATCTTTTGAACGACTATGTACAACTGAGGAACCTGAATAGACAAAGAGCCGCATTTATTACATTGTCTTGAAAATGAATTAAATAATTTAGCAGCATGCAATATTCATCACCAAGATGTGTGGCTATTAAGAGGAAGGATACAGTCAAGACATGTTTGTGCACGTACATATTACGTATACATTCTGGTTAACAGAAACGAAATGGGTCGAGATGCCATCGCTCAGTATTATTGCTCGTGTCTAACAGGTAGACGCACAGTAGGAAGTTGTGCTCATACCATTTCAATAATATGGTATCTAGGGTTAGGCAGGCACATACAATTTAATCCACCGGCAGGATATTTAGACGACATTATTATTGATATTGATTGAAATGTTAATAAAAATAATGTTAACTATTAGCAGCTGTTTTATTTTTATGTATACATTAAACCTGGAATTAAAACTATTTAAAGATGTTAAATAAAAAAACCTACAATGCCATAACAGCACTACTTTTTGCATAATTTTAGTTTATTTATGGTCGGAGAAAAATATTTATAGCAAAATAACCCCATGGATTCTTCGCAAAAATGAGTTTAAATCTTTATATTTAGTGTTTTACAAGTATATTCAAAGTGGTCTCATCTCTGTTGGTGGGTGAGCCCAGGCTTCATACATTTTTGCCCATGGTCCTTTATGTGCTTTTGGTATTCCTTAATATTAAATAAATAAAAATTATTTGCTCTGGTCTGGGTGTCAATTATCTATAATATGTAGGTATTTAGAAATATATAATAATGGTTATCAGTTGTCTCGTTGCCCATAGTACATACTGGATATATTGGATCAGATGGCAGTGAGTTAGTGATCCCAATATATTTATTTATAAATATATATAAAAATCTAGTCAAATTAATATAAATAGCCACATTTAGAAATGTTTTAATTTCAATATTTTTGCAATGTTAGGCATCTCCAGGATTTAATGCTGCATTAGCTGGATTAAGCCATGAAACCGATTTCATGGCCTAATCCAGATAACGCAGGTTAAAATCTAAAAAAAATACTATACCCAGGTTTGCAAAAGTTTCTACTTAAAATATAAATATAGACCAAATTAAAAAACCTTAAGAAGCTGCTCAATTGCGTAACATGCGCTGAACAGGAGCCTTAATGTAATACTATTATTAAAATAAAACTAATATTTGGTATTTCGCCGTAGCGTTTCAGGGTTAGAAATTGGGGATGTTATACACACGTGACTTGGAGAGAACGTAAAGCACCTGCACTCGTTTGGCACCTGACCTCTTAAAAAATTCAAATTCAAAATTCAAAAGTCGTTTATTCCGTTAAAATATTACATTTGTGTGGAATCGTCAATTTTTTTTACCCTACCGTGCAGTGCATGACGTGGCAGCTACTGAGAAACACTGCCAGAAAACTCAGTAGGAATCCTTTTTTAAAATATATATTTCTTAAATAAATTTACATTGTATTTAAATGTGTTAATTTAGAGCGACTCAATCCCAAGCTGTTTTGTCACTTAAATAATCAGAAGTTTTGTAATAAGCCCTGCTACACAATTTGGCTTTTATAATTCTTTTAAACTTATTCATAGACATTTCTCGGATATCACTGGGAAGTTTGTTATAGAATCTTATACATTGCCCCATAAAAGAGTTACTTACTTTGTGGAGACGGGTGGTATGTAACACAAAGTTATGCTTATATCGAGTATTTATATTATGAGTATCACTCCTTTTACAGAAGGAGTCTTTATATTTATGCATATAAATTAGATTCTCATATATATACTGACATGCTACAGTCAGAATGTTAATCTCTTTAAACTTCTCTCTCAAAGATTCTCGCGGACCAAGTTTATATATTGCTCTTACAGCTCTTTTTTGCAATACAAATATGGTGTTAATGTCCGCAGCGCTACCCCAGAGAAGAATTCCATAGGACATTATACTATGAAAATAACTGAAATAAACCATTCTAGCTGTATCCACATCAGTAAGCCGTCTTATAGTTTTAACAGCATATGCAGCAGAACTTAATTTGCCTGATAGTTTTTCTACTTGTGGGCCCCATTGTAGTTTTGAATCAATTGTGATACCCAAAAACACAGTTGACTCAACAGGGGTCAATCCAGCTCCATTAACCTGTACATTGGTAGCCACCTGTTTCACATTAGGTGTAGAGAATTTTATGACTTTAGTTTTCTTGTCATTTAGCAAAAGATTATTAGCATTAAACCAATGAACAACTTTAGAGATTGCGTCATTTACTTCGTCAAAATTGCGTAATTGTCGATTTATTTTAAACGTCAATGAAGTATCATCCGCAAACAAAACAATCTCATGTTTATCCCTTACATAGTAGGGTAAGTCATTTATATAGATTAAAAATAAGAATGGGCCGAGAATCGATCCCTGTGGAACGCCCATTACCACTGGGGATCCCGCAGATTTTTTACCATTTATATCGACCTTCTGAATTCTATTGCCCAAGTAAGAAGTCAAAAGTTCGAGAGCCTTGTTCCTGATACCGTAGTGGTGTAGTTTCCTGACAAGAGTGTCATGATGAACACAATCAAATGCTTTGGACAAATCGCAAAAGATACCTAATGCATCCTGCGAGTCCTCCCAAGCCGCGAATATACTTTTTAACAGATTGACTCCTGCATCTATAGTTGAACAACCCTTCGTGAATCCAAACTGTTTCCGATGAAGTAAATTATGTATATTAAAGTGACTGAGCAACTGGCTAAGCATTAGCTTTTCAAATATTTTACTTAGAGTGGGCAATACGGAAATAGGTCGGAAATTTGAAGGATCTGAAGTATCACCAGCTTTAAACAATGGAATAATTTTACTATACTTCATCAAGTCAGGAAATACGCCAGATGCGACACAGCAATTGAACACAGCAGCTAGATGTGGGGCGATTATAGTTATAATTGATGAAATAGTCTTAACAGATAAACCCCACAGATCCCTAGTGGTTTTCATATTAATACTTTTGAAAGCATTCAAAATATCTTTAGGGTTAACCACCGAGAATTCAAAATCTGTGTCACACTTCTCTACGCTTTGCTGGAGTATTAGCTCAGCAGATACAGAAGAAGACGCAAGAGATTTGGTAACATCGATTGGAACATTAGAAAAATATTTTTCAAACTCAGTCGCCACTTCTAAATCGCTTTTAATGTCAACATTATTTATTCTTAAATTAAAATCACGACTACGTATTTTTTTCCTACCTGTCTCAGTATTAATAATCTTCCAGGTGGTTTTAATAATATTTGTCGAATTTTTTATAATATTTTTTAAGTACATCGATTTAGCAATGGAACAGGCTCTTCGAAAGGTTTTGGCATATTGTTTTACATGTTCTAGAAAAGTCGTATTTTGATTATAGGATCTTTCTTCATACAATTTATATAATTGATTGCGACTTTTATAAATTCCTGGAGTTGCCCAATCACAGAACATCAGACGGTTACTTACAGACAACTGTTTGGGTGTGAATATTGAGCAGAACTCACCATTAATCAAGTTGAATAAAGAGTTGTACAAGTGATCCGGATCACTATGATAGGGCAACAGTGCCAGTTTTCTTGCTATATTATATTTAAATATTCCTAAACGGCTTTCACTATATGGTATGTAACTTATTTGTGTACTTTGAACCTTTGGAGAATTTGAAAAAGTGACCAACTGACCAGAATGATCTGACTGAATCTTATTCATTATTAATTTATTTAAAGGTTTTGCCGAGCTAAATATATTGTCAATGCATGTAGCACTTGTGGCAGTAACTCTAGTTGGTTCTGTAAAGTTGTGATGTAAATTATAGGACATAAACAAATTTAAAAAATTACAACTTGTTGAGTTTTTCTCCAAAATATTTACATTAAAATCTCCACAAATGATAACAGTTTTATGGGTATTAGTTAACTTAATTTAAGGCATCCTCCATAATGTCTGAAAAGGTATCAAATGGTGCACAAGGAGGTTTGTAAAGACTCACAACAATAAATCGCTCCAACTCAACACATGAAATCTCTACTACTCGCTCAACAGAGAGGCTCACAACGTCACTTCTTTCTTTAAACTTCAACAAATTATTTATTAATATTAGAGAGCCACCATGAATATACTTTTCTCTGATGAACGAGCTTGCAACCTGGTGATTATTGAAGCTGGAAATGAATTGATGGCGTTGTAGCCAGTGCTCAGTTAAACATAAAATATCAATATTGCTACAATTCAAAAACAACTCCAATTCTAACTCTTTCCCCATCAAACCTTGAATATTTTGATGCACCAGGTTGATACAATTTTTTTGGTTTTTCTTATTGTAGGCATTTATGTTTGATGGGTTCACATTATTTTCCATTACAAGATCTGAACATTCCTTATCATGCTTGACAGTACAATTAATATTTGAATTTGCTATTACGCAAGAGTGATTCTCTATTGTCATATCAGTTAATTTAAATTATCCTGTATACAGATGTCACCATTCAAGCTGGATATGTCATTGTCAGTAGGAAAAGTACTGACATTATCTATAGCATCAGTACATTGCTCAAATATGTTCTTGGCTGAAATATGAAAACAATAACATAGCGACAAAGCTATTTGTCTGGTATAAAAACTAGGCAGATAACAATAGTTATCTTTTGTCATATAAAAGGGTTTCTTAACATATGAGTTAATGTCAATTACATGTAGTTTTTCTCTCATGTAGGTAGATATTGTATGTAATGTCAAATTCAAATTATACCTTATCCTATTTTCCTCCTGTGACAAACTATGGCTATAAGGAAATGTAAACATAACAATTTTACTTATATTTAAACGATCTAAACAATCAATATACTGTATTAGGGTTTTTTTATTTAAATTACCCCTATTTCCCATAAAAAGAATTAGATTTTCATCATTATTAAATTTATAATTAAAGACCTTTTTAAAAATGTGGTGACAAGAGGCACCCGGCATACAAAAATTGATGTTTGAATGTCCTTCTGTTGACAGTAGGCGCCCTAAGTTTTTACCTATTTCATCACTGAATATTGTTATTTCAGGTTTAAAAATATTTATTTCATTCCTTGTGTATGACTTAACTGCTAATGTTTTGTTCATTACAGATTGAGATTGACTAATGAAACTAGTGTTATTCTTATCATTACTAATTTGCAATAAAGCAGAAGTATCCTTTGGTGGTGAGGAACGGCTAAGTGACCGTTGACACATACAAGAATAATTATTGCTGAGCGATTCTAATCTTTCATTATTATAATTGCCAAGGTCAATCAGCTCATTCATAGCCAGAATGTAATGTTGTGTCTGTTTTTCAGATAGTTCATACTTTATTGATAATGTATGGAGTTCATCTTTAAGGGAGTCCATTTTCTTCTGTTGAGCTTCTAAATCACAAGAGTATTTTAAACTAACATTTTTTAATTTCATGGTATACATATTCAATTTTTCTATTAATTCTAATCGTTCCCTATTTTGGCTATCATATTTAAAGAAGAATTTATGTTTTTTTATCAAGTTTTGGGACTTTCTAATAAATTTATTTATTTTTAGGTATTTTTTAAATTTATTTTTGCTACAGCCATCAACCATTGAATTCATTTTAATACAATCATCATCCCTTGTGGGCAGTTTTGTGCTACAGGACTGGTTATTGGCAACAACAAAAACCATGGAAGGATCTTTGACTACCAACTCATCATATAGTGTTTGGTTCTGTGAAGCAATTAAATTATGTTTTAATGATTGTAGTTCAGATCTCAGTAACGAGATTTCATTATTAGCCTGTTCAAGTTGTTGTTCTAGGCTATGGGATTTGTTCAATGCATAGTCATATTCAATGCGACATTGATCAAAGCCGTCTATGATGATTTGGAGTCTATCCCGTGAGTCAATGGCATCTGTGTATTGGACATGTAATTGTGACAATTGACTTTTTAACAGTTTCACTTGGACTGATGACTCTAATAGTACTCTTTCATTTTCATCCCGTTCTTTGTCGAACCGATCACACAACTGCTTTGAGGCTTGGAGTTCTTTCAAAGCCTTTTGAAGTTTTTCTTCAGCTTGGCGAGCTATGACACCACGAGTCAGAATACCAGACATAGTTTCTAGATTGTTTACCGATCGATTGAACAAAGAATCGTGTCACCGGTCGACTCGAATGGGGTTATGTTCACGTATTTAATATCTAGACTAAAAAGTAATAACTTTGATTATAAAATAACTTAGTCTATGCCAAATTAAATGATAGTTAATGATATTCGATGTGCAATTACGCGTAAATGCAGTGGTTTTTACCTTTAGAGTCCATATAAATGTGCCGGTAACTGTCACAACACAAATCACTTCACTCACACGAATTTCACATACAAAATACAAACTAATACGTGGAACACTTTTAATACACTAAATACTCAGTGATTTACAGATAACTGGTCTTATTTACAATGAAAATACAATAATTTTTAATAAAAAATTGAAGACATTCAAAATCAGCTGTTAGCGATAGTGTTGCCAGCAGGAGAAAAAACCTCCAGTCTTGTCTTACTTAAAGGATTGGCAAAATTGTTTTCAATTATTCTACCCTATTTCATTCTCACATGGGAATTGTACAATGAGTAGTGTTGTAGCAGTTCAAGATTGAGGATATCATTGTTATAGGCAGACGACATCCAAGTAGGTAAATAGCAGTACGTGTCATCTACTGACAGCGGTGTGACGTCAGCACGCTGACGTATCGGCGCACATCGAGTGATTACATCACTTCCTTAGTAAGCTAGATGTTGTGTCCACGAGCTGGCCGACTTATACAATCTGTCCTAGAAGTGGGTCAACGTTTTAGCTTCCATACACAAGTTTTAATCAAAATAGGATTAAAATGGTGTATAGAAGGATTTTCATAAGATGGGTATTATTATTTCGTAATATGGTATTCAGGTAATGATTTGTATTACTACATTATTAGCTCACATAATTATATCTTCCATGGTACCTATATGGTCATGATTATAATAATATCTGTTCATTAGTTTAATTTTAAGTTGTTTAATGTAGATGGTATGGGGGTGACATTATCACTAAGTGATAAAACCCTATATAAAAAAAAGCTTGTGTGTACTTATGTACACGCGTTAGAAGTTATACTTCTTAATATACAACTTGAACATAGTTATCAATTTTCATACCACCTAGAACTAACTTCATGCTGTTATTTTTACGATGCGCATCGTAAAAATTCACTGTCATACCACCTAGAACTAACTTCATGCTGTTAAATTTTTTGGTGTCGGTGTGCGCGCGCATCGTAAAAATTCACTCTCATCATTTTTCTCCATCGCGCCAAAAGAAGTATAACTTCAAAAATATCTTTTATCAAGAGGCACACAATGGTCGAAAATATAAATATATTTTTTAACGATGTTTCGATTCTATCGCATCCATCTCAAGTTCTTATAGCAGGTAACGGTATTTATATCGGTATTTATATTTTATAGGGTCAATCAACTTTTAAAGTACTCCTTTCGTGTCCCTATGAAATTAAAATCCAAAAACGATATTAAATATGAATATTTTGTAAATATTGTTGTTATATTATGGAATAAGATGCTTAGATGATATGTTACTATGTTTATATGTACAACTTTTTAAATTATTAGTCGCTTTTTTGTAAAAACGCGGGGGAACACTGTCGATATTCGTACAAAAACAGTATGTCCCCAGGTATGGGTCACCACAAACATTTGCCTTTTTTTCGGCTTAGCTGCTTAGAGACATAGGTTTTTAATATTTTTATTTGATAGCTATTGGAGTAAGCTTAGCTAAAAAGACAGTTGATACATATTTTTTTAATTATAACGTACTTTTTTATTTTTTTAAGTGTTTGTCCCCAAAGAGAATCTGAAACATCAATTCTACTGCGTTATATGAAAAAATTACAAAATTTCTCGAGAAATAGCTCTAAGCTTTAGTTATTAGCGAGAGTGATTGTCTCTAACTACGTTGGCAAGCCGCAGCAAGATCAATGTCTCACAGGTCGGCCGTCACTGTGCGACAAGCTCTCAAGAGGTGTGCGTGGTTTTATTACCGCTCTACTAAGTTACGACATAAATTCGGGTAAGATTTTATAATTAGTTGCTTTTGTTATTTAAATTTAAAGCCTTTTTGCTCTAATTTTAAAATTAGACCACTATCACTTCGTTTCAATCCGTAAATGTGAATTTATAATCGATTTTCTGTTATTTTTTCCCCCGCGTTTCTGTAAATTTCTCTGGCGTTGTGGGTAACCTTAGAGAATGTATGGCAAAGGTGATACCGATTTTAATCATAATAATTCGTCTTTATTCGTAATATTAACGTCAACTTTCTATTAATTTTAAAATATTTGAATTAAATATTTAAATAACTGTATTACATATAATTGCAGATTGAAATAAAATACAAAACAAAAAGTGTAAATGTCAATTAGTGCGGCTGAAAAACAGTAACTTTATAGAGAACGATTGGAAAATAATTCCGAGAGTTACGAAGAGGCAAAGAAAACCAAGGGAACGATATCCCGAAACATAAAGATTAGTCAAAGATTTGACTCCAAAAGAAAATAACGAAAAATATGTTAAACAAAGTTTTGGAAAATACACCGCCAAGTTTTCGGAGACCTGATATTACGATTTTAGAAATGCGGAAAATCACAGAAAATGATGAACATTTTTATATTCACTCCAATGATGGTACGGTAAATAATGCTGCTCACCAATCTTGACAAACACCTAAATCTTCGGACGATGATGAACCCTTGGTTGCTCTCAAATTTACCAAAGGACATTACTAATAAGGGGCGCAAAATATATATGTAGAGGTATATTCCCAGAGCACGACTAACCCAACACTTTACCGAAGACATCCCGGACGTCAGCCTGTACGACATTAGAATGGCTCTCAAACAGCTTAAGAATAACAAGACGCCTGGTGATGATGGACTTACAGCAGAGCTTCTAAAGGCGGGTGGTACACCAATCCTACGGGCCCTTCAGAAGTAATTTAACTCCGTCATACAGAAGGTGAACCGCCACAAGCATGGCACAGAGGTGTGGCGGTGCTCTTCTTCAAAAAGGGTGATAAAACCCTCCTGAAGAAGTACAGACCCATCACACTGCTGAGCCATGTTTACAAATTGTTTTCGAGAGTCATTACGAAACGTCTCGCACGCAGGTTTGAAGACTTCCAGCCTCCCGAACAAGCCAGTTTCCGTAAAGGCTTTAGTACCATAGACCACATACATACGCTGCGGCAAGTTATACAGAAGACCGAGGAGTATAACCAGCCAATATGCTTAGCGTTTGTGGACTATGAGAAAACCTCGGATTCAATCGAAACCTGGGCCGTAATGGGGTTTCTCCAAAGGAATCGAATACCGGTATATCGAAGTGTTAAAGTGTTTGTATTAATACGCTACTATGTCTATGCGACTCCAGGACCAGAACTCGAAACCTATCCACTTTGCAGCGAGGTGTGAGACTGGGAGATGTCATATCTTCGAAACTGTTCACCACTGCATTGGAAGATGTCTTCAAGCTTCTGGAATAGGAAGGCTTTGGCATCAATGTCATGGCTGAGACCTTTGAAGACCTCGCTACAATGCTCGATGGCGTCAGCAGAGTCTCTCAACAAGTGGGTCTGAAACATATGGATGTTTCAGACCCATCAATCACCCACTCTAGTTTAGGTTGGAGACTTTGCACTCGAAGTTGTAGAGAACTATATTTACCTAGGACAAGATCATCCAACTAATTAGGTCCAACTTCGAGGAGGTCATTCGTAGAATCCAGCTCGGCTGGGCAGCGTTCGGGAAGCTACGTAACATCTTCTCGTCACAAATACCGCCGTGTCTCAAGTCGAAAGTCTTCGACCAGTGTGTGTTGCCAGTGATGATTTACGGAACAGAGACGTGGTCGCTCACTATGGCCCTTATCAGATGGCTCAAGATCACCCAAATAGCAATGGAAAGGGCTATTCTTGGAGTTTCCCTGCGAGATCGAATCAAAAATGCTGAGCTCCGCAGGTGAACCAAAGTAACCGACATATCCCGAAGAATTGAGAAGCTGAAGTGACAGTGGGCAGGGCACATAGCTCGTAGAACCGACGGCCGAAAAGTTCTCGAGTGGCGACCACGATCCGGAAGTCGCAGCGTAGGCAGGCCCTCTACAAAATGGACCCATGGTCGCTGGATGCGGATAGCGCAAGACCGGTAATTGTGGCGATCTTTCGGGGAGGCCTTTGTCCATCAGTGGGCGTCTTTCGGCTGATATGACGATATATTCTTCTGATGATGAACAACCTTGTTAAAGTTACAATGAAGAAAATTCTAAAATCGCAGTTGGTATCTACTCCTTAACATTTACGCAGATTCTTACAAAATTTAAAATCAAAAATTTAATTTTATGTTGATATAACTCGCCAAAAATTAGTTTAGAAAACAATGAAGAAGGTTATATTAAGTATTTGTTATTTGAGAAGATATTTTTCATTGCTTTTATTTTATAATGGTTTCTTAGATCTCTTTTAGGCCTTAGATCTCATTTATTTTTAACATGCGGATTTTCAACACATTCTCTGTTGTTACCAAATAGTTTTCTCTAACGTTACTAAATGTCCCTACCTTTTCGATTTTGTTTTGGTAGTTTGTTACAAGATTTTCACTCATTTATACATAAAAACTAACAAAATGTAAACCTTAATACCTGCTTGTTGTCATATTATATAACTATTAATACTGATTATGTTCAAGTATGATTATTTTAAAAAATAAGCTGTCGCAATGGTTATGGTAACACCGTAGACCTTAAAACATCATTTATTATGTAATATTATAATGAAAAAGAAAGTCTGATTTTATTATTATCTACTGTTTGATTATCTCTAACCACTAATACAATTTGTATAAGTAATATGTTGTGTTTTACTCCATAATAATAAGTCCTAATTTTAGTAACGCGAGAGATCCATAATCATAAAGTATAAAAAATATCCGTAAATATAACAAAAACTTCGCAGCTACTACGAAAAACATAAAATTCAATGAATTTCCTTGGTGACGGTACAATAAGTTTATTAAAATATGTAAAAATATATTTACAAAAAAATCTTGTTCAAACCATTGAAAGGAGCACTTTAAAAGTTGATTGTCCCTATATCAATAACTTCCTTTATTTACTGACTGAACAATATGAAAGCAAAAGGTTCCCGACCCCTAATACCCGTGGTAGCAAGCCCTATCGCCCCTATAAGTAACACACAAATACCAACGAGGCAGTAATACTCATAAGAGTACAATAACAGGCCAACAACCCTACCAGTTTAGAATTGCATTGAATATTTCATCTCAAACATCTCCCGTATATTTTACAAACCTGGCCTCCGTACTGCACTCCCAGATCTAAAACTAGAATCCACCAAGGCTCATAAGGACATTACGTATTGCGACATTCGTTCAACCTGTTTGTGTGTAAGATACACCGAAACTTTGTGCGACGTCGGCTCCAACATTTTTCCAACTGCACTTCGAACGAGATAAATGTTTCCTCCGAGATTGTGACACACGAACTTAAAGAAAAGTGTCACGTAATGCCGAAGTCTAGATAGATAATAGACACTTCTTTGTATCACGTAGTACCCAAAGTAGAATATCTCTATTATTGTTCATAGCTTGAATTCTAACATAGAAATAGAAACATGGACGTGTTACTAATAATAATATCCTGGGAGATTATTTACACACTGCCATCTGATCCCAAACTAAGCAGAACTTGTACTATGGAAACCAGATATCTGATATACTACATCTACTACTTTTGTTTTGTAAATACATACTTATAGATAGATAATTACACCCAGACTCAGGACAAACAGACATGTTCATGCACACAAATATATGTCCTGGGTGGGAATCGAACCCACCCTCCGGCGTGAAAAGCAAGCATTTGCCAACCACGTCACCAGGCCCGTCAATTACTATTTCTATTATATTAATGTCCTGCTAGCCGAATTTCGGTCTCAACAGAGATTAGCCATCTGCGCGGGACATATTATAGTCCTCAAGTGTGTGCGCAAACACAGGAGCACTTTCTATTCCATCACTCTCATGATCCGATGGGACGCCTTAGCGACACGACCGGAAAGAGGTCAGGTACAGGACCGACGGCTTTACGTGCTCTCCGAGGCACGGGGGTGTAATACCGCCAACTTCCAGACTTCGGGCTGATGTTGAGAATTTTTTCTTTTTACAGAAAAGTCCCAAAATCACTTTTTGGCCCGACCCGGGATTTGAACCCAGGACCTCGTTCTCTGCGGGTGAACACGCTACCGCTAGACCAACGAGGTCTCTATTATATTGCTATTTCTATGTATGTGTCTATATTTGTATATCCCACACTCGAGATAGAAGAGACGAACACAGTCACTGTCCTCATTTTTATTGCTTATATTACCTACTAGCTGTGCCCCGCGGTTTTACCCGCGTTAAACTTTATAAATTATCACAGCTCCTCCCCCGTAGGTGATAGCGTGATAATATGTAGCCTATATGTAGCCAACCTCTTAGTAATATTCATGCAAAATTTGAAGTAAATCCATGCAGTACTTTTTGAGTTTAGCCCGGACATACAGACAAACAGATAAACAAACAAAAATTCTAAAACCTATATTTTTGGCTTCGATATCTATTGAAGAACACGCCCCAAGTATATTTAAAAAAAATATTCAATGTATAGTTTTGATTTTCCTACAATTTTATTATATGTATAGATGTTTTTTTCCAGATGTGGACGATTACTTGTGCTTTCATCGCAGCTGTCCGTTAAGTCCGTATGGCGGATTCAGTTCCTCTCGTGGCGCCACGACAGCAGCTCTGCGGGGCTCTCGCTACACAGGCTTCACAATTCTGTGCGTATCATCATATCCGACTCAAAGATCGTATTTGATTTGTACATCATATAAAGGACAGAAACAGTCTTGGGGAATATTGTAAAAGTATCTTAGAACCTAGTTTATTAAGGCTGTGCAAAACATTCTGTGTTGGTCTAAATGGGTCTCAAGAAATGTATGAAATAAGAGTTTTGTAATATTTTTGCGACAGTTTCAACTTTTGAAGAGAATAAACCAACTTTTTTATATTCTCTAAGTTTTGAATGTTACTTACAAAGTTGACGGGATAAGGTTGAGTCTTGTAATTCATATATTTTATAGTTATATTTATTATATAGACTGCCTCGTTGGTCTAGCGGTAGCGTGTTCAACCGCAGATAATGAGGTCGTGGGTTCAAATCCCGGGTCGGGCCAAAAAGTGATTTTGGGATTTTTCCGTAAAAAGAAATTTTTCAGTATCAGCCCGAAGTCTGGAAGTTGGTGGTATTACACCCACGTGCATCGGAGAGCACGTAAAGCCGTCGGTCCTGTACCTGAACTCTTTCCAGTCGTGTCGCTAGGCGTCCCATCGGATCATGAGAGTGATGGAATAGAAAGTGCCCCTGTGTTTGCGCACACACTTGTGCACTATAATATGTCCTGCGCAATTGGCTAGTCTCCATTAAGACTGCCGCCGTGGCCGAAATTCGGTCGGGAGGACATCATCATATTTTATAGTTAATCTTGACTTGTATTTGGGCACATTTATCAAGAATATGATTAATTGGTGAATCTCACATTCTCTCTATTAAGTTTAACCTAACGGACATTGAGTGGCATCATCCTCCGGTTTTTTATTTTAAACAACCAGTTCAGTTATAGAACATACTATATATATAATTCAGTTGTAAAATATATTGTTTTAATTATGTATTAATAAATAAATATTGTTTAACCGAACCAGTGGGCATCTTTATCAGAACACTCGCAGCTTTGCAAAATATATAATATGTTGCGGGTTGTGTGTGTGGACGAGAAAATGATGTAGGCTGATTTTAGGTTTCAATTGATGTACTGAGATAGCGAAGTTTTACAATTTTTTTTTCTTTTTGTATTACGGAATTATACAGTACTAACGGCGGTCAGATGTCTAAGTCGAATGAGACCCGCCACGCGCACAAAACTTATTTTACTGCGATTGGCCCGCGATGACGTGATACTTTTCTATGATTGGCGGACCTCCAATGCGCGGGATGCTAAGCTCCACAGCGCCATCTAGGTTAAGATGTAGTTGTCAATCGCCTTAACATACTCCCGGCCTTGGAAGCGATGGCTTTCAATTTAATCTGCATTGATTGGCAGAGGGCATATCTTGGAGAATGCACGACGAATTGTACCACTCGCGGTTTTGATATCAGCCACTCTTGAAATGTTGTCCTTGCCAGGAAAAGTTTTTATGATTCGTCCCAGAGTCCATTTCAGTGGGGGCTGGTTGTCATCTTTGATCAAAACAAGGGTGTTTACTATAAGATCGGCGGAGTGCTCCTTCCATTTTAATCGTGTTTGCAGTTCAGAGACGTACTCCTTTGCCCATCTTGTCCAGAAATTCTGGCGTATCTGTTCCACACGTTGATACCGACTCACGAGGTGTGTCAAAGTCTCACTCAGGTCTTCACTTACTGGAGCTGTCAGAGAACGGCCGATCAGGAAATGCGCTGGGCTGAGCGGCTGCATGTCCTCAGGATTCGTTGACATAGGACTGAGAGGACGAGAATTCAATACAGCCTCAATTTGCGTTAAAACTGTATAGAATTCCTCGTACGTTAAGTGTGCGTTACCTACGACGCGCCGCAAATGGTACTTGCAGCTTTTAATTCCCGCCTCCCAAAATCCTCCAAAATGGCTAGCGTATACTGGCATAAACCTAAATTCTATGTTTTGAGAGACTGCGTACTCTTTAATATGCTGGGAACAATTCACTAAAAAATTCGAAAACTGATTCATCAACCCTACGAAGTTTTTCCCATTGTCCGAGAAAATAGCAGCAGGTTTACCCCGACGCGAAATAAAGCGTTTTAGTGCTAGCAGGTAAGCATCGGTTGATAAATCACCAACTAGTTCAAGATGAACCGCACGAGTGACAAAACATATGAATAAGCATATATATGATTTTATTAATTTTGCGCCCCGCCCTTTACGGTTCAGTATGAGAACAGGTCCTGCGTAATCTACACCACACTTGGTGAAAGGAGCGCAAGGCTGCAACCGTTCTGATGGTAAGTTGCCCATGAGTGGCGTCAATGGCTTTGCTCGCATGCGAGCGCAATTCATACAATTATGAACAACAGTTCGAGATAAATTTCTACCACCTACGGGCCACCAAGTCTCCCGAAGCGAATCTAAAAGCAATTGCGGTGCCGCGTGCATCAATTGTTTATGTTGATGTCTAAAAATTAATAAAGTAAAATGATGAGTCGGCGAGAGTAAAATTGGATGTTTTTTATCGTAACTAAAAAGAGGTGAATTTACAAGCCGACCACCAACTCTTATTAAATGGTTATTTTCATCCATAAATACGTTAAGTTTATTTAAGTAATGATTCTTACGTAACCTTTCATTTTTCAATAAGGTATTCTATTCGTCAAAATATAATTCTTATTGTGAATAGCGCGCGAGCATCAACATAGATTCATTCAGTTCATCGGCCGTCAGCGCGCCGGACCGCCGCGTTGATTTATTGCGTATATTATGTACAAAGCGAATTACGTAAGCAGCGGCTCGCTGCATGCGAACGAACTGAGAAAATCTATGAAACGGAAATAATGAGTTATTGTCAACAGCATGATGCGTTAACAAAAGTTTTACAGCGTTGGATTTTATTTCAGGCAAAATATTTGGGTTTGAACGTGCGACTGGGTACGTGCAGTCGTAGTCATAATCGTGAAGGAAAGCCGGACCGTTCCACCACAGATATGAGTCACTTAGTGCGTCTAAGTGCAGCCCGCGCGACACTAGATCGGCCGGGTTATCCCTACCTTTGACATGCCGCCAGAGAAGGTCCTTTGTTAATTCATGTATTTCAGAAACCCTGTTTTGTACATAAGTTTTTAACTGATTAGGGGACATATGTAACCAACCTAATACTATTGTTGAATCAGTCCAAAATATCACTTTATCAAAGTGACTCTTGCAGGATTTATTTATTTTGAAATAAAGTCTCGAGCCAGTCAACGCTCCCAACAACTCTAATCTTGGAATAGAGGTGGGAGCTAGCGGCGCGACTTTACCTTTGGAACATAACAAACGGACCTTCACAGCTGACTCATTGTCTATACTACATACATAACCGCACGCGCCGTATGCCACCTGCGAACTATCCGTAAAAATATGTAATTCTTTGTAAATACAATTCTCACAAAGAACGTAACGAGGGATATTTATATTACTAAGATTACTTAGGTTATTTATAAACTTAAACCATGTTTGAGCTATGTCATTGGGCACTTTATCGTCCCAGTCTAATCGTAGAAGCCACAACTTTTGTAATAAGATTTTAGCTAAAATAATCGTAAGACTTAATAAACCCAGTGGGTCAAAAATCTGTGACGTTACAGACAAAATAATGCGTTTGGTTGGATGTTGATCATTTATTTCAAAACGGGTATGAAAATTTAGTTGATCAGATTTATTATGCCAACCAAGTCCGAGCGTTTTGTTTTGTGCTTGTTCACCTAAGGTAAGCTCCTTTGTGTGATCTTTCACATTTGAACTTTCATCATCGAAATTGAACACCCATTTGCGGAGAGGAAAACAACCCAACTTTAATGTTTTTGTAGTTTCTGCGCAAATATATAATAATTTATCTATGTTATCCTCAGAATAAATTAGGTCAACAACGTAAAAATTATTTTTGATTACATCTGCTACTTCAGGGATGTTACATTCTTGTGCTAGTTGTTTTAAACACCTGCAACTTAAGAATGGAGCAGATGTCATACCATAGCTGACGGTGTTTAGTTGATAAATACCTAATTCATCTAGTGAACTATCGCGCCACAGAATTAGTTGTAAATCGCGTTGCGCAGTGTCAACTAATACCTGTCTATACATCTTTTCGACGTCAGCGCAGGCAACGTATTTATTTTCGCGAAATCTTAGTAAAATTGCGATTAGATCCCCTTGCAAAGGTTCCCCGGTTAGTTGTAAATCATTGAGTGACATTCCACAAGACGTGACTGCGCTGGCGTCGAATACTACACGCAACCGAGTAGTGGTACTGTGTTCACGAAACACACCGTGATGCGGAATAAAATAATGCGGGTTGCCATATGATGTTATGCGACTCATATGACCTAAATTGATATATTCGTGAATAAAATCCTTATATAATTGCCTATATGTAGGATTGCATTCTAAACGTCGTTCCAACGCTAGAAAACGCTTCTGTGCTTGGAGATATAATATGACTCACCCAGAACGTCAGGTGACTGTTTGAACGGAATGCGAACGCAGAACCTTCCATCAACATTTCGCTTTGTTGACTTTAAGAAGTGTTCTTCGCATTGCTGTTCATCTACACTGCGCGTAGCACCTAACTGATGGCTGGGTAGCTCCTCTAGCTCCCAGAACATACGTACTTGCCTATCTATATTTTCTGTGCCTATAGTAGTGAAATTACAAGATACGTTACGCGGGAGTTGTCTATTGTTCTGATAGATCGGTCCGGACACGATCCAGCCGAGTTTTGTATTTTGAAGATAAGGTCCATTAGAAAGACGCATCTTACCTTCGGATAAAATGTCATAAAATAAGTCGCAACCTATCAACATATGAATAGGTTGGCTTTCGTAAAACTCGGGATCCGCTAATTGAATGTCCGAAGGGAAAATAAATTTATTTTTATTAATAGTAAAAGCTGGTAAATTTGATGTTATTTTCGGCAACACTAAACAGGAAATGTGCCTGGAAAATGTTCCACAAATTGACTTGAAACTAACATCACATAAACGAGTAGTTTTTGTGACTATATTACCAACTCCGTTTATTTGTATAGTGGACTGTAAACAATTAAGTTGAAGTTTTTTAGCTAACGATTGAGTTATAAAACTGCGCTCGCTGCCACTGTCTAATATGGCACGGAATTTATTGTACCTACCATTCTTATCAGCTATCTCAACTATTGCAGTAGACAACACCACGGGCCGCTTACATGATTGTGTGCAAATTGTATGCGTACTCTGCGTGTTTAAATGTGTGTTGTTGTTTACCTGATGGTGAAGCGAGCGCGACCGGCCAGCCATAGACGGCTTATTTGTCAGCACGAGTGACACCGTGTGCACATTTTCGTCGTTCTCATTACGATGTATTAGCGAATTATGTTTTTTATTACATTTTCTACAGGGGCCGAATCGACAGTCAACAAGCGCATGACCAGACTGTAAACAATTTTCACATAAGTTATTTTCTTGTATTAATTTAATTTTATCATGTAAATTTAAACTTAAAAATTGTGTACAAGAATATAACGGGTGGCTCGCGTTGCACTTAACACACAGTGTTGTACGTGCATTCTTTTGTGATGGTTTAAACTTGTTACCTACGACATTACAATGTACTTTTGAGTTAATTTGTGAGTTCGACACCGTATTACGCTTATGATCAGTTGATTGAGGGAAACTCGATTTTGAATGAGTTACTGATACCTTTTCTAAAACATCGGCTTTGTTTCTTAAACACATCATTAAATTATCCAACTTGATTTTTAATGAAGAATCGCCGGAAGACAATAATACATTTTTATGGTGCTCCCACTCGCGTTCTGTAACTAAGTCTAACTTGGAAACCACTAAATAAATAATCAAAGTGTCCCAATGCTCTGTGGGCTCACCAATTAGCTTTAATGCTCTCACATTTTTCAATACGGTGTCAATAAGTTTGCGAATTAACGCCGGCAATTCCTTATTCACGGCTGGAATATTAAATAATGATTTAACGTGGTTATGTACTAGAAGTCCGTTGTTATTGTACCGATTTGTTAATAATTCCCATGCGATAGCGTAATTATTTTCGGAAAATTCAACGGACTCAATCACTAGTTCCGCACTGCCCTGTAACGATGATTTCAGATAGTGAAATTTTTGTATATCTGAAATTTCAGTAGACTTATGCACTAAAGCCAAATACGTGTCGCGAAAATCTAGCCATTGTTCATATTTGCCGCTAAAGGTTGGAAGCGAAATAGTTGGTAATTTGACCGATTTATTCATACGTAAAGATTCTTCGCGAGGCTCGTCATCACTAATCATACACTCAGCTTTCGCTAAAACGCTGTAATAATCGTTTTCAAACGATTCACGAACCTCTAGCTGCTGCTCCTCAGTCTCTGGGATTAACGATTCAATTTTATTTTGTACTTCGTTATACAAGTTTTTAGCACCCTGTAAATGTAACTTCAATTCTGCGCGTTTTAAATGAGTTATCATTAACGAATCAAAACCATTTAGATAGTTTTTGAATATAGTTAACCTAGCCTTAATGGAACCTATGCGTTTGTTGAGGTCTTTGAGGGTGTTACTATCCTCAGCCTGTTCGTACTTAGACATCTTGGAGGAAATGAAAGGCAAGAGTACTTACAGCCACAACCACCAATGCAAACGCACCAGAAACAACGACACCCTCGTCCAAGCTGCGACGCCGCCGCTGTGCTACGGCTGCGATTTGCGTAATCTGCTTGCTCGGTATCTTCGGCTGCAGGCACCCTTGTAGATTGGATTGGCAGTGTACTGGTCGTCACCGGCTCCGGTCCTTTCCTCTCGAAGCGTCACATGCGCCGATCCTCGTCTTGAATCCGACTCGGAGGTCCAAATTTATGTTGCGGGTTGTGTGTGTGGACGAGAAAATGATGTAGGCTGATTTTAGGTTTCAATTGATGTACTGAGATAGCGAAGTTTTACAATTTTTTTTTCTTTTTGTATTACGGAATTATACAGTACTAACGGCGGTCAGATGTCTAAGTCGAATGAGACCCGCCACGCGCACAAAACTTAGAAAGATATAAGAAATATGTCGTGATATTATTTTACTGCGATTGGCCCGCGATGACGTGATACTTTTCTATGATTGGCGGACATCCAATGCGCGGGATGCTAAGCTCCACAGCGCCATCTAGGTTAAGATGTAGTTGTCAATCGCCTTAACAATATAGTACCACTTAATTTCCTTTTATATGGAGATTAACTTTAAAAAAAAAGCCTGAGTATTGAATTTTATCTCATTTTTCAAGTTAATCAATAATAAGTTAGAAAAAAATGTGTACCAGAGGGACGAGTCGGCAACGAAGGTTTTTAACGCCGCATGTATACAAAATAAAAAGTTTTTATTCACGTCGACTTCAAACAAGCGCTTGTTACATATGCATAGCACACTATAACCGCTGACTAGCATTTACCCCATTGTTACACTTCGCAACAGCGAGTCACACGAAGGCGCTTAATCAGCATAGCCGGAAAGCAACGTGACCACCGCAGTACCGGACACCCGAAGCCCGCTCCTCGGCTCCGTGGGACCGGCCACTTCCTACTCAACCATCGAACGGTCGTCACCTAATTTACTTAGTTCATATAATTTTATTGTAATTACTTTATAAGTAATAAATTATTTTAAGTTTGATCTTGTATTTTTTTGGGTCCTTGGCTGTCGATTTTAATATCTGGCGCAGTCGGTAGGATAGTAAAAATAGAGTCAGTGCATCAAGCAGGACCGGAGCAGCTATCCAGAACCTACGGTCGTCGCAGCCAGCGGAGTATCCGGACATAGATACACCAGAGGTACAAGATCTACGAATGTGAGTACTTTAGATTCATACTAAATTACCAAGATTTTCCATCCAAGGCAATCTCGGTCCCCTAGATTAGAATATAGGCATAGTAGAAACTATCAATTAGATTTAAATAGAAACCTAGATTTAATAAATTTATTTCCTGAACGTAATAAGAGTTCAACGATGGCAGACTCACTAGTCGACCACATCTATAAAGCCCTACGGCTACTTCCCGAATTTGACGGGAACGTAAACGTTCTCACGAGATTCGTAAAATTATGCGATCAGATGGTCGCAGCGTATATGAAAGACGAACCCGAGTATGGTCTGAGTAACTTGGCTTTATTGAATGGGATATTAAATAAAATTGTTGAACAAGCATCTCGTACTATAAATACGAACGGTATTCCCGATAACTGGGCCGGTATCAAAGCTGCCCTGGTTAACAATTTTGCGGACCAGCGCGATGAGACCTCTCTATATAACGATTTAGCGCTGTTATCACAAGGTGCCATGACACCGCAGGAATATTATGAAACCTGCCAAAATTTGTTTAGCACTATTATGACCTATATCAGTCTGCATGAAACGGTAGCGGAAATCGAAAAATCTAAAAAAGATTTATATAAAAAATTAACACTTCAAGCCTATCTACGCGGCTTACGCGAACCGTTGGGTTCCCGTATCCGTTGCATGCGCCCTGAGACGATAGAAAAGGCATTAGAGTTCGTTCACGAAGAGATGAACACCTTGTACTTACAGCAACGCAACGAGTATGTCCCTGAAACGAAGCCGTCACCTCATCACCAGGTTAGTCCTAGATTTAATTCTGGCACCATGCCGCCATCTGTTTTTATGCCGCCCATGCGACCACTTAACGTACCACCATTTAAAACTTTTAATAGGCCTGCTCAGCCTGGCCCTTACCCTGGCCCTCAGCCTGGCCATTCTAAAATGTATGTGCCCTACGCACCGCAACCCTTTGATAGATATAATGCACCCCATTTTCGTGGACCTTCAAGGACTCAGCAAATGTTTGGTGCGCCACCGCCCAACTACAGACCCCAAAGTAATGTATTTAAAATACAGCAGAGACCCATGACAAATAACGTCCCGCAACCTACGTCACTATGTCCCCAAATTTATAGCGAATCGTACACCCAATGACTGGACTAGATCAGGAAACCCGCCGCCCTCGAATTATTTTAAAACGCGTGAGGTAAACTTTAATGACTTTGACTACCAGGACTATGAATATGACCCATACTTTGAATATTACTCCGATGACTATCCCCAGGAACAGTATCAACATGACCATATGTACGAATCTCCTTATTGAACGGATTTTATTAACGAATCAGAAGACATTCCATCTTGTGAACCCGCAGGTAATAGTGGGGAGGATTTTCGGAAAACCCCGAAATCCGTAAAATTAAAATAGAAGTAAATTTACAAACCCAGAGACTGCTACCGTACATCCAAATTTTAGATCCACCTATTAAACTTTTAATTGATACAGGTGCAAATCAATCTTTTATCAGCCCCGAGACTGTGAAAAATTTTTTTTCGCACGTAAATTGTAATTATGAACCTTTTGAAGTAACAAATATCCATGCCACCTCCCGTTGTAACTACTCTATTACATTACCGTGTTTCCGAGAATTTAATGAGTCCGATGATGTAACTTTCTTTGTTTATACTTTCCATGATTACTTTGATGGTTTGATTGGCTCGGATTTATTAGAAAAATTAGAATGTAATATTGACATGAAAAATAAGTTATTAATACCACGAAATTCGAAAAATCCCTTGTTAATGTACGATTCACGTAATTGTAATTTATTTGAAGATATTATTCCGGCAAATTCATCTAAATTATTACGTGTACCAATAAATTTTCATGACGGTGAAGTATCTATACCTGAACAAATTATGTCCAATTGCATAATAAACGATTGCATTACAACAGTCCAGAATAATCGAGGTATTTTAGAAGTAACTAACCCTACGCGATATGATGTAGTATTTTCGATGGACCGTCCCGTACTTGCAGAATTATTTAATATTAAGTGCACGCGCACCGAACAACGTACCGACCGCGACCGTATTAATGAAGTTCTATGCAGACTACGCACCGATCATTTAAATTTGGAAGAAAAAGCTAATTTAGAGTCACTTTGTTCTCAATATCCTGACATTTTTTATCTTGACCCTGAGCCATTGTCATTTACCAACCAAATTAAACACAAAATACGTACAACTGACTAATTACCTATCTATACTAAAAGTTATAGGTACCCCTATATTCATAGAAAAGAAGTTCAAGATCAGATAGGCAAAATGTTACAGCAAAATATAATTCGGCCTTCACAGTCTGCCTGGAGCTCCCCCATATGGGTAGTTCCCAAAAAAGTTGACGCCTCTGGTAAAACAAAATGGCGTTTGGTAGTAGATTTCAGGAAGTTGAACGAAAAGACGTTAGACGATCGCTATCCTATACCTAACATAGCAGATGTCCTAGATAAACTAGGAAACTGCCATTATTTCACTACTTTGGACCTTGCTAGTGGATTTTACCAGGTGGAAATGCATCCTGACGACATTTCTAAGACAGCCTTTACAGTAGAACATGGCCACTATGAGTACTTAAGGATCCCAATGGGTTTGAAGAATTCTCCATCCACGTTTCAGCGTGTGATGGATAATGTTCTTCGAGACCTCCAAAATACCATTTGTTTAGTATACTTAGATGACATTATAATATTTTCCGTTTCACTGCAAGAACATATGGTTAACTTAGAAAAAGTATTCAAAAGACTCAGAGAAACCAACTTTAAGATTCAAATGGACAAATCGGAATTTTTGAAATTAGAGACCGCATATTTAGGCCATATTATTAGCCACGAAGGTATAAAACCAAACCCCGATAAAATATTGGCAATACAAAAACTTCCAATACCCAAAACAGCTACCGAAATTAAACGTTTTTTAGGGTTAATAGGTTATTACCGTAAGTTTCTGGAATAAACTTACGGTAATAACCTATTAAACCTAAAAACGTTTAATTTCGGTAGCTGTTTTGGGTATTGGAAATTTTTGTATTGCCAATATTTTATCGGGGTTTGGTTTTATACCTTTTGCACGTATTACAAAACCCATGACCCAATGTCTGAAAAAGGGCTCTAAAATTAATATAAATGATACAAATTATAATAACTGCTTTGAAAAATGTAAGACTTTATTAACCAACAACCCCATATTACAATATCCTGATTTTAATAAAGACTTTATTTTAACTACAGACGCATCTAATTTAGCTATTGGTGCTATTCTCTCTCAAGGTTCTATAGGCAGTGACAAACCTATTGCTTATGCGTCCCGGACCCTTAACACTAGCGAAATAAATTATAGTACTATAGAAAAAGAACTTTTAGCTATCGTGTGGGCAACTAAATATTTTCGCCCATACTTATTTGGCAGAAAATTTAAGATTGTAACCGATCACAAGCCCCTTCAATGGGTGATGAATTTAAAAGATCCAAATTCACGCTTAACCCGCTGGAAGTTAAAATTAAGTGAGTTTAATTTTACTACAGTATATAAGCAGGGTAAATTAAATACTAACGCAGACGCGTTATCGCGCATTGAAATTAACAACGAAGATCTTAGTTCAATAGCAGTTCAACCATCAGAAAATTTACCTTTTGAAGTTGAATCTTCTGGGTCCAGCACCGCAACCGCTCATACGAGTGCGGAAAATCCAATTTTAGAAATACCAATTTCGGATGAACTCCTAACAAATTTCATCGTCAAATATGTTTAGTTGTAGTAGGAGATATAAAAAAACGCCCAATTGTGACTAAGCCTTTTGAATCTCACACTAGAACCGTGATACAACTATCGGAAAATAGTTTGGAAGGTGACGCCATAAATGCTATTAAAGCATACGTAAACCCAAAAGTAAGAACAGTATTGATTATTACTCCACCATTACAAATGTATAATATTATACCAATCATACAAAATAACTTTAAAAGTTTCTCATTTAATTTAGTTTTAACTAAAAAGGAACTAGAGAACGTTAAAGACTATCTTCGACAGCAAGAATTTATCAAAAATTATCATGAGGGAAAAACCAACCATCGTGGTATTACAGAATGTTTTCTTTCTCTTTCATGCAAATACTATTGGCCTAGAATGAAGGAACATATTTCTAAATATATTAACGAATGTAGTATCTGTGGTCAAGCGAAATACGACCGTAATCCTATAAAACAAAAGTTCAACATAGTTCCGCCACCTTCAAAACCATTTCAAATACTTCATCTTGATTTTTTTACAGCTCAAAATGAAAAATTTTTAACAATAGTTGACGCTTTTTCAAAATATTCTCAAGCATATCATCTCCGTGATGGCACAGCCCTAAGCGTTGTTCAAGCTTTTTTGACATTTAGTACACACCATGGCATCCCGATGACAGTTGTTACAGATCAGGGACCAGAATTTACAAACGCATTATTTGCTGAATTTGTTAGGTTACATAATATTTAACACCACAAAACTCTGGCACACACCCCTAATGACAACGGCATGATAGAACGATTTAATTCAACAATACTTGAGCATTTACGTATTTTAAAATTAGAAAAACGCAGCGAACCCGTTATAAATTTAATGCCCTATGCAATATTAGGCTATAATAACTCTATTCACAGTTTTACTAAATGTAGACCGATTGACTTAATTACTGGACATTTTGACCCTCGCAGTCCCTTAGACATTAATTTGTCTGAACATTTGCTTCAACAATACATATTGGACCATAAAGAACGAATGACGCGAGTATATGACATAATCAATGAATCTTCTTTACATGACCGGACTGTACTGACTGAAAATAGAAACAAAGACCGTGAAAACGAAGTAGAATACGTCCCCGACCAGCAGGTATTTGTCCGGAACCCTACAGCGAGTAGACAAAAATTGGCCCCCAGATATACCCAAGACACCGTCCTAGCTGACCTGCCTATTCATATTTATACGCGCAAGAAACGCGGTCCGGTGGCCAAGTCCCGACTTAAAAGAAGCCCTAAAGATCCCGTATTGTTACAGGATTCTACTGTTGGTGCTATTCCGACTGACTCGAGGACAAGAAGTAACGATTGACCCGTTAGGCGATGGCCCTGGGTTGCTTCCGTTTAAATTGGGAAACACCCGAATTATTTCCCACTATCATTCTTTTCTTAGTTATATAAGTCTTAGCAATATTGAATCTCAAATTGGGCAAGTTAAAGACCAGCTATCTCAATTTCGTCCTAAGATTAATAACGCCACACAATTTTTGTACGAACCACATTTAGAATATCTCAGTTTAAAATTAAATAAAATATATGATAGTCTTCAATCATTCGAACATATTCGTAATAAAAGAGGACTCATTGACGGACTTGGCTCCATAATTAAAAGCATATCGGGTAACTTGGATTATACTAATGCTATTAAGTACGAGAATGCAATAAAAGTTCTTCGTAGTAACGAGCATAAATTAGAGTCCCAAGTTACTCAGCATATTAGCTTATCTAAAGAATGGATGTTGCATGATACCAAATTATTAGCCAATATAACTTCAAATCAGAATAAAATAAGTAAACTTTTAAATCAAATTGTTAATAACACCCAAACTGATTTGGTTAATTACGCCCATATTGCCCAATTCCTATTAATATTAAGCGATAATATAGATAAGTTAGAGGTAGAGTTTTATAGGCTAGAAAATACATTAGCATTTATTCGTGCAACGAGCATGACTCATTCGGTAGTTAGTATTAGTGAATTAAAAAATATGCTAAGTAAACTCAGAACTTTATATTCAAGTAAAGAAATTCTTGATATAGAGATTAGGTATTATTACGATATTATTAAGCTAGGATATTATTACTCAAATAATGAGATAATAATAGTTCTCAAGGTGCCGATTGCTTTTCCTATACCCTACGACCTTTACAAACTATCCATTGTACCCAATAAAAATCACCAAATTCTTATCCCTACCTTACCTTATGTTGCGATTTCTAGTATTGACTCTATGTACATGGAGGCTGAATGCCCGAAGCTGAACTCCTTATACCTCTGTGAAGTAACGCCAACTCACCAGCATCGAGACAAATCTGATTGTATCCAACATCTTATTACAAGGCAATTGCTCATCTCGTCCTGTAAACTCAATTCTGTTATTCTAAAAAGAGACGCTGTAGAACAGCTTGATGAGAAGCACTACACGTTGAGTTTCCCTAATCCGACCAAGGTGAAGATCTACTGTGGACAAGAACAATATAAAACATTGGAAGGAAGTTTTTTGGTTATAGTTCCACACAACTGTTACATAAAGACGCCCGAGTTCACAATAGCTAATACAAATGATCGCGTAAAAGGATACGCATTGGAGATTATCCAACCAGCCAACTTAGAAGCATCAGAAAGTATGAGTCTTACGTGGTTTTAATAGGCGCAGGTGCACTCACTATTGCAATTATCTACCGACGATGCCAAAAGAACCTGGGCCGAGAAATAATTAAAACTGAAACCCCAACCATTTATGCAGAGATCGAAGAAAAAGATAAAATTAATCCCAGCGAGATAAGAATTGGACACAGCAATATTTCGGCAACCATAGCCCACAAGGTTGCAAAATAGTTGCTGATCTACGGGGGGAGGTGTTACATATGCATAGCACACTATAACCGCTGACTAGCATTTACCCCATTGTTACACTTCGCAACAGCGAGTCACACGAAGGCGCTTAATCAGCATAGCCGGAAAGCAACGTGACCACCGCTGTACCGGACACCCGAAGCCCGCTCCTCGGCTCCGTGGGACCGGCCACTTCCTACTCAACCATCGAACGGTCGTCACCCAATTTACTTAGTTCATATAATTTTATTGTAATTACTTTATAAGTAATAAATTATTTTAAGTTTGATCTTGTATTTTTTTGGGTCCTTAGCTGTCGACTTCAATATCTCGATTGTAAACAGTCAGAACATGTTTGTAGTAATATAGTTATGTAAACATAATTATTTCTAGGTACATATGGATATTTAAGTACACGGATTGTATGAAAACATTTAGATATAACATTTATTTTATTTATTTATTTTATACAAAGGGCGACAAACGAGCAAGTAAGACACCTGATGGTAAGTGATCACCGCCGCCCATGGACACTCGCAACACCAGAGGTGTCGTGGGTGCGTTGCCGGCCTTTAATACTCAGCAAATAAGTGTTGCTGACTCTTCCCCCCACCCGAATGACCTCTGGCGACCTTACACACACGCGGAAACACAACATTAAAATGATTAATGTTATTTTTAAGGAATGTCTTCTGTAAGGTGTTTTAGATATAATTTACTACATATTCTGATTGGTTCTGTCTATATTAAGGTAAGAATTCCATATTATTATTAGTGCGGCCCTTGCGTTTATGACGACGGTCGCGCTTTGATAGTGTTCCATAAATTTATGTAAATAGTAAGTTATGTTATAGAGGTATGCAATTTTATTAGCTTACTTTTCTAGTCCGTAGTACACGGACACTTACGCGTAGTTTCTATTTATCAATTTTTACTTCCTAACTTATATGTAAAGAAAAAAAAAGTTAATGTCAAGTAGGTTTAAAAAAATAGCCATGCGTTTATTATTGAGGTTATACAATTGGGGGCGCAAAAAGCTCTTCTTCTCCACCCTCTACATGAACGCACACTGTCTTGTCTATGATATAAAGAGAGAGAAACAGAACCACATGAATATAACGTTTTTTTCTAACGTGACGATTCTACCAGTTAAGGAACTTTGTTCCAAAAAGAGTACTATTTCATTTAAAAACCCTTTATGTAATACTTGCGCTATTATACTTTAACAAATACGTTTCACATTTGCTTCAAGACACAACAGGTATTTCAATTACGTGTATTTTATTCCCGTGCACAATACATTCGTCACATGTGAACCACTTCGTACCTGACAAAGGCCCACAGGATTACATAGTTGGTCAAATATGTATTGTAGCGCAACAATGGGGCTCTGCCGTAATGGTTGGCTGGCGTGCCGCCGCCGCGCAGCTGCCCGCTCACACACTAATGCGATTTAAATTACAGGTACCTACTATTTGTAGTTCAAATTAAGTTGTTTACATACTCAATAGATACTGGTTTACTTTGGCATTAATGTATTTTGGGACTTTTCTGTAATAAGAAAAATATCTCAGGATCAGCCCGAAGTCTGGGAGTTGGCGGTATTATACCCCCGTGCCTCGGAAAGCACGTAAAGCCGTCGGTCCTGTACCTGACCTCTTTCCGGTCGTTTCGCATAGGCGTCCCATCGGATCATGAGAGTCATGGAATAGAAAGTGTTCCTGTGTTTGCGCACACACTTGAGCACTATAATATGTCCCGCGCAGATGGCTAATCTCTGTTGAGACTGGCCGCTGTGGCCGAAATTCGGCTAGGAGGACATTATTATATTATCATTATAATGTATTTTTAAGGAAATGCCAAATAATAACGCCTATGATCTTCGAGCATTCGAAGTCTACGACAGACCGCATAAGCCAAGTCACGCCATTCTTAAAAATAATAGTCAAATTTAATTCAGATACCGCCCTACCGCCCAATTCTAATCTGGAATGAACCAGAAACAAATGTGACCCAAACAAACTGCAGCAGCGTTTCCACTGCGCCGCAGTAACTAACTGTGCCATTGAAGAATCGAGCACAAATACAGATTCCATCATTTGAATTGGTTACATTAAATCACACCTGCTTATTCTATATCTTTGTGTGTATATGTTTACAAAGCATGGGTGAGAAGTTCTAGAAGCAAATTAATAAATATTGAGTTTTCTATCTTTAATCTATACATATAATAAAACTGTACTTCAATTCAACTTCAATTTTTTTTTGAAGCCGAAGTAGATATCGAAGCCAAAAATATAGTTTTTAGAATTTTTGTCTGTTTATCTGATTGTCTGTATGTATGTCCGGGCTAAACTCAAAAAGTACTGCATGGATTTACTTCAAATTTTGCATGAATATTACGAAGAGGTCGGGTCAACATGTAGGCTACAGAATATCGCGCTATCACCTACGGGGGAGGAGCTGTGATAATTTATAAAGTTTAACGCGGGTAAAACCGCGGGGCACAGCTAGTAAATAATATATATAGAATGAAATAAAAAGTATGTCACCCGGCCTTGTTATTCTCCGTGAAATGGTTTAAGATAATTTCTTGTTTAACACAATACCGTCGTGGATATCTATCCACGACGGTATTGTGTCTAAGTCTAAACGAGTCTAAGGTCGCGAAATAAATAGTTTGTGTACAGACAGTCTTTATAGTAAGGATAGTTTTAAACATGTCAGCATTAATTGTACCTACTTTTTAATATAAAATTAAAATGTATACGATTTACACGTGCGCGTAGCATGTAGTAGTCTATTTCATCTAAGCGGTGTCATCTACACAACACCATGTAATAGTATGTTCTTTTTTTGAAAAAGACAACGCCCGCACTAGTCAAACTAAACCCTATGTCGCGGGGTACTTTTCAAACATATAATAGACGGACACAAATTACATCCAGGCTCAGAACAACTATTTATGTTTTTATGTTTATGTTACACAAATAAATGTCCGGCGCGGGAATCGAACCCGGGACATGAAATGGCAAGGTGACTGTCTTAGCCGCTGCGCCACACGTGCAGTCAAAGTGTAAAAGTATCCTATAATAATAATAATAATATCTAGGGACAATGCCACACAGATCATCTAGCCCCAATCTAAGCAAAGCTTGTACTATGGGTACCAGGTGACGATATACATACTTATATAGATAGATAAATACATAGAAAACATCCATGACTCAGAAACAAATATTCGTGCTCATCACACAAATATTTGCACTTACCAGGATTCGAACCCAGGACCACCAGCTTCGTAGGCAGGAGCACTACCAACTAGGCTACGGTGACCTATGTCATCTTGTGTTAATAAAATGAAATTAGATTTAATGCTACCTATTATCTAATGAACCATCATTGTACTTCCCTCCTATCCACTGCTAGTCCGAAAATAAACTCCACACAAAAATTTACTCATCCTTTTTGTATTTTTCCATGCCGGTGTGTAAAAATGTTAGGAAGCAGTTACCGTAACTTTTAACGTTTATTTATACTTCTAACCATATTATGTACTGGTTCTACCATTCTACGATACTACCGTTACATAATATGGTTAGAAATATAAATAAACTAAACCCATTTTATGTACCTACTGTTTATTTTAGTACGAATTCTGTGTGTTCGCGATTGTATTCTAGTCTTTCTTCCGACGTACAACGTCATGACATCGTTTTGGTAATTAATTTGGCTAAACAAGGCTTTCCTTTGTACAGAATATAGACATGCATATTAGGTCTGTGTGTATAATTTGTTTCTTACATTACATCATTATTTCTTGTTACATATAGATATTAAGGTTACGGATTTTTAAAACATTTATAAACTATATTTTATAATAGTACCTAAGGATATTTAGCTAGCTTGTATTAAGTTATTGTCAAAGAGATTATGTTTAGGTTAATTATCGAAATTTATAGTTTAAGCTATATTTTACTACATATTGTCATAGTGTCTGCTCACCGTCCACCTCCGTTTCGGAATTAAAAAAAAAATTAAGCTTGACCAGCAATCCAGGGCAGGCGCTATGCCGTCAAGCTAGGAACGATACAAACCGACGGATAAAATTTATGGGTTTCGCTACACGTACTACCTCGTTGGTTTAGCCGTAACGTGTTCAACCACGAATAATAAGGTCCAGGGTTCAAAACTTTAAACCCCGGAACGGGTAAAAACGTCTTCTTGAGATTGTTATTATTTGATTGAGATTGATATTATTTCTTTTGATAAGAAAACCGTTTCGTGTTGGATAGCTATTCCAAGTGATTAGAGAGTGCATCTAAGTTAACGAAATATTTCAGGCACCAGTCTCTCACAAAGTTGGCTTTGTATGTTGAAACGTAACGTATATGTATTATGTAACCCCATTTGTGATGAGATAATAAATGGATTTATTATTATTAATTACTCCGGCACTGTTATATGTGCTACGTAGTTGTCTAATCTCCGTTGCGTTTGGGCACCGTAGCCGACTTTCACTCCGGCGCTCAGTATTATAGCTAACTGATATGTTGTGTAAAGTGCAATCCAATTACATAAAACCCTGTGGCCTCAGGTGCCAGAAGGGGGGAATTAATGTCCTAAAATATTACGTCCATAAATATTTATCATGTCGTAATTCGAATTATATCACCTCAGTCCGTAAAAAGCGTCATTTTTGTCGTGTACCGTGTAATACATATTTACGTAAAAGCCATATGATAACAATTGCCTACAGACCAATATAAGTCATATTTTTTTAAAACAAGTATACGGTAATCCTGTATTGCGGGTACTTTGTAAACCACACCGCTGCGCTTCTTATGCAGTCAATCATGTATCTAGTAATACTGGACTGCACGTATGGCGCAGCGGTCAGAACAGTCGCCTGGTCACTTTGTGCCCCGGGTTCGATTCTTGCGCAGGACAACTATTACTACAAGAGATTTCTTCATTATATTACTTTTTCGCGTGCTATCATGTTAAACTCCAAAATATTATATACGGTTAATGCTACGGCGCGGCGTAGCAAAAAGTATCTGATTCTAAACGATTTACATAATCTACAGTAATTTAACAACATTATTTTCCTTTTTAAGTTTGGTGGAGGTAAATTTGAACACTAATTTATGATAAATAAAATAAAGAAAATATCGATAATTAAATAATTAGGATATCCTGATATGATGAGGACATTATTGACACACGGCCATCTGATCCCGAACTAAGCAGAGCTTGTACTATAGAAACCAGATAACAGTTATACTACATATACTACTTTTCTTTTGTAAATACTTACTTATATAGATAGATAATTACACCAAGACTCAGGACAAACAGACATGTTCATGCACACAAATATCTCTCCTGGGTGGGAATCGAACCCACGACCTCCGGCGTGAAAAGCAAGCATTTGCCAACCACGCCAACAGGCCCTTCAATATTAGCTAAAATTGACAAAACTGTCGTGTACTGGCACTGTACACTGGCATTATGCACCTACGGTGGAGCATTTTATTAGACTGAAAATTTAAAGTACCTAAGTAAAATTATACCTACTGCATTAGAAGTTCGGTTTTCATAAAAAATAAACCACCTGTAAAAAATAAATGGATCACAAGGGGTATAAAAAAATGTTGCATAAAAAAACGAAGTTTGTACTTAAAATATAGATTAACAAATTCTAATAAAAATAATAATATAAAAAATTACAAAAATTACGCTAAAATACTTAGACGGTGCATTTTACACGCACAGAAAATAGATAACACACGTTACATACTTCAATCTAAGAATAAATGTAAAGCTACTTGGAATATTATCAAAAAGAATAGCATAAACAAGGATTATGTATCTGAAATTAACTCTATTACAATTGATCAGTGCACATACACAAATGTAGATACGATAGCAAATAAATTTAATGACTTCTTCATAGGCGTGGCAAACAAATCTATTGACTCTGTCAGTAACTCCAATGCGAATTTTGACTACATACAAACAATTTCTGACATATCTAATAGTATCTACCTAACCCCAACGGACGCTCTTTCTGTATATAAAATTATAAATTCTTTAAATCCCACTAATTCAACTGGTTATGATGACATTAATACAAAAATATTGAAATATTGTTCTCAATTTATAGCTTTTCCCATAAGTCATATTATTAACTTGTCATTTACTGAAGGCATATTTCCCACAAGACTTAAATTTTCTATAGTGAAACCACTGTACAAAAAGGGTGACAAAGGTGATGTGAATAATTATCGCCCAATTACTCTAATACCCATTATTTCAAAGATTTTCGAAAGAGTCATGTACGATAAACTAAACTCCTTTGTAACAACTCATGAAATAATAAAAAATAATCAATTTGGCTTTAGAAAAAACAAATCTACCACCCTTGCGTGTTTTACTCTCATAAAACTTATAACCTCCAGCCTTAATGAAAAAAAGCCTATACTGTCCATATTTCTAGATATGTCAAAAGCATTTGACTTTGTTAATCACAAATTGCTTCTTTACAAACTAAATCGCTATGGTATAAGGGGTAATGCATTAAACTGGATAAAAAGTTACCTAACTAATCGTCTGCAATGCGTAGAGATCACCAGTTATACTGAAACTGAAAAAACGACACACCGATCCTCATTTCAGCAAAACTGTAGTGGTGTGCCTCAAGGCAGCATATTAGGACCATTTCTGTTCTTGCTCTACATCAATGATTTGCCCAATTTTACCACCCATAATTGCATACTATACGCAGATGATACTACACTTAGTATTAAACTCACCGATAATAATATCAAAAAATACCAAGACGAAGTCAATAATACATTAAACGCACTAATTAAATGGTTACAAGACAATAATCTGCACGCCAACATCAATAAAACAAAAATGATACAGTTCCAATGTTATAACAGCAAACGTTCGCAGCTAGACATAAAATACGCTAATGATGCTGTTGAAGAGGTAGATAGTGCAAAATTTTTAGGGATAAGAATAGACAAAAATTGCAACTGGAAAGCACACATTGACGAATTGTGCGGAAGGGTAAATAGATTTGCTTTTGCTCTAAGTAGAATAACCCGCGTAGCTGGTACAGACGCTGCATTACTTGCATATCATGGTTATGTTTCTTCAATACTACGGTATTGTATTATAATATGGGGTTATTCTGTGGACGTCATTCAACTATTCCGAGCCCAAAAAAAATGTATTCGAATAATAAGCAAAGCCCTACCATTAGATAGCTGTGTCCCTCTATTTAAAAAGTTTAAAATATTACCTCTCCCGGCCTTATATGTATTCGAAATTTGTATCTTTGTACGTGAGAATATAACTTTATTTGATATGCACAATGATATTGTAATAAGGAAGAGTCGCAAAATTCATAAATTATGTGTACCGTCACAGAGAATTTCACTTTTCTCTAATAATGTTTTTTGTATGGCAATTCGTGTTTATAATAAATTACCTGATGTATTCAAAACACTAAATCCCTGGACATTTAAAAACAAACTATTTAATTTTCTATTATATAAATGTTATTATTCAGTTGATGACTTTTAAAAGGAAAAATTCGATGCTACATTTAAATTAGACCATAATGCAATGTAAAACTCAAAAACTGTGCCCTTTTTTCAGTACTTGGGAATTGTTTCAGAATTAATAATTTTGTAAATTGAATTTGTATTAATTATAAGAATATATTTGACCTGTAAACATTTGTGCGCCGGAAACGGCAGAATATTTTGGACATTTTAAACTGTAACAACCTGTGACAACAATATTCTTACAAATAAATAATTCTATTCTATTCTATTCTATAAAAATCCGTTTCGCCATCAAAAAATTTACGACCTGACAGTTGACGGCGGCAGTCTTTAAAGATTAGATTATAAAAATACCGGTTATTCCCGTTCGCCACCGCCAGTATTGCCCCCTCCGGTGGCGACTGGGAATTATTCTAAAAAAATATCCCAGTCGCCACCTCCGGGTGGCAAACGGGAATGTTGGTCAGTAAAAATCCCAGTGGCCACCCCTAATAATAGTTAAAATAAATGCTATATCTTTATATTTTTTTGGAATGATTTTAAAATAATTACCGACGTCACAAATATTTTATATTCTATTGAAAGTACCTAATTATCTGTGATTTTGGATTTGTGTTTAAAATAGTTGATTTTGAAAATAAAAATAGTAAAAAATAATGTTTGTTTAATTTTCTACCAATTTATAAATATTGTAACTCTCTCGTTTGATTAACTCTACGTACTTCTATTTTTTAATCAGAAATTTAATAAAATTAACATTCTTTGTCATTCCAAGAAAAAAATTAAGATAATAGGTAGCATACCTAGTTTTTATGTTAACTATATTTAGGGGTGGCCACTGGGATTTTTACTACCAACAATCCCGCTTGCCCCCGGAGGTGGCGACTGGGATATTTTTTTAGAATAATTCCCAGTCGCCACCGGAGGGGGCAATACTGGCGGTGGCGAACGGGAATAACCGAAAAATACTCACGTGAACCCAGTTTGATATACGATAGCTAATAACTATGTCCTCTTCGTTATTAGCTATCGTTTATCGTCCCATTAGTAAGAACTGCATTCGCCCAACGATTTCCCTTTTTCATGAAACAATATTTATATAACAAAATAAATAAATTTATTAAAGTATGTAACTTACCACAATCTAAAGCAAAGTATGTAATTACTAAAGAACTACTATACGTCTTGGACTTATCAATACCCGGAAGACTTTCTTAAATCATTAAAATAAATAATTTATGAATAGTTGTTATAACAGTTGTAAATGTAATAACTTAATTATTCTATAATGCATGATTAATAATAATAATAATAATATCTGGGGACAATTTCACACAGATCATCCTAGCCCCAAACTAAGCAAAGCTTGTACTATGGGTACCAGGCGACGATATACATACTAATATAGATATAAATACTTATATACATAGAAAACATCTATGACTCAGAAACAAATATTCGTGCTCATCACACAAATATTTGCACTTACCGGGATTCGAACCCAGGACCACCAGCTTCGTAGGCAGGATCACTACCAACTAAACTACGGTGACCGATTTAATTTATAATTTGTTAATACTTTTGTTTTTCTTATTTTATTTTTTATTATTTTATTTTCATGTAACATTAAAGCACCTTATTTGATCTAGTTTTAAGCTTGTACTTTACATTGTACCGTAAGTCTGTGTTTGCATTGCCATCTTGTAAAAACTCTCCACGAAACAGGCTCAGCCTAGTGTGGAGTGTTTTAGGTAAGACAAATTCATGTACAAATACTTTCTGCCAATAAATCTTTTTATCTTTATCTTATAGTTCTTCTACTCATCTACGCTGGTTTGTATTAAAGTGCAAAAGTGTGTTTACAAACACATGGTGCGGGTACATCATCAGCCTGACCTTGTCCACTGGAAGACATAGGTCTCCCCCAAAGGTATGTATTTATAACGTTGCCATTCGCAGGTGCCCTATAATAATTAAATGTGAAGCACAACCAAAAAGGGTCAGACAGGATTATTGATTTCAGATCACTCACGGACTGGTAAAGATAGCTATGAGAGGCTCTTGTATTTCGTACTAATTTCATTTAGTTCTAACTTTAACGTGAAGGATCATTTGGCGCAATCAAAAAGGATCAGACAGGATTGCTCGTATTGACGTGCTCATATAATAAAAATATAACAATATTAATATCCTAGGACATTATAGACACACGGCCATCTGATCCCAAACTAAGCAGAGCTTATATGTACTATGGAAACCAGATAGCTGATATACTACATATACTACTTTTCTTATAAAGATAATTACACCCAGACTCAGGACAGACAGACATGTTCATGCACACCAATATCTCTCCTGGGTGGGAATCGAACCCACGACCTCCTGCGTGAAAAGCAAGCTCTTACCGACCACGCCAACAGACCCGTAATATAAAACGGAACACCTTATTATATTGGCTTAAACACATTTGATACTTTGTCTGTAAAGTATCAAATGTAATTGACGGACACAAAGTACATCCAGACTCATAATAACTATGTATTAATGTCTCACACAAATAGTTGTCCTGCTCGAGAATCGAACCCGGGACACGCGGCGGCGAGGCACCATTATTTTATATTATTTTTTAGATAGGTGACGGCCAAAGTGGTTATATCGGCCTTTGTTATTGTCACTAGGCAGCAGTCGCTAAGCTCCGAGATTTACTGGGCACCTTCAATAAATTTCACACAACGGTATGCCCACATGAAAAAAGGATTACAAATGCTAAACTATCTATCTTACTTACTTACTTATCGTATCGTATGGGCAGTGGTTACCACAGTGTCAGAGTTGTTCAAGGCCAGTAGGCCAAGTTGGCCTCTGACATGGTTTAATGACCGGCAGCATAACGTGCCCTCCGAAGCACGGAGACGCTCAGAAATTAAACCACTTTGGCGGTTACCCATTTATGGACTGAACCCGAGCCTAGTTGCTTAACCTCGCCAATCACGGACCGGTGAGAGCATTTGGCTATGAGCAATGTGATTAATAATGTAAAATACCGCATAGTTTATTTGTTACTCATTGGAAGTCAAGAAACTAACTCGAAAATAGTACTAAATATAAGCAATTAGCATGGAACTATGGTAAAATATTATCATATAAACGGCTTGGAATATGAAACCACTGACCACATTTTACAGTTCTCGGTTTCCATGCTTCATTGTCGTGGCATTTAATAAAAGCGGTTTTTTGACAATGATCCCGATAAATCGTCACAAAGCCGTATTGATGGCCGTTGACAAGTGATTCGCTTTAATTTGTGAAGTTCAGTCACAAAGCAACATGTCGACCAGAGAGAAATCCGTGAAACCATCTCGAAAATTGAACACGCATTTGGTACTTGGTGTATTACTTCATTTAATTTGGGTTACACGGTACCTACTACTACTCGAGTCTTCTCAGAAAATCTAATGATATCAACGTCTTCAATCAATGTTTTTGAATCCTAAACTCATTGCTGTATTTTATGCACAAGGTTACTTTAAGAAGCAACAGGAAATTTTAAATAGCATTTAATAGCATTTGCATTGCATGGTATTTAAAATTTAAATACCATGCAATAAATAATATGATTTAGATATTTAATTAAAATATTAAAATCGTACATGGCACATTAAAATTTTAACACAAAGTTTCATGATACATGTAATAATCTCGATACTGATACTTGCGACTAAAGTGCATCTTGCAAACCCACTACACGCTTTTTTTATTTATTTAATCAAAATACACAAATATTCTTAAATCTATCTTAATATTACAGTGTAATATAAACCAGTATTGGTTTTTCCCTACACTGGAATGTACCGTCGTACTCCCATTACACATCTATATATATATAAAAATGAAACCCGTTTTCCGTTGTCACGACATCACGCGTGAACGGCTGGACCGATTTCACTATTTCTTTTTTTAATATGTTTGTTATTGTCAGGAGAAGGTTCTTATGAAAAAAATAGAATTTAAAATTGCGCGGAAAATAAGAAAATTTAAGAATACTTCACAACCAAATATTATTTCTAATCTAACCTTAGCGCTTTGGACAATATAACCTTTTTTAATGTAACTTTTTTTTTATTTGACATAGTATTAACAGATAGCGTGCGTTAATAGTCATCGTTAAGACAGGACAAGGTCTGTCGGGTCAGCTAGTTTAGAATAAAAATACAAATTACAGGTAGTTTATAAACAAAAACACTCGTTTACCGCATCTCGATTCTGTACCAGCGACGCACCTGTAGATTACGCATATTTATCATTATACAGTAAGGAACTTGTTTACGAATTTAAAATTAAGTAAGTGGATTAAAATTAGCAGTCTGTTTGTATCTTTCTTTCTGTAGCATAATGACTCGTTAGACGGAGGCTTTAGGCTCGATTTATTGCGGCCTGTCATCGCGCTGATAGCGCCGAAGTGTAAAAACGTTATACCTCAGTCAGCAATTTATTGAGATTAGCGCGTAATTACAATAATGATTTTACTGTGACTGTAAATCATAATATTTCGTATCAGCGACCTATTAATCAGTCCAAGGTGGCGTGGTATATAGTAATGCCCTCCTGGTCGAATTTCGGGTACAGAGGTTGTTTCTCTAGTTACTTTCGTGGAACAAGCGGATCAAGTATGTGCACCAACACATAGGCACTTTCTATTCCTTCAATATAAATATAGCTAAAATTTAAAATTTAGATAATTAAACCTACACATGATCCTTGACAATAACTTAATTTAAGTTAGCTAAACATCGTTACTGTTATAAAATAAATCTTATTGTAAATTATTTCCTACAACCCGTGTACCTAAATATATATATGTACCTACCTAGAAATAATTATAAATTAATTATATATTACTATGAACATGTTCTGACTATTTACAAGCGCTTTTTTAAAGTCTAAGTGAATAAAAACCTTTTTTATTTTATTTTTTATTTCACTTTCTGTTGGGACTACTGGAAAGAGGTCAGGACAGGAAAGACGCCTTTACGTGCTCTCCGAGGCACGGGGTGTGATTCCGCCAGCTCCCAGACTACGAGCTGATTCTGAAAAATAATCTTAACAGAAAACATCATATTTATGCCCGACCCGAGATTAGAACTTACACAATGTTGTGCGGTTGAACGCGCTGCCGCTAGACCAACAAGGCAGGTAAAGATATACACAAGGTGTGTGTATAGTATGATGACGGCGGAGGTGTGCTAGTATTCTACAATGTCCACTCTTTTAAAATAATCTAGAGACAATGTCACACAGATCATCGTAGCCCCAAACTAAGCAAAGCTTGTACTATGGGTGCTAGGCGACGATATACATACTTATATAGATAGATTCATACCTATATACATAGAAAACATCCATGACTCAGAAACAAATATTCGTGCTCATCACACAAATATTTGCACTTACCGGGATTCGAACCCAGGGCCACCAGCTTCGTAGGCAGGAGCACTACCAACTAGGCTACGGTGACCGTCGAGGTTTAGGTGGCAGACATTGTTAAAGATTTGAAACCTTGCAAGTTTGTAAAACTTGTAGGGATATCTTGTCATTCAGCGTGGCATTGCTGCGTTTAGTTTTCTAAGCAAATCTATTGACCCTCGCTAAGTTTGAATCCTGTCTGTGTCACACATATTGTGGATATGTTTGAATGTCTCGTTGTTCTAAGTAGCGTCTTCAACCTCAGATAATGGTTGAACCAAACACCGTGTCTGTGATTTTTTACGAGACAATTACCAACAACAAAAAATAATAAAAAAGGTTTTTATTCACGTAGACTTTAAAAAAGCGCTTGTTAATAGTCAGAAAACGTATGTAGTAATAAAGTTAAAATAATTATTTCTAGTTACATATACACACATCAACAAAGTCTAGGGATACGTTATTTTGAAATCAAACATGGCTTTATTGTTTCAGAATTAATAATTTTGTTAATTGAATTTGTATTAATTATAAGAATATATTTGACCTGTAAACATTTGTGCGCCGGAAACGGCAGAATATTTTGGACATTTTAAACTGTAACAACCTGTGACAACAATATTCTTACAAATAAATAATTCTATTCTATTCTATTCTATAAAAATCCGTTTCGCCATCAAAAAATTTACGACCTGACAGTTGACGGCGGCAGTCTTTAAAGATTAGATTATAAAAATACCGGTTATTCCCGTTCGCCACCGCCAGTATTGCCCCCTCCGGTGGCGACTGGGAATTATTCTAAAAAAATATCCCAGTCGCCACCTCCGGGTGGCAAACGGGAATGTTGGTCAGTAAAAATCCCAGTGGCCACCCCTAATAATAGTTAAAATAAATGCTATATCTTTATATTTTTTTGGAATGATTTTAAAATAATTACCGACGTCACAAATATTTTATATTCTATTGAAAGTACCTAATTATCTGTGATTTTGGATTTGTGTTTAAAATAGTTGATTTTGAAAATAAAAATAGTAAAAAATAATGTTTGTTTAATTTTCTACCAATTTATAAATATTGTAACTCTCTCGTTTGATTAACTCTACGTACTTCTATTTTTTAATCAGAAATTTAATAAAATTAACATTCTTTGTCATTCCAAGAAAAAAATTAAGATAATAGGTAGCATACCTAGTTTTTATGTTAACTATATTTAGGGGTGGCCACTGGGATTTTTACTACCAACAATCCCGCTTGCCCCCGGAGGTGGCGACTGGGATATTTTTTTAGAATAATTCCCAGTCGCCACCGGAGGGGGCAATACTGGCGGTGGCGAACGGGAATAACCGAAAAATACTCACGTGAACCCAGTTTGATATACGATAGCTAATAACTATGTCCTCTTCGTTATTAGCTATCGTTTATCGTCCCATTAGTAAGAACTGCATTCGCCCAACGATTTCCCTTTTTCATGAAACAATATTTATATAACAAAATAAATAAATTTATTAAAGTATGTAACTTACCACAATCTAAAGCAAAGTATGTAATTACTAAAGAACTACTATACGTCTTGGACTTATCAATACCCGGAAGACTTTCTTAAATCATTAAAATAAATAATTTATGAATAGTTGTTATAACAGTTGTAAATGTAATAACTTAATTATTCTATAATGCATGATTAATAATAATAATAATAATATCTGGGGACAATTTCACACAGATCATCCTAGCCCCAAACTAAGCAAAGCTTGTACTATGGGTACCAGGCGACGATATACATACTAATATAGATATAAATACTTATATACATAGAAAACATCTATGACTCAGAAACAAATATTCGTGCTCATCACACAAATATTTGCACTTACCGGGATTCGAACCCAGGACCACCAGCTTCGTAGGCAGGATCACTACCAACTAAACTACGGTGACCGATTTAATTTATAATTTGTTAATACTTTTGTTTTTCTTATTTTATTTTTTATTATTTTATTTTCATGTAACATTAAAGCACCTTATTTGATCTAGTTTTAAGCTTGTACTTTACATTGTACCGTAAGTCTGTGTTTGCATTGCCATCTTGTAAAAACTCTCCACGAAACAGGCTCAGCCTAGTGTGGAGTGTTTTAGGTAAGACAAATTCATGTACAAATACTTTCTGCCAATAAATCTTTTTATCTTTATCTTATAGTTCTTCTACTCATCTACGCTGGTTTGTATTAAAGTGCAAAAGTGTGTTTACAAACACATGGTGCGGGTACATCATCAGCCTGACCTTGTCCACTGGAAGACATAGGTCTCCCCCAAAGGTATGTATTTATAACGTTGCCATTCGCAGGTGCCCTATAATAATTAAATGTGAAGCACAACCAAAAAGGGTCAGACAGGATTATTGATTTCAGATCACTCACGGACTGGTAAAGATAGCTATGAGAGGCTCTTGTATTTCGTACTAATTTCATTTAGTTCTAACTTTAACGTGAAGGATCATTTGGCGCAATCAAAAAGGATCAGACAGGATTGCTCGTATTGACGTGCTCATATAATAAAAATATAACAATATTAATATCCTAGGACATTATAGACACACGGCCATCTGATCCCAAACTAAGCAGAGCTTATATGTACTATGGAAACCAGATAGCTGATATACTACATATACTACTTTTCTTATAAAGATAATTACACCCAGACTCAGGACAGACAGACATGTTCATGCACACCAATATCTCTCCTGGGTGGGAATCGAACCCACGACCTCCTGCGTGAAAAGCAAGCTCTTACCGACCACGCCAACAGACCCGTAATATAAAACGGAACACCTTATTATATTGGCTTAAACACATTTGATACTTTGTCTGTAAAGTATCAAATGTAATTGACGGACACAAAGTACATCCAGACTCATAATAACTATGTATTAATGTCTCACACAAATAGTTGTCCTGCTCGAGAATCGAACCCGGGACACGCGGCGGCGAGGCACCATTATTTTATATTATTTTTTAGATAGGTGACGGCCAAAGTGGTTATATCGGCCTTTGTTATTGTCACTAGGCAGCAGTCGCTAAGCTCCGAGATTTACTGGGCACCTTCAATAAATTTCACACAACGGTATGCCCACATGAAAAAAGGATTACAAATGCTAAACTATCTATCTTACTTACTTACTTATCGTATCGTATGGGCAGTGGTTACCACAGTGTCAGAGTTGTTCAAGGCCAGTAGGCCAAGTTGGCCTCTGACATGGTTTAATGACCGGCAGCATAACGTGCCCTCCGAAGCACGGAGACGCTCAGAAATTAAACCACTTTGGCGGTTACCCATTTATGGACTGAACCCGAGCCTAGTTGCTTAACCTCGCCAATCACGGACCGGTGAGAGCATTTGGCTATGAGCAATGTGATTAATAATGTAAAATACCGCATAGTTTATTTGTTACTCATTGGAAGTCAAGAAACTAACTCGAAAATAGTACTAAATATAAGCAATTAGCATGGAACTATGGTAAAATATTATCATATAAACGGCTTGGAATATGAAACCACTGACCACATTTTACAGTTCTCGGTTTCCATGCTTCATTGTCGTGGCATTTAATAAAAGCGGTTTTTTGACAATGATCCCGATAAATCGTCACAAAGCCGTATTGATGGCCGTTGACAAGTGATTCGCTTTAATTTGTGAAGTTCAGTCACAAAGCAACATGTCGACCAGAGAGAAATCCGTGAAACCATCTCGAAAATTGAACACGCATTTGGTACTTGGTGTATTACTTCATTTAATTTGGGTTACACGGTACCTACTACTACTCGAGTCTTCTCAGAAAATCTAATGATATCAACGTCTTCAATCAATGTTTTTGAATCCTAAACTCATTGCTGTATTTTATGCACAAGGTTACTTTAAGAAGCAACAGGAAATTTTAAATAGCATTTAATAGCATTTGCATTGCATGGTATTTAAAATTTAAATACCATGCAATAAATAATATGATTTAGATATTTAATTAAAATATTAAAATCGTACATGGCACATTAAAATTTTAACACAAAGTTTCATGATACATGTAATAATCTCGATACTGATACTTGCGACTAAAGTGCATCTTGCAAACCCACTACACGCTTTTTTTATTTATTTAATCAAAATACACAAATATTCTTAAATCTATCTTAATATTACAGTGTAATATAAACCAGTATTGGTTTTTCCCTACACTGGAATGTACCGTCGTACTCCCATTACACATCTATATATATATAAAAATGAAACCCGTTTTCCGTTGTCACGACATCACGCGTGAACGGCTGGACCGATTTCACTATTTCTTTTTTTAATATGTTTGTTATTGTCAGGAGAAGGTTCTTATGAAAAAAATAGAATTTAAAATTGCGCGGAAAATAAGAAAATTTAAGAATACTTCACAACCAAATATTATTTCTAATCTAACCTTAGCGCTTTGGACAATATAACCTTTTTTAATGTAACTTTTTTTTTATTTGACATAGTATTAACAGATAGCGTGCGTTAATAGTCATCGTTAAGACAGGACAAGGTCTGTCGGGTCAGCTAGTTTAGAATAAAAATACAAATTACAGGTAGTTTATAAACAAAAACACTCGTTTACCGCATCTCGATTCTGTACCAGCGACGCACCTGTAGATTACGCATATTTATCATTATACAGTAAGGAACTTGTTTACGAATTTAAAATTAAGTAAGTGGATTAAAATTAGCAGTCTGTTTGTATCTTTCTTTCTGTAGCATAATGACTCGTTAGACGGAGGCTTTAGGCTCGATTTATTGCGGCCTGTCATCGCGCTGATAGCGCCGAAGTGTAAAAACGTTATACCTCAGTCAGCAATTTATTGAGATTAGCGCGTAATTACAATAATGATTTTACTGTGACTGTAAATCATAATATTTCGTATCAGCGACCTATTAATCAGTCCAAGGTGGCGTGGTATATAGTAATGCCCTCCTGGTCGAATTTCGGGTACAGAGGTTGTTTCTCTAGTTACTTTCGTGGAACAAGCGGATCAAGTATGTGCACCAACACATAGGCACTTTCTATTCCTTCAATATAAATATAGCTAAAATTTAAAATTTAGATAATTAAACCTACACATGATCCTTGACAATAACTTAATTTAAGTTAGCTAAACATCGTTACTGTTATAAAATAAATCTTATTGTAAATTATTTCCTACAACCCGTGTACCTAAATATATATATGTACCTACCTAGAAATAATTATAAATTAATTATATATTACTATGAACATGTTCTGACTATTTACAAGCGCTTTTTTAAAGTCTAAGTGAATAAAAACCTTTTTTATTTTATTTTTTATTTCACTTTCTGTTGGGACTACTGGAAAGAGGTCAGGACAGGAAAGACGCCTTTACGTGCTCTCCGAGGCACGGGGTGTGATTCCGCCAGCTCCCAGACTACGAGCTGATTCTGAAAAATAATCTTAACAGAAAACATCATATTTATGCCCGACCCGAGATTAGAACTTACACAATGTTGTGCGGTTGAACGCGCTGCCGCTAGACCAACAAGGCAGGTAAAGATATACACAAGGTGTGTGTATAGTATGATGACGGCGGAGGTGTGCTAGTATTCTACAATGTCCACTCTTTTAAAATAATCTAGAGACAATGTCACACAGATCATCGTAGCCCCAAACTAAGCAAAGCTTGTACTATGGGTGCTAGGCGACGATATACATACTTATATAGATAGATTCATACCTATATACATAGAAAACATCCATGACTCAGAAACAAATATTCGTGCTCATCACACAAATATTTGCACTTACCGGGATTCGAACCCAGGGCCACCAGCTTCGTAGGCAGGAGCACTACCAACTAGGCTACGGTGACCGTCGAGGTTTAGGTGGCAGACATTGTTAAAGATTTGAAACCTTGCAAGTTTGTAAAACTTGTAGGGATATCTTGTCATTCAGCGTGGCATTGCTGCGTTTAGTTTTCTAAGCAAATCTATTGACCCTCGCTAAGTTTGAATCCTGTCTGTGTCACACATATTGTGGATATGTTTGAATGTCTCGTTGTTCTAAGTAGCGTCTTCAACCTCAGATAATGGTTGAACCAAACACCGTGTCTGTGATTTTTTACGAGACAATTACCAACAACAAAAAATAATAAAAAAGGTTTTTATTCACGTAGACTTTAAAAAAGCGCTTGTTAATAGTCAGAAAACGTATGTAGTAATAAAGTTAAAATAATTATTTCTAGTTACATATACACACATCAACAAAGTCTAGGGATACGTTATTTTGAAATCAAACATGGCTTTATTGTTTAAAACCTATTTAGTTTCCTTAAAAAGTTTATTTACAGATTTAAACCTTGTCTATTCTTTATTCAAAATTTAAAAATTAAAATGAGAAACAAATGAAAACACGCAAAGCACAGCGCAATCTTGAGTTGTATCTAATTTCAAGAAGTTGCATTAAAATTTTTTTTGCGTGTTAATTGAAGAAAACCTGATAAATTGTTTTATTTTCTTTTCTCAATTGGTTGTGTAAGCTTTTTAGCGTCATGCCACGCCATCATTTGAGTCGAGATGAAATGTTACGGGCAGTTGGCATGTTACAAAACGGTGCTATTCAACGCGTCGTTGCTGAGTCTCTGGGCACAAGCCAAAATGTGGTATCCAGGCTGTGGTCACGTTATCGCGCTACTGGAGATGTGGCAGAACGGCACACAGGTAGATATCGTGTTACCACTCAGAGACAGGATCGATTTCTCCAAATGACCGCCAGAAGACTACCCAATATCACAGCGATGCAACTAGTGCAAAGGCTCCAGGAGGGTCAGCAGCTGCTGGTGAGCGACCAAACCGTGCGAAGGAGGCTGCATGAAGTTGGTCTTCATGCTCGCAGACCGCTACGAGTCCCAGCGCTGCGACGTGGCAATCGCGGTAGGCGACTTTTATGGGCTCAAGAACATTTGACATGGAGTGATCAACAATGGTCATTGGTGCTGTTCACTGATGAGTCCCGCTATGGATTTCATCCAGATTCGAGACGAACACGCGTTTGGAGAACTCCAGGCAGGGTCAGCCGTCTCCGACATCCACAGGAGGTCCACTCTTACCAAGGCGGGACAATTATGGTGTGGGCAGGAATACGAATCGGCGGACGAACCCAACTCATTTGGATTCAGGGCAGCATGACTGCCCATAGATACCGTGAGGAGGTAGTAGAACGTGTCATTGTCCCGCTCAGGGCCCTAACGGGGCAAGAATTTCAGCTCATGCATGACAATGCACCTTCCCATACAGCGCGGCTGGTGAGGGCCGCCCTTCGAGAACACGATGTTCAGGTATTAGATTGGCCTCCACAGTCGCCAGACTTAAACCCAATTGAACACGCCTGGGACATGTTACAGCGAAGAGCATTGAGGGATTTTCCGCCCAACTTGACAACAGAAGAACAACTTTTCGAACATTTAAAAAGAACTTGGGACTGCATACCCCAGCAAGACATTGACACCTTAATTTTAAGTATGGAAAATCGTTGCCGCTGTGTGATTAATGTTAGAGGAGGAAATACCGATTACTGATTATCAGATTTGGTAAGATTTTTATTCATTTAATTCGATTGAATAATTTTATAAGAATAAAATGTTTTTGTTCACTCAGTAATTTTCTATGGCTTAATTAATTTAAGACTTTTATTAATTAGAAAAACAAAATCGCATCGTGTTGTTAATGTTTAAATATCGGCCATGAAATTATCTTTAATTCTTCCATTTACAGTCATAACAAAATGTTTATAGTTTTCTAGATAATCAATGAAATGTTCAATATCCCTAGATTGTGTTGATGTGTGTAGATATTTAGGTACACGGATTGTTAAAACATTTAGACAATTTATTTTATAATAGCAATGATATTTAAATCAAATCAAATCAAATCAATTTATTAATTGCAAACACAGGTACATTAATACATTTTATGGTGTCATACAAATGTGAAGATCACTATGTCTAGCCGGTGAGGACATGCAATTTTTAAAGATGTAATGACATAATTAATAGTAAATTAGAAAATAATATATAAAAAGAAATGTCATTACCATAATAAATACTACAAAATTAATGTCATAATTAAGAAATACATGCTTATCATTATGTCAAAATGTCAGAAATTATAAAAAAAGACAATGTACTTAAATCAATGTCACCTTAAATAATTTATATATACCTTAAATAACAATTAAATTACGTAATTGACACACAAGTCGGAACATAAAAACATTGGAAATATGAAAAATAAATGTCAACTATGTTTTATCCAATAAGTATTCTGTTATTGTATAGTATGCCTTATGTATTAAAAAATTAGACAAATTCTTTTTAAATTTTAGAAGATCAGTTTCGGAAAGAATAGGGGTTGGTAATTTATTATATATCTTAGGGGCCATACCTAAAAAGTTATTGTTATAAACCGTTTTTTTATGCGGTCTAAATCGAATTTTATTTATGTGTCGTTTACTATTTAATGTATCAAACAAAAAAAGGTTTTTTTTAACGAATAAGGCCACCTCGTAGATATATAAACATGGCATAGTAAGAATACCAAGACTCAAAAAGAAAGGCTTGCAACTGTCAGTGCATTTTATTCCGCATATTGCTCTCAAGCACCTTTTTTGAGCTCTGAAAACTATTTCTCTGTTCGTGGAATTGCCCCAATATATAATTGCGTAACGTAAGGTAGATGTGACGTAAGCATGATAAGCCGTGATTGCTGTTGCCTGATCTACTACCTTGGACAAGTTATACAGAGCATACGAGAACTGGCTTAGTCTTTTACAGATAGTCTCAGTATGGGACTTCCACGTCATATCTCTGTCTATTTTAAGACCTAAAAATGAGGTAACACTAGTCTCTGCAATTTGATTATTTTCATATTTTATGTCTAGTTTGGCGTGATTAGTCCTTTGTTCGAATGTCATGAGTTTGGTTTTAACGAAATTTATGATTAAATTATTTTTCCTAAGCCAGTCAATAATACTGACGAGGCTGTCATTGATCTCTCTTTCGATTGTCATATCATCACTCTCAGAAAACATAACTGTACAGTCATCAGCAAATAAAACCATAGGATGACGTATTACTGTTGGCATGTCATTTATATAGATGAGGAACAGTAGAGGGCCTAATATGCTCCCTTGGGGTACACCATAATTAATGATTCTTTGAGTAGATTCGTAGGATTCTTCAGTTTTTGACTTAATATTTATCCTATGGATTTTAGTTAACTGTTTTCTATTAGTTAAATAGGACTTAATGAGATCAAGAGGGTTGCCTCTAATGCCGTATCTTTCCAGCTTATCAAGCAAAATTTGACGATCTACAAAATCAAAAGCTTTGCTCATATCCATGAACAAGGCTGCCGTCTGACGTCTTTTGTCAATATTTGTGATTACCGTTTCAAATAACCGGTATATGGCCATATTAATATTCTTATGTTGCCGAAATCCATATTGTTCTCCCACTAAAATATCGTTTTGTTCAAGAAATGAATTGAAGTAACTGTATATAATTTTCTCAAAAATTTTTGAGAAAATTGGTAGAAGTGCTATGGGTCTGTAATTGCCAGGATCCTGTTTATTACCTTTTTTATATAGAGGTTTTATAACAGATAATTTCATTCTATCAGGAAAAACCCCATATTCTATGCATAAATTTATAACATGGCTTAATACGGGTGCAATAATTATTGATACTGACTTAATTGTGTGTGTACTAATGTCATCATACCCAGAGCTTTTTGTGTTGTTCAATGAATTAATTATTTTATCAATATCATGGGGAGTAGTCGGCTTTAAAAATATTGAATTGCGATAAAAGTCAAGTTTTAAATTAGCGCTATTATTATTGGATTTAGATTCGATCTCGTCAATAAAAAAGTTGTTGAAGAATTGTGCTATATGCTTAGGTTCAGTGATTTTTATATTGTCAATAATAATTTGTTGTATCCCTTCGGTAAGTTTATTACTCTTAAATTTGTTTATTACTTGCCATGTAGCCTTGCTTTTATTTTTTGCCATAGTAATAAAATTAACATTCTGTGATTTTTGAGTTAAGTGGATTATAGTTTTAAGTCTTTTGGAATATTTTTTAAATAATTGTCTATTAATGGAGTTAGGCCTTTTCCGAAATTGCCATAGCATATGTCTTTTCCTTTTGCAACAAAGTTTTATACCCTTACTAATCCATTTGGATTTCTTACACGCTGAAACTCTTAATTTTCTAATAGGAAAGCACAGATCATGGAATAATTTAAAGATGTCATGGAATTTATTAAATGCGTCATTAGGTTAAGTAGATTGGTAAATGTCATTAAATGTCAAACTTTGTAAACAATTTTTAAACGTTATAATATTGTCATTTGAATAATCACGCTTATGCATATACCAGTGGGTTAATACACAGGTTTTCTTTACCGGACATTTCAACAATTGAGCGGTATGGTCTGAAACTGCTAATTCAATTATTTCACACTTACTACCTTTGATATTGTGGACGATATTGTCTATACACGTACCACTACATAAGCGGGTGGCAGTGTGGACTCCTAGCTTTAGATTATAGCTCAATAATATATGAAGGAAACTGTTGGAATTATAATTACTTTTAAGCATATCTATGTTGAAGTCCCCACATAATACAGTTTTTTTCTGTCTTTTTAGACAAATTTCTTCCAAAATATTATCTAGAGTTGATAGAAACGCGGTTACAGATCTTTTATCATATTTAGGAGGCCGATACATACACAATATGACCAAAGAATGATCATTTAATTCAACCGCGCAACATTCTAAAAAGTTCGGCTTACACCATTTCTCAAGATCAATTTTTTTACCTCGTATTGTATTTCTCAACAAGATACAAGAGCCCCCATTTCTATCATTTCTAGAGTAGTGGGTGACGAGTCCATAGTTTGACAAGTTAACATGTACATGATCATTTTTATTCATATTTGTCTCGGTTAAGCATAGTATATCAACTGATTTACAACTTTCCATAAGATCATTTAATGTATACTTAATAAGTCCGACTTGCTAATCAATCCGTTAATGTTTTGATGAAGAATAAATATATATTTAGTCACGAAAAAAATCCTTACATATAGAGTCATGAGGCAACTTAGAGTTATCAATCTGTGAACAATTATCATTTGCATTGGTACTTATTGATATCATACTAAGTGGTTTAAAATAGTCTAAAATCGTTTTTTGATGACATTTCATTTTTAAAGCAGGTAGAGCATTTTTACAAGATATATATAGCTTTTTATTTTTAATGAATTTTTCAGTGTAGTCGTATAAGTCAATTTGGACATTCAATTTAAAACTAAGATGATACAAATAGGTACGATTATTTTGTCTTCGTTGAAGAAAACGGTTATGATACGATAGTTCACTGATGTCAATAAATGTACAATTTGAAAAGTTATTACATACAATTTTCATACTTTGGTTGAGCATTTTTTCATTCAAGTATGGATTATACTGAACACTAAGTAGAAAAACTTGTTTACAGATCTTAAGTTCATTGAGTGCTATACATAATTCTTTGCAAAGTAAAGATGGATTTCTATCGTTACTACCAACTGAGAGAATTACAATATCATTTTTGGTTAGCGAGTTGAACAGTTGAACATTTTGTACTATTTGAGAGCACGATGCACCAGGCTTTGTAATAGCTGAAATATTATAACAGTCATTCCACTTATCTTGTCTGCTCTTGATAAGAAAGTGTGACAGACCTCGCACTTGTGCGTCACCTAATATCAATATTTTAGGGCTTATATTAGTGTTTGATACTACCGCACTATGTATAACATTAGGTACTACGGGAAATTGTTGGGTGTTGTAATTTGTATTGTCTTGGGTCTTAGTATAATTCATCACCTGCAGGTCGGGTTGTGATGTTTTGCATGGAAAATCCTTAGGTTTTTGAATATCCTCTTGAATTTCAGTCTCAATTACATCTTTTTCGAAATCAATAGTTTTGCTACAGGTTTTACGTCGTTTCCGTCTTGAGTCAGAACTTTGTGGAGTATTTACACATATTGTTTTTAAATATGTTATCTTTTTTTCTTGATTCTTGGTATTATTTTTTAGAGATGTATTTTCGAGAAGCAATTCCTCAATTTGTTGGTGTGCACTCTCAAGTTCATTTTTAAGATTATTTATTTTGCTTTTTAATTCCATAATGTAATCGCTCTCGTAATTTGATGTAATTTCTGGTAAACTGTCTGCAATTGACACATCACACGATGATGATGAATTTGACATGCATAATTGATCGCATGATGAAGTAAGCTTTTTATTTTTCTGGCGCATAGTAATATTGTTATTCATGTTATTATCCATTTTAAGATATTTGGCAAGCTTACAAATAAACAAAAAGTAACAAAAATAAAAAATTCAAACTTATTTGTATCTTGCCCTGATTCGAACTCGGATTCGCTGCGAAGTATTGGTGACCGGCGTCGTAGCGCACTCGGCTACGGCTGAGTTACAATTATGTTCAAATATGTGCTTCTTACTTAGAGTTACGTTCTTCGAATGATAGGTACTTTGTCTTGTGCGTTATTTCGCCACCATATAAGGTAACAAAACACTGTCACTTTATAGATAATATAGTATTTATTGTGTGTATGTGGTATTGTAATAATTTAATTACTTAAACAATTTTTTTGTTAATTTATGACGCGGAGCTCGGTAAAACATGTGTTCGCGCGCCCGTCGCGAGCAACGGAATGCCAGCTTGTATTAAGTAATTGTCAAGGTAATAAGTTTCTCAGTAGCTGCCACGTGATGCACTGCACGGTAGGGTGACGATTCCACATAAATGTAATTTTTTTTACGGAATAAATGAATTTTGATTTTGAAGGAGATTATGTTTAATAAGACACCAGAAATAGCGTAGTACCTCTGAGTCTAGAAGTTGACGTAATATATACGCATACCTCGAAAACCACGTGGAACTGTCGATCCCCTCCAGTCGTGTCCCATCCCATCGGATGATGAAATTGAATGAATAGAGAGTGCATCCGTGATTCAAATATATCCTGCGTATTTGGCCGGTGGCCCAACTTACCTTACCCAAACACAAACACAATGTTTTACTGTTCTAGAATACGTGTCGAATGTATTTGATTGCACTAAATGGATGCGGTCATTTCAATTCAGAAATGTGTATCTTAAGTCTATGGAGCTCCATCGGCACAATCCCTCAACAATCACTACAGCATTTGTAAATGGTCTGATGTATTGATATCAAACCATTAGCTGTAGAACCACTATTTGTGCAAAATAGCTTCATTTTTAAGATTAAATTGTTAACTGCAAATATTAAAAAAATTCAATTACATGTGAACTGATAACAAAGTGATCCATAAGTTTCGATTCATCATTATAATTTATTGCCTGCTTCGTTGGTCTAGCGGTAGCGTGTTCAACGTCAGATAATGAGGTCCTGGGTTCAAATCCCAATCCCAAACCATAAATTTTGGGATTTTTCCGTAAAAATAAATTTTTCAGTATCAGCCCGAAGTTTGGGACTTGGCGGTATTACACCCCCGTGCCTCGCAGAGCGCGTAAAGTCGGTCCTGTACTTGACCTCTTTCCGGCCGTGTCGCTAGACGTCCCATCGGATCATGAGAGTGATGGAATGGAAAGTGCTCCTGTGTTTGCGCACACACTTGTGCACTATAATATGTGCTGCGCAATTGGCTAATCTTCATTGAGACTGGCCGCCTTGGTCGAAATTCGGCCGGGAGGCCCTTATTATTATTAGTATAATTATGTTTGTAATATAAAAGTGCGCTCCCTCGAGCCATCGTGATGGGTTACAGTAAAATGGGTTCTCGCAAGACTACTACAAAGATCAATATGTATTTTCAACCTACTAAGGGATAAAGAAGAGTTACTTTTGTGGCCTTTTGAGTATATGTTACGAAATATTTCAATTGTTTTTGAAACTATTATGATTGTCATTTTTAATCCATAAAATTCCCTATCTATACTCATATAACTTTATTTCATTTTGATAACAAACAAAGTAGCTTCCTCGCCTCGCCACCACATCGGTGCCCTTTCGTTCCGGGTTCGAAACTCGGACGGGACAACTACCTATTTGTGTAACCTACATATTATGATTGTTCTGTGTCTGCTTATGATTTGTGCCCGTGAAATGTATTTTTGTTAAGTCCTATGTGTTGCTTCTGTGTAGTGACAGTGCACGGATATCAGACAGGATAATATCATCCCATCTTATCCCGTGGGGGGCGTAAAACTCGGCCCGAGGGAGTGTCTGCCAGAGGACAGCAGCGTCTCTCTGAGTACTATTACCATCATCCTGCGATCGCCAACCCGCCTGCCAAGCGTAGTGATTCTGGCATATCCCCCCAAGATGATTCTTGAGGGAGGCTTTTGTCCAGCTGTGGACTTTTACAGCTGTTATGATGATAATGAAAGACCTCCGCGATACAGTCATTTAATTCCATAGTGCGAGTTCTGTTTTGTTCAAAAAACAAATCTTATAAAGAACAGTAAAGTCCGTTTTTGAAAGTTCTAATTATTGCTGATTTGTTAATTATTACTGTGCTACTATTGCAACCAAATTAACTTCTTAATTTCAGTTAACGTTGCCTCCACATTGCAAGAATTAATTTATGCAGATTAACTTATTTAAATGGTATTTTTATAGTTTTAAAAGACATAAATCCGGCTTTAATTTTCCAAATTCATTATCAGATTAAAATAAAATTTTACTGTAACCGCACCGTATCCAATTAAAAATAATTAGTGAGCAAGTGTGCGCAAAAGTCGGATTCTCTCAGCCCGGAGCTGGCAGAATCGTGATGCTCAGTAATTTATTTGGCATAACACACTTGGCATACATTTATTAAACGAATAGTTTTAATTTAACGCATAGAAAATATTTAATAGTATTTTTTGTTTATATTTAAATTAATATTATTTATACTTGCGCTTGAATATTATACTTCTGAATTTACAATGGAATGCTTCTTCAGCGGCAGAATTTTATCCGTCGTGACAAAGTTAAAATTCCGCATAATTTCATTTGGCATGACGTTTCATTAGAGCAACTTTATTTTAGACAATTCACTTTGCTTACTATGAAGAATTGAGAAGTGCATTTGCAATAATTTCGTAATGCCATTTGAAATTGCATATTTAACTTTAAATTACAATTTATATATTACTTTTGATGAAACATAGGGTATGTTTCATCAAAAGTAATATATGTGGGTATGTTTCTGTCTGTTACTAACTTAAGGAGCACAAAATTAGTGACAGATACATACCCTGCCTCTCAAGCCGGGACTGTCGAATAGGCCGATCTGCAGGACCTGGAAGAAAATGAAACAATGCTGCATATAATATGCAAATGCGATGCATTGGTAAGACACAGAATGGCCATCCTGGGGCTGGCATATCCAGAACCAGGAGACTACAAGGATCTACCCCTAAGAAGCGTACTGGATTATGTGAAGACTTTAGATAGATAGATAACTCTTTATTGCACACCAAAAACATAAACTTAGAGTAAAAAATTACATTAAAATGGAAATAGTACAAGTGGCGGCCTTATCGCTAAAAGCGATCTCTTCCAGGCAACCGATGAATGGACCAGAACTGTTAGTGAATAGAAAGACAGGGGTAGTAGGTGGTGTACAGAACAAAAGATGAATGAATATACCGAAGGTATATAGCAGAAAATATATTTGAATATTACGAAGTCAATAAAATAATATAAATAAATATATATAAATAAATAAATATAAATATATATAATTATATATATGTGTATATATACATATGAATACAAACATACATAAATACACAAAATGGCATTCAGAGTGTTGTCAGATAATGTTCTTTTAAGAGTTTTTTAAACACAGGAAGTGACTGGGCTCGTGTTACCGACACAGGCAATGCATTCCACAGACGAGCAGCTTGCACGGTAAAGGATTTATCATAAAATGTAGTGGAATGCATTGGTATTTTAAGGCGTAAGTTTTCTGATGATCTCAAACTTCGTGCATGCGTCTCCTTTAAGAACTGGAAGCGATCCTTAAGGTAATTTGGTGTATTAGGATTGAATAAAATATTATACAGAAGAGAAAGAATGTGTGTATTCCGGCGAAGGCGTATAGGAAGCCACTTGAGTTTAGTACGAAATTCAGAGACATGATCATATTTCCGTAATCCAAATATGAAACGTATACAGAAATTCTGGAGCTGCTCAAGTTTATCTAGTTGGTCCTCCGTGATATCGAGATAACTGGCATCAGCATAGTCAAGGATTGGAAGGAGAAGAGATTGGGCAAGTGCAGTTTTGGTGGCAATCGGCAGAAAGTTACGAAGACGTCTTAGGGCCCCAGAAGACGCAAACAGTTTCCTGCTAGTTTCTTTGAGTTGAGGAGTCCAGGATAAAGTTGAATCTATGTAGATGCCCAGGTTCTTAACTTGATCACTAAAAGGTATGGTAGTACCATCAAACATAGCCTTTGGAATTTGTGACCAATTTATCGTTGATAATTTTCTTGAACTGCCCACAACAATTACTTGGGTTTTAATAGGGTTTACCATTAGCCCGTATTTTTTGCTCCAACAAGCTATCCGACCTAAATCTTTATTAATAATATCTATAGCTTCAGATAGCTTCTCGACTGGTGCCTGAGTATATATTTGGAGATCATCTGCATAAAGGTGGTAAGAGGAAAGTAATTGATCAGAGATAGTATTAATAAATATGGCGAAGAGTAGAGGAGAAAGCACGCCACCCTGTGGCACACCAGCACTAGAGTTACACCAAGAAGAACCCGTTGTCGGCGACCAAACAGGTAACTACGAATCCAATCAATAGCCGTTGGAGATATGTTAATAGAGCGTAATATGGCCAGCAAAATATCATAATCGACAGTATTAAAAGCATTGCTAAAATCTAGCAGTGCCAGAGCCGTCAGATTACCTGCCTCCATACCAAACCTAATGTCATCCGTAATTTGGAGGAGAGCCGTAGTGGTACTGTGACCAGGGCGAAAACCGGATTGAAAGGGATTAAGAAGGTTATGTTTACAGAGGAAAGAGCTGAGCTGATGATGGATAAGGCGTTCAAGGACTTTAGAAAGGAAAGGTAAAATGGAAATAGGTCGATACTCAGAGAAAACTGTGGGATTAGGCTTTTTTGGCAATGGAATAACTTGTGCGTCTTTCCAAGAAGATGGAAAAACACCACAAGTTATGGAAAAGTTAAGGATATGGGAAATTACTGGAAGGATTTCATCAAGGATAGGGACGATCATGTTACGGCTGACATAGTCACACCCAATAGCATTGGAGGTGTGGATGTTATGCTCTTTTTAACATCACAATCGGAAAATTGATGAAAAATAAAAGTTGGAAATTGAGGCGAAGGAAGCGAAGAGAGATAATTCAGAGTATGTGCTTTAATTGTCTTATCAAATTGAGACGACGTAGAGAAATGTTGATTAATCGAGTTGATGTCTAAATCTTTAGGAATTGCGTCTTGACGTGATTTTCCAACCCCCATTTGGTTAAGAAATTTCCATACTTTAACTGGATCTCCATTTTCTATGGAGCTATGAAAATGTTGGCGTTGTTCATTCCTACACACCTTATTGCAGTGATTCCTTATCAAAACATATTTATTCCAATTATGCTCATTATTTCGTATCTTGAATTTGCTTTTGGCGGCTGCTTTGCGATTTTGTTAAGATTTAATTCCTTCAGTGAGCCAAGGAGCAGGTTGATGTTTTAATTTTATAGCTCGTAAAGGAGCATGTTTATCGTACAAATCGATAATCGAGGAGTTGAAAAAATTTACTTTTTCATCAATTGAATTTGATGCAAAAAGCGGCGTCCAATCAATATTGTTCGCGTCTTCACGCAGGTTAGCAATATTTATGCCACCAAAACTGCGTTGCTAAAGAACTTTGGGTTTGGCCTTAGGTGGGCGAACTTTATATGAAAGATAGATAAGGTCGTGGTATGAAAAGGCATCAGCCGAGCACTGACCGTACTTAGCAACATGATCAGTAGAAGAAACAAGAACAAGATCAAGTAGCGATGGAGAACAGTTTGGAGAGTTATGTGTAGCACTAAGAGGGAGAAGAGAAAGGTTATTGGATTCTACCAAAGAAAGAAGCGCAGAAAAGCGGTAGTCTTGTTTAAGAATGCAAGTATTGAAATCACCCATGACTATAGAATGACTGTAAGAATGGATAAACCTTTGCAAGAGATTACCAAAGGAAGAAAAATAATTGACACGGAGTGAAGGACTATAGTAAACTCCGAGTAATATTTTGGAATGGTGAAGCTCAACTTCTAGAAAAAGATGCTCGCCAGCATCTGTAGGGGGTGGTTGTGCTGATATATCTAAGATGGAAAAAGAAATGTTAGTGCGGAGATATATGGCAACACCCCCACCACCGCGGGGAGTACGATCGTTTCTTATAAGTTTGAAGCCAGGTAGGGAATAAGCTGTAGTTGGTAGGCATGGTTTCAGCCATGATTCGGAGACAAGTATAGCATGTATGTTCTTACAGTCAAAACTGGCCAGCATATCGGGGAAATGAGCCGGAATACTCTGAGCGTTAATGTGTATGACATTAAAGTTCCGAGGTACATCAGAAAAGTTAGACGCGAGTGTCTCAGCAAGAGATGGAATGCTAATAAAACTTTCATCATCACTGATGACGGAATAGAAACTATCATTATCACTATTATTATCGGATGCCATAATAAATAAATAATATACTTAGAAATTAATATTAGGTCTTTACCTATGAAATTGCCGTTCTGCAGTACTGGCCATTTCAAATCAAAATAATTTTTGTTTGGCTAAGAATTCTAATTTCAAATTAATTTTATTTTAAAAACATGGATTCTTTTTTCCAAAAGTAGTCATTTCTTTATTGATTAGTGTTACATTTTCATCGCATTTCAATCTTTTTCGTCATCATGGATACGTTAAAAATTCGAGTAATTATGGAATATGAGTACCGTCGTGGCAGCAACGCGGCACAAGCGGCACGCAACATCAACGACGTTTACGGAGCTAACACTACAAACCAACGCACCACCTGTTATTGGTTTGCTCGCTTCCGTTCTGGAAATTTCGACCTGAAAAATGAACCTCGCGGTCGTCCGAAGACTTTGGTCGACAATGACGAATTAAAGGCGGTTGTGGAAGCTGATGATACACAATCTACGGCTGAATTAGCAGCAGCTTTCGACGTTAGCGTCAAAACAATATTGGTCCATTTGCGTCAAATTGGCAAGGTAAAAAAGCTTGACAAATGGGTGCCCCACGAACTCAATGATCGCCAGCGCGAAGTACGCGTCGAGACGTGCCTTGCACTGCTCAACAGACACACAAATGAAGGAATTTTGAACCGCATTGTTACCTGCGATGAAAAATGGATTCTGTTTGATAACCGCAAGCGCTCAGCAAGTTGGTTGGATCCTGGTTCAGCACCTAAACAATGCCCTAAACGAAAACTTACCCCTAGAAAAGTGATGGTCACTGTTTGGTGGTCTAGCGCCGGTGTGATTCATCACAGCTTCTTACCAAACGGGGTGAGCATTACTGCAGATGTGTACTGTGAAGAACTGAGCACAATGATGGAGAAGCTGGCGCATCTCCAACAAGCATTGGTCAATCGCTCGTCTCCGCTGCTCCTGCACGACAACGCGCGACCTCATACTGCACAGCAGACGGTCTCCAAGTTGCAAGAACTGGGGTTGGAAGCTCTCCGTCATCCGCCCTACTCACCACACCTTGCGCCTACAGACTACTACTTTTTCCAGAATTTGGATAACTTCTTGGCGGGAAAAAAATTCAATACCCGAGAGGCAGTACAAAATGCCTTTGAAGAATTTGTTGCCTCCCGTCCAGCTGATTTCTTTAAGAAGGGCATCAATAAACTGCCACTGCGATGGCAAAGATGCATTGATTGCATGGGTGATTACTTCGATTAATACAAATAAAAAAATTCATGAAAAAAATTCGTTTAAATTTTTTCATACAAAACGGCAATTTCATAGGTAAAGACCTATTATATATAAATGAATATAACTTAAGTCAAAATATATAAAATAAAATAATAGTAAAAAAAAACAAAAAAAAAAATACAACCTAAAAAAAATAAAAACAAATAATATATGTAGGTCAGCAGGGGTCCACCCACCGGTTCAGTGTTTAAAAATTAAAATACATATATGAAGTTCTATAACATAATACAAACAGAAATATTTGACAATTAAAATAAAACACAAATAAAATAATTGCCGTGTAGTCCGGGGCTAAGAAGATAGATTGCGGCAGGAAAAGTTGTAATTTTATTTTGATATTCGATCTAATAACTCGAAAGTTTCATTAAGTAATAATGATAATGCTTAACATGGAACGCATCACTGCCTAATCGTTGCATTTAAATAGTCTTTGTCACTGCCAACATAATATTTTTGAAGGAACACGTCACATTATTTTAGACTACCCACACAGTACTAACAAAAATATGGAGATATAATACTAAAAAATATATTGTAAATTTCTAAGTGATGTGCGCCTACCCCGGACTTACGTAAAATACGAGTATCAGTAGGATATTTTGTTATGAAGTGTTATTTCTTTGCGGCAGCATTCCGTTTCGGCCTTGTAAATGGTTTCGCAACTGCGGCGGTTTTATTCGCGTCCTGCCCGTCTTGCGGCGGCAGCTTGGCTATTCTGTCCAAGTCCAAGGCATTTTGGACACGATGCTTAGCTCCGTCAGGACCAAGTACATATATGGAACCCTCCATAGTCCAAGAGTTGGCGACTCCAAGTCTATCCAGCACAGCAAGGAACAAGTTATGGCGCGTTTTGGTCAGAAATTCTGACAGTGTGATACCAGTTCCTTTGAGCTTGGCTTTTTGGAACCAGAGCTTGTCCCGAATGCCCACATCATGGATTTTGAGAAGTATAGGCCGAGGCCTACTACACGATGTGTTACGGCCCATCCTATGACACCGTTTGATGGCGCTAGCAGAAAATGTTGAGTCACCGAAATGATCTCGCACTACGTCTACGATCTTGGCATTGATATCCTCCTTCGGGTCCTCCTTCACACCATGCAGTAGAAGAATCTTTCGTCGGCCACGCATCTCTATGCGATCTATTTCCGTAGCCATGACATTTATTTGTTGTTGAAGGCCATTTAACATACAAACAAGGTAATCTTGAAATGCTGAAAACTTAGCAGCTAAAACCGAGGTACCTGCAGTCTTCTGGAGTTCCGCCCGAAAATCAGCCATTTCCTTGTCAAAGTTCTGTCTCAAGCCAGCTACAGTATCCTTGAGTGTGTCCATATTTGTGAATGCTGTTATGTTATTTTGGTGATTAGTTCGTGGAGATAACACTTTACCGGTGAGTGATCACTGTTACCTATATTTTGATAACATTAAGTATTATTATAATGTTTATTACTATTTTTAAATCTTTTCGTTTTGGGGAGTGATAAACAGCTGTGCGCTCACGAGAACTACCCACCCATCAGGGATCTAGGGATAAAATAAAAACCAGTGGGGGATAGTACAAAAGATCCTGAAGGGTCGAAGTGCTGTACGCAAGTACACCCCATCAAAGATAAGATAAGATAAGATACCCTGCCTCTATAGTGTATTTTCAGCCCGTGTCGGCGCGGAGGCGTGAGGTGGCCCGCAAGCTGAGGAGCCGTTACCAAAACCATGCCTGCTGCATGTTACATGCTCGCTTGCATGTAAGCTGCATGCTTGCTACATACTTGCTTATTTGCATGCTGCATGCATGGTGTATGCACAATCAAGCAGTTTTATTGAGTAGAAAAGAATAGAATAAAAAAGAGTAGTAATTACATAGTATTTTATTTTTATTGCTAAATTTGAATATTTAGCAATAAACATTACCGTCATATTCCGTTCAATAAATTTTATTATCATGTAAAGAAATACAAAATTATGCTAACTAATAAATCAGATAGATGAGCCATTGAATTTTAATGGATGTTAAATGTATCCTGAAAGATGATGAAGTGTAACCTTTCTGAAATATGTTAGTTTTGCCATTTAATTGCTATCGATATGAAATGTAAGCAAAGACGATACCGACTGTGATCTTTCTGTGACATGATGGTGCTACTTTTAATTATTGAGGTGCAGAATTAAGAGAATGAATGCTTGCTTATCGTGTGGGTAGTGGTAACCCTAGTGTCAGAGTTGCTCAAGCCGCCCAGTAGGCCTCTGACATGGCTTAACGACTGTTGTCTAATGACTACAACCGGGACCGACAGCTTAACGTGCCCTCCTAAGCACGGAGACGCTCAGAAATTATACCACTTTCGCGGTCACCCATCTATGGACTGACCGCGAGCCTAGTTGCTTAACCTCGCCAATTGCTTACGGACCGGTGAGAACATCTAGCTATGAGTAGGTAGGACGCCAGCACATTCAGCTACCCCAATCTGTCACATTACTTTTATAGATTTTCAACGTTATCACATAAGCATAAGGTTCACTTTCAATTGGGGAAATTTGAGATACTGGGGTAGCTTGATGTGCTGGCGTCTGTACAATTATCTTTCTACAATTTATGTAAATAGTATAAGCTCGTATCCAATTTAATGGCTCGCTATTTACTGTTACAGTCAGTGTAACACAATAATCTGTGTTATGAATTACAAAGCCAATTACGTAATCTGGGAAACAATTATCAATTCATAATCCAATGAATAAACGATTGTTTAATAGGGCTTACCGATGCACACTGCGCATCTGCCTCAAACAACATGGTCAAGCACAATCACGGTTAGTACCACGGAAGCTATAATTGCATATCAATATTGAATGACCTGTTTAATAACGGAATAATTATATTCTACTACAAAGGGTTTGTTGATTATGATTCGCAGTTGTTTCATTGTGTTTGTTTTAGTATTAGTATTATTATTTATATTTATTTATTCTCCATTTTTAGAGGGATAAGTTTACTTGACATAGGTACGGGCCGTAGCCAAACACGCCAAGCTACGTAAAGAAACCTGATGAAAAAGGTGGATGAAATTAAAAATTTTCTTATTATTATTATTATTGACGAACCTGTTGGAGTGGTTGGCAAATGCTTGCTTCGCCAGAGGTCGTGGGTTCGATTTCCACCCAGGACATATATTTGTGTACATGAACATGTCTGTTGGTCCTGAGTCTGGGTGTAATTATTTATATAAGTATGTATTTACAAATGAAAAGTAGTATATGTAGTATATCAGTTATCTGGTTTCCATAGTACAAGCTCTGCTTAGATTGGGATCAGATGGCCGGGTTTAAATAATATCCCACGATATTATTATTATTATTGTGCGGAGTTGAGTAATCTTAACTCTCGTCCCAGTGTCCTTAATAGTTTCCAGCCATACATACGTGTGTGGCACAGCGGTTAAGACAGTCACCTCGCCATTTCGTGTCCCAGGTTCGAACCCCGCACAGGACACATATTTGGGTGAAATAAATTGTTGTTTGAAATCGGGATGTAGGTACTTTGTGCCCCTCAATTATACGTTAAATACTAAGCAAGAAATAGAACTAGCGCCGGAGTGGTCTTTAAAAAAAAACGGGCCAAGTGCGAGTCAGAATCGCGCACGAAGGGTTACGTACCATTCTATCCATTCACATCTATAAAATCGAGCAAAAAATTTGTTGGGGGCGTCCTTAAATATTTATTTTATTTTGTTTTTTAGTATTTGATGTTATAGCATATTGAAAATTTCAACTGTCTATCACGGTTCATGAGATACATCCCGGTGACAAACGGACAGACAGACAAACGCGAAGTCTTAGTAATAGGGTCCCGTTTTACCTTTTGGGTATGGAACCTTTAAAAAGTAAAGCCCATCGTATGGTAAGTGTTACCGTAAACTAAGACGTCAGTAGATACTTACTTACTTATCGTGTGGGCAGTGGTTACCCTAGTTAAGAGTTGCTCAAGCCGCCCAGTAGGCCTCTGACATGGCTTAACAATGAGGGCTACCGTTTTTGTGCTCACCAGTCGGCGCCACTGTCGCGGAAGGTCCACTATAGCTGATCAAAATCATTGTTATTGTGGACGCGACGAATGTTTTTACGAAAAACATTTAAAATCCTGTTAAAGTGTTTCATAAATAGCATGCCGCAGTGTTGTGCAGTCCCCGCACAACACTGCGGCATGCTATTTATGAAACACTTTTAACAGGATTTTAAATATTTTTTCAAATATTTATTACAGTCATCGAGCTGTTACTCATTTTGTAATTTATTTAGTTTTGAACCAAAATGTTTAGTTATAATCGCAGTTTTTATTAATAAACAGCGTAACCCGAACAAAAACAGTGTATTTTGACGTTTCGTAGACCTGCCGCGATGCTAGCGCCTCTAGCGGCAAATTGATACGCGGTAGCCCTCATTGTTGTCTATTGACTATAACCGGGGCCGACAGCTTAACGTGCCCTCCGAAGCAGAGAGACGCTCAGAAATTAAATCACTTTGGCGGTAACCCATCTATGGACTGATCACGAGGCTAGTTGCTTAACCTCGCCGTTCACTTACGGACCGGTGAGAGAATCTACACTACTAAGACGGCATTGAATATATTATTAACGCTAGGGAGTTGATTTTTTCTCAGAAATTATAAGCTGATAATTCTTCTGTTAATTCTTGTTTTATTTTACAGTGCTTCGATATATTTAGGTTATTGATTAACTTTTACAACAGAGACAAAAATATCAAAAACTGCCTATAATTATTTTTTAGTTTGTAAAGACTATGTATTAGTTTTATATCGAGAACCCCAGTGGTTAGACAAACCTTACTTAGGCTTTAAGCCACTGCTTGTGTAAAAAAATACTAAATTGCGTGTTAAATGAAATAAATAAATAAAATATTATTGACAAGGTATCAAAAACGATTTAAGGTTCCAAATTTTCTGAACTGGTAGATAATTCTAAATACATTTTGTAAAAGGATTTTGTAAAAGTGAAAATATAGTCTTTTCTTTTCACCGCGCGCAGTTTTGTATGCCAAATGTTCATACTTTATGTTAGGCATATTCTTGGTTTATTAATAATTCCTGAACCGTTCTGTTCACTAAATTAATTTAACCCAGTTTATTTTGGCGGTACCTATAAACTTGGCTTGTGTTTAATAGCTCCACCCAGCACTGGTAAGCACAATTAGCACCACCTTAGAGTAACTGCCGCTGACCACAGCGACATCACCAGCGGTAACTGTTAGCTAACGAGGCATTGTCACGCTCCGCAGTCGCCACACCACCACCTCACTAGCGCCACGCAGACACAGTAAAAGTTAACTGCAGTCAGATAACTAATACGCCGTTTGTATTAAATACAGGTGTAAGTTAAACTGGCTACTTATAAAACCGCTATTAAAGTTCAGAGTACAACTCCCGAATAATACCAAAAGGGTAGTATGAAGTTCTAAAAACAATTCTTAGTAGTTTCTCAGAGAGCATGTAAAGTCTGCACATTGCCCTACTCTCATTAAGTTTCGGTGATTTTCATTTTAATTAAACGCGGTCGATTGCTTTCTATTCTTCTTCTTCATAGCGTGTCGATGGCAATCTAAATTAAGTCAGCCCAGAATTCAGCTACGCGTTGAGCGTTGTCAGTAGCGTCCATTAGTTCTTGTAACGTGCAGGCATTAGGGCACGCAGGACATGTTAACGCTTTCTATTAATTTGCTTATTGTCAGTTGTCATCCATATTGGACGTAAGATTAAAACTTGAAGCAAAGAAACCATAAATGGTAATGGTAAGGTATGCTGAGATGGTTTCGGCATTTAGAAAGGATTATTGAAAGAAGTATATCTGGCTTCTGTGAACGGGACAACCGGATGGTAAGACCTCTTAGAACATTCTCTGACCAAATCGGAGACGTTCTCAAGAAAGGCCAGGTCAGAAATACCCTAAACCGGCGAGCATGTATGAAGAAGAAGATGAAGGCGACAACCAATGTACAACTTAATGGAGATAGGTTGGACCCTGTTGAATCAACTGTGTTCTTGGGTATCACTATTGACTCAAAGCTACAATGGAGCCCACGACTAGAAAAACTGTCCGGCAAATTAAGTTCTGCAGCATCTGCAGTGAAAACTATTAGACGGCTGACTGATGTTGACACAGCTAGAATGGTTTATTTCAGTTATTTTCATAGTGTAATGTCGTATGGAATTATTCTTTGGGGTAGCTCTGCTGACATTAAAACCATATTTATATTGCAAAAAACAGCTGTAAGAGCTATCTATAATCTTGGCCCGAGAGTGTCACTAAGAGAAAAGTTCAAAGAGGTTCTAACTGTACCATCTCAGTGTATATATGAAAACCTACTATATGTAATATAGATTCCTTCTGTAAAAGGAGCGATACACATAATGTAAATACTAGATATAAGAATAATCTCATATTGCATACTACCCGTCTCCACAAAATTAGTAACTCTTTTATGGGGCAATGTATAAGAATTGTCTACAAATAAGTTTAAAATAATTATTAAAGCCAAATTGTGTAGCAGGGTGTTACAAAATTTCTGATTATTTAAGTGATAAAAGTGCTTAGGATTGAGTTGTTCTGAGTCAACACACATGATTGTAATTAATCTTAAGTATATTTTATTTAAAAAAAACCGGCCATGTGCGAGTCGGACTCGCCCATGAAGGGTTCCGCAGCAGCAAGTATTTCATTTGATCAAATGAAAGGTAAATTGCGGTTTACGATTTATGACGTATTAAATCTACGTACTAGATCTCGTTCAAACCAATTTTCATTGTTAGTTTATATGGTAATGTACATCATAGGTATATCTTTTTTAGTTTTATCATTCTCTTATTTTAGAAGTTACAGGGGGGGGGACACTCATTTTTCCACTTTGGAAGTGTCTCTCGCGCAAACTATTCAGTTTAGAAAAAAATGATCTTAGGAACCTCAATATCATTTTTGAAGAACTATCCATAGATACCCCACATGTATGGGTACGATGAAAAAAAAATTGAGTTTCAGTTCTATGTATGGGGAACCCCCCAATTTATTATTCTCTTTCTATTTTGGTATGAAAATCTTAATGCGGTTTACAGAATACATCTACTTACCAAGTTTCAACAGTACAGCTCTTATAGTTTCAGAAAAAAGTGGCTGTGACATACGGACGGACAGACAGACAGACAGACATGACGAATCTATAAGGGTTCCGTTTTTTGCCATTTGGCTACGGAACCCTAAAAAGGATTCCTACTGAGTTTTCTGGCAGTGTTTTTCAGTAGCTGCCACGTGATTCATGCACTGCACGGTAGGGTCAAAATGAACAGGAAAAGGGTAAAAAATATAACGATTCCACATAATATATGTAAAATTTTTACGGAATACATAATTTTTGACTTTTGTCTTTTTTTTACTTTTGAAGAATTTAATGACAGTAAACGAGGCAAAAGAGGTGTGTAAAGATCGTGACAAATGGAAACACACACAGAAACAACGGAAACAGGCGTGAGTCTATGTATGTATGTAAGTATGTAAAAACACAAATTAGAAAAGCTTTTTACACACGCGTATACGAAGTGTTTCTTATTATTGACTAAATTATTGTTGTATGTGATTTAATGATACACAAATGCCACTACACAGTCATATTGCTGTATCAATAATTTCTGACACGTAAAGTTTCAGACATGTGACCGAACTATTTATCCAAAGTCGTTCATAGTCACCTGCAGCAGCAAATACGGATATAAAACACGTTAATTTTATCTTTTTATTACAGTTTCCCATCTTATAAATTCCCATGTTTCTATGGGACAGCCGCACCGCAGTTAAACTAATAGTAGCCTTATGCCCATCAACACGGCTACGATTAGTTTAAGTACGGGGAGTAATTCATCTGTAGCTTGTAATAGAGCTCGTGGCTGGTCGACTTCAACGGAGAAGGAAATTCAAAATATATTATTTAAATTAAAATTAACAAAATTTTCAAAAGGTTGCCATTTGGAGGTGTTTGCCGTAGTCACCGCGCTTGGCATGCGAATTGCGCCGCAGTTAGGTGTCAGCTGGTACACAGGTGACGCTGCTGCCAGACAACCTGCTGTATCCCTCTCCTCCTCCTCTCCCTCATATCAGCCGAATGACGTCCACTGCTGGACAAATGCCTCAAAAGATTTCCATAATGAAGTTTTGTGAAATGTAATAATGGCCACGCTTGGCAGACGGGTTGGCGATCGCAGTATAATGGTCATACTACACTGAGAGACGCTGCTGCCTGATTTCTGGTAGATATTCCTTCTGGGCGACTTCTAAGCCCTCCAGGGGACGAGATGCGGTGGCAATATTGAGGGAATATTTACACACGGCCAACAGATCCCAAACTAAGCAGAGCTTGTACTATGGAAACCAGATAACTGATACACTACATATACTACTTTTCTTTTGTAAATACATACTTATATGTATAGATAATTACATCCAGTCTCAGGGCACACAGAGATGTTCATGCACACTAATATCTGTCCTGGGTGGGAATCGAACCCACGACCTCCGGCGTGAAAAGCAAGCATTTGCCAACCACACTAACAAGCCCGTCAATATTTTTTAAACATCTTACCCCTTCTTCTGAACATAATTTAGCAAACACATGAATGTATGTACAACCAATAAACATAAAATGTGAACAGCGCAGCCAACTTTGTATGAACAATAACTCGCCGCGCGCCGGTACAAATGTTTCCACCCACCACATGCAGGGAGTTTGTATCGGCTTACTCAACTTGTGTTCAGCTATTCAGCTGTGGTTTGTGAAACTGATACCAACACAGTTGTTGTGTGTTGCTCACCACATGTTTGCTTCGGCGCGTCGGTGCTGTTAACGTAATCTAAAGTTGCCAGATTTGAATTCACGCTCGGTTAACGGGGTCGGTGTTCTTTCTCTAAAGTGTATCACTTCAGTTGATACTACAGTAGGTGAGCATAACTTGTTATTTAGATTTTAGAGTCATAAATTTGCATTTTTGAAGTTATACTTCTTTTGGCGCGATGGAGAAAAATGATGAGAGTGAATTTTTACGATGCGCGCGCACACCGACACCAAAAAATTTAACAGCATGAAGTTAGTTCTAGGTGGTATGAAAATTGATAACTATGATCAAGTTGTATATTAAGAAGTATAACTTCTAACGCGTGTACATAAGTACACACAAGTTTTTTTAATATAAATTTTATGGTAATAACTTTAATAACTTTATCAATAAAAAATGCCTTTTAAATTTCCAAACAGCGTTTACCTTTAGTTGGCATGTTTGCGGGTTAATTCAGTATTCAGTATTTTTTATTTCGTAAACATAGGTACATATTACATGGGTGTTATACAGGTATAAAGGTAAACCGCTATGTTTTGCTAACTTAATGAGGTACAAAATTTAAATGTAAGAAGTATCTTAACCTAGATTAAATTCAATAACAGTCATGGAATTCATTAAACTATGTCAGCTTTTTGTTAACAATTAAAAGTCTTAACTTAATAGATCGGACCCTCGTATCGCTCTTTGTCATTCATGAAATCTGTGATGGAGTAATAACACTTATTCACTAGATATTCATTCAAATATTTTTTAAATGACTCTGGACATTCTTTGCGCCTAATAGCCAGAGGTATGTTATTATATACTTTAGATGCCATACCAAGTACGCTTTTTGCAAATAAGGCTGTGGTGTGTGGGGCACCGCGTATGGTATTTACATGACGTCTAGAATTGAGAGATTCAAATAAATGCATATTACCTTTTACAAATACTTCCATTTCGAATATATACATCGAAGGTAGAGTTAATATTTTTAATTCTTGAAAGAACGGTGCACAGCTATCAGTTGATTGTAGTTTGCAGAAAGAACGTATACATTTCTTCTGTGCTTTAAAAATCATTTCTCTATCGGTTGAGTTACCCCAATAAATTATGCCGTATTTTATGTTCGAAGCGACATATGCATTGTATGCAACCAATACAGTGCTGCGATTTACGGTTTTCGATAATTTGTATAGAGCGTACGCAAATTGATTAAGTTTTTTACATACATAATCTATATGATCCTTCCAAGTTAAGTGACAGTCTACTATAAGTCCTAGAAATTTAGCAGTATCTGTTTCAGAAATTGATTTAGTGTCATATTTAATTGTCAAGTTAGGTTTGTTAGATTTTGGTTAAAAGTCATTATTTTAGTTTTGTCGAGATTTATTTTTAAATCGTTATTTAATAGCCATTCAATCACGTTCTTGAGATCATTGTTAATATTATATTCTAATAAGTGAAGATCATTACCCGAAAATAGGATCGTGCTGTCATCAGCAAAAAGGATCATTTTATTATTGCAAACGGTGGGCATATCATTTATGTACATATTGAATAATAGCGGCCCAAGTATGCTACCTTGGGGAATACCGTATATAATCGTTCTGGGACTAGATTCATATAGGGTATCAGTTTTTGTTAGTAAGCTGACTCTATTGACAGATGTAACTTGGGTTCGGTTTGTCAAGTAAGATTTTATGAGTTGTAGTGCATTACCCCTGATACCATATCGCTCTAATTTATTTAGGAGTATATTATGGTCTACGTGGTCAAATGCCTTGGACATATCCATAAATAGAGCGGCAACTGGAATTTTTTTGTCGACGTTTGTAACTATTTGGGTCATAACTTCGTGAATATATTATTGATTTCCGCTTCCGAAACCCATACTGGACTTTAGTTATGAGGTTGAATTTTTCAAAATATGTATAAAGACTGTTGTAGATTACTTTCTCAAATACTTTAGAGAATATTGGGATTAGAGCTATAGGTCTGTAATTCTCTATTGCCGTTTTGTCACCTTTTTTATGGATAGGTTTGATAACAGTCTTTTTAAGTTTCTCTGGGAAATATCCGTGTTCAATGCATACATTGATAATATGGCTCATTACTGGTGCTATGTGAGAAGACACTTTTTTAACTATGCTAGTTATTATACTATCATATCCATGGCTTTTAGTGTCACTGAGGGAATTCATTATATTAAGAATGTCAAGATATGTCGTGGGTGGAATAAATATGGAATTACTATTAATGTAAATGTTAGAATAATTTGCCAAAACCGTATTAAGATTAGTAGTATTAGTAATGTCAATAAAATAATTATTAAAGATATTTGCTATAGTCTGGGGATCAATAATATGCATGTCGTTTACTCTTATATTTGTAGGTATCGTTTCTTTCGGATAATTGATTTTATTTCTGTTTATAATTTTCCAGGATCCTTTACATTTGTTTTTAGCATTGCTAATCATATACATATTTTGAGACATCTGAATTAAATTAATGATTTTCTTTAACCGATTTAAGGGTTTATCTTATGGATATAAAAATAATTAATTGATGTCTTACTATCTAACGATTTCCATCATGTTCGCGCTTTATGGAATTAATGCTTGATGTATCTGTTATAATTATATTGAACATGACAGAAATAGCTTCAGCGGATTCAGCAGCAACTTGAACCTCCTGCGCTTACCAATAAATAAATTGGTAGCATTAAAACCTATTACGGTATACTTCAATTCTGTTGTATGACTGACAGACGGGATAGAGCGACTATACATTACTACATACTACATTACACGGGTATATATTTTATTTGAAAGGCCGATTGTCGTGGTTGGTAGATGCTTGCTTTTCACGCCGCAGGTCGTGGATTCGATTCCCTCCCAGGACAGATAGGTATTTGTGTTCATGAACATGTCTGTTTGTCCTGACTCTGGGTGTAATTATCTATATAAGTATGTATTTACAGAAGAAAAGTAGTATATCAGTTATCTGGTTTCCATAGTACCTACAAGCTCTGCTTAGTTCGGGGTCGGGTGGCCGTGTGGGAATAATGTCCCAAATTATTATTTACTATCATCCAATATATAACATCCAAATATAATTTGGTCTCCGAAACTTATGACTTTACCCAAGACTATTATTTTTTTATTTATATAGCATTATATGCATCGTCCGGCGGGTTTTGAACCGGCACCCTCAACCAATGCGGGGTAGGCGCTCTGCGTTAAGCTACGAATGATACAAACTAGCAGATCAAATTTAGAATTCCCTTGCTAACGCTCTTTCGGAGAATGTAGGTGCTATCCATCGGTTTTGTTGTCTAGAAACATGGCCGACTGATATGTTCACAGTAAGATGTGAACAATCATATCATTTTGATAATAACTTCCAAACTATTAAATGTTCCAAGACAATATTGAGATGACATAACTTTGCCGTTATTCTAACAAACTACGTTATTAACTTACTTCACAATTAGCGCGGAGATGATGGAGCCACCCGATACCGTCTAAAGTCGCGCTTGACACTGATATATTAGCGCTCGGATAACCATCTCGGAGGATAGTGGCGCTTCCGAGCCGTATCAAAGTAATGCTCCGTGACTTGTGACTTAGTGCTATATCTCTTGGCATCACATTATTCTTTACAAATAAAAATCACTTAAGCAATCTTTAAGTTAACATTATAGTTTGTTGACTTGGTTCGCCTTTTAAGCGTATTTTGATATAAACTTTGAGTTATTACCAATCGGTTTACTATTATATTTTACTGTTGTTTTATCTATGTCATTAATTTACGGTTTATATCATTTTAAATACACTAACAAAGTGTTTTCAGATCAAAGATTAAGGTCAAAGAAAAAACATGATTTTCGTCCGTGTTTTCGAACATACATCGAAAAATATGCGTAGTAAGTTACAGGTAGACTTTACTTTCCCATATTTAATAATTGGGTTTACTACATATGCAATTGTATTCTCTGAAAACATGTTATGAAAAACCCTTACCGGTTTAAATATTCTATATCAAATGCAATGAAAGCATAGTTAAGACTAATAACTTATGAAGAAAACATATGTGTTTTAACTCATGGATAGTTTGTTTTAAGACACTATTGTTCTTTCTGACAGATTTTCCATCTTTCGTGGTAGGTATTTTATTTTATTTTATCTTTCAGTTTAGAAAACTTACAGCTAATTAAATACTAATAAGGTTGTATGTTTAAGTTAAGGCCAATTACAAGTTTTCACTTATACTATTTAAATAATTGGTAATTAAAGGCAGAACAGGCACACAATAAAATGGTATCATGCTAAACAAACGAATGTGTTCTTCCGTTTTAGGTAAGAAAATGTGTAAAATGTCTGTTTATTTATAACGAGTTCACGCCTCAACTAATAAACTCATCTACCGCATATTTGAAACTAGGTATGTTAACAAGGAGTTACATAATAGCAATCATCACGTAAAATTGTGAAACCGGTGATCTGAACACGAACCTCCACACTAGTGAGGTGGCAGTTTTAAAGATATATACATATATGTACATACGTGATGAGTTTAGATCACCATTCAAATTTAAGCAAAAATTATGTAACCTCATAATTTCTAAGTTATCACTATCGCGCTGATAACTTCTTCACACATTTTTATTTCTGAAGTCGCTTCGCATCAGCTTATATACGAATAACATTCATTGTGATTGTGATCAGTGGCGCACATAGCCGTACAGTCAATAGTTTTCATTAAGGGATAAACTATCTTTACGGAAACTGCACTTACTGCTCTCGCCATTATGATGCTGTATAGTTCAAAGTGTATCCACCTACGTGGCTCTGTCTGTGCTGGTAGTTGGACATAGCGTCGGAATTGATTTGCAATGATATCATTAAGCATCCAATCAACAATCCAGGGTATTAACCTGAATGTTCTGTTTAACTAATTTATTATACAAAATCATTACTATGCGTCGACCGCAATTAGCTACAACGGTCACTGACCCCGCTCACCGTAGCCATAACCAAATTGGTTAAAACCAAAGAGTTTTAATTCTATTTCTGTGTCGCCACTTGTAGCCCAAGCTTGTTTTACACACCATACAATTTTAATTTCTTGTTAGTATTTATTTATTTATATATAGTACAACCACATTATACATATTACACATTAAAAAAATATAATTATATGGTTTTGCATCTGATATGTATAACAATTAAGGTGTACCTAACATTTACCAGCTAAAATTAGAAGTATTTTTGACATGCAAATTAACATTTAAAAGAAAAAAAAGTTGTACAACAAAACGAAATCTAAATAAGCTAACAAAAAGTAATCATTAAGGCAATAAAAAGGTTCTGCCTACATTTGCTCCTAGGAATAACCTTCTACAGTGGCCCCTAAACGTACAGTGAGTGCTGTGCGGCTTATAATAGAAACTATAAGAAAGACAACACCGCCGCTGTTTACATGACCCGTGTATTTTAAATTAGTAAAAAATCTAATTATTAACTAAGTTAAGTGAAAAGTTGTTTGTAGTGCATGTGTATACAACAATCTTCAAGCTATATTATTTGTGACGATCGACGTTCAGTGAAAACAGTGAAGTTACAAATACAACGACGCTCCTGCAAACCTATTTTAGTGCTAAAAACTAACAAAAAAATTAAACAGTGCTCTCCAGAACTCGACTAAAAGCATTAAAAACTGTAAACTTAGAAAAAATCAGTTGTTATTCAATATTTAACATTTACAATAACATTGAATTTATATTAGACGTTACGAAAAAATATTCAAAAATTTAACTTTGGACTTTGTACGATTACTAGCGCCACATAAATTTGTGACGAGTGGACGAACTACGTAATTACTATTAGCGCAATTGCTTACTCAAAGAAAGACCAGAAAAAACTGTGGCGCCAAAATTGCCTCTATTGAAGAATAGCAGAAACAGTAGTGTGGCCACTCATAATATTTTGTACGATTACTAGCGCCACACACATTTGTGTCGAATAGACGAACTACGTCATTACTACTAGCGCCATTGCAAACTCCAGTGAAGAATAGAGGGAACTGTTTTTGTATGACAACTAGCGACAATATTGGCTCTATTCACGAGTAGCAGAAACAGTAGTACTGCCACTCATAATATTTTGTACGACTACTAGCGCCACATAAACTTGAGACGAGTGGACGAACTACGTAGTTACAACTAGCGCCTCTGCTAATTCCAGCGGAGAATCGAGGAAATGGTTTTTATATGACAACTAGCGCCAATATTGCCTCTATTGAAGAGTAGTAGAAACAATAGTATTGCTACTTGTAATATTTATTTACCATCTGGTAGAATACCAGAATTAATTACATCCAATAATTTAAATAATTTAATAAAAAAAAACAAGAGTTAAAATAGATAATTAAATAAAACTTAACTTTGAAATAATGAATTTCCTTGAAAACATTACGTTTCGACGCACAGGCACACAATCAGAGCATAATAATGACGATAGTTCAACTACACGCTCTCTGGACTGTACCACAAACAGCATGCCGGACATGTCTGACGACGAGAACACATCAGACAAAGAAGAGATAGAGAATCTTAAGACGCAACTTAATAGCGCGTACAAAGAAATTGAAACACTGACCTTGGAAATCAGCAAATTGCGACGAATTAATACGGAACTAATTAAGAAAAAGGAAATCTATAAAAAAAATACAAACAGTCCAATTAAACAAAAAATAAAAAAAACACCGAATACAACACCAATAACAAACCGAATGAGCACCATGAACACAAAAGAAACGCAGACTATAGAACATGCACCTAACAATGTTCATAGTAAATCACCGCAAGCAGTTCAGGCAAATAGTAATATAAATACTAATGATTCAAAATCAGAATATTCCACCAATGAAAATTTCCTGGGTGCTACTAACTCAACTGATCGTGAGAAGAACAAACTCTGTATCCTGAGCAACATAGCATCAAACAACGCACACCAGGTGATAGAAGACACGTTTGGACGGAATTTCACTTATTGTCATTACATTTATCCAAACTGTAGTACAGGTCGTCTTCTGAACAACATTAACAATAAATTGTTGAATTTCGGCAAAGATGATTATTGTATAGTTATGTTGGGAGAGAAGGATCTTAAAACTTCCTCAAACTGCTTACACATAGTAGAGACCATTAGGAAATCTCTAGAGCTTATAACTCATACAAATATAATAGTGTGTAGTCCAACTTATGTCTGCGGTTCTCCTATATATAATTATAAGGTCGAAATATTTAATGACCTATTATTTAAGGATATTAGTAGTGGGTTGTACGCATATTATTTGGATACTAATTCATATTTAAGTTACGACATGTTTTCCAGTAACTCAGGTGCAATTAATAAAAGAGCAATTATACAAATTTATAGGAAAATTATGGAAAATATAAATATTGACTTTTGTCATAATTTTACTAATTCAAATTTAAATAAACAATGTGCTGAATTTTTTCGCTGATAGTGTTGATTGTAAATTAGTTAATTCGAATATTATTGATTTGCCTACTAAATGTCAAAAAGAACCACGACACATATACAAAACATTAACTATCTACCATCAAAATGTATGTGGAGTAAACAGCAAGAAAGATGACCTTGAAATATATCTGTGTGAAATGAACAAAGTAATAGATTTCATCTGTATTAGTGAACATTTTTTGAATCAGTCATTAGCAGCACAGTTTAGTTTAATTAATTATAACTTATGTTCCTATAATACTAGATTAAATAAAAAACGTGGAGGTACTTTGATCTTGGCACTAAATGACAAAAAAGTTGAAGATCTACAAATTTGTAAACAACTTTATAAAATTAACTGTTTTGAGGTTTGTGGCGTAAAGGATTTGGAGACAAATACTTATATTATTTGTTGCTATAGAATTCCTGAGAATGGTAATATAGATAATTTTATGCAGAGACTTGAACAGCTGTTACAACATTTCATCAACAAGCAGTATGCATTTGTGGTGATTTCAATATTAATTTATCAAAAGATGACCCAAAACGACAATCTTTTCTATCACTCTTGACATGTTATAATTTTCGACACCTAATTTACTCAGATACATTTCGACGCAATAATTCAAGTTCGTGTATAGATAATATATTGACTAATATTGATGAGACAATTATAATAAGTGTAGACACAGACCACAATGGTCTATCTGATGGGCACGCGGGCCTTTTTTGCACATTAACACTGGAAAAAGTGGCTTATAGGAATGTACAAAGTTATATGCATATTGAAAGGAGACTATACAATGAAGGGAACAAGTCTTGTTTTAGGCAAAAGCTGTTACAAGAAGTCTGGTGCGCAAGTACATTTTTTGACAAACTGGGTGAACTACATTCTAACACATTTACTAAAAAGAAAATAAAAATAAATACCAAAGACAACAACAAATGTAAATGGCTAACTACGGGAATCAGAGTCGCTAGTAAAATGAAACGGTTTCTATTTTTTGTTGACAAAGATAATTGTGACGACTCAATAGTCAAATATCGTTGTACTTATCTTAGGGTATATAGAAAAGTAGTACGATATGCGAAACGATTAGTAGTAAGAACGGAAATAAATCTAGCTCAGAATTCTGGCAAAGTCATTTGGAAAATTGTAAATAGTAAGAGGAATCAGAAAAAATACGTAAACAACAATTTGATACTTAAGGATAACAATAAAATAGTAAATAATCCCTCAGAAGTTGCTAATATTTTTCTAGAAAAGTTCTGCAAAAAATCGAATTTTATCGTGAGTGACATTAATAGAGCAAAAATGTATTTGCAAAATCACGAGATAAGAGTAGAGGAGGATATGATTTTTGAACCTGTTACCCCTATCGAAGTTTTTAAACTAGTTAAGAGTATGGAAAGTAAAAAGTCTTTTGGTCATGATGAAATTCCTATGACAATCATAAAAGAAAACATTGAAGCATTGGCGAGTCCCTTGGCCGATTCAATCAACGAATACGCAAATAAAGGTATTTTTCCTGAACAATTTAAATTAGCTAGAGTACTACCTATACATAAGAAAGGCTCTAAAACAGATCCAGGGAATTACAGGCCTATATCCTTGTTGCCGGTATGCTCTAAAATATTTGAAAAATTATGAAAGTGAGGCTCGTCTGTCATTTGAATAAACACAATATTATAACCCACCAACAATTTGGTTATCAAAATAATGTGGGAACAATAGACGCTATCGATATGTTAATTGATGATGTGGTGTGTAAGTTGAATGCTAAACTAAAAGTAGCAGGACTTTTCCTCGACCTAAGTTCTGCGTTCGATACAGTGGAACATTGTATTCTTCTGAACAAGTTAGATTTCTATGGTATTAGGGGAAATGTGTTGAAATTATTCAGATCCTATTTACACAATAGAGCACAGTATGTTGAAATTAAAACAGTCCGAGACGATGGGTATGAAAAGCTACACAAATCTGACACGGTCATCATAAATAAAGGCGTACCACAAGGATCAGTGCTAGGCCCTATCTTCTTTATAATATTTATAAATGATCTAATAACTTACATGAAAACTATTTCAGATGACACTAAACTTGTAGTTTTTGCCGATGACACAAGCGCTATTATAGCTAGCGACAATATAGATAATTTAGAAAAAAAGATTAATTTTATCCTATGTTCTCTAGAGAAATGGTTCACTATGAATGATCTAAAACTAAATCTAAAAAAGACGCAATGCTTATTATTTAAAACAACTGCGAAGAACAGCGATATTGTCAAAGTACATTTGTTGGGGAATGAAATCGATATTGTGGACCATGTAAAATTTTTGGGGGTACAAATAGATGCACTTTTAAATTGGAAGAAGGAATTGGAAGTGGTCACTAACACTGTGAGTAGTGCTTGTTATGCTCTCGGGAGTCTTAGAGATGAATTAACCATTTCTCATCTAAGAATGTTATATTTTGCTCTCATAGAGTCTAGACTTAGGTATAGTATAAAGTTCTGGGGCAATAGCTATCAATACAATATTAACGCTGCTTTCGTTATACAGAAACGAGCCTTGAGAACTATGCTTCGCATTAAACAAACGGAGTCCTGTAGAGATCATTTTGAGAAACTGCACATTCTCACAGTACCATGCCTCTATATTCTGGTCCTGCTTAGTCATTTTGTTAAAAACATTCATAAGTTTGAGAAAGAAGAACAGAGACAAATCAGAATAACGACGCGAAGGAAGGATCTACCTAATCTCATACAGCCTAAGCTTAATGTCGTCAAACATGCCTCAACAGTACAATCAGTAAAAATGTACAATAAATTGCCTGTACAATTAAAAAATTCCATGACTCCAAACGATTTTAAGGGAAAATTGAAGTCACTGTTGTTGAGGAAATGTTATTACAGCATAGAAGAATTTCTCAAAGATAAGCTCTAGCCTCTAGACACAAAAAGTACTGTCTACAGTCGAGTTCTGCAATTAAATTGTATTTTATAATTATGTTACTTTTTAGTGAATTTAATTGATTATTATTTATTGATCTGACCAGAAATTTTATAATTGTTATGTTAACTAACTCTTGACTACTCTTTCTAATTTAACTGTAATTAACATTTTTATCGAATTATTTAAATTTGTGTGTAATTTTTTGATAAATGATGACATTATTTTTATATTATTTGTATTGTAAATTTTAATTGTGTATTTTATTTATGTGTGCAAATTCAGATACAAATTATTTTGTTTATGAATAAATGACTAAATGACATATCAACACATGCGGGCAAGTTTAGAGTTGTGCGAATCAAATATGCTACAAGAAAGAAGGACAAGTACCACTCAGACTCGTACTTCGAGGGTTCCGTACGAAATTGTTGGTACATATTATAAATAGTACAGGAATCGATTATACACGTAACTTATTGATTTAATTAAACATCTATTTTTTTTTTATTGTATTTTTTATCGTAATTTAACTTGCTTAAATCCAACCTATACAACCTTAACTCAAACACACATTCTTTATACATTTGATCATATTTTTGCATGCCGTGTTTACTATATGAACTTCATCTACAATACAATCCAATTAAACACATATTTCATACATCACACCCATACATTTACCCAGTGTCATACATCATCACTATTACACTCACTCCCAACACTATCACATAATACCAAATATATATATGCCTACATGAAGTACCATTCCTATTCATACCGGGTTGCGTTAATTAATGCTTATATAAATCTTATCTCACTAAGCCAGATTTCACTCTGTTATATTCTTAATGTTAATATTCGATAACACTAATATAATAAATGGTCTCCTAGACAACTTTCAATTAGCTCAAGCGTCTACCTGTGCTATAGACGAGTGTTCTAAACTAATTGACTCACCCCAATCCTATTTAAAAATATTTCACCAAAACATACGCAGCATAAATCGCAATTTTCCCGGACTTTTAACACTGTTGGCTAGATCGAACACTGATTGGGATGTGATCGTAGTCACTGAATGTTGGTTGCGTCACACACAAGTTATTCCATCATTAGATGGTTACAGCTATATCAAAAGCGAGAATAATTTAACACAAAATGAAGGTGTAATTGTCTATTACAAAAACTCTATGCGTGTGTCTATATTAGTTAACTCTCTGCAAGATGCCAACTGTTTAACATTGAAATTAGATAACAATACTATCTTAGTCGCCATATATCGGCCACCGGGCTATAAAAACATCCAAACTTTTATAGAATCACTAAACGTATTATCGACTAGTATAAAATCTCCCAACATCGTGATTGTAGGAGACATAAATATAGACATTACCCCAAACAATAAGGACCCTAATTCGTCTGTTTACCTTAATCTATTGGCTTCACATAGCATTTTACCTGCTCACCAATTACCCACACAAAGCAGAACCTGTTTAGATCATATTATGCTCAAGAGTGCGTTGCCTGCTTTATGCTATGTAGCTGAAACCTCCATAACCGACCATGACTCCATTTTTATAATCTTGAAACACCACATACCTCAGAGTAAAACAGTTTCCATTAAAAAAATTGATTATATAAGACTAGATATTGATATGAATAACGCTAATTTTGACTTCATATATTCACTAACAGACGCAAAAATAGCCACCTCTCTCTTTTTAACAAAGCTAGAGTCTATAATTGAGTGTAACACGCGATTAATCACTATTCCAAACCGCAGGCGTATAAACAAGCCCTGGATAACACCTGGTTTATTAAAATGCATGAAAAACCGCGATAGATTACACTCAAAGTCTAAGAAGAATCCCAATAATGAAATTATCAAGGTTACTTACGTACGATATAGAAATTATTGTAATCAACTATTAAAAAACCTAAAAAGGGACTATGAAAAAAACTTATTAAACAGTGCTGCTAAGTCTAGTAACAAAACTTTGTGGGACACTATTAAAAAGGTAACCAACTATAATACAAAAAACAACCCAGCCATGGATTTAGTGTCGCCTTCGGATCCCATATCCTCAGTCAACAATATAAATAGCTTCTTTGTGTCTGTAGGTGAGAACTTAGCCAGTAATATTCATCCCAGTAATTTGCCTGAAGTAACATGTATGGACAACCAACCTTCATCTTTCGTCCTTACACCAACGAGTCAATCCGAGGTTAGTAATCTAATACTTGATATTAAAAAGATTAATACCACCGGGCAGGACAATATATCTGGCTCCTTCTTAAAACGGTATCGTCATATTTTAGTACCACTTCTTACATACCTCTTTAATCTCATGTTTAGCACTGAAGTTTTTCCTAAGGAATTTAAATCGGCTGTTGTGATTCCTATCTTTAAGAGTGGAGACAGAGCCTGTGTCAATAACTACAGGCCTATTTCAATCCTGCACGTTATATCTAAATTAATAGAAAAGATCTTAAATAAACGGTTAGTCAACTATTTGGAAACAAGAAACCTCTTATCTGGTTCCCAATTTGGTTTTAGATCAGGGACCTCGACTAATGAAGCAATTCATGAGTTGACGGACCATATCGTGAGTGGATTGGATAGTAAGAAAAAAATGGTAGCTATATTTCTAGACCTAGCTAAAGCGTTTGACACAGTCTCTGTCCCTCTACTACTGGAGAAGTTGGGGAAAATAGGCATACGTGGTATACAGCACAAATTATTCACCGACTATCTTACGGACAGAAATCAAAGGGTAAGAGTCGGTGCTATCACTAGCGATGAGCTGCCGGTTGTCTTTGGTGTGCCGCAGGGTAGTGTACTGGGTCCCACTCTTTTTTTAATTTACATCAATGACCTATGTAACCTTAAATTAAATAACGGCAAAATAGTAACTTACGCCGACGACACTGCGCTGTTATTTCATGGAGACACCTGGGAGGACGCCTATGCTTTTGCACAGCTAGGATTTAATTCGGTGTTGCTTTGGCTTGCACAAAATGGCCTAACCCTTAATGTAGAGAAAACGAAATACATTCCTTTTTCTATAAAAAAAACCACCTCCTAATACACTTAGGAATCTCTCAATTGTAGCCCATTCCTGCTTGGATAACCATTCTTGTACCTGTAACCCAATAGACAGCACCACTCACATCAAATATCTTGGCGTCATTATTGACAGCAACTTAAATTTCAATCATCATTTAGATTTAATTGCATGTAGAACTCGCAAATTGATATTCATATTCAAGAATCTGCGAAACATTGCAGATAAAAATACAATTAAAATGGTCTACCAATCTTTATGTCAGCCAATTCTGTCATACAGTATCTCAGTATGGGGTGGTGTCTGCAAGACAAGTCTTATAAAGGTGGAAAGAGCTCAAAGGGCTGTTCTTAAGGTTAGTCTCTCACTACCTTTCCTATTCCCTACCAGGGATCTATACAAAATGGCAGATGTACTTACGGTACGGCAGCTTTACATACAGAGCCTAATCCTAAAACAACATACGTTGCTCCCATATGTCCCTGACTATAAAGATAAGAGACTAAAACGTAAAGTCTGTACCTCTATAGGAAGTCAATGGTCCACATCCTTCTCTGGTAGGTTCTTCGGATTTCTGGGACGATATGTGTATAATAAAATAAATGAGATACTAGATATATATCCACTAACCAGATCTAGATGCAAAATGGTACTCGGTCAATGGTTGAAGTCACTTACCTATGAGGAAACTGAACAATTGCTTCAAGTCCCCTCTTAAATATAACACAGGCATCCCCACGCACGCACACACATATAACACACACACACAGATAGACAGACACATACACACACACACACACACAGACAGACAGGCACACACACACACACACACACACACATGCACATGCACACGCACACGTACACACACACACACTCACACACCCACACACACACACACTTCTTGTACTCTCTTATACCCACTCAATAAATCTATACACACCCATAATACATATACCTATAACCTCACATAGTGTTCCACATCCATTCACATACAGTTGACTGCACAAAAATCACTTATCTGGAGTTAGGAGAGGCTGGTAATCTGTAACACAGGACTACCTAGTATAGATACCAGTCTCTCACACAGATCATCATCACTTCTAATGTTTAGTTTACTGTTTATTGTTATCTTATGTCATATGTAACCTTTCTGTGTGAGAGAGAAAATAAACAAATTATTATTATTATTATTATTATCTATAGTTTTCAGATTATTCCTTATATTTGTAGTATAAGACGGTATTACTGTCGGTTACGGTCAAATTTCATGGTCCTAGGTCAATTGAATTTGTGTTTGAAAATGTTTTTTGCTACATAAACGGCCGTATCATTTTTTTTACTTTAACTGAAAAGTTTGATCTTTTCACAGCTTCAAGGGAATGTAGACTTGAGTATTTAGTTCAATGTCATTACAAAATCTATAATACCTTCACACATTTCCGATTAAAAGGTCTTGACAGACATACGGGAGGATGGTCGGTCGGACAACAAAGTGATCCTATAATGGATCTGTTTTACCTTTGTAGGTACAGAACCCTATAAAAATATCAAAGAAGGTGTCGCTTGGTTTGGTGAAATGTCCGAAAAGTATAACGAAGGCGACTCTTATGTTGTGTATGATCGTCACAGGTGTAACTAAGTATTGTTTAGATACCTTGCACAGTGGCAATTTCCTTTCGAGAACGAAGTAAAGAAAAATAATGGTGTAATTGTTTGGACGGATATGACGTCGTCGTATGTATAGCATATCATATCGTATGTTGAAGTACAGAGAGGCTGTAGCGCAGCGGTACATTTCAGTAACTACAATATTGGGAATATGAAAATAAGGACATCTTAAAATATTTATTTACAAATGGAAAAATAAAAATATCCTGGGACATTATTTAATAATTAATTTTAGATTATTAATATTTACTAGCATAGGATATAAGACCGCTAACTAACAAAATATGGAATGATTAATATCTGAAATGTTTTTATATTCTCACATGTTTATTACCAATAGACAAGATATAATACAAGGGTATTTTAATACAAATATAACTCATACAATATGTGGGCTACATGGAGACAAATTTCCGCACCTCAGAGCATTAAATACTAGAGAGAGGACAAACTAACGCGTAGTAGCCGCCTACAGTGTGCTCAGATGGGCTTACCGCCAATAACCGCCATCAGTCCGCTCACTTTCGCGCCCAAATGAATACGTCTGTGCTTCTGACACAAATATTGAGTTTTATCCGAAATGCCGCCCTTTGCTATCGTTACATGTAAACATCGCAGTGACACTACTAATTTACACACAAATGGGATCACATTTTACAGGTAAATACAGTTTATTTTTATAAAAACATCATATTTAATGAAGTATTCCGACTTTTACTGCAAAAATGCAAGTCGTGAATTTAAATTTATTAGTTCGAATTGTGATGTATACATTGCTGCTTTTCATACCTAAATGTGTAAATGTATAGTTCTTACGCTGCAATGAATAATGCAAAGAACGATATGATCGCCAACGTGTTTTTGCGCAGTACGGCCGCTGCTCATGTTCTTGGTCCGAGCCATGCTGTCTGAGGCGTAGTGATTGCCTTCGTCACTGTACTCCAACACGTATATCGATGGCTCTCACGGTTTTACCAATATGACCAATCACCCATGGACAATCACCTTATTATGCTTATCAAAGCTGTAATGGAGAAATATATTAATACAAGGATGCATTATTTGTCAAAGAATGCTGTACCCAAACTTTCGAAACGACAGGTGCTGAATAAATATTTACATTTTACTGGACAGTGATCAAGAAGTTATTTGATTTGTTTTATTGTGTGCAAATAAAAACCAATTAATAAGTATTTTTGACTTGTAATTTCGCGTCATCGAATACTTAAATTACCACATATCGATAACATTCTATTAACTACCCGTTGAACTCACTAAGCCTGTACTGCCTTTGTGTGAGTGCATGCTGACGCGATTTGCACGTTGTATGTATTAACAAACATATAAATCCTTTTTGAATGTGTTACCCAATGGGAGCGAAAATCTCCAAGAGTTCGTAAATGCAATGTGTGCGTGTCTTTGTATTTATTCAGTGGGTCATTGTGTGCGTAAATTCATTTGGCGACACTTGGACTGCATAGGATATTAGTGGGACGGCCTATCTCCTATTTTTAGATATCTGTGTTCCGCACAATCCTGGCATTCGCCAGCAAAACCGCCTTCTGCATGTAACTCTCCAGCCAGATATCAAGTCCCAAACTATTATTATTATTATTTGCACACGACCATCTGATCTCAAACTAATGGAAACCAGATAACTGATATACTACTTTACTTTTGTAAATATATACTTATATAGATAATTACAACCAGACTCAGGATAAACAGACATGCACATGCACACAAATATCTGGTCTGGGCGGGAATCGAACCCACGACCTCCGGCGTTAAAAGCAAGCGTTTGCCAACCACGCCAACAGGCCACCATTAAAACATTGCTAAGTGTAGATAATGGTAGGCAAGCATGTAAGTTAATTTGCACATTATAAAACAGATTTTATGTTTTCTTATTGTTTATTCTAAAAGAGAATGTAACAGGATGGCTCAAGTACGTAAGGAATGCACACGTGAGGGCCCGGGTTTGTTTTCAGACGTGGATATTAAAAGTCTACGTGTCGTAATGCTATGTAATAACAAGAGCTATAAACTAGCAGTTATTTTTGTAAAATCTGCATCATTCCTTCACAATAATAGCTTTTCGGTTTAGATTTATGTGGTACAGGCACCATTATGGCATGAAACCGTTTCAAATGTTAGTCATTTAGCGTAAATGTTATGTCGGTCTACTGGCTGAAACTGCGGCTGTGCAATGCGATGACTACGGGTTCAAATCCCGTGAGGGTTCAAATCGGATGAGGACGAAGATTTTTTTTGTATTTTTATCCATTTTCGTCAATTATTATTTAAGCGTCCCGTATCTTTGACCGTACATAAACAAAAAAAACTTAAGAGGTGTCAAGGGACACCCGGATGGAACGAAGTTATTTCTTATTATTTATTATGTACAAAAAACCTGTATACACTCAACAAAAATAATCGTCGCGACACCACACTGTTCAATGCGAAAAAGAAATGAAAATATCTGGCTTGCTTTCTATAAGAGAGAGAGAGAGAGATAGAGACAGACAGAGAAACATGCGCACGCCGCACAGCTGCAAAAAGTGTCGTGACAACTTTTCGTAAGAATTTTTTCCGTCTTGCCCCCTTTCACGACGCGCGATAAGGAACTTCGTTCCAATAACCTAAAAACCCTCGGTGCGCAAGTCTGAGTAGCACTTGCCTAGTTTTATTTTTTTAACATCTCATCAGTCATCATCAGTCTTAGGAAGCAGTTTTTTTTAAGACAACGCCCGCACTAGGGAAACTTATTCCTGTGTCGCGGGGAACTTTACAAACATATAATAGACGGACACAAATTACATCCATACTCAGAACAACTATTTATGGGTCACACAAATAGTTGTCCAGTGCGGGACTCGAACCCGCGACACGAAGAGGCGAGGCGACTGTCTAAGCCGCGGCGCCACACGTGCAGTTTTTGTTTGTGATTCTTTTTTTTTTCTTTTCTTTCTGCTCTGTGCTAACCTATAGAGGTTAGCACAGAGCAAAAAGAAGATTCACTATTCTGTTGGCACTCACAATTAATCGTTGAAATAAATGAAATTTATTCAGTACTTGGGTATTTGCATACACTTGTACTTGTCAAGCTCACAATGTATTACATAAACACAGTTTAAAAACAGTAATTAAAGCAACAAAATATCTTGAATTAGTCCGTCCGTGCGGTCTGTTTCGTCACATATATTTTTAATATCCTTAAATGAATAATAAATAGCAAGTTACTAAGCTAATACATTTAGCAATTGTATATTAAAATTAAAGAATTGAAAACAACGAGCAGTTGGCTAGCGCAAAAGGCTCTCAACCAGTAGCTTAATTTAAGCGACTAATACCTGAGGGCTCCCTAATGGGGTTCGGGCCACAGCTCAGGCGGCCGCTGAAGTAAAAAGATGGAATTCGAAATGGGGGTCAGATCACTTGTAAGGGATAACCGATCAAGTGTTAAGGGGGCAACGTGATCCTCGCCGCTGAGGATCCTACCCTAGCTAACCTGCGGCTTTCTCTAGCTACCTAGGTGGACGACCCGGAGAAGAAAGCCACAAAGAAACTCCGGGCTTGCTTTTTTCGTCTTCTTTTGCTTTTTGTTTTCGATTTTTGTTTATATCTTTTTTTAACATTGTTTTTTGTTATTACATTGTGATTGGCTGTTATGTGGGCTAATGCACGCACAGAAACGATGACATCTAGTTAATCATCGTTGGTTTGTTAATTACACAAATTGGTTACTGGTGCCACTAATTATCTAATACTCATATGCGTATTAAACGCTAAATAATTTATGATATCATCCAATTAATTTTAACAGTATTAAGTATTTTGTGAAATGTGATTTTAATTGCAAAATGTTTCTTACATTAGCTCCCGCCTGGGACTTGGTCCAGAGAGAAATTTCGGAATCGAACCCGGGACACGGAGCGGCGAGGCGACTATCTTAGCCACTGCGCCACACGTGCAGTCTATATTTATTTTTTATGTAAGAAAAGAACTGGCAATACCTTTTGCGCTGGTAATTATTTGGCATTTTTGTCAAAAAAGCTTTGCATAAGAGCTATTTGCAATAAACATTTCATGGAATATTGTAAACCACTTTTTAAATCTCTTAAGATTCTTCCTCTGCCTTGTCAGTACATAAAACAAACATGTATATTTGTCAAACAAAACCCGAAACAATTTGAATGGAAAACTACATCTCGAGGTTTCATCAAGTTATGCCTACCTATGATCGGGCTAGAATACTACAGACGCAACAGTTATTGTATGGCCATTAGATTATTTAATAAGTTACCGGTACCAATAAAACATCTACCACTCACTAATTTCAAAATGCATATAATTCGCTGGCTTTTGGATAAATGTTTCTACTCCGTCGAAGAGTATCTGAACTACAGGACGCAGTAATTTGTAAATATTTCATTGTTAATGTGATATATTACTTTGTTTGTTAAATAATGTGTTAATAATTTAATTAATTGTATTAATATATTTAGTATTGTAGCTGAAATGTTATATTTACACGCCGAGAACTCGGCAGAATGTGATTGATCCATCAATATTCTTGTAACAACTTTTATGTATACTCATATTCAGTAAATAAATTAATTGAATTGAATTTGTTGTTTTACAAAGTTTTTTTGTTGTTTAAAAAAAATGTATTCGAGCGCTTTCTGGTCTATGTCCGTGGCAATCATGTAAACCGATCTTTCAGAAGTATAAAATTATGACATTACCGTCTATGTATATATTTGAATGTAGTAAATTGACTAAGGAAAATCCTGAACTGTTCAGAAGAGCCCAGGAATTATTCCCTAGAAATAGTCGAAATCCTAACAGAATAGTTTTACCAGTGATTCCTTAGACAACTTTATACAAGAAAAGTAGCTACGTGATGTGTGGACGCATATTTAATAAGTCGCCTGTTGATATTAAGGAACTACCACTTCCGAAATAAAAAAAAAAACACAAAATATGGTTGTTAGAAAGAAGATTTTACACGGTAGCAGACTTCTTTAATGGGACTTAACATATAAATTAATTTAAGTATTTGCATGTCACTATGTATATGACTAAGTGTTGTGGAACTGTTTTTATATTTAAGACCTCAATTATTTGTACCAACATTTATGGCAAATAAATAAATATCTATCTATCTATCTAAAGTTTTGACAATATAATATACATACATATATTGATTCTTTCGTGAAACGTTTGTAACTCTATGCGCATCGCAGAGATATCTTCCGCAAATATGCATCAATGTTTCCAAAATTGCACAACCAAGCCGTGAAATCGACTAGATAAATATCTAAGAAATTGTCATTATGATTAGCAGAGCCGAGCGTCATATGAATGAGACATACACTTGTAAAATATTTAGTTTTCATGTGTTCAGTTATGTCCGAACTCGTATAAAAAAGTCCTGCGAGATTATATTACTCGGTAATTAAAGGGTATTATTGGAACATATTTGAATAACAAAATTTACAAAAGCTTTATTTTGTACATATATTTATTGGTTACAAGATCAAATTTGCTGTTTCTCAAGCATCTTATAAAGTAAAACTCTCGATGTAAATTGGTTTAATAATATAAAATTACATTATTTCGCACGGATTTTCGTGGCATCATTTTCAAGGCCACACGACGCCCTCAATCCAGCACACATAGTAAAACACAGACGTGGCAACATTTGGTGTGGTAGCCCCGCTTGAATACGACACTATCGTAGTCACAGTGAAGCGGCAGGGGTAGTGCTGGGGATATAAAACAACATGATATATAGTGCAGGCATCAAAAGTGATATAAAATCCACAAAGAGTAATTTTAAGTAGAATTTAGACACTATTTAGAGTGTATTGCACATCTTTGCACACGTGCGGCCTATGGGAAGCATACACTCAAAGGTCTTGCGAAGCCCAAGTTTAGTACAATAACGCATTTAGGATGCTGATGGGGCTGCCGCGGTACTGTAGCGCATCCGGCATGTTCGCGGAAGCACGAGTGGACGGCTTTAGTGCTGTAATGCGAAAGCGAGTAGCCTCTATGGTAGCTAGAGTTCGCGGCAGTGCCAGCAGCGTCCTGAATATAATAGCCAATAAGGTTGATTGTCCGTATACAAATAATAATACTCACGCAATATAAGCGACAATAAATCATAATTGTCTAAAAACAGTTTTTATTATTGGAACGAAGTTCCTTATCGCGCGTTGTGAAAGGGGGCTAGACGGAAAAAATTCTTACGAAAAGTTGTCTCGACACTTTTTGCAGCTGTGCGGCGTGCGCATGTTTCTCTGTCTGTCTCTTTCTCTCTCTCTTATAGAAAGCAAGCCAGATATTTTCATTTCTATTTCGCATTGAACAGTGTGGTGTCGCGACGATTATTTTTGTTGAGTGTATACAGGTTTTTTGTACATAATAAATAATAAGAAATAACTTCGTTCCATCCGGGTGTCCCTTGACACCTCTCAAGTTTTTTTTTTAATTTATGTTATGTTGATTTATATTATTTTAATTAGTTTACTAAATTATGAACATATAATATAAGTTTAGGTCCTTGTAACCTTTTGATGAAAAACTTATATGGTTAACCACATAGGATAGGAAGAGACACGAGAAAAACCTCAATTCCGCTTACTCGCTGCACCTCGACACAATTCCCTCCCCCATTGAGACCCGGAGCAAACGTTCAGTTCCACCGAATCACTCACGAGTCACGTACGAAACCAAGTGAACGAGAGTTCTCGGGAAGTTCCAGCGATTGATGAGTTTAATCGATGGAGGCTCCCGCAGTAGTTGATGTCTTAGAAGAACTCAGCCATCAGAGCGACTTTTATAACATCAAGGAGAACCGCGCAACCATGGGCTCTACAGGGTGCCGTAAAGGAGCCTAACGCTGAGATGTGGTATATTCGGTGGCATGAGAAGTTGAGTGAAATTAAACCTTCACACTTGGCCTTTTGGGATCTTTGCAAATGGCTCAAATCTGAAATGGATCAGCTATGCCACCACTAAACCGACCCAATCTACGCAAACGTAATCGATCGTCGACGTCGAGAAAGTGGAATTCCTAGCCGACGGTCTAAAGGTCCAATGTTCACCTAGCCCTCTACCAGTAGACCCGGATCGCTTCGCTGAAACCGACTCTGAGGTAGAACGTAGGTCAGTACACAACTTGTGTGTATTCTAAAAGTGATGTGTATCAACAGCCGGTCGGTGATTATGTGATTAATGGTGTATCATCATATCCGTCTAAAGACGTCCACTGCTGGACAATGCCTCCCCAAGGATCTCCACTATGGCCGGTATTATGTTGCCCGCAAACAGTGATTTCCCGCGACCCCTGTGAGATAGTTGGTTGACCTGCCCACGCTCGGTCTTCACGGTCCATGGTCGCCACTCGAGAACCTTTCTGCCCCAGCGTCCGTTGGTTCTACGAGCTACGGGCCCCACCTACTGCTACTTTTGTTTGGCAATTCTTTGGGCTATGTCGGTTACTTTAGTCCTCTTTGGTTTGGGATACTGCAAGCATCTCTCGATTACTCTTTGGGTGACCTTGAGCCCTCCTATGAGGCCCATAGTAAGTGACGAAGAGTCGTGTATAGTGTGCAAGAATAAGCACAGAACAGAAGACAGGAGGTCATTCCACATTCCATGTAACCTTTTCTCATCGATAATTAATCTGTTTAAATAATGATTAATACCATAAATCGATCCAAAAAAAAACTTGAGAGGGGTCAAGGGACACCCGGATGGAACGAAGTTTCTTTATTATTTTTTATTATGTACAAAAACCTGAATACACTCAACAAAAATAATCGTAGCGACACCACACTTCAATGCGAAATAGAAAGACGAAACCAAAATATCTGGCTTGCTTTCTGTAAGAGAGAGAGAGAGAGACAGATAGCTTACTATAATAATATTTTCCGTCTTTCGCAACGCGCGATAAAGAACTTCGATCCAAAAAGTACGAGAAATCTTATGGTAATTTATTAACCACGGCGGACTTAGTAAATTTGTATGACAACATTTTATTACTTTTTGAGCATAGGAAATTAAAAAAGCATCTTACTATGTCACTGCTATAATCAGATGGCAGACAGGCTGGCTGGACGTTCTTATTGAATTGTATTCTGAAAAATAAGATATTGTTATGTTGGCATTACCAGCTGAAATAGCGCGCCTTTGCAATAGCAGCTATGCAAAGGTTTTATCGTCTAAACCGCTGCGCCACAGACATATATACATTCGTAAAGTTTTAATGAACGTTATACATTTATCTTAATAATAATAACATCCTGGGACATTATTCACACACGGCCATTTGATCCCAAACTAAGCAGAGCTTGTACTATGGAAACCAGATAGTTGATATGATACATAATAATATACTACTTTTCATTCGTAAATAGAACTCGTAGACTAAGGACAGACAGACGTGTTCGTGCACACAAATATCTGTCCTGGGTAGGACTCGAACCCACAAACTGTGGCGTGAAAAGCAAGCATTTACCCATCACGCCAACCAGCCTAACAAGGTAACATTAGGTACACAGGGCGGTCTTATCGCTACAGTGATTTCTTCTACATTTGCAAGACGGAATATAATCCTTGTGTCGCTGCGTACTTTACAAACATATAATAGACGGACACAAATTACATCCAGACTCAGAACAACTATTTATACACAAATAGTTGTCGGTCGCGGGAATCGAACCCGCGACATGAAGCGGCGAAGCGACTTTCTTAGTCGCTGCGCCACACGTGCAGCCAAATAATCAGTCATCTCAGTAGTAATCAAGTACTATATACCACTTGTACTATTGCCATTTTAATGTATTTTTTTACATAAGACATAACATTACATTTTAATGTAAAGTTATGTCTTTAGTGTGCAATAAAGAGTTATCTATCTATCTGTGGAGTGGTTAGACCAACGAAGGAAACCAGCTAGATAGGTGTAGCAACAGCCCAACTTATACATATTGAAATTATTTGATTTGATTCTACAACTAAAACTAGATCCTTACTTACTTTGATTTAGTCTCCAGAATACCCATATCATTACTGTTACTAATATAACGGAATTCTGGGTGCGGTATGCGTCTCTTGATCTCGTATAAGTGCCAGTCCTTGTGTTCAGGGCCAATGGCCATGGGCGCCACGTACGACACCATTCTGTTGACAAACAGTATTTCAAGACTATCTTCCCACATGGCAAAACCTAATACCTTAAATAATCATCATGGCAGCCACCACGTACCATATGTACCATCCACACTCAACACTAATCCATTGAATATCCCACGGAAGTCTAGTGATCGTGGCTGCCCCAATTCCAAGAACCTACACAACCGTCAGGTATGCAAAATGGGCGACGCACCTACGTGCCCGATAGAGACGGCCGGGCTGCATCTACCACGCCATGTTGAAGAGGACACCGGACACAACGCCGCGGATCTATAACATCACAGAGTTGATGTGCATGCCCGGCGTAGTGGTAGAATCCTAGCGCGGCAAGAAAGGGCCGGCCCAATGCCACAGATATCAGGAATTCCGGCATTCCTCGCACATGTGTCACTGGCCGCAAGCCTGCAAACGCTGCGGAAGTGGACACACAGCGAAGGAGTGCCCGATTCCACGTGAAGAGTCGGCCAGCTGCAAAAATTGTGGCGAGGCGAACTCAACCAACAGCCCCCGTTGGGTCCGTGTCTGAGACGTTTGTGGAAGTGTTGTGTTCACTTGCCGGCCGGATATAAAAAGTGTATGTTGTGCAAGACAATCACCGTTCATCACGCATCATCACGCATAAAGGGCGAAAGCAGGTAAATGTCCTATTTAGAGTAAATAGGACACTTACCAGCTGCTTGCTGCTACCCACGATAGTATATTTTTTGTTCTTCATATATTATTTTATGTTGTTTGTTATTACTCACTGTGAAGCAAGGGTCGCACTAGTTAAGATGAATCGTTCACTGATGATGTAACCGGATTGACGATCCCAACGTATAGCTTGCGGGTTTGAGCCCTCTCCAACATTAACCTGGATTAACAATATACACGATTATTACATTTTCAATCCATTAGGAAGTCATAAATTTAATCGTCCATCGGATCTCTCGGATCTCGAACCACTACCATCTACTAGAAGGTGTTATCAATATGATATGATCTTCCACATGCAACTGTGAACATATCAGTCGGCCATGTTTCTAGAAAACAAAGCCGATGGGAAATACCTTCATCCTCCGGAAGGGCATTAGCAAGGGAATTCTAAATTTGATCTGCCAGTGTACCTACACTGGATTGGTAGATGGTGCTGGTTCAAGACCCGCCGGACGATTAAATTTATCTATTATTACTTTATATGTAATATAATGTACAAGTGTGTTAGTCTCATACATACGTAAGATTGGTAAGATAATTGTTTATTTCACCACAATAACATTAAACCATAACAATATTAGGTGCGTACAGTGAAATGCAACACGTTTTTACATTATAAAATTATTGGCTTGTTACGATATAAAATTTGCTATCAGTTGTGGTAGCTAGCACCTTATCTAATAGCATACATTTCTCCTAATATATTCCATTGACTACTCTTACGCAGTGTTTTTGCATAGGGCAGTCAACCCTTCAGCCCAGCATACACTCCAAGAGTGCCTAGCTTGGGAAGCTGAGAGGCGAGTCTTGGTTGCACGGATCGGGTGCGATCTTTCTCCACCAGATGTTATTATGGCTATGCTGACGGATAATGCAAGCTGGAAGGCAGTGGCTTCTTTCTGTGAAGCTGTAATGCTACGGAGAGAGAGTGCTGAGCGGCAGCGAGAGATGGCTGATCCCACCCGCAGAAGAGCGAGGCGCCAGTGAGGTGGCATAAGCCATTAATCTGGCACCGATTGGCACCGGAGAAAAGTTCGGTGCGAGTGTGGAGGGTGGCTCTATAATGGCCATATCTAATGGCTCTCTAGGGGCCACCCCCGGGTTCACAAGTGGTTGGAGTGGGGACTCCGGCCGCCCTTGTTCTTAAGGAGGTGGGCCTGGGAAGAGGCGATTTGTGGCAGCTGCAAGTCGCCTATGCATAAAATATGCAACGGGGGCTTTACGCCCCGAGAAGAGTCTATTTTGAGACGCTTAGGTGCAACAGTGGTGGTTCCGGATGGCAATTGTTTCGAGTTCCCGGAGCCATCACTTTAAAAATCTAGTGGCTAGGCTGCCGTGGTGGTTTTAGTGGGTAACCCTGTGGACACCCACATACCCCGTCGTCTCCTCCAAACGGCGAGGATCTATAAAAGGTTTCCACCGAGAAAAAAAAAAAAAAAGGCCGTCAAACCTAGAAGCAATGAAGCAATCACCGGACAGTGCGCACTAAACAAACACCACTTCTTCAAGTTGGGAGTCTCAGACAGCCCCTTGTGCAGCTATACTGCAATAGCATTGCCAGCCAATGGGCAAAGTTCCTAAAATGTCAGAAGACATCGCAGGACGCACTCAAGTCAAGCTTTCGAGGCCTCTTGGACTTCGGGATGGAACTGAAATGGTTCGAGTAGCCAAATAAGTTTACGCACAAAGGCCCAACCAGGAGGCTAATTGCGGAAACCAATCGCCCAAACAACTACCTAGCAGTAGCAGCGATTCAGATTTGGACATATCCCCTTATTTTTTCTTTTTTTATAATCATAATAATATCCTGGAAGATTATTTACACACGGCCATCTGATACCAAACTACGTACGAGCGTGTACTATTGAAACCAGATAACTGATATACTATATATACTACTTTTTACCCTCCGAAGGACGGAGACGCTCAGAAAATAAACCCCATTGGTGGTCACCCATCTATAGCCTGACCGCGGGTAACCTATGTGCTTAACTTCGCCAGTCACTTACGGGCAAATGGCTGTGAGCGCCTCAATATTTAATGTGACCATCATTATTAATATATTTATTGCATTTAAGTAATAGTGACGGCGAAGAATATCATCACCCCATTTCATCCCGTGGGGGGAGTAGAAGTCGTCCCGAGGGAATACGTCCCAGAGAACGGGCAGCAACGTTTTTCTGTGAACTATGATCATCAAACTACAATCGCCAACCCATCTGCCAAGTGTGGCGATTATGGCATATCCCCCCATTCCTTGGGGAGGCTTTTGCCCAGCAGTTCATAGTATGGCTTTTATAATGAAGGCTTACCTGATAAATGTTTTTATTTGCTGGTTGCTCGTTCACGTGACTGTCGCCACCACTTAACTCATACAGATGACATTGTTTCTCCTCGTCAAAGTATCTCTTGAAGCTTGTTCCGTTACGGCATTTGTACGGCAGTTTGTCAAGATGTTCCAAGTTATCTGAAACTCAAACATGTTTCTTCACAAAATTGAACATGGATCATAACAAAATTAAACAACTTACGTTACAAAATTGACATGTTTCTTCAAATAATTGAACATGTTTCTTAACAAAATTAAATATATTTGAACATATTTTTTAACAAAATGTTATTTTGTTAATAAATATTTTGACTGCACGTGTGGCGCATCGGCTAAGACAGTCGCCTCGCCGCTTCGTGTCGCGGGTTCCGTTTTCGTGCCGGGCATCTATTTGTGTGACCCATAAATAGTTGTTATGAATGAAACAATGAAATGAAATATTGAAATTTATTCAGCACTTGGGTATTTACATACACTTGTACTTGTCAAGCTCACAATGTATTACATAACCATTTGTTCGGAGTCTGGATGTAATTTGTGTCCGTCTATTATATGTTTGTAAACTACCCCGCGACACAGGGATTATCTTCCTTGGTACGGGCGTTGTCTTATATAAAAAAAAACAATCGCCTTGTCTAAATAGATTTGATCATAGATTAGTATGGAAACACTTCACTGTAATTATAATTATGACATTATGGTAATCAATAGACATAGACTGAAATATAAACACTTGAAAAATTTTTGCTTGCTATTATATAGTGAATATAATATATATATAATATATATATATAATATATATAATATATATATAATATATAGATTCGTGCTGTATAGTGAATACAGCACGAATCAAACAACAACACTTGTAATGTATACTACAATCCTCGCAAAATAAGTAAAGCATACGTAGTAAAATTTAAATTTCAATACATAATATTAAAAACTTCAACTAAACACAATTTCCCTGAGAATAACTTAATACAAGCTAGCTAAATGTCACTACCATTATAAAATAAATTGTATAAATGTTTTAACATTCCGTGTACCTAAATATCTGTAATAAGTAACTAGAAATAATAACTGTATTACTACAAACATGTTCTGACTATTTACAAGCGCTTTTTTAAAGTCTACGTGAATAAAAACCTTTTTTGAAGTTATACTTCTTTTGGCGCGATGGAGAAAAATGATGAGAGTGAATTTTTACGATGCGCGCGCACACCGACACCAAAAAATTTAACAGCATGAAGTTAGTTCTAGGTGGTATGACAGTGAATTTTTACGATGCGCGCGCATCGTGCGCGCGCATCGTAAAAAAAACAGCATGACGTTAGTTCTAGGTGGTATGAAAATTGATAACTATGTTCAAGTTGTATATTAAGAAGTATAACTTCTAACGCGTGTACATAAGTACACACAAGTTTTTTTATTTTATTTTATTCATTCATTTCTTAATATGTTCAATGTTTCTTAACAATATAGAAGATATTTTATTTACAAAATTGAGCGTATTTTTTTACAAAATACAATATGCATTTTCATCATCGGCCCGATATAGAAAATAATACTCAAATCGATCAAAAATGGTTTAATATAATGCTATTTCCTCCTCCAAAGCTCATCTTGTTAACCGAATAACAACCACTGGTTGACAAAGGCCTCTCCAAAAGATCTCCACAATAAGGTTGTGTTCATCGTTTGGAGGGAAATGCCACCACCGCCAAGCTGTTAGACTGACTCGCACTTGAGACAGAATCGCAGGAAGATGGTCACGGTAAACAAAGAAGCTGAGTTGAGAAGCCGCCCGGCGCCCGCCGGCCTGTTATAACCTATAAATGGCTATTGAATGGAATGACTCACAGTCACTAGCTTGACTTCCATCCTTCCAGAAGATACCTTCACCGTTCACAGGTTTCAGTTCTGCATTACTGCAACCAAAATACAAATAAATAATTTTTTTAACACAATAATGATCAATACGACTAAACTATTGCACACGTTAACCGAATTAACTTATTTGATTAGTGATAGTAACAAAATCTTATTATCGTTTTCTAAATTTTAATCAAACCAATTTTATATTGGTAGTTGGGTTTAATTAATTTTTATATTTTAATGGAGGCGTATTCAGTTCAAGTGGAATCAGCTTATTTACAATAATTAAATAATTGACAATTATAATAATAATAAATATACACAGCTCATAAACATGGCCGTTAGCTAACAGGTTCGTAAAGGTCGAAGGAGTCTCTCCGCCGCCTGGATTGACTATAAGAAAGCATATGATTCGGTGCCCCATACATGGTTAAGACGGGTGCTGGAGTTGTATAAAGTTGATGCAGCTCTATGCGCCTTTCTTGCCTCGTGTCCGAGTGAGTCCTTCAATATCCGAACCTATAAGGATTGAGCGAGGTATAATCCAGGGTGACAGTTTGAGTCCCTTGTGGTTTTCCTGGCCTAGAATCCTCTGTGCGCTGTGCTGAGGGATTCCGGGTTAGCTTATCGGTTGCGGAGAGGGGGTGAGATCATTTCTCATCTTCTGTATCTGGATGACCTCAAGTTATACGCTACGATAAACCAAATCTGATATCCCTACTAAACCTCATGAAAAGTTTTAGTATTGATATTGAAATAAAGTTCGGTGTAGATAAATGTGCGGTCATACATGTACAGAGGGACTGAGTTGTACATTCTGAAAATTTACAAATCACAGAGACTATGACCAAGGCGATAGTACCATCGTAATTTTGCCGGGCGTGTCACCGTCCCGGGGAGTCTATCAGAGAGATTATTACCGGTCGTTCCTATCTTGCCAACGGCGAGTACTTCCACAGGCATAAGCAAGTTGCTAAGATTATCCAGCCATTACGGACAGGACTATTGTTGCCAATAAGCCTGATATCGTTTTGGTAGACAGATTGGAGCGCCGGGCATTTGTTGTAGATATCATTGTCCCGTTTGACGATAACTTCGTAAGAGCCGAGACTGACAAGTTGTCAAAGATTTAGTTCACGAGGTTACTGCCATGTGGGATTTGGACTTAACAATAATTGTCCCGATAGTCGTCTCCGTAAAAGGTCTCATAACAAAGAGTCTCGACCAACATCTTAAGAGGCTCTCGCTAGATCACTGGGTCAAGAGTCGGATACAAAAGGCGGCAATAATGGGAACGGCACGGATTGTGAGGAGGTTCCTTACTCTGTCGCCCTGAACTCCGGTGGCCTAGGACGTCAAACCCGATGCTCGCTGCTGGAGGAACTCTATATTTTTCATATTTATTTATAAAATGGAACGCAGTTTGTTAAACATAAAGAAAATACAAAAAATACGCCATTCTAAAATACGTAACTCCACGAAAGCAACAGACGGTCTCGCGCAATCTCTTGCATTAAAATGGAAGTGGGCTGGACATGTCGCACGGCTGCAAGATCAGCGATGGACAACATGTGTGACTGCATGGAATGGACCAGTAGGCAAAAAAAAAAGAAAGGGAGACCCCGGAACAGATGGGAGGACGAGATCAAACTCCCAGCTGGATGCATTCTACAAAATCCATAGAAGACTGGATCACTTTGGAGGAGGCCTAACCTGCAGAGGGGTTTTTGCAGAATGAATTTACTATACAAGATAGTTAGTTTTAATTTTGTTTATTCTGCAAGAAATAAAGGCTTTTTTATTTTTTTTTTATTTAAAATGAAATTAGTGACAATATCCATTTATTTATTCAATAGTTAATAATTAAATAAAATAAAATGAAATTATAAGCTAAAAATTAGATAAACTACAGATACACTATTTACCCTAAAAGGCGTCCAATAATCCCTCCGCATCGCTTATGGGAAAAGTGCCCAGAAGGCTGGCCTTTTATTTATTATTTATATACTATCTCTTGTTTTCTTTTTATATCAATTTTATAAATATATAAAAAATAAGAAACTAAATAAATAATCTGAAATAATAATAATACCTGGGACATTATTTACACACGGCCATCTGATCCCAAACCAAGCAAAGCTTGTACTATGGAAACCAGATAACTACATAATACACAATTTTTCTTTTGTAAATACATACTTATATAGATAATTACACCCAGACTCAGGACAACCAGGCATGTTCATGCGCATAAATATCTGTCCTGGGTGGGAATCGAACCCACGACCTCCGTCGTGAAAAACAGGCATTACCAACCACGCCAACAGGCCCGTCAAAACAATTAAAATTATATTTAGAAATTATTGCCTCTGAGTTTCAAGTCTCGCGCATGATTTGTGTCAAAATAGTCACCTTCGCAACTAACACAAATGCCACACCTGAATATTATCTGTTACTTAACTCGTGCCAACACTTCCGAATTAGTGCAAGCATCCTCACTATTTCCGTGTATTCGATATTGGAATACCGATACGCCATGGCAATAAGATTACACTGTAATCCTCACAAAAATCGATCGATACGGCGCAACGCGCGCGCATTCTAAAGTTTGGCGACTAGAACAGTAGGCCGAGTAGAATGGCGCTCCCCGCGCCCTCGTAGGGGTATGTTTACGTAATCGTTGCGATTGGAGTAGAAATATAAACATTCAAGCGAGAAATTAAATTAATACTTATTTTTGTGTGGAAATACAATCTAGCAAATGATTAAAAGTTGTTGCTTATGGTGTTAACTATCTATTACTGCGAGTTTGTTGGTGTTTTAGAAGTAACCCTGTATATTATAGACTAGCTGTGCCCCGCGGTTTTACCCGCGTTAAGTTTTATAAATGATCACAGCTCCTCCATCGTAGGTGATAGCGTGATAATATGCCTATATGTTGACCCGACCTCTTAGTAATATTCATGCAAAATTTGGAGTAAATCCATGCAGTACTTTTTGAGTTTAGCCCGGACATACATACAGACAAAATCCTAAAAACTATATTTTTGGCTTCCGTATCGACAGTAGATCACGCCCCAAGTATCCTTTTTAAAAATATTTAATGTACAGTTTTGACTTTCCTACGATTTTATTATATATATAGATAAAGATCCAGCAGTTTCTAGTTTCTGCTGGATGCGAATAGCGCAAGACCGGCAACTGTGGAGATCTTTGGGGAGGCCTTTGTCCAGCAGTTGACGTCTTTCGGCTGATATGATGATGTTGCTCGACTTACCTGATGTCGTTATAGAGTACACAGTCCGTGCAGCACACGAGTGACTCAGCTCCGGCACCAGAGCAGACCTGTGCATACATTAGCATTAGCACTTATACTAGTCTCATTCAAGCAAATAAATATATACAGAAAAACTTAACCAGTGTCCAATTATTATTTATTTTTGGAGATTCTCTGTCAATAATTTATCAATCAATAAGTTTCTTTTATTGTTTTTATCTGACTTGAAATCAGCATAACAAGGCCACAATTGTAATATTTGAATGAACTCACGGGGTGAGGTTGCGAAGGAAACGAACGGCGGAGGTACTGTGGTTGCGTTGGGCGCCACTTTGGGTCCCCCTACGCAAAGTGGCACCCAACGCAACCATCGCTTAAGAGTATGGCTAATTCGTACACGCAGTAATGACGTAACGTCGAGTTTTTTTCCAACGCACAAACCTCCTGCGCTGCGCCCTATGGTTTCGTTAAGTGTCCCGGGGAATCGCTTGAACTCCTGCATCCCTCAAAGAATTTAATCACAATGAAACTAGGGGGAATTAGAGATTTAAGTAGTTCCACTTCCCTCCAGAGAAAACGGGAGGCCTAAAATAGATGCTTATAGTTGTATGTGCAAATAAGTAAACTTACAATATGTTTTTCGTCCCTCAACGTCGACAGGCACCTCCGGGAGTTAACACACGTGCCGTTTACTCCATTCCATGTACAATCTGATCCTGAATGGTTAAGGTACAGTTAATATCACTTTCATTTAAATTATACATGTATAATCTTCCAAGCGAAATAAAAAGATTTGTAGATAAAATGGCTAATGAAAAGGTCACCGTAGCCTAGTTGGTAGTGCTCCTGCCTACGAAGCTGGTGGTCCTGGGTTCGAATCCCGGTAAGTGCAAATATTTGTGTGATGAGCACGAATATTTGTTTCTGAGTCATGGATGTTTTCTATGTATTTATCTATCTATATAAGTATGTATATCGTCGCCTGGTACCCATAGTACAAGCTTTGCTTAGTTTGGGGCTAGGATGATCTGTGTGACATTGTCCCTAGATATTATAGAGATAGATATTAATGAAACATCTTATAGTCATGAACTCATCATGAATTGCCTATATCAATACTGAAAGACACCATAGACCTATTGGCTACCACACTTTCAGCTTCCTTAAATAGATTCATCGATGAACCGATATCTTCGGACTAACTTAAATTGCCTTAAGTCCAAATTATTTGAAAACATTATTAAAAATTATAAAAATAGTAATGACTTTAATTAAATCTAAATTCTATTTATCACATAAATTATATTAAGATGTATAAATTGACTGCTTGACATTTTTTTTTTATTGTTATAATTTTACTATTACACTTATTAAATTTATATCCTATTTGTTCGCCTCATATGGCAGTGCATGTTGATCCCATACACAATGTCTGTAGAAATGTAACATTCTGTACTACACATGTTTTGTGCAAATAATTTTATCTTTATCTTATCTTTATCTTTAAAAAAAATCAACAACATACAGGCTATCAAAAGGACCCCAAACGCTATAGACACTCTTATAAGACAATAAAATATTATATATACCTACATAATATCTGAGCTAAATTACAAAATGCAAGTGGCTGGAAATTTTATTGATTTAAGTTCCGCATTTGTCGCGATCGAATTTGATTTGCTTCTAGCAAAATTAGAGTATTATGTATTCGGTGCACATAACTACAACTAATGATATCTTACTTAACAGACGTATATATGTATGTAGAAATTAGAAACGCTAAATAACAAAATGGTGATATATTTAAGTAGTAATGCTTATATATAAGTTTAAATGGTGTATTTTAATTGTGGTGTGCTTATCCTCCGCCTCTATCCTCTATCTTGGAACCCATATTGTATAGAATCTTCATGAAAGAGGTGCTGAATTATATCAATAACATCCTGCCAGAAACAAGACTTACTGTTTTTGCAGAGGACACTAATGTAGTAACGTAAATTTTAATGACTTTAAAGGTAAACAAAATTTTGTAATACCTTGACGAACGGTTTACAGCGAATAATTTAATAATAAATACAAATAACACGAACATTTAAAAGAATATTTAAAACGAGGAGGTAACATTTTTAGGAATCTACATAGATTCAAAACTGACCTGGAAAGACGAATTGGCAACAATGTCGTGTCGTCAGCATGCTATGCTCTAAGAAGCTTAAGAGATTTAGTTGATATTAATCATCTAAAAGAAGTATATTACGCTTCGGTCGAGTCCAAGCTAAGCTACAACATAATGTATTGGGAAAATAGCTATGATTACAAGTATCAAAGAGTATTTGTGCTTCAAAAACGTGCAATCAGAATTAACATCAAAATACCGCATATTTAAAAAAATAATAATTGGGGCGTGATCAACAATCGATTTCGCAGCCAAATATATAGTTTTTTTAATTTTTGTCTGTTTATCTGTTTGTCTGTATGTATGTCCGGGCTAAAGTAAACCAAACAAGTGCGAGTCGGACTCGCACATGAAGCCCGTAGCAGCAAGTATTTCAGTTGATTAAATGAAAGCAAATTGCGGTTTATAACGTATTAAAAAAAAACTACTTGCTAGATCTCGTTCAAACCAATTTTCGTTGTTAGTTTCTATAGTAATGTACGTCATAGTTTTTTTTTAGTTTTATCATTCTCTTATTTTAGAAGTTACAGGGGGAGGGACACTCATTTTACCACTTTGGAAGTGTTTCTCGCGCAAACTATTCAGTTTGTACAATGATATTAGGAACCTCAATATGATTTTTGAAGACCTATCAATAGACACCCCACATGTATGGGTACGATGAAAATTTTTTTTTTGAGTTTCTGTTCTATGTATGGCGACCCCCAAAAATTATTGTTCTTTTTCTATTTTTGTGTAAAAATCTTAATGCGGTTCACAGAATACACCTACTTACCAAGTTTCAGCATTACAGCTCTTATAGTTTCGGTAAAAAGTGGCTGTGACATACGGACGGACAGACAGACAGACATGACGAATCTATAAGGGTTTTTTTGCCATTTGGCTACGGAACCCTAAAAAGTACTGCATGCTACATATTATCACCCCATCATATATCACCTACGGGGGAGGCCCCGTAGGTCATAGCGTGATAATATGTCCTGTGATAGTTTATAAAGTTTATCGCGGGTAAAACCGCGGGGCACAGCTAGTAATATAATGTAACTGTTTTACTGCAAGATTGACTATTTAAATTTAAAGAGTTTCTTTTTAGGAATATTTACTTAGAAGTTTGTAGAAATCTAATTATTATTATTATTATTTATTAAATATTTATGGATTCATACCTTAATAAGCATTATACGTCCTGTATATATAAAACAGCGCCAGTGTTTTACAAAGGTCTTAACTGCAGAGGTACTGAAAGGACACCATTACGCAACACTGGAAGTCTAATACATTACGTCTAGTTTAAAAAACGTATACTTTTACCTGTTTTCAAGTTAACGGGCAAATTCGACTTTTCATCTGACTCTAATGACGTATTTTTTAATTCCTGGAGAGCATTAGAAGGACAACATGAAGTTATATTTTGGTGCAGTTGCAACATTGAAGATTTCATTTCTTCTTTTAGTTGATCTATAGTTAACTTAATTGGAGAAAGTCTTTGAATTTCTTCTTTAATTGAAACGCTTGAGTTTTTCAATGAAACTACACCATCCTGCAATTGTATCATCGACGTTTTCATTTGTTCTTTGAATTGGTCTATATTATTAACCGGAGAATAATTTTGAATTTCTTCTTTCTTTAATACGCATGAAGTGTTAAGTGCAGTTATATCTTGCTGCAATTGTAGCATCGATGATTTCATATCTATTTTCAGTTGGTCAAAGGATAGTTTTGTTTGTTCCTTTAATTGATCTATAGACGACTGCGTTTTTATTCTCGATCGTTCTATAGACGACCTTATTGGTAACAATTTATCCTCCAAGGCGTCTGATATTTTGTATGTAAACTCTTTTCTTATTTCTAGTAGTTCGGTTCTAAGACGTCTGATTTCATCTATTAAATCAGTGAATTCTGACGGAACTGTGGATGAAAGTAAATAACACCATGTAATGTGATACCACTAACTACTAGACCAATAGGATAGTCAATACTATACAGCACCATAACAGTAAAACTAAAATGAAAACACATACCATCCTTCTGGACACACTCCACGGCAGATAGCCCACACAGCAGGAAGCACAAAACGGTATATTTGTACATGTTGATGGCTCCACACGTGATGTTCTACTGGAAACTGCATCAACGAGGCAATATCTCCGGACTTTTATACAAGATATATAACGTAAGTGTGGCAAAATTAGATGTCAATATTTTAAGTAATCAAATTACTTATATTATACACAATAGTACGATGTAGTAATTTTTAATTAAATCAGAAAAAAAAACTCAATACGTCGGTCACCGTAGCCTAGTTGGTAGTGCTCCTGCCTACGAAGCTGGTGGTTCTGGGTTCGAATCCCGGTAAGTGCCAATATTTGTGTGATGAGCACGAATATTTGTTTCTGAGTCATGTTTTCCATTTATATAAGTATGTATATCGTCGCCTGGTACCCATAGTACAAGCTTTGCTTAGATTGGGGCTAGGAAGATCTGTGTGACATTGTAGATATTATTATCCCCTAGATATTATAATTTCGAACATTTAAAAAAAATGTGCCACAATTAAGTTGTACTAGCAATCAGCGTACAAATGTTTAGGTACTATCTGTTCAGTGCAATGTTATTACTTGTACGTACCAATACAATTACATAGTTTATACGAAAAACAGTATTACTACAACAAAGAATGATACTCAATAGAAGAGACTCTAACTGTGTGTGTGTGTGTGTTTGTGTTATAATTACCATATTTTCATTTCACCAAACCCTTACAAAGTTTGTGCACACTATTTCATCTCTTATGTTTGCTGTTGCTGGAGCATTCAAGCAGGCATGCAACATGCAGCGAGCATTATTTTTGTCACGGCTCCGTCGCTGCGGGGTTTGGGCAGGCCCACGCTAGATTATCGTCGCTGATGGTTTAATGCTTACCACCGCAGCTTCGGCTTGCTTTTTTATGACATTTAATTTAATATTGAAAATGCTACCTAGTAACCTTTTATATATTTGTGACCAAAATTCAGTGAAATGTTGTTTCTGTGTGGTGAAAATATGGCAAATAAAGCATTTGGCAAATGAAAAAAGTCCAAAAAAGGCTTTGGCCAAAGGCAAAAAGCTATTTTGTAAATCGGCGAAAAATAGTTCGGTAAAATAATACCTATGACACATGACACTTCCATGATCTTAAAATATGTTAAATAATGCATATAGCAAAAATACGTCGGTGAATAGTTTTCGGTAAAATGAAAATTGATTGAAATAAATCGGAAAGTGATCGGTTCCCATTTAATACGTCTTTAAACGACCAAGGGTTATATAAATATTTTAATAAAACCTCTCTGGTTTTCAAAACAAATGTTGCTGATTAAATGTCTCGCACTATATCACAAATCTTAAATTTTATTCGTTCCAACTTTTTGGTGTACATTATTTAAAAAAAAAATCACATATTAAACGGAACATTGAATATTTAGTCAGTTATTTGTGTTGTACTATATAGATAACAGCTCTTTTTTTATAAAAAGTACGCATATAAATTAAAGCTGGATTGATAAAAAGTTGCACGGTTATTAACAAGAGGCTATCGCCGGTCCAGCGATAGCGAGCTCAGCTGCAGATAATGAGGTTTAAATATTGAGTTTGGGGAAAAAACTATTATTGAGTTATTTGTGTCAACAAACACCGAGTAGCAGCCCCAGGCACACAGAGTAACTAAACACGTCGCCACACGGCGGCGTGTTTTGATCCGCTTTAAATGTTGCTAGGAAGATATTACTGAGATTGTGATCTTTATGTTTTCTTTATGGTCAGATGACTTGGCCAGCTCAAGAAGCCTATTAAAAGAGTTTAATAATTTTGATGTAATGAATACCAGTTACCGTGGCGGTACCAGTTCCATAAAACCTTATAATGTACTCCTATCCGAATTTCAACCATGGCGGCCAATCTCAATAGAGAATAGCCTTATATATATTATAGTGCACAAGTGTGTGTGCAAACATAGGAACACTTTCTATTCCATCACTCACATGATCCGATGGGACCGATGGCTTTACGTGCCCTCCGAGGCATGGAGGTATAATACCGCCATCACCCTGACTTCGGGCTGATGCTGAGAAATTTTTCTTTTTACAGCAAAGTCCCAAAATCACTTTTGGCCCGTGGTTTGGTGACTCACACCCGGGATTTGAACCCAGGACCTCGTTCTCTGCCGGTGAACACGCTACCGCTAGACCAACGATAAATAAAACCCTATAATAGGTAACTCAACTCTGATAGCAGTACAGTAGTTTAAATCTACTTACACTTTGTTTGTTATTTTATTTTTAATTGGTAGGTATTTCTAACTGATAACTTGCAGTATCGGTTTTTTTAACAATAAACATAATTATCGTTAAGACGTATTTTCCAGATTCATATGCAATAATAAAAACAAATATAACATTTACACTAGCTGGGCCCCGCGGTTTTACCCGCGTTAAACTTTATAAATTATTGCCTATATGTTACTCCAGGGTGTCAGCTAACTCCATACCCAATTTTATTAAAATCTCTCCAGCCGTTTAGACGTGAAGAAGTAACAAACATAATAAATAAATAAATAATAAATAAATAAGCCCTTTATTCAGACAATAGGTAAAAAATACAGATATTAAGTTTTTAAAGAAGTACGAAATACAAATAAAAACTTAAAATTATAACTACGGACGGTGTCTTTAGACAATTATAATAATTACATGCTCACTTTTAAATTCTATTATTATTATTTTTTTATTTATTTATAGTATTGTTATTAATATATTCAATTTCCATGCATTATATTCTTCTGTCGTCCTCTGTTTCGTTTCCCGCTTCTTGGGTGCCATACTGTGACCCTTCTGCTCCACTTATCAATGCCTCTCATTGTGTGCCCAGTCCATCTCCATTTTAAAGTCTTTGTTTTAAGTGAAACGTCGGTAACTTTTGTTTCACGTCTTATGTTGATGTTTCGTTTTTTGTCTTTAATTTTGTAACCAAGCATGCTCCTCTCCATGGCGCGTTGGCAGATTTCTATTTTATTAGCATGATTCTTTGTGAGGGCCCAAGTTTGGCATCCGTATGTTTAAACAGGCAAAATGCACGATTCGAATAGCTTAGTCTTTAGTTTTATATCGAAATATTTATTTTTAAAAACCTCTTTCAACGACTAGTAGCGTTTCCATGCGTTTGCTATTCTTCTGTCAACCTCTTTCTCATTTAAATTATTTGTGGAGATTATTTGTCCTAAGTAAAGTCTTCATATGCAATTGGTTTGTAGTTTACGGTGATAGCTACTTTATCTTGGTTGGTCAGAATTTTGGTTTTATTGGCATTCATTGTCAGTCCTACTAGCTGACTTTCAGTGGTTAATTCTACAAGTATTTTCTGTAAGTTTTCAGGTGTCTCTACAAACAGAACCACATCATCCGCAAATCTCAAATGTGTTAGTCTATAACCGTCTAAGAGTATGCCCTGATCGTTCCAATCTAGTTGACGGAAAACCTTTTCTAGAATTGCAGAGAATAACTTGGGTGATATTGGGTCACCTTGTTGGACGCCTTTTTCTGTGCTTATGCTGTCTCCATGCTTTTCTAAACTGATTTTGGCCGTGCTTTTGGAATAAATGTTCCTTATTACTCTTATGTATTTGTTTTCGACACCCTGGTCTTTTAGTGCCTGCCATATTGTGTTGTGCTCAAGAGAGTGGAAAGCTTTGCTATAGTCCACAAAAGCGCAATATAATGGCAAGTTATATTCTGAATATTTTTCTATAACTTGCTTTACGACGTGAATGTGGTCCACAACAGAGTAACCGCTTCTGAATCCTGCTTGTTCAATAGGTTGGTTCTCGTCAAGTACTTTAGTTATTCTTTCTAGTAACACTTTGGCGAAAATTTTGTAGATATTGGACATGAGACTAATTGGTCTGTAGTTGTTTATGTTGTATGGATCTCCCTTTTTGAATAATAATATGATGGTAGATTCTGTCCACTGGGTAGGTATGTATTCCGTTTCCAAAATTTCATTAAATAGTTTCGATAGCAGTTTAGCTAGTATTATCTTGTTGTGACGTAATAGTTTATTTGATATATTATCGGGACCTGGGGATCTATCTATTTTTTGAGATTTTATCGCTTTTTCTACTTCGCTGACTAATATATTAGGTGTTCTTTCATCGTCGCCGTGTACGTCAACTATGGTGGATTCACTGTTTTGGTTTTTATATAAAGCTCTGTAAAACTCTGTTGCTATGTTTATTATTTTTGGTCTTTTTGTATTGCTTTTCCCAGCCTTGTTGTTTTGTCTTGGGATCTACTCTTTACATTCTTTTAATATTGTTTATGCTTTCTTGATACTACCCGTGTTTGCTATAAACTCTTTTATAATTGTTTTTCTGTTAGACTCTTTTTGTTTTCTAATGCTTTTTCGTATTAATTTGCTCAGTTCAGCTATTTTCTTTCGAGTTTCCTTACTTTTATTACCAGAGTTTATAAAGTGTTTACGTTCATTAAGAAGACTAGTGGTTTCTTTGTTCACGTATTTTTTATCGCGTTTTCTTAAGTTCTCTGCCTCCAGTTTTAGTACTTTTTCAATCATGTTGTATTTTTCTTGGATAGTAAATTGTTTTTTGTTTTCATCGTAAGCCAACAACAGTAACTCTTTAATATTATAAGCCGAAGTTTCTAGTTCATTAATACCTATCTCTTTTTGCGGAGCGCTGTATGTTCTTTTTGACCTTTTTTGTCGTACTAGTTTGAATTTAGCTTTAACGATTCTGTGATCCGAGTTAAAGTTGAAGTTTTGTAATAGTCAAATAGTCATTTATTGGTAAGATTTCTTACATGTCATGAAAATAATTATAAAAAAATATTAAATGTCTAAATAATGTCAAAATATGTCAAATAATATACTACAAACTAAATTTGAGTCAAATAAATAATAATTGATCAATAACATAAAAAAATAGGTCACAACATAGTCAGCTAGTCAAAATCATAAATTACATATTATTATTATGTCAAAATATTAGATTTGAAATGTATAAATTCATCAATGGAATAGAACGATTGCTCGATAAGCCACCGTTTCAACAGAGTTTTAAAATTCATTAAGCTTTGGGCACTTGATGCTCACTGGTAGTTTATTATACACTGTGCAGCCCATAACATGAGTAGTTTTGGACGTTTTAGTGAGTGTCCTCGGTACCGACGTCAGCTTATTGCTATGCCGTGTGCAATAGGTGTGTATCTCACTCCGCTTGGTATAAAGATCTATGTTTACCCTAACGTACACTGCAACTTGGTACAGCACTATTGAAGGTAAAGTCATGATAGCCAATTTTTGAAATTGTGGCCATGTGGATACGTCTTGTGGTATATTAACTATTGCCCTTATGGCACGTTTCTGCATTCGGAATGCTCGCTCCCAGTCTGCAGCGCGTCCCCACAGCTCCGCACCATATTGGAGCAGCAAATGCACTGTAGCAAAATAACATGCGCATACCTCTGCCACTGAAACTATTCTACGCAATCGGCCGAGGGCGAAACATGCACTCCCCAATCTTCCGCAAATTTTATCTATATGGTTATCCCACTTGAAACACTTGTCAATCACGAACCCTAAGAATGTAGTTGTTTCAACTTGTGCAATGCTCACTCCACTCATCGATACCGTCAGAGGTCTTTGTGTGACAGTACGAAGTGAATAAAATGAGTTTTTGCTACGTTGAGAACAAGTCCATTGATACGGAACCACTTGCCAAGCTGGGCAGCTGCTTTATTAAGCTTTTTCTCCAAAAGGTCCACCGTCTGCGCTACAACTACGGCCGCGACGTCATCCGCGTACATCAGTATTTCAGCTTCAGTTACGGCGTTCGGCAGATCATTTAGGAGCAACGAAAATAAAATGTTGGAGACCGACGAGCCCTGTGCCACACCTATCATCGACTTTAATGGGTCTGATCTTTCGTTGCCCTCGCAACCCACCACCACTTGTGACCTGTCATGCAACAACTCTGTCAACAGTGCATGTGACGGGCCATCCACTCCATAGTGCTGTAATTTTACAGCAATCACAGCGCGGTCGGCCACGTCAGACGCCTTCGACAAATCACAGCATAACAAAGCCACCTGCTGTTTTTCCTCCTTGGCAGCTAGCACTTGGCGTATAAGTTCACGGGTCAAAGTTGTAGTCGATCTACCTTCTCTGTACGCATGCTGCTTGTCCGTTAGGGCATCTGTAGTCGATAGAAACTTAATTAAGCGGGAACTTAGGCCGTTCTCGAATATCTTTACTATCGTGGGAATAATCGACACTGGCCTATAGTTATCGATACAATCCTTTTTTCCCTTACCTTTAAAAAGTGGTGAAATTTTAGTATGTTTTAATGGTGCCGGAAACTCACCTTCTTTCAAACATAAATTGAAAAAATCGGCAAGGACGGGTGCTAAAGGTATAGCCGCTAACCTGATGAGTTTCATGGACTTACCATAAGTGTCTTTCGACGGCTTAGGTGAGATGCGTGTAACTATGATGTCGTATACCTCATCAGCTTTGAACGGCTAATACACATGTGTCATCAAAACAAGCAGGCTTGTTGGTAAGTACGAAATCTCTTTCATCTTTTGTTATGCCATCGGGTGATATCCAAGTCCATTTACAGCTTTTCTTTTTCTTAAATTTTGTATTTAATATAACAAAGTTATTTTCAAATGCAAATTGGACTAATTTTTCTCCATTTGTGTTTCTTTTCCCGTATGTGTATGGTCCCATGATATTTTCTTCATAGTCTCTACGGCTTCCGACAAGAGCATTAAAATTTCCCATTATTATAAGCATGAGTTTTAATTGTTTCATTTAAATCGCTATAGAACTTCTCCACATCTTTTAGTTTCTCTTTGTTTTTAGGATTAGTAGGCGAGTAAACTTGGATAATGCTCCATTTTTCTTTATGTTCCGGAAGTATGATATTTAATACACAAATTCTATCTGATATCCCAATGATTTCTTCAATGGTTTGCTTATACATATCTCTTACCAAAAATCCCACTCCCCGATGCCCTGGAGTTTCCCCTTTGTAGTAGAGTAAAAATTTTCCGTAATTTTCAATTTTTTCCCTATCTCGTCGAACTTCGCTCAAACCCAAAATGTCCCATTGTACATCGTTTAGTGCGAGTTACAATTCTAGTAGACTTTCTCTTGATTTTAAGGTTCTAGTATTGAGTGTAGTTAGATTAAGGTAGGTATATTTGATTTTTAGAATTTGTTGTTGGAGTTGAAGGGTGTTGGTCGAACTCCCCACGGTGACCAACCGAATTGGGGATATTGATTTTCTCTTGTTTTTTTGATTTTGGTATTTGGTATTTAAATTGATTTCCGGTGTCTGCAGATTCCTATGCTTTTGGTTTATCTTCTTTCTTCGTTGTTTGAGGTCTGGTCATATATGCAAACAAATCTTTTTTATGAAGTTTGGCTGGGGTTGAAATGTTTTCGTCTGTTAATTTTTCATTATTTGGGGTATTCGGTGATGTAGATGTATCGCGGCGTTTTCTCTTTTCGGGTTCCTTTTGCTCTACTACCACCCTATTGTGTTTTATATAAGCTTTATTACCCTTCTCTTTTTCTTCTTTGAGCTTTTGCTGTAACTCTTTGCGTTTAATTATTGTTTCCTTAGAGAAGTCTTCAGTAATATATGTATTTTGCAACATCGAGTTTTTGTTTTTTAGGATTTCGAGCTTTATGTTAAAAGATGTGAACGAAACTAGTATAGGTCTTACTTTACCGGTAGTTTTTTTTTCCCAGTATATGTATTCTGTTTATATCGTATGGTTCTAAACGGTGGACAATTTTTACTAGCACTTTTGTTACAAGTAGGGATAGTTCTGTGTAGTTATTTTCAGATTATATTATACCACGAATAAGTATATTGTTTTTCCTGTTTATATTTTCCAAGTAACAAACTTTTTGCTCCAGCTTAGCGATTTCTAATTTGAGGTTTTTATTTTCTTACAAAAGCAGTTCGATTTTGTCATCGATAATTTTTGTTATATTTTGAGTTACCGCGTTCGTTATTTTGGTAGTTTGTTTACCTAACTCGATTTTCATCATGTTCAGTAATGTGGACATATCATCCGAAATATTTGTGTTCATCTTGTATGTATCAGAAACAAGAGGTTAATTGTAGTCGCGTGGAATGAAGCGTAATATTTTGTTGGTATGGAGTGGTTGATAGCACTGGCCTGATTTGCTTCCTATTGGTCGTAGCTCACTGCTAACTTCGGATTTGTTTATGTTATAAATGTGTAGATTTTTGACAAACTGTTTTGTTTTTATTGTTATTGCTCCCCAAATATATAATAAAATACCTGACAAGTACTTGCCAGTACAAAAATTAAAGTCATTTTGTGGGACCTAGTTCCTTAGTTTAATTATCCATTAGACGTTTTTTTTTAATGATAATTTAATTTAAGTAATACAATAATTGTCTCTATAATTCTATAATATCTAATATACTGTAATTTCTCCATATTTTTTTAACATATTTGAAAATTTTGTATTGGCAAAACATAGCGCACACTGTATAATGATAAATAAATAAATAAATAAAAAAGGTTTTTATTCACGTAGACTTAAAAAAAGCGCTTGTAAATAGTCAGAACATGTTTGTAGTAATATAGTTGTATACATTAGATATTATTTCTAGTAACATAGATATTTAGGTACATCTCGTATGAAAACATTTATAAAATTAATTTTATTACAGAAATGATATTTAGCTAGCTCGTATCAAGTTATTGTCAAGAGATTATTTTTAATTATCTAATTTAAGTCTAATATTTTTAATAAATATTGTCAATGGTTCTGTCTATATTAAAGGTATTATTATTATGACGGACCTTGTGTTAATAACGACGGTCGCGCTTTAATGCTACCACCGGATCCAATGCGCCCCAACTGAGAAAACCCAGCGAAACAAACTCAGTAGGTTCATCTACTACCGATTTCAACACGACCCAGTTGAGACGGTCCGGCGAAACATACTCAAGCGGGCATGAACACGGGATTTGGTCCAATTAGAGCAATTATTTAGTAGGCAAACACAATATATGCTCGATCGGTTGTCTGAATGCTTATTATTTTAGATTATATTTAGGTATACAAAAGAAAAACTTCGAAACAATAACATTATTCATTTTGAGACAGAGTCAATAATTTTAAATTAAGTATATGATAGCAATCATTTACAGATAGTTCACGTAACACAGCAGATCAGTCATGTCTATATGGCTACAAGATCTCCAGCGAGCAATGTGCAGGTAGGAAGTGAGAGCCAGACGTCTTTGTCATCGATGTACTCTTTAGTGGTGTAATAACCCCTAGCCATAAGTATACGTTTAATATGTGTATTAAAACTTATGTCAGGCAGATCAGTAATTTGAGCAGGAAGCTTGTTATAAAACCTTATATAATTTCCTAAAAATGATTTATTAGTTTTGCTTACTCTAAAGCCTGGCATGGCTAGTTTGTTTTTATTCCTAGTATTTATATTATGCAGTTCACTTTTCTTTTTATAATTATGAATATTTTTCTAACAAACATTATATTCTGATATATATATTCCGATGGTACAGTAAGTATATTTATTTCTTTAAACAAATTTCGCAAAGAATCGCGACTGCCTAAACCATAAATGGCTCTGACTGCTCTTTTCTGCAATACAAAATAGTACCTATGTCAGCCGCCGAACCCCACAGCAGAATGCCATACGACATAATGCTATGAAAGTACGCGAAATACACTAATCTAGCAGTTTGTTCATCTGACAATTGCCTTATTTTCCAGACAGCATAGGAAGCCGAACTTAATTTACCTGCTAACTTTTCAATCTGAGGACCCAATCGCAATTTTGAATCAAGTTTCAATCCTAAAAATACGGTCGATGGCACTAAATCTAATATTTTCGCATTAAGTGCAACTGTTGGTACAATTTGAGTCACATTCGGCAATGAGAACCTGATGCATTTAGTTTTCCCTACATTTAACAAGAGATTATTTGCCGAAAACAATTCTGATATAAAGCTGAGTGTTTTATTATGCTCAATAAGATCTTTATCCTTTCTATTTACTTTAAATATGAGCGACGTATCATCAGCGAACAAAACTATGTCTGATACTTTCTCTACCAGATAAGGGAGATCATTTATATAAACTAGAAATAAAAATGGGCCCAATATAGATCCTTGGGGCACCCCCATTTTCACAGGATGACGTGCCGAAGTGACACCGCCTGTCGAAACCATCTGTTGTCGCCCCGATAAATAGGACATCACAAGATCAAGAGATGTGCCAGATATTCCATAGTACTTCAGTTTAACAACGAGCGTACGATGATCAACGCAATCGAAAGCCTTAGAGAGATCACAGAAAACTCCCAGCGCATCCTGTGATCTCTCCCAAGCCTCCAATATTGACCTAATTAATGTGCAACCTGCATCCTGAGTAGAGCGGCCCCTTGTAAACCCGAACTGCTTGTTATGCAATATCTCATTCACGTTAAAGTGCGACAACATTTGGCTGAGCATCAGCTTTTCAAATATTTTACTTAAAGCTGGCAGTATTGAGATAGGCCTATAATACGTGGCATTTTTTGAACAACCTGCCTTGAAAATGGGTATTATCTTACTTATTTTCATTAAATCGGGAAAGACACCATCACTTATACAGCCATTGAAGATGGCTGCAAGGATTGTAGCAATGTTTAGTATGATTGATTCAATTGCTTTAACAGACAGTCCCCACAAATCTTCTGTGCCTTTCCTTTTAATACTCTTAAAAGCTTTTATAATATCATCACTTGTTACGGATTTAAAACTTAAGTTAGGCACAGTTTGTTTTACGCTTTGATTTAAAAAGAGTTCAGCCACATCTGGTGATGATGCGAGACACTTAGTAATATCCACGGGTATATTTGCAAAAAAAGCAGCTAAAAAATTGGCAATGGTAAGCTTGTCTGAAACCAGTTCATCACCAATATTCAATACTAATGTTTGATCTCTTGATCTACTTTTACCAGTTTCAGTATTAATTATTTGCCAAGCTGATTTTATTTTATTATCAGATTTTAGAAATTTTATCTCTTATATATAAAGATTTAGCTTGAATGCAAACCTTTTTTAAAAAAAATTGAATAATTTCTAACATAATTAATAAAATTGACATCAGGGTTATAGGACCTTCTGTCATACAACTCATATAAAAAATCTCTACTCAGTCTAATGCCTTGAGTTGCCCAAGAACAAAATTTTATCTTATTACTGTCAACCGTTATGTTTTTTATTTTACAAGCTTTATTAAATTCTTTGCAAATACAGTGGAATAATGTAGTGTACATATCGTTAGGGTTACTTTTGTTTGGCAATAGATGGCACAAACTATTTTCCAGGTTGTTACTGAACTTTCCCAAATTAGATTTTGTTAAAGGTCTAAAACTAATTTTTTGTTTATTTATATTTATCTCATTTTTCATCTTTACTATTTGGCATTTATGGTCAGAGCGAACACCAGCCACCAAACACTTCTCAGAGACATCAAAGTTGGTAATTACGTTATCAATGCAAGTAGCAGATGTGGGTGTGACTCTCGTGGCCTCAGAGAACAAGCATTTAAGGTTAAAGGACCGAAATACAGATAGAAATATGTTTATTTCAGGTGAATCTGCTAAAATGTTCATATTAAAATCACCACATACATGTTTTAACGTAAGATCTTTGTACACCTATGTTTGACAAATATATAATTTTGAATTTGCATATTATTACATATTATTATGTCCGAATTTCATTCAAATCCATTCCGGCGTTTTGTGTGACTGAGTGACGATCATCGAAAACTCCAATCACTTCGTCTAACGACAATGGCGACTTCAGACTTCATAAGCTCAATCATAGCGAATTAGTAGTAGGTATATCATCATTCATGTCAGCCAAAGTACGTCCACTGCTGGAATAAAAACCTCCCAAAGAATGGAGGGGATATGCCACAATCGCCACGCTTGGCAGACGGGTTAGCGATGTCAGTAAGATAATATTTCACAGAAAAATGCTGCTGTTCCTGGTATTTATCTTCCCGGTACACAAAACACAGGTACAGTTTCCTGTTCACAAAAGAGGAAACTATATTATAACGGTTCGATTGCGTGGACATGTTCAACTATAAGAAATATCTGAAAATATAAATGTAAGAATTAATTTAAAAGGTAATTGCTTTAAGCCGTCTTTGCAATACGGCCCGTCTGCGGGTACATTATACGAGCTAATAACTATGTGATATTGGCTCCTCTAATATACCTGCAGACACGTCATTACGTACTACATTAGTACAGTCTGGCCGAGAATATGTACATCTGCACGTACGTGATACAACGTGCTACATGAATAGTGTGCATCCGATCAACTTACCCAAGAAATTCGACGTCGGGCGACATCCGGCGTATATGAAACATCGATATTGATGATTATTGAAAGACTAATATTTGAATGAAAAGTAATTGAGGCAAAAGAGGTGTGCAAAGATCGCGACAAATAGAAATCCGTTGTCTCTGCCTACCCCTCTGGGAAACAGGCGAGAGTCTATACCTATATGTAATTTAACTATAAATAAATGTTGATAATTAAACTTCAACATAATTTCTTTGACAATAACTTAATACAAGCTAGCTAAATATAATTACTATTATAAAATAAATGTTATAAATGTTTTCATACAATCCGTGTACTAAAATATCTATGTAACTAGAAATAATAATGTATACAACTATATTACTACAAACATGTTGTGACTATTTACAAGCGCTTTGTTAAAGTCTACGTGAATTAAAATCTTTTTTATTTAATTTTATGTATCTAAGTAATATTTGAATTGATTTGAAACATAATGTTTCGTTAAATAAGTTAATTATATTTACTTTATGTAAGAGCTTTTTTTGTGCATTTACAAGAAGACGTAATAATCAAATCGTCCGTTCCGACAGCCTATATATGGCCTATAAGCACTACTGTTAGTTTGCAATGTGGACAGTACAAGAAAAAATAAAACTTAAAAGGGCTTATTAGAGGCTCAATTTAGTTTTGAAGGAAATGAATATTCACAAATGATGGTTTAAGAGTAAGTAGCGCCAATATTAATAACGTATTGAATTATTTTGAAATAAGCAGTTCGCGTTTCATGATCTCTAGACTACACAGACAATATGTAGTAAAAATATTAGACTTAAACTTGATAATTAAACATAATCTCTTAACAATAACTTGATACGAGCTAGCTAATTATCAATGCTATAATAAAATAAATTTTTATAAATGTTTTCATACAATGTTTACCTAAATATCTATGTTACTAGAAATAATAATGTATACAACTATATTACTACAAACATGTTCTGACTATTTACAAGCGCTTTTTTAAAGTCTACGTGAATAAAAACCTTATTTTATTTTATTTTATTTATTTCACACAGACAACAGCTACTCAAATAACAGCCATGTATATGTATTATATTGTTAACTAGCTATGCCCCGCGGTTCTTCCCGCGTCATGCGTTTATAAATTATAGCCTATGTGTTAATCCAGGGTGTCAGCTAACTCCATACCAAATTTTATTAACATTGCTCCAGCTGAGACGTCAAGAAGTAACAAACATACACACTCACATAGTCACAAAATTTCGTATTTATAATATTAGTGTGAATGATATTAATTACCTATGAGCCCAATTAAGTTCCCTGGTCATGTCCAAACTGATATTTGCATAATGTAATAAATCTGTATATGTAGGTAACAATTATACATTTATACGACTCTGTTACACTTATACATTTATTTCGACGCTAGAACAGTTCTATTATCTAGTGCAATAAGTGTGTATAATCTGTCGACACCTTTTTTAACATTATTCTCCAGAACAAAGGGCCTAGTAGGTAACCGCTAGGTGTTGCCACATAAATAATCAATATTATTGTTTAATAGCTTTTATTTAAACAAATACTATCCAACCTAAGAATAATTCATTTTATATGAGATTTTCCATGGCACATTTTTGTCAAAGAAATCATAATTACCAGTGCCTTTTGACTCTAGTTTCATATTTTACTCTCAGACTTTCTAGATTTTTAATTTTTTTTTATATCAAAGGGCGACAAACGAGCAAGTGGGTCACCTGATGGTAAGTGATCACCGCCTCCCATGGACACTCGCAACACCAGAGGTGTCGCGGGTGCGTTGCCAGCCTTTAAAAGTCAGCAAACAAGTGTTGCTGACCCTTTTTCCCACCCCAATGAGCTCTGGCGACCTTAATCACACTCGGAAACACAACATTAAAATTATTAATGTTATTATTAAGGAGTGTCTTATATAAGGTACTTCCCCAGTCGGGCTGCTCTTTGAGTGAATAAACGCTATGCCCTACCTCTTCTAACAGAGGCTTTATTATAAGACTTTCTTAGACATTAGAAAGTACTCTAGAAGTATCGTGAGAGTGTCATGTAGTTTGCCGTCACAACATACTTACGAGTCAGTCTTACCCCCAAACGCACCCTAATTGATGCTTTACATTATAGCTTCTATTTGTTCTTTCTGAATAAAGTCTTTTGATATTTGAAGATTATAATAATGTCCTCCCGACCGAATTTTAAGCCACGGCCAGTCCCAAATGGAGACTAGCCAATTGCGCAGGACATATTATACTGCACAAGTGTGTGCGTAAACACAGGGGCACTCTCTATTCCATCACTCTCATGATCCGATGGATCGACTAGTGACACGACCGGAAAGAGGTTAGGTACAGGACCGACGTCTTTACGTGCTCTCCGAGGTATGGGGGTGTAATATTTCCAACTCCAGACTTCGGGCTGATACTGAGAAATTTCTTTTTACGGAAAAAGCAATTTTTGGCCTGACCCGGGATTTGAACCCAGGACCTCATTATCTGTGGTAAAACACGCTATCGGTACACCAACGAGGCAGTACGAATATAAAGATGGACACATAAGTAGATTTCATTTTACACATGGTTTACTAAAGTAGCACCCTCACTATTTGTGTTACACGTTGCATAAATATGAATGAAGGTCTATAAGAAACCCCGGCTCTTTGTTAGAGTTCAAAGTAAGGTCTTAATTAAGCAAGCACCAAGTAATTGTGCGCGCCTGTTTGAGACGGCTCTGCTTTTATATTATTATCTGAGATTATATTAACACGCGGAGCACTACTCTCACAAAGTTTCAGATGTAATCAACTAATTCTTCTCTCTGTTGGAACAAATGATAGAATTATTGTGTTAATGTTTGAAGGTAGATATGTGAGTGCACTGAACTTCGTACAATTACATTTTTCTATGATAATTTTTTAAATTTATGAATGTTATTCTCGTACTTATTGGGGCGCAAAGAAATATAAATTTAGATTTCCAAATACAAATGTTAAATTGAATATGGAATTTGCCCTCTTTCTGAGTCGATTCTAGTTTGAAGTTAGTCTGCCTTACATTAATGGCAACTTGAATCCAATTCTTCAATTCTTATAACACATTCAGAATCATCGCTGATTCCAAACAACACAGGCATTTTTTCTTGGAAATTCATTTGATTATGATATATTCAAAACACAATACTGAAAAAATGGAATTACATTGAGTTTTACATTATTGATAACTTATTATTACACATTTTACCAGTAGATGTCTCGTAACATAACATGTAACCACGTTGTAGCGAGTTCTTTCACATCTGTTACGAATTCCGAATGCTAAAATAATGGTGTCAGAATGAAGTGTAATCTGTCTATGACAAACGTGTTCCTGACTTTCACTTTATTCATATAAAAATAAAATGAAACATAATTTACCCAAATTATTATTCTTTATTTTGTTAAGTGCTTCGTAAGAATCTCTTACATTTGTGATAGCAAACGATGCAGTGATTTGTACTTTTGTATAACCGTAGTAGTTTGTTTTATATTTTGAGTAGAATAATGGATATTTGGTATTATTTCCCAAAGGACTCAGCAGAACCCACCAACAGAAGCTGACACTATCACGATGAAAGTTACTCATATATTCCAATAATGAGTTTAGTAATAATTCTGTATTTTTACTACTTAGAAGTCTGTATTATTACAGAAAATATAAACATCCGACAATACGTTTTTTTAATAGTCTATACATACCCTTGCAATTTACGGACAGAAACTTGATATAACTTTAGGTAAATGACATAATTATTCAATTGTTAGAGTATCGTAATAGCTAAAATATTAGTGCATTTTATTTCTATTCAGCTTTTGACAGACAAATATGAGACCGTAATAATTATAATAATGTTTAATTGTAATTGTAATTCAATATGCTCTTCCATTTATTTTTTAAATCACACAACGTTGCTATTTTCTAGTGAAAAATGAACATCCAATGACATGTCCATGTACATGTTGCTAAAAAGTGCACAACGTATTGACGGACAGATTAACAAGAAACCCAACTCGTTACAACACATTGTATGTATTTGCCTACTCGTTCACACTGCACATACACGAGTACGTGAGTCGTACGTGGAAGCTACGTGGTCAGTTCAAAAGTTTAGTAATGATAATATGAGTCAATCTAAGTCGGGACGTAGACCTAAAGAAAGGTTGTCAAAATGTTCTTTGAAAAAGGAAATGTGTGCTCTTTTATACTTTTGTTAAGAACATAATAAGGATAAAGTTGTCCTTGTCCAATTATTCACCTCTTAAAAAAAAAAGACAACGTCCACAGTAGTGATTCTAACCCCTGTGTCGCGGGGTACTTTGCAAACACATAATAGACGGACACAAATTACATCCAGACTCCTATCAACTATTTATGGGTCACACAAATAGATGTCCGGGGCGGAAATGGAACCCGGGACACGAAGCGGCGAGGCGACTATCTTAGCCGCTGCGCCACACGTCATTGTAACATATCAACAAGGAGCCTAGCTTTTTATACTGGTGGCATTATAGATCACATGTGTGTACAAGTACAGATGCATTCTCGTAATCCGATTAGAATATATCGCTCCTTGAATACAAAAGGGACACAAATCGAAATCCATAAATTTTACAGGACAGCCATCTAGCCAAAACAAATTTTTGAAACTGTTTTTTTATAATATTTCATATATTTATTAATTAAATATAAGATGTTAACATATCATTATATGCGTATTTTTAAGCTCTATCTATCTACAATATAAACTTTGTAATAGCTGTTACCTATTAAGAAAAAAAAGCATAAAAGTCCCCTTTGCATTCAAAATTTGAACCAATATTATAAAAAATATGTCAGAAATTAAACACAGTTTTGCAAATAAAAATGGTTTATTGTACCTTTTTGGTAAAAAACCGTATCAAAAAGTTTGTATTCAAGGAGCGATATGGCAAAGAATAAAAAGACTACTCGGAAGGCTGCTGGCTCTACCTGCTCTTTTTCTATGCAATAAAAAATAATGACACTGTTGAGTCCCAACCGAGTGTGGAACCCTGCCATTATTATTTGCTGTTGAACACCGCTACACATAGTACACCAGCAATAGATACACATATAAATTATTATCTCAAGTTTTCCTACAAACTTCTTTATCTAAAATGCGTGTATGTACTGTATCTTCAGTTGAGCATAGCTAGGGAGTATTTGCAGTAGCAGATACAGCTCCAGGAAGTGGAAGCGGCTGTCACCGGCGGAAGTGACGCGTGTTGCGTGCCAGCCGAGTTGAGGACAGCTTCGTGCTGATACCGAGATCGGGTACTATGCACCTTGCTGTTTTATCTTTGCGTGTGTATGCAATTCTTAACTAATAAGGTTGTATGCGTTTCATCAGTAAGTAGTTTTTTTCTATAATATGTCAATTGTGTAATACGATATAGACGATCACCGTAGCCTAGTTGGTAGTGCTCCTGCCTACGAAGCTGGTGGTCCTGGGTTCGAATCCCGGTAAGTGCCAATATTTGTGTGATGAGCACGAATATTTGTTTCTGAGTCACTGATGTTTTCTATGTATTTAAGTATTTACATATCTATATAAGTATGTATATCGTCGCCTAGTACTCATAGTACAAGCTTTGCTTAGTTTGGGGCTAGGATGATCTGTGTGACATTGTCCCTATATATTATTATTATAATTACAGAATGATAGTAATAGTATTAACTAGAGATACGGTTAAAATCCCGAATACATACGAATTGATGCACTAAAAGTTAAGCGCACCGAATTTTAGGGCCTTACAAAGTTTGCTTCACAATTTGGCACTAAGCAAATTGTAGGTAATTGAAAATAAAGAGTGGGCACGGGTGTTATCAGCAAACAAGAATCAAACCGGCAAAATAGCAAACAAAATAGTTGGTAAATTGGCTCGAGCCATTCAGCACCCCATTACTACAATTAACAATACAAACAATGTTTATTTTATACAAAGTGAATTAATCAATATAAAATTAAATTATTGTTTTCCGTCTGATAAATGAGTATTATGGTTCATTTGAAAGTTAAATTTCCTAATAACATAACTTCATGATACTTAAATAGTAAGCAAAACGAATAAAACAAAAAAATACCAAACAAATAACGGAAGTTTGTTTGTAATTTATTTATATTCTTTTGCAGATAAACATTTTTGCAAAGAAATAGGTACTTGGTATGCCACGAGGTGAAGCTTGTCCGTAGTAATACTTAAACGTTGAAATAATCGACCCAAACAACTCAACTTCATAAATATTACACTTAATGGAGGTAATCTTTAAAACAGGCTTTACTGCTCTAGCAAATCTGCCGCCGGAAGCGACTGTGGCGCCCTCTCGATGACGGAAGCGCGCGGATTACCAAGCGGAAGTAGCGCGACGCCTCAATATCCGGAAAGCTCTTAATTTCCAAAGCTCTATTCCACGAAGGCTGTATACCAGTAAAATCATTTTCATGTAAAAGTAAAGCCAAGCCCTGATCCTTTTCTTGAAAAGGCTATTAGAACCTAATAATAAATTAGATCTTTTAACTCAATAAACAGAAGCTCTCTATTGATTTTTAATTTAATTTTATAGGTAAAATTGACTTACGGAAATAAATAAAGATCGCATTCAAAATACATATAATTATCAACCTGATATAGTGCACTGCTGGACAAAGGCCTCCCCTAAAGGTTGATATAATATAATAACGTTGCCATTTAGAAGAGTTTGCCGTAGTGACCGCGCCGGGCATGCGAGTTGGCAGCCGCAGTGAGGTGGTAGCTAGTACACAGGTGACGCTACTAGCCGACCACCTGGTGTATCCTTTAGTTGCTCTGTTAGGGAACTGTATGTATATATATATGTTTTTTTATGTTATATATCTATATATTGTGTGTATATATATAATATTCGTACCTAGGTAGGTACATATATATGTAAATTTATATAAGTAGATGCACTGCCAACTACCACTTTATCTCCCTGCATTGCTTTGGATGTCTGGAAGTGATTGCTATATTAGTGATAAGACCGCCGTTTGTACCATATTATATAAGTTTACAGATGTGATAATGTTATGCTTCGATTTGGTGCAATAAAGTGTTATCTATCTATTCTTTTTGGACCGGGAACCGGGTAAAATACAGCACACAATACACATATACAGCTTTAATACGAAAAAGCCTATCTTGAGAAACTTATAAGTATATCTTGTAATAGTTTAGTTAGACTACACTACATGAATGACATTGTTATGCACAGATATAACCTGCATTTATATGTTTCAGCGGATCATTTCAAGTGGACTATTTTGCAACCCTCTACTCAGACGAACCCGCTGAGTCTTATTCGCCGGGGCTTTTCAGTTGGGGTGTATTAGGCCCGGTGATAGCATTAAAGCGTTACTGTTGTCATACATTATAAGTCAACCATGATTTTATATTTATATTGTACATATTGTGATATTGGCTGATGATGATTGTACATGTATTATTAATATTTTTATTTTAATATCAAAGGACAATGTCACACAGATCATCCTAACCCCAAACTAAGCAAAGCTTGTACTATGGGTACCAGGCGACGATATACATACTTATATAGAAAGATAAATACTTAAATACATAGAAAACATCAATGACTCAGAAACAAATGTTCGTGCTCATCACACAAATATTTGCACTTACCGGGATTCGAACCCAGGACCACCAGCTTCGTAGGCAGGAGCACTACCAACTAGGCTACGGTGACCGTCAAATTTACTATAATACTATATAATTCACCTCAACAATAACAGAACTATTTAAGACACGAAATGATAAAATATTTCTAAAATTACATATATTGCCTATTAGTATTTTAATTTATAAATAACAATTTTGACAATGAAACAAAATGATCACTGTCATACATTAAATCACAATTGTAAATTATTAAACACAAATCACAAATCCAACTAAAATGAATTATGTATGGTTTTGAAATTCAAATTTGTTTATTCTTTGTTATGTTTTTACCCTACCGTGCAGTGTAATGTGGCAGCTACTGATAAACACTGCCTGTTTCAGTAGGAACCTTTTTATAAAATAAATTACTATATTACAAGCTTAAATACATATTTTTGAATGTTTTGACTTAGAGTAACACTTTTGTCACTTAAATGATCAGAACTGTTGTAATATTTTCTATTACTTTTAGTGGCAGTCATCTTGAATATTGCTCACAGATCTGGAATCCAAAGTATGACATTTACATAAACCGCATCGAAGAATTCAAAAGAAATTCTTGAAGTACATCCAGTTTCGATCTAAAACTTACTTACCTAAATATGTGAACAAAGGAAAATAGCTCGCCTAGTATTTCTGTTCCATCTCGTGGATGGTGGAACTGACTCCTAGGAACTGATAAATGAAGTTGGACTATGTGTATCTTTTGCTAGGTTAAGTCAACATAATCAATTAATTAGTTAATATGTCATACAGGCAAAATATCTACATTATAAAGATAAGCTAGTCATTCAATGCAATGTCGGAGGGTTAATGTTGATTTATTTACAGCCAATATTAAAAAACCGGCCAAGTGCGAGTCGGACTCGCCAATGAAGGGCAGCAAGTATTTAAGTTGATTAAATGAAAGCAAATTGCGGTTTACCTACGATTTATGACGTATTAAAAAAAACTACTTGCTAGATCTCGTTCAAAACAATTTTCGTTGTTAGTTTGCATGGTAATTGTACAAAATCATATATTTTTTTTAGTTTTATCATTCTCTTATTTTTACAGTTACAGGGGTGTGGGAGGGGGGGCACTCATTTTACCACTTTAGAAGTGTCTCTTGCGCAAACCATTCAGTTTAGAAAAAAATGGTATTAGAAACCTCAATATCATTTTTGAATACCTAACCCCACACATGCATGAGTACGATGAAAAAAAATTTTTTTAGTTTATGTTTTATGTATGGGGACCTCCCAAAATTATTGTTCTGTTTCTATTTTTGTGTAAAAATCTTAATGCGGTTCATCGAATACATCTACTTACCAAGTTTCAACATTACAGCTCTTATAGTTTTGGAAAAAAGTGGCTGTGACATACGGACGGACAGACAAACAGACATGACGAATCTATAAGGGTTCCGTTTTTTGCCATTTGACTACGGAACCCTAAGAAGTAAAAATCAAACTAGTAACCAATAATTTTTAAATTAAAAACTAAGCTTTACAGCTTCTTCTATTTTAATTCCCACTACTGTTTTTTTTCATTCTTGTCTACTGCTTATGTTTGTTCTATTCCCGCTTCTATCTGTGTAATTGGGCTTATTCAACTATTAATTGTTTTATCAGTCACCTATCTGTAAGTCTTATGAAATAGAATATATTAAAAATCTTTTTTTTTTAATTTATTTATTAATAATTATTTGACATAATTGGGAAGTTTGTAGTAAAATATTATACATTGCTTCTTAAAAGACTTACTTATTTTCGGAAACGGGTATTATGTAACGTAAGATTATGCTTATATCTGGTATTTATTCTATGGGTATCATTACTTTTAAAGAAGGAATATTGTATGCACATGGACTAGATATTCATATACATATATACTGATATGATACAGTAAGGATGTTGACCTATTTAATATATTATAGTACATAAAAGTCAGCCAATGAAACAGGCTATGGGACAGAAAAAGGGAGGACTGAAGCAATTCAGTAATGACGGCTTGCCGCTCCATCAGATTCCTCGATTATAAGAAGAAAATCTCAATAACAAGTTTTGGCCCTATCCGAGATTTCATCTCGGGCCTATAAATGCGGTCAAAGTTATCGAATATACATAAATAATCCAAGCTACCAGTTAACATTTTTGCTTATTTGCAATCTTCACCATGCTATGTGCAAGGTGAATAATATAAATCGTTTTTTTTTATTTTCGTCTACTTGGCGGGCCACTACCGTGTTGCGAGGCGCCACTTAACAGGTTTTTATTTGACGTCATTTGTATAAAGGAAAGGTTTGCAAATGAGCGGGTAATGAGAAAAGTAAAAAGTGAAAGGGGATGGTAAGGGCTCTGTTAGCGCTGTAATGACTTGATTGCGGATCGTTTGCACCTTTATTGGGACGTTATGGGTCTGAGCAACGAACATATTAGTAATGGGCTGTTAGAAAGCAATAGACGTGTATTATTGATCGGTTTGGTGTTACATTAGCGTCTCGAATTAGTATAAAACTTTGAGTAAAAAATATAGAACCTACTTTTAATAACCGAAATTATTTAAGCGAATAGGTTATTATAATTACAGTTGTATAACATTTTGAAAGAATATGACGATTCTTTCGCAAGGGCAAGTTGCAGACGAAAGTACTTAATTAAGACTCTTTGTAAATGTTATGTTTAAGTAGTATTTATCTTTCTCATATTAATGTAAGTATTAACAGACTAGGCTTGCATCCATGACACTAGGTTCCATAGCTTAAGCACCACTAGATTCAATAGCTTTCGAAAAATTTGTATGACGCCGTAAATAGTTGTTTTGAGTCTGGATGTACTTATTGGATGTGGCCGTCAATTATAGAGGTATATTTGTGATGCAGGAATTAATTACACTAATGTTATTTTAGGATTAGTTCTGTGGTTTTTGACTTTGTTCATTACAAATATAGGTACAAAAAGAACCAGAACTTTGGTCTTTATACTTTTTATTGAGTATGTTACAAGTTCAGCCTCGCTATCTCAAGTAGGTATGCAAAGCGGCAGTAACTTTAAAAAATGTTATTCACTTTTCGTGTGTAAGGCTCCATATATCACTGAATTAATTCCCCGGAGAACTGGTGACGTATGCACTTGGATGATAAGCTCGCTTTGAAATGCACCAACATTTTTATTTCCCTTTGAGATAACTAGTTACATAGGTAAGTTTAAACGATTCGTGCGGCAAATACCGGTGATATTTTGCACTTCTATTGGATAAGGACTTACTGATGCAGACAGAATGATCTTAAACTCTGATTTATGCCATCCTGGCGATAAACTTAGTTACGATTTCAGGTATTTCACAGAATTTAACTGAGAATCGGTGATTCTCAATTGTTACATTATTGATATTGCGGACTTTAGAGACGGTATAATATAGATATACATATCTTAAGTCAAGTACAGACGCCAGCACATCAAGCTACCCCAATCTGTAAAATTCACGCAATTGACAGTGAACCATAAGGTTCACTGTCAATTGCGTGAAATTTCAACTTTATCACATAAGCATAAGCTTATGTGATAAAGTTGAAATAAATTTGACAGATTGGGGTAGCTGGATGTGCTGGCGTCTGTACATTACGGAACAACGGAAAATAGTCACACAGATAGTTTGTATTGTCAGCCCATCGTTAAGATAAGACTAATAGGGGTCCAATTTATTTATTTTTTATATTATATTTTTTTTATTAAGATAGTTAATTTTATATTAAAGCTACATTTTTCTAACCATTAACATAAATAAGTGCCGTAAGACAAATCCAAATGCACAATTTTGTTAGGCGTCACAGTAAGCATGTCGTATCATAAAAGCAGTAAATATGTATATAAAATGTTAATCTTGAAAACTATAAAATTTGTGACTAAATACTACAAAAGTTATAATCTTCATTTTAATTCAATCTAGTGAATATAAATATATAATTAATCAATTGTAATATAAAATTCTTTTCATGCAAATCATCATCATCATTAACCAAAAAGATTAACATCATGTCAGTCAGATGACATACGCTGCTGGACAACGTTCCCCAAAGATCTCCACAGAGGCCACCCTTGCGCTGCCCGCATCCAGCGGTTTATAGCAGCCCTCACAAGATTACCAATGATCTTCCCGGTGTTTTGACTTCCTGCATTGTTATTTATAAAAAAAGGAATTAAAAACTTGAGAGGTGTCAAGGGACACCCGGATGGAACGAAGTTATTTCTTATTATTTATTATGTACAAAAAACCTGTATACACTCAACAAAAATAATCGTCGCGACACCACACTGTTCAATGCGAAATAGAAATGAAAATATCTGGCTTGCTTTCTATAAGAGAGAGAGAGAGAGAGACAGACAGAGAAACATGCGCACGCCGCACAGCTGAAAAAAGTGTCGTGACAACTTTTCGTAAGATTTTTTTCCGTCTAGCCCTCTTTCACAACGCGCGATAAGGAACTTCGTTCCAATAAATATATTTATCAATAGAAATGATGTTTAGCACACAGCTAACCATTGAACTTGGTTTTATATTAGATGAAATAGTAAATACACACATCAACACAATCTAGGGATATTGAACATTTCATTGATTATCTAGAAAACTATAAACATTTTGTTATGACTTAAATGGAAGAATTAAAGATAATTTCATGGCCGATATTTAAACATTAACAACACGATGCGATTTTGTTTTTCTAATTAATAAAAGTCTTAAATTAATTAAGCCATAGAAAATTACTGAGTGAACAAAAACATTTTATTCTTATAAAATTATTCAATCGAATTAAATGAATAAAAATCTTACCAAATCTGATAATCAGTAATCGGTATTTCCTCCTCTAACATTAATCACACAGCGGCAACGATTTTCCATACTTAAAATTAAGGTGTCAATGTCTTGCTGGGGTATGCAGTCCCAAGTTCTTTTTAAATGTTCGAAAAGTTGTTCTTCTGTTGTCAAGTTGGGCGGAAAATCCCTCAATGCTCTTCGCTGTAACATGTCCCAGGCGTGTTCAATTGGGTTTAAGTCTGGCGACTGTGGAGGCCAATCTAATACCTGAACATCGTGTTCTCGAAGGGCGGCCCTCACCAGCCGCGCTGTATGGGAAGGTGCATTGTCATGCATGAGCTGAAATTCTTGCCCCGTTAGGGCCCTGAGCGGGACAATGACACGTTCTACTACCTCCTCACGGTATCTATGGGCAGTCATGCTGCCCTGAATCCAAATGAGTTGGGTTCGTCCGCCGATTCGTATTCCTGCCCACACCATAATTGTCCCGCCTTGGTAAGAGTGGACCTCCTGTGGATGTCGGAGACGGCTGACCCTGCCTGGAGTTCTCCAAACGCGTGTTCGTCTCGAATCTGGATGAAATCCATAGCGGGACTCATCAGTGAACAGCACCAATGACCATTGTTGATCACTCCATGTCAAATGTTCTTGAGCCCATAAAAGTCGCCTACCGCGATTGCCACGTCGCAGCGCTGGGACTCGTAGCGGTCTGCGAGCATGAAGACCAACTTCATGCAGCCTCCTTCGCACGGTTTGGTCGCTCACCAGCAGCTGCTGACCCTCCTGGAGCCTTTGCACTAGTTGCATCGCTGTGATATTGGGTAGTCTTCTGGCGGTCATTTGGAGAAATCGATCCTGTCTCTGAGTGGTAACACGATATCTACCTGTGTGCCGTTCTGCCACATCTCCAGTAGCGCGATAACGTGACCACAGCCTGGATACCACATTTTGGCTTGTGCCCAGAGACTCAGCAACGACGCGTTGAATAGCACCGTTTTGTAACATGCCAACTGCCCGTAACATTTCATCTCGACTCAAATGATGGCGTGGCATGACGCTAAAAAGCTTACACAACCAATTGAGAAAAGAAAATAAAACAATTTATCAGGTTTTCTTCAATTAACACGCAAAAAAAAATTTTAATGCAACTTCTTGAAATTAGATACAACTCAAGATTGCGCTGTGCTTTGCGTGTTTTCATTTGTTTCTCATTTTAATTTTTAAATTTTGAATAAAGAATAGACAAGGTTTAAATCTGTAAATAAACTTTTTAAGGAAACTAAATAGGTTTTAAACAATAAAGCCATGTTTGATTTCAAAATAACGTATCCCTAGACTTTGTTGATGTGTGTACTGTATTTATTTGTTTTCATCATATTTATTATACTTTTTGTAGAGAACAAGACAGTTTCGGCTCTAGGAGTTCGTCTCAATATAAGCTTAAATACCTATGTAGTAATTAACGATACATTATATAACGTATGAGGCTTACTTCTGATCCTATGTAGATATATAGCTGAATGGCCGACAGATTAGCGTTGCCGTAATCAATTACGTAGCTTAGTCACGCCACGATATTAATTTTGTGATTCGATAAAAATCGCTCGCAGGCAACGGTTCGCATATACGTTCATCAATCGATGTTCGTTAATACCAGCTACTTGCTAATGACTCTGACTGGTAAGCCAGACGTCGTGGGTTCTATTCCCACCTAGGACAAATCTTTATGCCACGATTATTTGTTCTCTGTTGGGGTGTAATTTATCTATAGTTTAGAAATATTTAAGTAAGTTTATCAGTGTTTTTGGTTGCTATGGTCTGTATCATAGCAACGTAAAAACTATCTGATCTATTTCATTCCAAACTAGGCCTAGTTTGGGATCAGATAGCAGCGCATTAGTTTTCTCAAGATATTTATTTAGTTAATTCAGCTATTATCATTAAATCAATGGATGGAATGTTTTCTGCGTTATAATACTACCTACTTAATAATACTTGTAACTTTTGTAGCTTTACCGCTAAATATTAGTTCTAGTTTCTCGTGCACCTCACTATTACGAAAATGATATTGGTTTCCAAGAACAACAATGCTTTATAACAAGCTCCGCTGAAGACTAATGAAAGCTGTAATGACTCGCCGACACGAAAATAACTCTCCTATTATACTTTGTAGAAATAATATTCCAGTTAGTTTTGATTTAGAAATAAGTAGGTATACGACTATTGTACACAGCGACAGCAGGGCAACGACTAGCGGTTCATCCGCGAGTGGAACGGAACGTATAAAAATTTATGAATAACTTTTTTTGATAAACTATGAATATGTGTATAAGTAAAACTAAGAATAAACGAAAAATTTATATATAAAAATAATTTTATTTTGTATATATGAAATAGGATTGCAAACGAGCAAGTGGGTCACCAGATGGTAAGTGATCACCGCCGCCCATGGACACTCCAACACCAAAGAAGCCGCAAGTGCGTTCCCGGCCTTTAAGAAAAGAATAGACTCGCTTCTTGAAGGTTGCCATGTCATACCGGATCGGAAATACCGCCCCAGCTAATTGATTCCACAGAGCGGTAGTGCGTGGCAAAAAGTTTCTTGTGATACGCACGGTGGTAGATGACCATTCATCCAGGTGATAAGGATGAAATTTCCACTTTTGGCGAGAGGGTCTGTGGCGGAATGTGGCGACAGGTATAAGCTCGAACAATTCCTCTGGACACTCCCCGTGATAAATGCGGTAGAGGATACATAGAGACGCCACGTCTCTCCGCAGGGTAAGAGGATCAAGCCAAATAGACTCCCGTCGTCAACGACACTTCGAGCTGCACGACGTTGTATACGATCAAAAGGAAGAAGTTGATACTGTGGTGCCCCGGCCCAGAGGCGGCAGCAATACTCCATATGCGGCCGTACTCGCGCTTTATATAATTGGAGGCGATGGACCCATGTAAAGTATCACTATCACTATAAGGGCCTAAAAGTACAAACCAAGAAAATCCTTAATGAATCATCATCATCATCATCATATCAGCCGAAAGACGTCCACTGCTGGACAAAGGCCTCCCCCAAAGTTCTCCACAATTGCCAGACGTTGTGGGTTCTATTCCCACCTAGGACAAATCTTCATGCGATGAGCACGATTATTTGTTCTCTGTTTGGGTGTAATTTATCTATAATATGTACATACACACACAAATACATGTTTACAAATATTTAAGTAAGTTTATCAGTTTTTTGGTTCCTATGGTAGAGGCCCTGCCTAGTTTGGGATCAGATGGCAGTGTGTTAGTTGTGCCAAGATATTTATTTATTTTATTTAGCTATTATTATTTGGTCAATTGACGGAAAGTTTTCTGCGTTATAATACTACTAACATTTGTAGCTTTACCGCTAAATGTTAGTTGAATGTTTACATAAAATCAAATCTAATTGTACAGTTACAATAAGATTTGTTTGAAAAATGCCGGAATATTGGAGCATAGCACAATTGCTATATTCCAATATTACGGCATTTTTAAAAATTGAGTCCTAAGTGAGATATTTTTTCTTATTAGACAATGCATAGAACTGATGTTTCAAATCAAATCAAATCAAATCACTTTTATTTGTTAACACAGGTAAAAAAAAAACACAGATCTTACATTTGGTGAACAGAACGCTATGTTATGCCAGAAGGCGTACAAATATGGTGTGCATCTAGCTCAAAATTACGAATTTAAATTTCACAAAAAAAATAATATACATATTTGAGAATCATGCATAATTTAATTATCAAAATAAATTCATTAATTTGTATATATGTTTGTAATAGGTTGAGGTCTACGCTTGGCAAGTTTTATCAGGTAATACAGTACTGATGCTCATCTATTAGTCCGAGAACTAGTACACATATATATAAATAGAATAATGCCTAATACATATAATTTAAATTCGTACCTTATTGTTACTTTTTCTTTTAATTTTATATTACTAAGTAAGTTAAATTGTAAACCTAAGAGTGCATCTCACCGTTAAACAATAAAGTTTGGCGAGTATAAAATTTATATTATAGACCAAAGTTACCCTTGTATTACAATAAAAATAATAATAAGGAACTTAATACAACATAACCAATGTGCAAAGGAAAAATGATGGACTTTTCTTAGATAAACTAAATATAATTCCGCTTCCACTCGCGGCTTCACCCGTCTACATATTATTATATATCTCTCCCTTGGAAACTGTACTTTTTAATTACAAAATCCCCTGCAAATAAGTGTAGTGTAGTATGTATTACCCTACTTTAACTTACAAAGAGTTTATTCAGACTACCTTCGTGCCAAGTTTCATCAGAATCGGCGCAGCGCTGTGTGCATGAATCCGACTAGACAGACAGTTTCTCATTCATAATATAGGTATATATTTCCAATCTATAACGTTTACAATGCACATTCCTACCATCGAACGCTTTCTTCATTGGAGCGAACCTAGGCGAAACGTACATGACAGTAACATCGTATACATTAATATCGCCAGATAATGTATGCTCAGACGAAGGCTTGCGGGCTGCTACTGAGTCCAACACAGACCACATAGCTCCTAAGACCCTCAATCAAAACAGAAAATTGTATAACGATGGTGTAATTTGTTAAATTACATCAACTTTTTCCAGAGCACGAACTTGATCACGTCAGCAAATTTAACCTCAGCTTTGAATTAAGAAACCTACAGAGACGGGTCGGATAAGAATAGGAATCTATAATTTAGCCGAATAACAAGAGGAATCTAATTAATAAATTTAGTTTCAATACTGGGTGAACTTAAACAACGTTAAACCTCCTTTCGAGAACAATGGCTTGTATGTTTTTAACCGACATCAAAATGAAGGTTCTCAGTTCGACTGTAGTAGTGTGTCTTGTAAAGTAGAGATCCCTACGACAGTAAAATTAGTATTTATATTTATATATGTATTTATATTTATATATTTATACTTATATATTTAGCGTAAAGTACTAATTTACCTCTCTATCTATCTACCAATACAAAGCCAGAGTGGCTTACGAGTGTATTAATAATAATCAATTGCCGTATGTATGAAATCACACCGGATACCACACCGGAGCACTCTCCTTTGAGCGCTTGAGTAGGTCTGTGACAACGCGACGCGCTGTTCCAACGCGAAGTCAAGTAAGCGAAACGTTAGGACGTCTTGTGCACATCTTACGAGATTTAAATATGTTTCAGCATAGAGATTTTTATAACTCCACCTGTGATTTCTAAGGCATGTCCAATATGACAAGGACACAGCGAAACAGTTGTGAGTTTCTATTTGGATTATTCTAAAAATATATAGATTAGAAACTTGATTCGAGAGTAATAATAATAACATCCTGGGTCATTATTTACACACGGCCATCTGATCCCAAACTAAGCAGAGCTTGTACCAAAACCCAGATAACTGATATACTACTTTTCTTTTGTAAATACATACTTAGGTATATCGATAACCACACCCAGACTAAGTAGAAACAGACATGTTCACGCACACAGATATCTTTCCTGTGTGGGAATCGAACCCAAGACTTCCGGCATGAAAAGCAAGAATTTTCCAACCACGCCAACAGGCCCATCAAAATGTATCTTAAGTATGAGAGCTGATGACGCTAATTAGGCGAACATAACGAGTATAATAGATTAAGGAAGGAAATGAATAGAAAGGAAGGAAATATTAAGAAAGCATTATATCGAATGCTTTCTTAATATTTCCTTTTTGCCTTATCATCACACTATGTTTTCGTTAATCTATACTATGTTACTAGAAATAATAATGTATACAACTATATTACTACAAACATGTTCTGACTATTTACAAGCGCTTTTTTAAAGTCTACGTGAATTAAAACCTTTTTTATTTATTTTATTTATTTATTTTCTTAATTTGCGTATACGCAATATAGTCATCTGACAGCATGCGTTCATAAGTCTGGTCTGTTCTGGTCAATCTTCAGTCAGGGACATAGCCCTTAATTTTTGACGTCGCGCATCAGCCGCATGAGCTGTGACAAAGTAAGCTCTACGAAGGAACAGTTACGTACGACTGGCTTTTAAGCTTAGTATTTGATTGATACATCTTGAACTAAGCAGCTCAAGCAGAATTTACATATCTATCTTGTACTCTGAAACGTGGTTTAGGTATTTGCTGCACGGATTCGGGCTATGTATGCTTTCCGCATGCTTAGAGTTTAACCGAACGGTAGACAGATATGTACAGAACTCCAACTCAAATATCTCGAGTAATCATATTAATGTAGCATTGTGATCTTGTTAGTTAGTTATTTTGTTTCCTCCGCAGACCAAGATGTCCTTCGTTCATATTATTGGATTTTTACTGACAATATAAACACCTAGTACGAATAGTAGCCCGGAAGTTTGCGGCGCCATACGCCCTTGCTTGTTCAAGCTATAGCTGTCACTGCTGTGCGGGATTTCTCTATACTGTCGGGGGGGTAGTTGGTTTTTCTGATTATGAGTGCTAGAGAATAGTGAATGCTCCTGTGCTTGCACACACAATCGCGGGCTATAGTACGTCTCGGTCGCGATTAGAACCAAACCAGACTTTGTACGGAACATAGCTGGCCGCCTCTCATTTCGACTTCACATGATCAGCCTATCGCCTATATACTGCCGGACATAGGCTTCTCCCTAAGATTTCTATAACGTAGCCATGTAAATAAATAAATAAAATAAAAATATAAAAGGTTTTTATTCACGTAGACTTTAAAAAAGCGCTTGTAAATAGTCAGAACATATTCGTAGTAATATATATTTAATTTATAATTATTTCTAGGTACATAAAGATATTTAGGTACACGGATTGTAGGAAATAATTCACAATATAATTTATTTTATAACAGTAACGATATTTAACTAACTTAAATTAAGTTATTGTCAAGGATCATGTTTAGGTTAAATTATCAAAATTTTAAATTTTAGCTATATTTTTACTACATATTGTCGAATGGTTCTGTCTATATTAAGGTACGAATTTAATGTTATTATTATGGCGGACCTTGTGTTTATAACGACGGTCGCGCTTTAATGCTACCACCGGATCCAATGTGCCCCAACTGAGAAGACCCTGTGACAATGTAGAGGAATTTACTGTAGTCACCGCGCTTGACATGCGAATTAGTTACCACAGTTAGATGTTAGCTAGTACACAGGTGACGCTGCTGCCCGACTCCCTGAAGTATACCTTAGTCGCCTTTTACGACAACCACGAGGTGGTATGGGGTGGCCCTGTTATTTTTTCTGAGCCGAAAACCACACGGCAAACTTCTATTATCTATACATATAATAAAATCGTAGGAAAGTCAAAACTGTACATCGAATATTTTTAAAAAAGGATACTTGGGGCGTGATCTACAGTCGATATCGGAGACAAAAATATAGTTTTTAGAATTTTTGTCTGTTTATCAGTTTGTCCCTATGTATGTCCGGGCTAATCTCAAAAAGTGCTGCATGGATTTACTTAAAATTTTGCAAGAATATTACTATGCGGCGGGTCAACATATCACGCTATCACCTACGGGGATAATTTATAAAGTTTAACGCGGGTAAAACCGCGGGGCACAGCTAGTTTAAAATATAAATACATCTTAATTTCTAAGACTTATCACGTTACCATCTATATCCGAGTAGACTTAGACTCAATGCAAATGTTCTACCACTATATTGAAGGATGTTTGTTGGAACACCGTTTAATGTAATTTATTTAATTTTATATTTCAATGTGATACGGCTTTTCCGTTGTTTTACTACGTCCGTATTACCCTATCTAATAATAAACCTTTTAAATGGTACTTAATTAATACTTCACTTAATTTTATTATGAGATTCCCTATAAAAAATTAACCGAGATGGACTCACTTAATAAGGTTTCAGTGTATTTTTAGATTAAACTCAATCAATTTACTCAAAGTTAGACAAAAGACAAAACCAAACTCTATAACCTAGTCTGGACTGCACGTGTGGCGCAGCGGCTAAGAAAGTCGCCTCGCCGCCCGCTTCGTGTTGCGGGTTCTAGTCCCGTGCTGGACAACTATTTGTGTGACCCATAAATAGTTGTTCTGAGCCCGGATATAATTTGTTTCCGTCTATTATATGTTTGTAAAGTACCCCGCGACACAGGGATTAGATTCCCTAGTGCGGGCGTTGGCTATAAAGTTAAAGTTAATAACCAAGTTTCTGCCCAACAGAGAAACATCGGTATACTATTCCTGTAATATGAATATGTAGTTAATTATTAGTCGCCTGAAAGAGATCGTCTTTAGCGGTGATGTTCGTACAATATATAATACACAGTTTTAAAAATATAATAAAAATCGGGTTATTCCCTGAGTGCCTCGATCCCTGAGGCCCCCATCCCGGAGTACCCCGATTTATTTTTATCTTAATAAAGGTAGTATAGCTAAAAATACCGTCAGCAGATAATATGTTAAATAAAATTTTATCACTTACTAACTTAACTTAAAGGATCAGGAAGAATTATACTCTGGCGTGGTTAGGGTAAATATTAGATATAATTAGCAAATACACTCTAGCCTCTCTTATAGCAATCACAGGTTAAAATTTACTATCTCTTTTTTTTCAATTTTAAAATATATTTTTTTATATGTGATTTGATATTATTGTATTATTTGATTTATGTTTTTAATACATTTTATTCAACATGTCTCTATCAAAACAAACAATGATTCGATATTTTATAAGATTAAAAAAAATACATTCGTCTTAAACACACACTTTTTATGTTGACAATACAAGTTAAAAAACAATGGAAAAATAGAAAGATTTTTTTTCTATCATCTTTATCGTATTCGGGGTTCTCCGGTACGGGGGCGTCGGAGATCGGGGTACTGAGGGAGTAACCCTAGAAATCCTCCTCAAACTTTTTAGTACCTAGTGATGTATAACTCAATAATTAACTAATATAATAATAACTTTTCATACACATATACAATAGTAATTGGTCCAATTTTGGGGGCTCACTTTCGAGAATAATTCTCGAAAATAAAGAAATGGTCAAATCCAAATGGTCAGTTTTTAAAGCATCTTATTTATTTAAGTACGTTTAAATTTCTAACATACTACCTAAATAAATATTAAGTATCTGATCCTGAAGGCTATAATGCTTTTTTTGAGACAGCACCCGCATTAGGGAATCTAATCCTTGTATCGCGGGGTATAATAGACGGAGACAATTTACATCCAGACTCAAAACAATAGTTGTTTTGAGTCTGAATGTAAATATTATGTCACACAAATAGTTTTCCGGCGCAGGACTCGAACTCGCGACACGAAGCAAAGAGGCGACTGTCTTGGCCGCTACGCCACACGTACACTCAAAACACACATCTTTGATCAAACACATAAAAATACACTTACAAAAAGGTGATAAAAGTCTGATTCAGAAAAAAGGTAAGGTGAAAGATTACTTGACAATATCAAAATAGAGAGAAGAGAGTTCAAAATGGTTGGCAGTTCGTAAAGAGTGATGATCGTAAGTTTAGCGCGCGAGGGCGCCGTGCATGCGCCGCGCGTGGCTCCACGGTGTGCGCGGTACGACACTACATACTACTACACTACGACACTATCACTTTTCATTAATTACGTATCTATTTATAAATATATGTAATTACAATTATTGTTACATAAGATCTTTATTACTTGTGGAGCACATTAGAGGGTCTATGTCAACTCTCTGGCATGCACTACTGTACGGATGGCAGCCCTTGCACGCAAACCTATCGTCACTACATACTACTACACTACGACAAAACCACTTTTCATTAATTACGTATCTATTTATAAATATATTTAATTAAAATTATTGTTACATAAGATCTTTATTACTTGTGGAGCACATTAGAGGGTCTATGTCAACTCTCTGGCATGCACTACTGTACGGATGGCAGCCCTTGCACGCAAACCTATCGTCACTACATACTACTACACTACGACACTATCACTTTTCATTAATTACGTATCTATTTATAAATATATGTAATTACAATTATTGTTACATAAGATCTTTATTACTTGTGGAGCACATTAGAGGGTCTATGTCAACTCTCTGGCATGCACTACTGTACGGATGGCAGCCCTTGCACGCAAACCTATCGTCACTACATACTACTACACTACGACAAAACCACTTTTCATTAATTACGTATCTATTTATAAATATATTTAATTAAAATTATTGTTACATAAGATCTTTATTACTTGTGGAGCACATTAGAGGGTCTATGTCAACTCTCTGGCATGCACTACTGTACGGATGGCAGCCCTTGCACGCAAACCTATCGTCACTACATACTACTACACTACGACAAAACCACTTTTCATTAATTACGTATCTATTTATAAATATATTTAATTAAAATTATTGTTACATAAGATCTTTATTACTTGTGGAGCACATTAGAGGGTCTATGTCAACTCTCTGGCATGCACTACTGTACGGATGGCAGCCCTTGCACGCAAACCTATCGTCACTACATACTACTACACTACGACAAAACCACTTTTCATTAATTACGTATCTATTTATAAATATATTTAATTAAAATTATTGTTACATAATATCTTTATTACTTGTGGAGCACATTAGAGGGTCTATGTCAACTCTCTGGCATGCACTACTGTACGGATGGCAGCCCTTGCGCGCAAACCTATCGTTCTAACCAGTTCATCCGTTCGTAGTATCAGTTGATCCGTTCATGATGTCAAGTAATAGAAAAAGGAATAATTAAATTCTTATGAATTCTAGCGGAATGTTTTTTTTTTAAAGACAACGCACGCACTAGGGAACCTAATCCCTGTGTCGCGGGATACTTTAAAATCATATAATAGACGGACAAAATGTTTAATATAATAGAAAAGTACCTTCAGATTTTATTTAATCCTATATAATCCTACGGGAAGAAATTCTAGCTAACAGTAACCTAATTCATCGGTATTTCCTTAAATGTTTGTAACACAACGTATAAAACGTTGTTAAATGGAATCACCCCACGGACAGTGCACGCGATGCGAGCCATTCATCAAGTTGCAGCCAGACGAGCGCAGGCGGGCTCGGGGCGAGGGCCGCGGAAGGGGGGGGGGGGGGGGGTATCGCGAAACTAGCTTCAATCACAGTCCACAAAGTAACAGTAGGACTAAACTTGTATCAGGCGCGAGCTGAGCACAGCTGGGTAGAGCTTTTACCAGGTAATTTACAAAACTATGTTGCAGAACGATAAAAAAATTCGATAAATTAAATAGAGATTAGCAGTGTTTAAATTGTTACATTTTATTCATTTATCAATAGAACAATCAACATAGTGTATGAATATTCAATTATATAAGACATTATTACTAAATCTAACTAATTAAGCATTTTATAATAAACTAGCTGTGCCCCGCGGTTTTACCCGCGTTAAACTTTATAAATTATCACAGCTCCTCCCCCGTAGGTAATAGCGTAATAATATGTAGCCTATATGTTGACCCGACCTCTTAGTAATATTCATACAAAATTTGAAGTAAATCCATACTTTTTGTTTCGCCCGGACATACATACAGACAAACAGACAAAAATTCTAAAAACTATATTTTTGGCTTCGGTATCGTTTGTAGATCACGCCCCAAGTAGGTATCCTTTTTAAAAAATAATCAATGTACAGTTTTGACTTTCCTACGATTTTATTATATGTATCTAGATAAGAATGCAATAAGTTCAATTTTAGTTTTGTTTTAGTAAGCTTGTAAGCCAGATCGCAGCATTATGTATCTTTCTTTTTTATAATTTTTGATATGGCACGTACGTATGCCACCCGCAAAAAGTGTCTGCGGGTGAGTATGTCGGACTCGCACCGACTAAACCAACCTGCCGTGGAGTTCTCTTGGTACCTGGTGGGAGGGACCTCGGGGACGCGGGTATGCTGCTCCGGTGCCCCCCTGCGATCTGACTTACAAGCTATTTATTTACTAAAACAATTTGTCAATATATTTCTAGAATTTTAAAATTTTGTCATTATTATTAAATACATCGCACCCTTAGAACGAAAACGACGTATCTCAAAAAAGCAACTTTTAGGGAAATCTCAAAAGAAGTTTTAAAATTTTGACACCTCCTCAATCTTTTGTCCATTATTTCGTGATTATTTACGTCAGTGACTATGTTTGGGCTGGAAATTATAAGATAGTAATTCATCTATAATTGGGTCATAAAAAAACATTATTATTAAAAGGAATAATATGGATTAAAAGGAATTACATTTTATCAGTCAGTTTTGCACCGAGAATAACTATATAAATTTGACGGTTTAGGACTTGCGTCTTTTTGCGATCGAAAAAAAAAATACTTATATATGGCAGAATGAGAATTACGCCATTTTTGTTCTGTATAACATTATGTATTTTTTACGTATACCAACTTAGGTCAATTTTTTCCTAATGAATAGCAAATGATGGTATATCAAGTTATTGCGACAGAATAAAAAAACCAAAAATATTGGGACTTTTTTTATTTATTGCAATGTTTGCATTGTAACTTAAACGTCATGGTCATAATAATTATGTAAAGCATCATCTTTATGGAGTAAACTTAAATTAAAATCAAAACTTATAATAATTAACTGAGATCTTTGTTCTTTAGGAACGCTTCTTACTAAACGTAATAAAAAATTGCTATGAAAATCTCAAAGACAAAAATCTTTTTTTTTCTTTTACAAGTGTGCTTCCTCTTCGATCTCCAGCTATGAGTCCTTGTTCATTCGGTTTTCTTTTGTAGTTCTTACCTGTATTTCTGTTATATCTAAGCTAAGTATCTAAAATGTTTATAAAAATGAAGAATAATGCATTATTTGGTGCTCTAGGCTTTTGGGCATTGGTGTATTATTAAGGTTTGATTTTCATCATTCAAGAACCAATGAAGAACCTTTTAAGATCTATGTTTGAAATTTTCAATACGGTTCGAAAATCACAGTTCTTTGGACTTCATTAATTTGGTCAGCACATTTTAATCGACATGGAGTGCATGGATTGTAATACAACGGGCTGGGACATCTTTTCTAGATTTAGATAGAAAATTGTAGGATTTTCCACTGCGCAATGTCTCAGTATTATTCTTATTGTTCTGGTGGCGGCTATTTCCAGTCCCCGGAGGTCCTGGTAACACTGCGTCCAGTGATGAACTATTATGCTCACCGCTCCAACTAAACTTCCTTGTCTAACCCTGCAACATAGATAAATTGCTGAATCTTTTTGGCAGGTGTATCCATAACATCCTCCTGGTGTGTGAGAAGTGTTGGCCCAGGACAGTGTTACGTTTATGCATCAGTGGCTCACAGTGGCCTTACAGTCTTCGATGCCCACCGTAGACTGGTGTTTCCTGAGACGACAATGTCCCGTTAACACCCTAGTTATGATGCATAAATTCCTCCTATTAAGCGCGAGGGCTTCGTTCGTGTCTTAGTAACATTTTGCTTCCATAATGCAGGGTTGGCACTGGGAGTTAATCTCAGCACGAGAGAGTATGCGGCGCCCAGCTGGCTCCTCCCTGGCTGGGCTCCGCCCCTGGGATCGCTGGTGTTTGGAGGAAGGAAATTCCACTCGTCTTGTATAAGCGGTCCCGGGAAGAGGTAACCTGCTGTAGCTCTGGTTGCCTAAACGCACTTGTGCGAGCTCCCTTCCCTAAGTAAGAGTCTTGCCGACGTCAGTGTACAACGGAGGTACTGGAGAGATCGTTCACAAGTACCCAGAACCCCCGCTACAAGCACTGTGAGGCTGGCTACCGTGGAGGTTTTAGTGGGTTTGAGTCCCACACAACTTGCGACGCGACAGCATTTCCACCACGTAAAAAAAAGAAAAAAAGGATTGGCACGATTAAAAAAAAGTCAAGAAAAAGGCAGAGTACCTTTTTCTTGACTTGCTTTGAATCATGTTCAATTAATTGGCGTTGCTTGTCTCAGGTTATTGGATCTCATGTTGTGGTGTTTCAGGTTGTTAATTAGAGTCTATCGAAGAAAAGGACATACTTTGTAGGCGCGTTGAGGTCAAGTAGTAGGGTCATCATCATATAAATCAGAGTCACTTATACGAGCATTTACAGGTGATACAAAATAATTCGATTCCGCGATAGCTCTACCGCTTCTTGTTAGCTTTGTTTTTTGGCTGGTACTCGCACCGTTTGCATTATTATGAAAGACGTTTGATTTCACTTTTTGTGAGTAACTCGAAGAGGATGAACTGGAACTAAAAGTGCTTGAACTTGAGGAACTTGAAATTGAGGCGCTAGAAATTTAAGAACTTGAACGAGATGAACTTGAACTATTACGAGATGAGAAGATACTCTTTTTTCTTAAATAGGTCTTCTGGTGCGTTTATCTCGATTAAGAATTAACTCATTGTCTAAAGTATGATTTTGCTGCTGAAAAAAGAAACAAAGCGCTAGGTAAATTAAGTAGATTATATTTGTATTATAGTAATAGGCTGAGTATTGAGATATTTACGTACCGTTTTTATATAATGGTTAAAGTTAAAAATGTCGTTACCTACTATTAGTCTTTGACAGTGGGGAGTTTTCAATGAACGATGAGGAAATTGCAGATAAATTCTCTATCATATCATTGCTGGTTGAAGATTTCTGTAACCATAAAATCACCAATAGTTTTCTCTGGTTTGTAAGTTTATTTTGCAATAATGAAAATAATATTTTACTTACATGTTCACTCGTCATTCTAATTGATAATTCTCCAGTAACTGCCGAATTATGATTAATGCTTTCTTTTTGGTTTTTCATTTTAGTAGCCGGTGACTCCTCACGAAGATAAAATGTTAATAATATTATTCAGCACACACTTTGACTACAAAATGTCTCTTATTATAACGGAATAAACTGTTTTCACCTGCGTGAAGATTGGCTGTATGGTCTAAAATTATTAAGGATCCCAAGTAAATTACATTGTTGATATCAAAATCATTACTATCAGCCTTTTCTTTTGGAAAATTTGTGACCTCTGTGGAATTCCGAGTCAAATTCTCTTATTTTTTTCTATCTAGCTGTTCCTGGTAAAAGATAAACACCGTGTTGGTGAACTTTTTTACATCCCAAAAAATTTACAGTATAAAGTGCTCATTATAAAATATTGAAAAGGATTTGTATATTAAGTACATGTTCATAGCTCGGGTTCATTTGCTTTATAATTTTTCAGATTTTTAATGCATTAGCCAGTATTATGTCCGTCCTTCTTTTCATTTTATGATTTTTTAAATGACTTCTTATTTCAAACTCGGAATGGTAAACTACTGGCTTGGCTGCCATGCTAGATCTGTAATTGTGTAGTGACTTATTAACCAATCCACCTTCCTTTTCAACTACAAATATAGAAAGAAATGGCATAATAATTAATAATCCACAAACAATAACACTTTAATAAATAAAAAAACGTCTTGATTTCTAATAAGTCAAACTTTATCCCAAAACATTCATCCATATTTATTATTAACACGGCATAAACTTAATTATGCCATTGGAATTATAAGTAGCTTTAATATTAAATTGCCACAAACTTGATTAACTCACTAATATTACTTAATAAATCGGAAGAAAACAATCGCAAAGCTCAATTGGTCGTTACCGCACTCAAAATCTAAAGAGAACTTACCAATCCTTTCAGAATGAAAACGACGTAATAAGCTTACGGTCACTACCCGACTGACTGCGCAACGTCCTGCATCGAGTGATGCGAACACAACACGAACTGCGTCGTTTCCCTCTCGACTTAGGCCCCTAATTCGCCGCGTAAGAAAGAGACCGATATAACAGTTATGTCCTGTTCCCGCTTGAATATGGCTATGTTTGAACTATTGTTACATTGAGAATTTCGTTTAGAGTCATTTTGTGACGGTAACTCAATATACGTATTTTTTGAATTGTGTCGTTTTCGTCCTAAAGGTGCGACATATCTAAAGATTAGCATTGATTAATTCTCAATGTTTATTAGTTGTCTGGTTGCCATACATAGCACAGACTCAGCCTAGTTTGGAATCAGAGGGCAGTGTGTTGGTTGTCCCAAGATATTTATTTATTTATACATAAAAAAGAAATACAGGCGACTTCATCTCACAAAGATTTGTCCTGGGTGGCTTACGACTCCTGGCTTAGCAGTCAGGGGCACTAAACTAGCTAGACCAACAAGGTAATCAATGTTACGCGACTTTTCCGTTGTCTGTGAACAGATTTGGTTGATTATTTTATAATCAAAAGTGAATACTTTCGTTTCAAGCCGTTATGTACATTTCGTTCCATTCGGTTTTAGAAGAAAAGTAGAAATTGATTTTATATTTTTCTAAAGTAATTATTTACATCAATAGCGCTACGACATGTCCTTCTTCAAACGAGGTTTAAAAAGAGTATTTATCTCAAGGTAGACACGCGGTTTGCTGTGCCCCCTGGCACTGCGAATGTCTATGAGCAGCGGTTACCACTTACCATCAGGTGGACCGCTAGCTCGTCTGCTGCCTAAAGCAATAAAAATAATAATATAATAAATAATTTATATAGGCTATAACATGCAACGTAGGTTACGTTAAAATGACTAGTCAAAATATTATCGAATCAGCACCTAAGAAGTATCAAATCTAAAACTCACTTTAATCAACTTTGTTTATTTTATACTGTGGCGATACAGTTTTTATGGCCGACAGCGCTGCAGCGATTGATTCACACACATCGTTAGCGCTGCTGAAAAATTGCATAGCACTTCACGCGCTATGCGCTATTCAATAAATGACATTCCACATCGCCGGATATAGACCACCTACATATAAATAACTTAGAGGAGGTGCGTGGTGATACTAGAAATGTGCATGAACGGTTTGTTCAATGTATTTAGGCGTCGTGCCTTTATCTCTGCAACATCCACTGGGACATTCACTTGTGGCTCGTGGCTTTTTAGTCAGTGCCGAACTGTACAGTAACCTGAGGCAACCTAAATCATCTCACAAAGACCATATACGTACATTACATGGAAACAATGTAGTCTTATAGATCCTATTGTGAGAAATACTATTTCAAATTTACCATCCGGCAATCCTTTAGCAGCAGTGCCAGTTCGTACCCTATAGACTAAAAAAGTCATAAGCTAAAAAAGGCACACATATTTGCTATATTTCACTACAATATAAACTATTTATTTTTATTCGCCAGTAATCTTCCTACTCGTGCCATGTTCAGTCCTTCAAAAAAAAAAATTGATGACTAAGATTATTACCACTTATTTAAAACTAGCCGTGCCACGCGGTTTTACCCGCAATAAACTTCATAAACTATAGCCTATTTGTTAATCCAGGATGTAATCTAACTACATACCAAATTTTATTAAAATCGCTCCTGCCGTTTAGACGTGAAGAAGTAACAAACATACACAGTCACACACTCACTAACTTTCGCCTTTATAATATTAGTGTGATGACCACCAATTTTACACAATTCTCCAATGTATTCTTGCCATACAATGAAATGATGGAGACAGTTTTCAAAGTGGGTGTGATACATAGGTCGCTCATAAAAGATATAGTGAAGACAATTCAACGCTTCACAAAATCTGCTCGTAGCGGTTCGATATTGCGAAACACGAAGTGGTGCGATCACATCGCTAGACTATAAAATGGGAAAGAGAAAATGTTTCTTAATGCCACTGCACATAGAAATCTACTTTGATGGACAGCCATAATTATGTATTACTAAAAAAAATCCACCCAATTCAAACTAGAAAACGATGACTATCGATATTGCTTACTTTTTATAAAATATAAGCAATTTTGACCAAAGCAGATTTCAAACAACAGGTACACCGGTATTAATCTGTATTAAAGTAATATTCTAACTTTACCCGCCATATTTATATTGGTAATATGTAAGTTTATAACAAAAAATATGCATTGTTTTACTTAGAGAGAAGACGGACAATTACAGTGCCTCTAGCACGAGTTCCTGCAGTTTACTTACTCGATCACACGTACAGTTTCGTCCCATGCATTGAGCACTAGAGTTTTAGTTCCTAATAGTTTCCGTGAGAGGCGCTGGTGCTCAATGTATGGGAGGAAACTGTACGTGTGATCGAGTAAGTAAACTGCAGGATCGCGTGCTAGAGGCACAGTACACATTACCCTATAAATATAGACTTAACTTATATAGTGCGTAAGTGTGTGTGCATTCTTTGCTCCGTCCGTCCGTGGCAGAATCACGACTTTACTCGCATCCGAGGCCCGTGCCAACTTCCAGACACCGCATACCGGGCTGATACAAAAAATTCAGGCACGAAATAAATGTGACGTGGTTGGTAGATCACAGCCAATACAGACATTTGTGTAGGTACATGAACATGTATGTTAGTCCCGAGTCTAGCTGTAATTATCAACATAAGTATGTATTCACAAAAGACTAGTAGTATGTGGTATATCAGTCATCTGGTTTCCATAGTAGGTATAAGTTCTGCTTAGTTTGGGATCAGATGGCCGTGTATGAATTATGATCCAGGATATTGTTCTAATTATAATATTAAACATTCAGAAAATAATGTAATCCAATTATGTTCAAAAGTAAAAAATATTTGTTATAACGATGGAAAGAGCAGTTTTCAAATTTCGTTAAAATATTCAACAACTCTGAAACTACAAGTAAAGTTACTTCTGAAGCGGTGCCAAATAGAATTGGGTTTACCTTAAAAGCGCAAACTTTTTACACAAATAAGCGATTTGAGGCTCCACGAACTAAAAGTTTTAATCGGTAAAGTATTTAGTTTGCACGAGAACATACATCGGGTTAATAACCTGAACTAAGTTAAAACTTCCAGGAACGGAAAATAAGCCGAAATTGTACGTTGGTATCGCTCGATGGGAATTTTCACAACACAGCACAGTTACCTACGATGTGATAACAATTATTTTACATCAATAATCTCAAAATACAAAATCAATATGTAGTGTTAATTCCGCTAAATGTCAGTTTAATCATGCCGGGATGCAATTTGCACCGCCCTCCGGCCCACAAAAATATATATTTGTGCTTTTTTATATTGTCCTTATTAGGACAATATAAAAAAGCACAAATAATAATATCACCTTAATATAGACAGAACCATTGCCAATATGTATTACAAATATTAGACTTAAACTAGATAATTAGACTTAAACTAGATAATTAAACTGAAACATAAGCTCTTGACAATAACTTGATACGAGCTAGCTAAATATCATTGCTGTTATAAAATAAATTTTATTAATGTTTTAATACTATCATACAATGTGTACCTAAATATCTATGTTACTAGAAATAATAATGTATACAACTATAATACTACAAACATGTTCTGACTATTTACAAGCGCTTTTTTAAAGTCTACGTGAATAAAAACTTTTTTTATTTTATTTTTATTTTTTATTTAAGCAAATGACATGCGCCAGTACGATACCCAACACGTGTTTCAGTGCTCCACGGACCATTCTCAAGGGCTGCTAACTCGTCGAGTGCTCGAAGGAGACTAAAAGTCAACGATTTTTTTTTTTTTTAACCTGACGCATGCAGTTAGCCTCTCGGCTTTTACTGCTTCACCGGACAGTAGGGGTGAGCGTGGGCTCTAACCGCCTAGCAAAAATTCAACTACAAACTAAGTACCCGCGCCGGAGGGCGCCCCCTGTGGGGCTCGAACCTCGGCTCTGGGCGGATACTGACGTGGAGAGGGCAAGATATCGTGGTTTTAGGGGATTTTGTGCAACTGTCGCTCTACGTTAATGCGCGACGTGGGCCTCGCTACCGGTTTAGGTCCGGAGCGGGCATTCATCGGATCGAATGCAAACTAAGGGTCATGGAGGGCGCTGGTGGTCGCGACGCGTTCGCGGTCGTACTCTCGTCCGGCGAGTACGAAATATCGGTTGTGCAGTGTTGCGAGAGTCTCTAATCGATTTGATATGTAAAAGTCAACAAAGCGAGCGCTCTTTTATATACTACCAACCGCATGGACAATTATTACTAACTACCCCCAAATATTCGTATTAAAGGAGATGAAACTAAATTTGTTTGGTCATTCAACAATGCAAACCTATTATTGCTATATTTTAATATTTCTAATTGTTCCAACACACATAACCGGAAACTTTTATCACAACTATGTAAAATATTATATGTTTTATTGTCGCCCAAGGTATGGCCAGTTTCGATTAAATGTTTGGCGTAATGAGATTTATCATGATGGCCATTCCTATAAGCAGCTACATGCTCTTTATACCGTATTTCAAAAGTTCGGCCTGTCTGACCTAATATACCGCGTCACAATCATCACAGACCAACCTATACACGCCATATATCAATAATCTCTTTAAGAGAACCATCATTTGGTCTCCGTTTCTGTCTACAGTAGGGCGAAACAGACAGACATCACCTAAGGCCGGGCGAGAGCACCGGCTATCACTGACAGATGTATATGTTACCGGAAATGTATGAAATCAAGGAATTGTATACAAATCCTAGGAAATGTGTACAATTCCGATACTATTTAGGATATGTATAAAATATTGTTTGAAAAACTATTTAATGCATAGATATCCTAGGAAATGTATAAATTTCCTCGGATTTGTATATAATTCCAATATCGTATTAGAAAATGTATAACGTAAATGCTTTCTGTAATAAAACACGTTGTTAATATTGTTTTATTATATCACTTATTTAGAAAATCGGGTAACAGTCATACCGTAAAATAATAATAATATGTTCATATTATCTTGCTAAATAAAACTTCTAAAATCAACAATCTATTAACTTTTAATGTATCACAAAATCAACTTATATTTATTCTTATAAAATCAAATTTTCATTTGGCAAGTAATCAGTCTGATAATTAAGTAAAAATAAATGACACAGTATAAAAGTAAATATTTATATTATAATACTTTGTCAGTCCATATAGCTATTTATTTTTGCAGGGTAAGATGGCATGGCATTTGGAAGTACATAATACTTTATTTTTAAAACACAGACATCTTGCTGTAGCACAGTTTTTCTTGCAAAGGCACTTCTTAAATCCCTGGTCGGTTCCAGTGGATTGCAAGTTCGCAACTGACCGTAGTGCAATCTCGGTACTCGGTACATCGTCTGCATCAAGAAGAACTCTTGGAGACACATTAATCTGAGATCGAGCATATAATTGTTTAAAGATACCGTTCTTGGTACGAATCTGATAGAGTTCATCATCGGTTTTAGTCAAAACTACACCAGTAATGTTACGTGCATCACCTCGTCCTCTATCAACCTCAGGAACTGCAATTCGTACTGAAGCGCCAATAGGTACAGGGGCCAACTTCTTTTTACTCAATTTGCAGCATTTTTTCGGCTTGTTGTTGTAGGTTTTTCTTAGCATTTTGACGATTATCTAGTACTTTATCTTTTTTTGAACATATTGGACACAGAACTTTAGATCCATATCCTTCATCGGGTGATTCTTCAGCAACAGCGCAAATAGCGTGCCGATCGCTGGATCGGGCAAAGCAATACCCTCCCCTCGTCCCGCAGTCCCCGCGTACCCACCAATATCTTAAATGTTTTACATTTCCGATTGCTATTTAGGAAATGTATAGATTTCCTAGGAAATGTGTAATGTGTAAGTATAATATAATTTATTTCACACATTTTCGTGCGATTTTAGGAATTACATACATTTCCTAGGAATTGAATACAATGACGGATTACATACATTTCCGTTAACATATACACAAACTCGTAAACATATATAATTTTTCATGTGTTTCAAACACATGAAAAATTATACAGGTTTTTATCGTCGTATCTTATGATAACTTTCCACTTTATCTCCCTTACATATTAAGTACTTGTGTACTTTTACACCCTTATAGGCTTAGCGTAGCCACTCAGTGCCACTACACTTGTATTTTTACGTTATACATCTTTCCGGTGGGCAACAGCTCAAGTTGACGTTTCTGGGCTAAATTGATAAATTCGATAAAAGATATTGAGTTTTTCTTATCAATCATTAGTTACAAAAATAGAAGCAACTTCTACCCTTCGTCATCCTTACGTAGCATACATACATAAAAAAAATCTCGAATTGGTTACCTCCTTCTTGACCTCCTTCTTTAAAGAATCTTGGAAAGTCTTGTTTGTTTATTTTTATTTTTTTTAGGACAAAAACAGTTACACTGAGGGTATATAATAAATAACTTAAATGCTAAAATTAACTAACAGTGGAACCAGCCCCGTCGTCCACAAATTACTTTTACAATTTTGTACCCAATGTATATCCTTTACACTGAAGTAGTATGACAGAAGTGAGAATCATTATACTATACTATACTACTGTACTAAAGAACACTTTAAATAAACGTACTACTACAAAATATAAATAGTTAATATAAACTTCATATGGAGCAAGTCCTTATGAAGAAAATATGTTATATGTTTATAAATCTTAAGCCTTTAATGGCAAGAGTGATGCTATCGATACTGTGCCCTAGAGTCTGCGGCGTCATCGCGTATTGACGTAGCGCGAGAATTGTACAAAACGTCCCTAAAAAGTTATGACCCCCTCATGCATCTCCTCGTCAGTAACCGCGCAGAGTCGAGGTTCGAACCCCAAAGGGGATGCCTTCCAGCGCGGGTACTTAGTTTGTAGATTAAATTGGTAGACGGCTTAAACCCTCGCTCGTCTCTGTTGTCGCTAACCTTTATTTTGTGTGGTGATGCTCTATAGAGCGTACTATATCACATGTGCAATACATAAAAGTAAAGTAAAATACTCTTTGGTGTACACTATATTTTCTCTTGAGAGACATTTACTTAGGTACAACGGGTGGTCTTCTCGCTGCTGCGAATTCTTGCAGAGAACTTGGCCAGCAAAAGCTGTGACGCCTTCCGAATCCAATATAATAACGCATTCAAGAAGGTATGGGGTTGCCCCGATTTCACGATTGCCCCGGGAAGGTTTGCGGAAACAAACTAACACGTGACCTCCTACAATTGTTATTTCATTGCATGTTTTTCGTACTATTTATGTTTTTTTCTATATGGTGTTATTATTTAATTAATTGTAATGGGTGAAAATTAAGTGATATAAAATGAATTTATTATTATTTTAATAAAATATAACGTAGTTATCAGTTACTGAAAAGGAATACTTCCCTCAGCCCAGATGACATTGCGATTTTTAATGACCTTTCGTAACAAAGAAAATGTTTAATTTTTTACTTATTTTTATTGACACTCTGATGGAACCCTAATTCTGTCACAATTGATATGACTCCCGAGTGCTACGATTACAAGTTAATCTTGCTTATTACTATTTACATTCCACAGTAATACAGAAACACAGATCTTAACCTGTTTTTAATATTAGCACCGTTACAGTTTACATAGTTCTGAGTCAAAGGTAGCAGTATTCTAGTTCATTGTTAACTATTTGTATACTAAAACGAGCACTGAAATAATGTATTCTCTTAGGGCGCCACGCTCTGGCTGGCCCGGAGCCACCGATCCTTATTTGTAATCTCGGCACAATCTGGAGCTGAAAGCTCTTATCGGTATTCCGAACATAGAGATGTCGGGGTTTGAACCGCCTACCGATAGGTAAGTAAGCGACCAATGGCTTGGCGTATTGACTGTTAATTTATACCCAGAATTACAGAAAAGTCGGAATTATAGAGGATGTTATTGCTTTCGCAGAAGTCAACTTTTTTATTATTTCTTAATGTTGACGAAGACACGCTTGTTTTTCTATATCATAAGATCTCAATTTTGAGTTATCACTATATTCCATTTAATGCTCTTTTGCTCATCTGTCCGAAAAATGGCGACTTTAAAATATCCTTGTCATCAAATATATATTTAAAAATAATCAGAGACCACTTCGGAATATCAAATGACAAAAAGTGTTTTTGTTCAATGTTGTTCAAGCAATAAGCAACACACAAAAAAATTACGAACACACAAAAAAATTACGATTTGTTTTGTTGTAAGGACTACTGATAGTTTCAGACAGTAAACAAATACTTAAAAATAACATTTAAAATCTAAATTTATCCGGTTAGCTTTAGAACAAGTTCAATAAAATAAGGTTATTACAATGTTGTAAATTACAATCCACGTAGAAAACCCGGAACCCTTTCAGCTCAAACTGCAAAACCGAGTGGAGTCATACCACGACAGGTTCGTAGAAGCTGTCCATACGGCTGGGTCTTTAAGGCCCGCCGTTCAAACAGAACCAAAAATATATCTGACTAAGCCCTGCAGCTAAAGGAAGAAAGACGGAAAATGGTTTTGACATCCTCTGATGATGCTACCAGATACCGGCAGCTCAACAGACAGATCTAGACAGTCTTTGACTCGCGACACGTGCCCAATTAATACAAAATGTATTAAGAAGCCATCGAGTGGAACAAAGGCTCTATAGTGTTAGCAAGAGAACTGTCTGTTGAACAGAGTCAACTGACGAAGCTGAAAACTGAGGATGGCAGAATCGTCACGTCTAGACCTGAGTTGCTGGGAGAGATCGAGAGGTTCTATGGACAGCTGTATACGAGAACCCAGTCACCTGTCGATAGTTGTGCCTCAGATCCGAGAGCACGACTAACCCGAGACTTTACTGAAGACATCCCGGACGTCAGCATGTGCGAGATAAGGATCCCTCTCAAACAGCTTAAGAACAACAAGGCGCCTGGTGATGATGGAGTTACAGCTTCTAGCTCTTCTACGGGCCCTTCAGAAGTTATTGAACTCCGTCATACTAGAAGGTCAAACGCCACAAGTATGGCACAGAGGTGTGGTGGTACTCTTCTTCAAAAAAGGCGAAAAAACCCTCTTGAAGAATTACAGACCCATCACAATACTGAGCCATGTTTACAAGTTGTTTTCGAGAGTCATTACGAATCGTCTCGCACGCAGGTTTGACAACTTCCAGCCTCCCGAACAAGCCGAATTCCATAAAGTCTTTAGTACCATAGACCACATAAATAAGACCGAAGAGTAAAACCAGCCATTATGCTTAGTGTTTGTGGACTATGAAAAAGTCTTTGATTCGATCAGAACCTGACCCGTACTAAGGTCACTCAAAAAATGCCAAATCGACTACCGGTATATCGAGGTGTTAAAGTGTTTATATGAAAACGCCACTATGTCAGTGCGACTCCCGGACCGGAACTGGGAACCTATCCACTTGCAGCGAGGTGTGAGACAGGGAGATGTTATATCTCTGAAACTGTTCACCGCTGCATTGGAAGATGTCTTCAAGCTTTTGGACTGGGAAGGATTTGGCATCCATGTCAATGGCGAGTACATCATCCACCTTTGATTTTCCGACAGTATAGTCGTCATGGCTGAGAGCCTAGAAGATAAGATAAGACGAAAATGATGTCGAACATCCATGTCACCCACTCTACTTAAGGTTGGAGACTGCACTCGAAGTTGTAGAGAACTATATTATTTACCTAGGACAGATCATCCAACTACGTGGATATCTTTTGGGTTGTCCAGCAGTGGGCGTCATTCGGCTCATATGATGATGATGATGACAAAGGTGGAATTGATGCCCGACTCTGCCAGTCGACCTTTGGGTGATGCAGATATATATGATTATGCCGTAAATAAACCTCCGTTACAACTCCGGAGGCGGAGGTGGAGGCGAAGGTACGATTTCATGCGGAACTTCCACAGTAACGGAAGCGGAGGCGAAGACCCGTTACAACCCTAGTTGTAATTACAAACAAACAAACAAATGAACGTAAGGGCTTGTAATAGTACAAAAGATCCTGAAGGGGCGAAGTGCTGTACGCAAGTACACCCCATCAAAGATAAGATAAGATATGGGCTTGTAAGATATTTGTTATTCAATCAATTAGGTCAAAATAAATATGATTTAATTTTCTACTTATAATTTTAATTATTACTGGATAAAGTACACATTTTATCTTACTAATTTTTTGGCAAACTGCGAAGCATTTTGTCGTCAAAGTTATCGCTTTCTGTTTAGAATTAATATCTTAATTATTCTTATATACCGTATACACTTTCCAATATTGCACGGTGCACCAGCACAGCAAGTTATAACATGACATATAACTTTTAAAAATTGTCTAAATTAAGTTCTAATTTAATTTTCCAATACAAAGTAAAGTGAAATACAAAATATAAAAATCGTGATGTGGATATTACATATCTACGTATTATCCAAATCAAGAATATATACGAGTAACATGTATCAGTCTAGTTAATATAACATTTCAACATTGTACAATATAAGAATAAACCTAGTATTTTTGTTGCGCACTTAATAATTTATTGCAAATCAAGTTAGAGATTATTATAGGAGCTTTAAATCTGACTGATTTAAGAAAAACTGATTCTCACGGATAAAGTGATAAGTAATGTTTTATGTGCCGTAATGGATATTTGGACTTAGTATCGGTTACCAGCTCATACCCGGTTCTAACCATTCTAGTTCTCTTAACATAATAGTTTACGGCATATTCAGCTTATTTTTCTTAGCAATGTTGCTCTCAATAACTCTTTTTTATTATTATTTTCTAATAAAAAGACATATTCCTGTATCGAAGGGGATTTACAAACATGTAATTAACGGACACAACTAATTAATACTCGTTCATCTTTCGTAATACACGCGCTGGGAAAATTAGCAGAACAGAACAAAGTATCACAATATTTCACAAGAGACTGACTTTTTATGTTGAACTCTCATTTAAAAATGGAACATTAGGAGACAGTCACTTTTTTGTCGATTTATTTCTGTTTCCCGCTATTAGCTCAGTCTGCCACTAATTTTTAAATTATACTAATTATAATTGTGACTGGCTTGTTAGGCAAGTGGTTAGTGTCCTAACTGCTAAGCCAAAGGTCGAGGGTTCGATCCCTATACAGGAGAAGTCTTTGTGTGATGTTCACGATTATTTGTCCCGTGTCAAGATGTAATTTATCCATAATATGTATGTACTTAGAAATATATTGGTAAGTATATTATCTAGCTGCCATAGTCAGGCTCGGCCATGTTTGATATCAGATAGCAGTGCGTTGGTAGTCACACGATATTTATTAAAAAAATACGATTTATTAGCTATTCAGTTGTACAAGGTAATTTACCGTGATAGTTCTTTTGTTTCCTAAATATAATCTAAATTAATATTCATTCAGACAACCGATCGAGCCGATATTGTGTTTGCCTACTAAATAATTACTTAAATGGACCAAATCCCGTGTTTATGCCTGCTTGTGTATGTTTCGCCGGACCGTTTCAACTGGGCCGTGTTGAAACCGGTAGTAGATGAACGTGCTGAGATTTTTTCGCTGGGTCTTCTCAGTTGGGGCGCATTGCATCCGGTGGTAGCATTAAAGCGCGACCGTCGTTTTAAACACAAGGTCCGTTATAATAATAATACTGAATTCATACCTTAATATAGACAGAACCATTCAGACAATATGTAGTAAAATACAAATTTCAATAATTAAACCTAAACATAATCTCCTTGACAATAACTCAATACAAGCTAGCTAAATATCACTGCCATTATAATATAAAAGGTATAAATGTTTTAACATTCCGTGTACCTAAATATCTGTAATAAGTAACTAGAAATAATAACTGTATTACTACAAACATGTTCTTACTATTTACAAGCGCTTTTTTAAAGTCCACGTGATTAAAATCCTTTTTTATTTTGTTTTATTTATTTAGGCAATGCCTCTATAGGGGCTGTCGATGTAACGTTTACCATCAGCACTACATTTGTCCGGAGAAGTATCGTAGACTATTACTGCAGTGGCATCTGCATAACAGGTTACTTTAGCATTATGCAGCGGTAGAATCCAAAGCTCATTTATAACTCCTGCTCTACATAAATGAACATTCGTTCCTACTAAATCACGATTATTATTATTAGAAAATCTTTATTTATTTTTCATAAGAGGTTATAAGAGCAGTTGAAGTACGAAGAATATAAATAGAGACACACATGTAGATTTGTATGTGTGTATGTGTTTTTGTGTCTTTTATCAATTTTAACAATGTATCCCAGTATCCAACGGTTTACTGATGTCTTTTGTAAGGAGGAGGAGGAGTCAAGGCCGTATATCGCAAACTCATTATTGTTTTAGTTTTTTTCTAAAACGACTACGATGGTAAGACCGTTATCACCATAATAATATTACGGACACAAACCACATCGTGACTAAGGGCCAGCGCAGACCGAGAAAAGGGCAGCGAAGAGGATTTTATTAAGGCACTAGAAAATCAACTTTAGAATTATAGGAATAAAGTGCATATATGCTTGACCCTGACATAAAACGCTCGCGCGGTCTCGGGCATATAATGTTCAATACATGCACTTTATTTAAATAATTTTAAAGTTGATTTTCTAGTGCCTTAATAAAATTCTCTCCGCTGCCCTCCTCTCTGTCTGCGCTGGCCCTAAGGCGATACTTGGTACAATAAATGTCCTCCTAGCCGAAATTCGGCCACGGCGGCTAGTGGCAATGGAGACTAGATATCTGCGCGGGAAATATTATAGTGGCACTTTCTATTCCATCACTCGCATGATCCGATGGGATGACTACCGACACGACCGGAAATAGGTTTAGGACCGACGTCTTCATGTGTTTTCCATGGTACAGGGGTGTAATACCGCCAACTCCCAGACTTTGGGCTGATACTAAGAAAGGAGACGGGGATTTCTGGGCCTGACTGTAATAAGTTGAGATAATATGGTTTAAAAAAAGCGTTATATTTTTCTATTTCAAACTGTAAAAAAAAAACCCAATTTACAATCTGGAAAACGACAAATCTCAAAATAAGTTTAATTCACGAATTAAATTGGTTGTTGATTACTATAATCAATTAACGTTAATGAGTTCAAACAATGTAATATAAAAATTCTTGCACCAGACAACCGATTTATTCAAAATAATAATTAAATACATTACAATTAACTTAATTTCAACAGTAAAAAATAAAATATCAACAAAATAAATAGAAATCATAAAATCGGTTATCGTTCACAAATCGATTTATTAGTTAACTACTACTATATTTTTAATCTATGCTGACAGTGACTTGTGTCAGATTTTGAATCCTAATTTATGATCGGTTTCTCGTATCTTTTGGCGCATGTGTGATTTGAGTATTTTTCATTGTTTTGTTTATATATCCCTCGACAACTGCATTCTCTCTACGGACTTTTAATTGCTTAACTTGTACGACCTCTGCTAACATACTGGACAGGGGTAACTATTTAATAGCAATCGCACTTGAAAATCGGCTGTTACCTGTGCCTATACTAGGTTGGTACATAACCTCTCTTTTACTAAATCTTTTATAACTCTACTCACAGATTGATAACATCCACGGAATTTTTGAAGAGAAGAAAAACCTTACTCCCCATACAACTCATGGGTCGGCTGACACCTTTTTTTGGAGAGTTTTTGGAGATTGTTTGGAGAGTCATTCTTCACAAACTGGTTTCCTGTAATTTATTAAGTTTTATGGTAAAAACTTTCCTTAAATAAACTTAATTATAATTATTAAGTATTGTCTCCAACTCAGTGAAATAATTCCGAGCTGCTAGGACGTAATATAAGAAACCATTCCGTCCCGTCGTATCTCACGACGCCCTCGCCGCCCGTAAGTTGTCCCTACCGTCGTTAGGTGGCGGCACTTTATCTGTCCTTCGGTCCCCGCGACAAATTGAAACACTCCAGTATCTGGTACGAGCCCCCATCCCTCACAATACAAATAAACATTACCTTACGTAGCGCGCTATATACACGACATTTATATGTTTTTGTTAGACAAAGTAATATGTCGTCTTTTGTTGTAGTCATTTAACAATAGTCACAATAGTTCAGTTTTTTTTGAAGTTATACTTCTTTTGGCGCGATGGAGAAAAATGATGAGAGTGAATTTTTACGATGCGCGCGCACACCGACACCAAAAAATTTAACAGCATGAAGTTAGTTCTAGGTGGTATGAAAATTGATAACTATGTTCAAGTTGTATATTAAGAAGTATAACTTCTAACGCGTGTACATAATAACACACAAGTTTTTTTTTTTATATCAGTGAGCGGCAAACGAGTAAGTGGGTCACCTGATGGTAAGTGATCACCGCCGCACATGGATACTCGCGACACCAGAGGAGGCGCGTGTGCTTTGCCGGCCTTTTAGAGTCAGCAAACAAGTGTTGCTGACCCTTCCCGCCACCCCAATGAGCTCTTGGGACCTTACTCACACTCGGAAACACAACATTAAAATTATTAATGTTATTATTAAGGAATGTCTTCTGTAAGGTGGAGGTACTTCCACAGTCGGGCTGCTCTTTGAGCGAATGAACGCTGTGCCCTACCTCTCTTAAAGTTAGTACCAAGCGCTGTTTTATATGAACTGGCCGGCTGGTATAATCTAGTGGTAAGTGTCCACGACTGCCAAGCTAGAGATTGGGTTTGATCCCCACTCAGGACAAGTCTTTGTGTCATGAACACGATAGTTTGTTCTGTGTCGGGTCTCATTTATCCTACTAATAATATAAAGGTGAAAGTTTGTGAATGTGTGATAGTGTATGTTGTTACTTCTTCACATCTAAACGGCTGGAGCGATTTTAATCAAATTTGGTATGGAGATTGGCTGACACCCCGGATTAACACATAGGCTATAATTTACAAAGTTTAACGCGAGTAAAACCGCGGGGCACAGCTAGTTATACATAAATAACATAGATTGCATATATTACACGCTACCTAAACTTTATAAATTACTAGCTGCCCCACACACTCACAAACTTTCGCCATTATAATATTAGTGTGATATGTACTATTACATTCCACTCTATCATTCCGTTATCAGATCAGTTGGCTGTGAGTCTTCACAGCCAACTGATCTGATAACGGAACCTTTAACCATAGCACGCAGTTGAAATGAGAATATTTTTTTAAAGTTAGTAATACATAATTGCATACAATGCATTTTTTCTAAAAAAAAACCATCGATTTACTTAACATAAGCATCGATTGAGATACTTATTTTAACGAATACAAACATAAGCGGGACACATTATAAAGTACGCATGTACATACATAAATAACAGGAATACATTTAAAAGCCCGGAACCAAATATACTCGAAAGCGTTATACATTATTCATTTCTCACCGAAAGTTGAAAAAGACTCGAGTAAAATTGAAAATATGACATTAATATTTGAGAAGCGTAAATGAGACGCATTTGCTTTAAAAAGAGTTGAAAAAAACCAGTTGAAAAAGTAAAAGGACTGAGGGAAATATTTTAGGAAAGTCGTCGTAACTTTTTTATGTTTACTGCTGACTAGTTATAATTAGTTGGTTGGAATGGAGCAAGGGTGGAATGGGAGAACGAAGGGGTGCAATAGTAGATATGGCGGGAGAGGAGCCTTTATACTTATGAGCTATTAAATTATTTACGAGCAATACACACTGCGGCCATTTTAAACAGTTTGATGGTCACTTTGGAGAACCGTATTGCTTGTAAATGTGAGCTTAGAAAGCTAATGGGCACTTATAACTAATTGAAAATTTGCCAACTGTGCAAGGAGAAATTTGGCCAATTGTATAGGATCTCCACTATAATGCCTGGAAATTAATTATTAACAGTTGATGACAGAACTATCCTATAAAGGGGGAAATTAATAAAACGAATTGCAGTAGACCAACAGCATTACGGGCTCTCCAACGCACGGGGGCAAACCGCCAACTTCCAGGCTCTAGGCTGCAACCAAGCCAATACTCTCAGAGAAACTCGTGGTCCAACATGGAATGAGAATCTAGGTTCAAATTATAAGCGGTTTAGCATGGTACCTCTAAACCAACGACGCAATGCTATATCCGGATTGGATCCGGTGGTAGCATTAAAGCGCGACCGTCGTTATTAACACAAGGTCCGTCATAATAATAATACCTTAATATAGATAGAACCATTGACAATATGTAGTAAAAATATTAGACTTAAACGAGATAATTAAACATAATCCCTTGCAAATAACTTGATACGAGCTAGCTAAATATCATTGCTATAATAAAATAAATTTTATTAATGTTTTCATACAATGTGTACATAAATATCTATGTTACTAGAAATAATAATGTATACATATATCATAAGTATAATGTAACATATTCTGACTATTTACAAGCGCTTTTTTAAAGTCGACGTGAATAAAAACCCTTTTTTATTTTATTTTTATTTATATATATGAATGAATATGTTGGAACAACTGACATATTGCCATCTGATCCCAAACTAGACAAAGCCTGCACTATCTTATGAGTCTATATCAAAGTAGACCACAACTGAGCTTACCAATCGCAGTTATAATTGTGACAACAACTTCCTACGTAGTTAGCAACAGTTCGGTGCAAAAAGTCGGCAACTCAATTAGTCCGAGTCGCGTTTCAAAGTACGGGCTAAAGGCGGCGGCTAATTATTGGCACTCACTAATTACCGCCCGAGCGCCCCTCCTCACCCTTCCGCAGCGTCCCCGGAGAAGTGCCGCATGAGAAAAGTACACTTAGTAAGTCGGTAGGTGACCAAACTTAAAGGATTTTATAGTAGCTGTGTCTTAACAGTATACTTTACGTATTACAGTAAAGTAAAACAATATCTTTTTAATCGAATTTTAGCCACAGTAGCCAGTCTCAAAGGAGACTCGCCATCTGCGCGGGACGTATTATAGTGCACAAGTGTGTGCGCAAACACAGGGACACTATCTATCCCATCAAAAAAAAAAGGTTTATTCCCAACAAGCACAAATCCTTAACTTAGTTTACATCTAAGACGATATAACTAATTGCGTTTAGTTTACATAATACTTATGAAGCATGCAACATTATAAGTACTAACTAGGAAAGGCGTCTACCTCAGCAAATGTTACAGTAAATAATAATTATTACAACAACGCTTCCGATAGCGCTTAAAAAACTACTTCTAATTAAATTACAAAATTATCATGCGTATCGACCTGTAGTAGCGTTTGGTTGCGACTCCAACCACTTTAAATCCATCACTCTCATGATCCGACGGGACGAGTAGCGACACGGCCGGGAAGTCGTCAGGTACAGGGCCGACGGTTTTACATGCACTCCGGGCAGGGGATTCGCCGACTGGTTGAACCCAGGCCCTCATTATTTGTGGTTGAAACCCCTACCGCTAGACCAACGAAAGCAGTAAAATTATCATCGGCAAGGTATATAAACAATTAATGTACACAACACATTTGAATATTTTTAAAACATGCCGCAACTATCGCAAAATTTAGATTTTATTAGATTAAGTGTATAGTATCCTAAAAGTTACACTTTTCTGTCTGACGATCCGTATGTCGCCGATATTTAACTCAAAAATATATATATTTTGCGTAAATTCTAATTTTTTAATTTGTATTAAAAATTTAATGTAATAAATATCCAAGACATTAGTAAGAGTAATTTAAAATAAAGCAAAGGCGGAAAATGTAGGAACGTATTATACTTTTGACGTTTATACATTGTTTAGTTTAATACTTGACTTTAATTCCCATATTATAATTTCACTTATGGTGGAATAAAACTCATGGTTAATTATTTATTTTATTTAATAATTTATGTACACTCTAGAAAAGAACCAACATAATAGTAAAAGTATTATAAAATTCACAAAGGCACTGCTTACTTAAATAGAAATTTCTCCTATCAGGCCCGTGAGAGGTGAAATAAAGAAGAAATATAGCATAGCGTGTGTAGTTTCTAGTATTTCAGATATGCATACTGTACCTGCTAAAAATATATTAATACTTATAAAACGTAAAAAAAACAACTTAAGACCTTTTAACCTAGATACAATATGGTGAATACTTAACGAGTAAGCTGTATTCTGACCTGAATAGGTCCACTTCTACTCCCCACCTTATTATAAATACGAGTACATTCGATTTATTACGAGCCCCACACCGTGATGCCTGACATTTAACTTCTTTAATAATTCCCACAACTCTCTCGCTTCTACATTACGATATTGTGTTGTCACAGCGGTGTCACTTAAGAGCCATTCTTATCTGCTAAGTTTCCATACAAACATATTCCTCAATTTCTTCCTGGATTTTAAAAGTAGTCTTAAAAACGATAGATTGTTGGCCATACGTCATCATCTATGGCATGAATCTATATAAAAAGTCGTATACTTTTTATTATTATTCCTTAGGACAACAAACAGTTACACTGAGGGTATAATAAATACCATAAATACTAAAAGTAACTTAGAGTATAACCAGCCCCGTTGTCCACAAATTATTGTTACAATATTGTACCTTTACACTGAGGTAGTATGATAGACCGTCTTTTAAAGCTTGACGTTGAGCTTGCCAAGAATTGCACATCAGTAAATTTATGTTATACAAGTTCATGGTCGTTCGTAATGGACAGCGTTCACCTGCATTACTTTTGCAAGGTTTAGGTGTAAACAAAGATTTTTTTCGTGTGCTTCGTATCGAAGTCGATCGATAGGGTATACGGATATATTTGATTTAAAAGCGTATTACAGTCAAAATAATGGTCGCAGACGTTATATAAGAGCATACAATCTAAAAACGTTCTTCTCAACTCTAGGCAAAGAAAACTTCTGTAATAGATTGTCATAGGAGGACTTAGCGCGAAAACACCGGTAGTTCATAGAACGCAAGAACTTACGTTGTACTTACTCAATCTGATGGTTGTATTTAGCGAAGTAAGGTTCCAAACACATGCTGCATACTCCAACTGCGACCGAACCAGTTACGGCAAGACTAATATTTTGTGACGATCCATCAATTTTGTAGTCTTTATGACCGTCATAATATCTATAAAAATCAATAAACGAAAACTTGTAAAAATCACATTCTCAGGCACAGCCTATTTTTTATATATTGATTACTGAAGAACTTTCAATTTTGGAGAAGGAATACTAATTTTTCTTTAGGATTTTTTTCTTTACTTTCTCTTAGGATTCCTCCTGGGATTCCTCTTAAAATATAAACAATATAATTATGCATTTCCTTGCATTTTAAAGTAGAACTTGAATTAATAATTCCTGACATCTGCCTGAATAAGAAGTATGTAACTTCAAAGCACACTATGGAATTCAATTCGCTGAAAGCCTTCACAAACATTTCACTATGAAAAATGAAACTTAATCCTTGAACGATAGAGTGAAAGCTTGCACACAACACAATAGTGTGGACAGCAGTGCTGTAATCCGCAGAGAAGTGTTGCTGTTTAATCCTACGATGTCACCCGTCAGTGTGCAGACAAACAAACAAACAAACAAGCAAACTAATGGCAACTCCAGCGTGCGTCGGATTAAATGTACACTGTGGATTTGATTTAGTCAGAGTTTTGAGAAATGACTCGCTTATTTCAATCTAGAATTTGATTCAAGTGTAATTGTACATACGGTACGGCGTCACTTTGTATTCCGTAATGACGCGGATAAACCAGCAGCACTATTTGTCACTATATGGAACAAGCTCCGGCTAGCTAGTTTTTATTAATATATACATATATACCTTCAGGTAAGGAATTATATTCTATTGTAATGAAATAATATTTCTAGACTTGGGACAAATTGATCTCCGCCTGTCAAATCAAATGTAGAATTGGACCCATAGTCGAACACTACGGTGTTTTATTACTTCTATTAATATTTTAAGGTAATTCGAATAACATAGGCGGTGAAAACCAATACCTTATAAAATCGCCTTTCCAAACAAAATCCTTTGTTCTTTCAAACTCTTATAGGTGAAAATGCAAGTGGTTCGAAACAAATCACGTCTCTATTATATCCTCAACCTCCCATTTTTTGCTCACCTTGTCAATGCAAACACTCGTAACTGGAACTCTTAAATGCCGGTGAATTAGCTTGTTTCAACTGTTGTCTTTTCATACAGGGTGCTGACAAACTCAATATTTAACTTACTAGAGCCAATAGGTGCAAAGTCCTGCTGGCCTCCCCCCCCCCCCCTTTATGCTATCTCTTGACGGGCGCCTTCATACCAGCCCTTTATTACCTCATAGATGTTTTAAGTATAATATTGATGTCTTATTTCTTCTACTGCACTGAGCGTCTGATTATTCTTTTCTGTTAAAAATCTGAAAGAACCCTGATTATATTCGTCAAAGAGTTAAGCAATTAGATCAACTGGTTTATAAAATACAATATACTATACAATTTACCAATTAGATCAACTTGGTTAACTGTGACCCAAAGTTGGTCTGATTGCTGAAAGTCTTTGTCTTTTGTCTGGTCAAATATAATCAGGTCTCTTTCTGTTAGCTTAATCCTTCTTGAAATTAGAATGAATCCACCTCACCTCCTCAAGAACTTCAGCTTGACGTGCGATTAAACCTTCCATTGTTGGTATACTAAGAAAAAAAAAAACGATCTTACTTGAAAATCAGGAACAATTACTCTATACAGACATAATGTGACGCTCCGAAATATTTTTAAAAACATAGCAAATACATACATATCTCCGGATTTGGGTAAACATCTGAAATAATTACGGTTAGTATGGACAACAGTGTTAAATAACTTTTACAGAAAAAGTAGAATGATGTTACGCACTTGTAGGTTCATACAATACATACATTGTATTTTTAAATGGGCTTTGACAAACAAACTTAGATAATATGCGGTGCAGTTTTCAGAGGAATTGAAATACGTTTCAAAAAAAAGCACCGAATCTTCGGCGAGGAGTCTGATTCAAACTGGCCGGTTTCTACTATGTATTTATTATGTATAATCGTACTTAAGAATATGAGATGAGTTAAAAATAGTTTATACAATTTATAACTATGTATCACGTAAGTTTTATGAGCAAAAACTAAGGTGAGCTAGTAAGTTCAGAGTCACATGTTTTGGGAAACTAACCTATTTCCCTGGACAGTAGAGAAACCAAATGTTTCGATGTATACTGAAAACTAGATTTAGTTTTGTTCACAAATACAAATAGCGCTGTAACCAGGTAAAGTGCTGCGATACGTTTGACAAGTTGCATGTTCTGTTTTACAATAGTGCGCTTCGCAACATGCATATACACACTTATACTACACCAGGATTATTTTGTCTGTGTTGTTATTCACACAGAACATTTGTGTGAATACACACTTTTATAATTAACTAGCGGCCCGGTACGTGCTTCGCTACATATAAGGCATAGTAATAAAAAAATATATTATTAAGTTCATTTATTCAAACAAAAAAATATTTTAATTTGCTAAAAGATGTTGATTTTACACTTTTTCAAGACTTTTTTTAAATTTTCTCTACGTACAAACCTTCCCTGGACTTCCACAAATAATTCAAGACCAAAGTTAGCCAAATCGGTAAAGGCGTTGTTGAGTTATAACATTACAACGAAAAGTGGCATTGATTTTTATATATATAGATTACACCCAGACTCTATCTATTGGCATAAATAGCTATTTATGCCAAGCTTAATGATTCTGTGTCATTTGCAGATTTGTAGGCTCCGACTTCGGAATATCTTTTTTCTATATAATATGCAACCCCGAGGACAGATACAACGTGTACAATATAAGTATTACTGCAACAAAATTGTAGTACTTATTCCTGCCCACATGTCATGCCCAAACACGATGTGATTGCATGTTTTGTGACTTTTCGATTTACCAAAAGTACCATGTTAATCATTTTAAAACTCTATTGGTCCTATGACAGCACTACTTTTGTTATAATCTTACTCATAGTTTAAGAGATATGAAGGAATAGATAAACATTACCTTTCTTTTCCGTAGGCAAGTAAAAATAAAATAATTATTCCTACCAATAAAATTAGTTGAAATGCATTTTCTGTTAAAACTATTGTCATTATCAAAATACAATATATTTTGTTATTCAGAGTGTAAGATAAGTGTATACGTAGGGAAGGGTAGATACTCGTGGCCAGTACACGAGCTCGACATTGTGACGTCACCAGATGTAATCCGACCACCATGTCGTCTGGCTGTCGCATGTCGGCCGCCGAGCGCCTCACTGTTACGAGTCACGTACCTAATAATAACAAGATCTCTGGGTACGTACACACATAACTACATAGCTAGTTCATTTGATTACAATTACATCTTGGTGTCTATCTACTACAAACTTTATTATAAACAGGGACCTACTTCATTAAAAATATTTCCTTAAAATATTCCCGTTTTATTTACGTAGAAATAATAATTATCTATTTCAACAAAAACCGTTTCAATTATATCATTTCAGAACCAAATAAAAAATATTTTATATATTTAGCTGGTCGTCTATTATTTTTTAAATAGTTTTTATTTTACTAATTATACAAGGTGTCTTAAAAGAAAGTTTATATTTAGTGGATCGGTGGTAAAACAGCAAACAACCTGTTTTTTTAATAAATGATTAAAGTATTATTTTGAAAACTTCTTTAAAATACTGTCATCCAAATGTAAGCAAAGGCGGTCGCGGCATTAATTTAAACGAACAATTAAAATTGTATTGACGGCTCGATTAGATTCCGTAATGGGTGTCATTTCTTGACGAATATTATTTTCCATATTCGGTAGGAAAGTCCGTTTGCTGGCGTAGACTTCAGGTATGAAGACTCCACAGGGGAAATTTAATTACTTATTAAACTCATCGGAGGTGAATTTATGTCTAACTGTCCTCCTTACTTTAGGCAACAGTTCACCAACTAGTGGTAGAGACGCATTGGAGATGTGTGACTTTGTTCCATGTTGGAATAATATGCCTTGGTTATAGCCCAGAAACATTTACAGTTGAAGCACCAAGAAATCGTCTTACGTCTTCACATAAACTCTGAACGCACCGCACATTATCACACGACCCACGGCCGTCTTCAAAAAACTGACTAACACTCTCCTCGTTTTCTAGCGTTATTGATCACCTCGGTCGCCCAGATTATGTATTTTAAAATGTTGTACTCGTCTCTTTAAACAAGCGCTTCTAAGCGCTACAGTCGCTGAATGTCCGTTTTTGTACTAACCGAAACGCTATATACTACTTCTAAACGCTTTATACTATCCACCAAATGCATAGCTTTTGATTGACGCATCCCACGGGCGGATTCTCGCTTAACCTTTATAACGAAATCCAAGATCTATCTTTATACCCTTATTATTCTTATTGACCCTGAGATTATCACCCGATCTTAACAAAATGTGAATACGACCTCACACGCATGCCTATTCGAATAAAAATGACGAGTGTGCTTTAAACTATACGGCTGAAGTAAAGTTTTATTTTATTTTATTGTTTTTATTTTTTTAGAGAAAGAGGGGAAGAAAATGCGTGCTCGTACCTCTCACTTATCCTACAGTAATATATGAAACGTAACTCTCTCTTTCTATCTTCACTAACTTATTTCTCCCTCTCAACGTTCTCTTCGTGCATTCACCAGCTTACTCCCAAGTCAAGCGTCCCGTCCGTAAAGAAGTTTTACTTGAATAATAATCAATCGGTTAAAAATACGCATTGAGTACCTTGGTCATTTGCGAAGTTGACTTAAAACGTTGAGTTTGTACAAGTATTCGCTTTTATCGCATTTGTGCAGCGTCCGCCCGGTAACGTTGTAACTTTGAACCGTTATAGCTAGCACTAGTGAGAAGGTTTCTGCCAACAGGTGGACTCCAGTCCCATGGTCCCACTCGAGTCGGATGCTCTGGAAATGCTGTATAATTACACACCAATTGCTTTTATAACAAATAAAAGTTAGTAAATAATTATCCCATATTAACCGAAAGGTCATTGCTAAACATCGTATATGCTCTACAAAGCTTTGATTCAGAGCAGTTCAGTACAAACAGGATGACGATTACCATCAGCCTTCATTGTGTCACCCGACAACAGAGGTGAGCTGGTATTTACATCGCCTAGCAAATAAATCTAAAACCTAGATAACGCGCGGATCCCTGAGACCCGAGATTTTATGCCTGAAGGGTTAAACCCGTTATATTGATATATATACATATATATATATATATATATATATATATATATATATATATATATATATATATATATATATATATATATATATATATATATATATATATATATATTGTTATTTTTTGCTAAGAGCTACTGGTGTCGACAAACGTCATAATATTATTGTACGTTTTAAGTATTATGAGCTTTCTTAGTTTTGTAATAGTGGTTTCGCGGTATGGCATAGTGTTATGTTACAATCTAGATCAAAATGTTTAGCTTTAAGGTGTTTATATTGTGATTGTAATGTGTTTTGTGCATCAAATAAATAAAATTAAAATAAAATAAAATTTGCACCGGAGCCTTTGGGGCTTAAAACTCGACGCAGGCTTACTGATGGATAAATGCGGGAGGAAATTTCCAAGATGTGTAGGACAGGACCGCGGTATTATACATATGAGATTTTGTAGTATTACAGAATAACCATATAATCATCTTAAAATGTGTGTATTTCCTTTAGAATGTATTTATTTGGAGGAAAACAGTCGCGAAAAGTTGTCGTATAATAAATATAACGTGGTGAACTTTGTAAACTGCTACCAAAACTGCAAGCCTACTTAACATGGTGCGGCTAATGTTGCCACAACTTTAAGAATCCACTAAGTGTTGTTCCTTGAGATACTTTTCAACTATGGAGCAAAACTTTAGAAATTATGGGTAACATTTTGTATGATAACTTGGGTCATTTTTCCCGTATTTTTCTCGTGGGGACTGAAAGAGAAATAATATACAACTAATCTGCTGAAATAATCGCGTAATAAGCGGCTAATTTATGTAAGTTTATTCCCAGTATAATGGTTATGTTTAGTTAAATAAAATCAAATTCAAATATTAATAATATTAAGATGTAACCGCTTGGCAGTGTGTTACTTGCCTAAGATATTTATTATTTGTATTAATATTTTGATCACATTTGGTGGTAAGTACGACATTTGCACAATTTTATAAAGCATAATGTTATACTTGTTGCAATAAAGTTATCTTATCCACTGAGAGAACAACACACAGACATACTTGTTTCTTAACTTCTATGAACAAGAAACTACAAGAAACATGAAATTCCACCATAATGAGGTTTAGTATAATGGCCATATCTAACGTTGTAACCCCTGGCCGCAGTCCGCGGACCGCTCATAAACGATTTAACGCACAAACACAAACAGGACTTTCATTGTAATTACCTACCGTATTAGTTTTGTAATCCTACATACAACCCGATAGCAAATTCAGTGCTACTGCAAAATGAGAATAATTACAGGTCACAGAAAGAAAACTTCTTAAGATTGCTGGAAAAGAACTGATAATGGAGTAAGACTCGCATTATCCCATTTTTTACCGTCTTCATAAATATTTTAGCGAGCAAATTATAAGTTTCTTAAATATATTCACGTATGATATAATAGTTATTATAAGTATAGTTAGTGTTAGAATAAGTTATTAAATTAAAAAAATATATATATTAAATATATATTTTAATAACAAAATATCCGTACATATTATGGCTATATGTGAGATAAAATCCACGCCAATGAAATGATTGATTCTTGGCTAAGCAGCAAAGAGCCAGTAAACAATGAAAGACTAAGTTAGATATTAGAATGGCTGTGTGTAGTAGACTTTCGTTCTATTTCCTATGTGATATTGAGACCGCGACTGTCAGTTTTATTAATTACTGATATTATCCCATACATAATAATAATAATTATAGAGCATAATATATTTCTCTCATTTTAGGTACATAGCATCTTAAACATAATAACGTTTTTTTATTTAAATATAAGTTAGTTTGATACTAAATATTAATTATTCAGTTTTTATGTCAACCGATCGGATAAAGTAAATATTATTGTTAACCGTAACCGTATTCAGATACACGTGCATTTCGTCTACGTCTTGGCTGATCTGCATTGATAGATAAGTCACTGAGATTATTCCACTAGGCCTTCTCAGCTGGGGTGCAGAATCAGTAGTACAATTAAAGGGCTTCTCATAATACATACTTCTCATTTATGATTGAACTGTATTAATTACTTTAATTCTGAATTAAAGACTGAATTAGCGGAACTAAATACTGCTTATTTAAACTATTAACTAACCATCTCAATTCATAAGTACAAAATGGATCTATGCTGTATTCGAAAATTATTAAGCTCCGTATTATAATAATAATACATTTTAAGTTTCGCAACAAGTACTTGCTGACGTTAATTATTTTATCATTATTCCGAAAAAATATTTTTGCTAGTGTTAGTTTAAAGCATGTATTGTTTTACGTAAAATTAAATATGATCTGGCAGTAAACTTAAGAAGTGCGTCCTTGTGAGTTATATTGTCGTGCGTAAACCGACACCGACATAGCCCGCAGAATTGCAAAACTGAAGTGGCAGTGGGTGGGGCATATAGCTCGTAGAACCGACGGCCGTTGGGGCAGAAAGCTTCTCGAATGGCGACCGCGAACCGGGAGACGCCGCGGATGATATGATGCTGGATACGAATAGCGCAAGACAGGCAGTTGTGGAAATCTTTGGGGGAGGTCTATGCCCAGCAGTGGTCTTTCGGCTGATGATGATGATGACGTCTATGTTTTGTTATTAAACTTGATAACTGGTACCTTTATATTTTAACTCATTCTGGAACCCTAGTATGGAGGTTTAGGCATAAAATTTAAGCATTGATGAGATATTACCAAACGACATTTTGGGTTATTCAAAATGTATCTGAAGTCAATATTTCTCTAAATCCTAATTATTATATTAGTTTTGGTGTTAGCACAGTTCGTTTTCAAAATCGAACACTTAACTGTTTTACTGAGAAAGGCTTCATAGTCTACAAAGCGAATTATAGCAAGTAAATGACGGAGTGATGGTGACGGTAGCGTGGGCAGGGATTCAAGTTATAAAGTGGGTCATAACATCTAACTTTGAGTCAGACCAGAGTCAAAGTTTTGTGAAAGATAGAAAAGGTAACGAACGACATAAGTCTCAGAATTAAAATGATCACATCATTATAGAATACGATTATGTTCACTTCTCGTTAAGAAGTTCACACTCTGTTACTGAAAATACTTTGCTAACTGCATGAAGCTCTTTAAAACCGTTGTGTTGGCAATATTGTGGACTAACCGACTGTATTGGTTTAGCTGCGTGTTGCCGTAACCGATTGGACAAAATACAATTTGTTGTTAGGCTCTTAATCAAGTATTATTATTATAAACCTAACCGGTAAAATTGTAGCAACCATATTTGTATCACTCGACTGTGGATTATCTTATGGATGGATTGAGTTTGAAGACAAATGGTGATATGAGATGTTAATTAACGGCAGGATTGATTGGAACTTTATATTTTACCCACTCGACAGGCAAAATTATACTGACATTATTTCTGACAACGACTATAAGTTTTCTTAATACCTACTATGCCCATGAACCTCATCAAAATCGAAAGATACAACAATTTATTAATACTGACAGAATATTTAAACCCTAGAAGGTCAAGAAACATGTGCTGAACCTGTGGTATTAGTTACCGGTACGCTATCTCTCACACCCCGATTTAAACCCAATCATCCACTAATGCAGCGAGAGTTAGTAATAATGGAAATCAATTTAGATTCTATTAGTTCGCTGCAAACTCATTAGACTATGTAAAACAAGTGCTTACTGATTCACAGCGCCGGGGACTGGGCCGATTGGAGGTTTTGTTTTGCCAAAGGACAAAGAATAACTGAAAGGTACATCGTTACCATTTTCACTTGACTCGAATCTCTCTTCTCGGGTTGCTTTGGTTCTAAGATTATGGCTATAAATTATAGCCATACCGTGCGTGATAATAAATAAGATAATTCCATATCATTGAGATTATCTATACAAAATGAAACGTAATTAACGCACACCCTCAAACACCCCAATTAGAATATTATGTTGTACCTAATCATAATAAATACACTGAATTTTTTATTAAACATGTATATGCATTGGTATTTACTAAATTAGTTTCTTGGAATGAAGTTTATTTACCTTTATTTTGTATTGAATGATGAAATTTTTATGAATACAAATAAAACTGCAATTTTAAAAGTCTTATTACTTTGCTTACGGTCCATTTCGTCTTTCGTCTCGTTTTGACTGTACAGGATAATATAACAATAATTTCCGTAGTTTTAATTATTTTGAAATAAAAAAAATACCTGTTTTAAAAATGATATAAATCGATTCAGTGAACGATTCTGAACAAACTATTTTCAGGATGTGCGTTAATTAAGTTACATGTTGTATATGTAAGTATGTATTTATAAAAGAAAACTAGTATGTCAGTTATTAGGTTTCCATAGTACAATCTCTGCTTAATTTGTGATAAGATGACCGTGTGTGAATAATGCCCAGGATATTATGATATGATTCTTATTATATTATTATAATAGATACATATTAACATTTTAAATTTATTTGGCACTAATATTTTAATTATGTAATGTTGAATAATAATCATGCTAGCATTGAGTCTTTTATGATTATTATTTACTTTAATCAATTAGTTTATATGTTCTTGCATTTCCATAATCCCTGAGTTTTTCATTCATATATGTTACTCAATACATATATTGTATTATCACCTTCGGCTACATCTTGTGATTCTTACTTTTCGCGTTTCCATTCCTGTGACTCTGCTTTGTTTAGTGATTACATCGTGCAGGGTGACAGTGAGGGGATAGAAGGAGCACCTGTGTTTGAGCTCATACTTGTCCACTATTATATACTCCGGGTAAGTGACTAGTATCCGTTCGCCATTGCCTGGGATTGGAGTACCTATTGCTATAGACTTACTGCAAAACAGAGGAAGGTTTTAAAAAATACCAATAGAATACAATTAATTCCATTGTATTTTATTATTATTTTTATTGATCTTTGTTGTTCCTGAACCGATTCAGATTTATATTATTAGATAAGAAACGCATGCGATAAGAGCTTCTTTCAATTTAGAAGACAAACTGACGCTTTATAAAGACAAGCAGAAGTCAGTTGTATGTTCTTTAAAACAATAATTATGGTAATAATATCCTGGGAAACTATTTACACACGGTCATCTGATCCCGAACCAAGCAGAGCTTGTACTATGGGAACCAGATAACTGATATACTACATATACTTCTTTTCTTTTGTAAATATGTACATACTTATACAGATAATTACACCCGGACTCCGGACAAACAGACATGTTCATGAACACAAATACCTGTCCTGGGTGGGAAGCAAAGCAGGCATTTGCTTAACACGCTAACAGGCCCGTCGAGTAAAATGAATAATCACTGTAACCATTCGTTCTCATCACATTCCATTTTATATATCTTATCGTTTTATAAATCAATAATTAAATAATATTCCAGATGTTATAAATGATAAACTAATCAAACTGAAAAAATTGTTCTAATCGTGTCCGCGAGCTGACACAAACTTTGTCGTGTTGATTATCCCACTAAAATATTCATGGCAAATGATCAGTTTGTAAAGTTCCACAGTATTATGTGCACGAAACAACACAATCCAACACGACATGACGCGTCGTGTCGTGTCGATAACTTCCACATTCATTACTGATCGATCACCCGCAATACCAACATTTTTGATTCATTATTTATTTATTAGCTCCGGATTTACGTGATTGTTGATGATATTGAATTTATCCAAATGCTAATGATCCATTTATTGAATTACATAGTATCGATGCCAGTAGAATCAATATGACCCAGTTGTATTCCAGGGATAGATCGACAGTTGGGATCCCCGTCACTCTCCCATGACTCATGTTAGCGAAGTCAAGAATTATAAAAAATTACGTCCATAGTTAATGTACGTTATGTAAATGTGTTAAACTTAGTCTGGCGAATTGCACGCAAAAATATTACGTAAACTGAAAAAAATACCCTCGATGTTTTAAGAATCAATTTGAAATAATAGTTACAGTTTGCGCGTATTTCTATAAAACAAATCCGATGAGTAACAACTACATCCTCCGAAAAGTAGTTAGCAATCCCAAATTTAATCTGCCAGTGCGTGTCGTTCGTAGCATAACGCATGGCGCCTACCTCGTATTGATAGATGATGCTGGTTTCGAGAGCCGCCGGACTCTTAAATTTATGATTACCACAATCATGAGATGATAAAAATTGTTTCAATATTTTTTTAAAGTAGTGTTACACTTTAAACTAAATTCTCATTTTCTTTTTATATTTTGGCCCTATAAAATTAAGTTATATATTTCTTTTTTGGCATTCGTCAAACTTAGATTTGGTTTATCGCCGGATGGCGGAAGGGACTAAGTACATAAAACCATTTTCAAAATTAAAAGCAATTGAGTGTGTTTCGAGTATCCAATAAAAATCTACAACGCCCGGAGTTATTTATATAGGCTTAATTGTATTATTCTATCACTAGCTATGCACGCGGTTTTAGTAAAAAAATCTGGGTTTGAACTTTACATATTATACAAAAAGACAAATTTCTAATTTTGTTTTTACTAAACTTTAAAGTTACTTGCTAATTAACGAACCTTGCAAGCTTTGCAGTTTACATATAATCGTGTTTTAAATTTCCTACTAGCTGTGCTCCGCTGTGTTACTCACGGGCTAAGGTGTAGCCTGTGGCTGACATAGTGTTCATTGATAGTATAAGCTATCTTTATGGAAATTCTGTCTAGCTGTCTCAATAAAAAGAACTAAACAAAAATACTTACACACACACGTACACAAAATATTCGCATCTCTAATAGCAGAAGCGAGTCAAAATACACAAGTGACAATATCACCTTCCGGTCTCTAAGCGTGTTGATTTCGAATGTGTTTATGGAATTTGTTATCTGATGTAGTTCCAAAAGATAGAGGGACGTCTGTAGCCATAGGTGTGGTAATCATTGGATGCGAATGGCTCGGGAAAGAGATACATGGAAAGGTTTGGGAGAGGCTACTACTAGAATAGAATAGTTATTGATTTCCTTTACAAACACAAACAAAACATAGATTTATACAATATATACTTACACATTTAAACTATAGACTTGAATAAATATAGATTTATATAAGATATACTTACACATTTATAAATAGCCTTAGAGATTGTACAAGCAAAGTAGTTGTGCTCAAAATAAAAATGTAAATGTTTACATAAGTAGTAACTAATAAAGGCTATTATTATTTTATTTTATTTGTTTTAGTTCTAAATAAACTTGTATAAATGTAGAGCCATATGAAAGTACCTATACTTTCAGAAGCGACGTTATTAAAAACGTATCTGTTGGAGCGCAATGATTTGCTCGTCAAGACCAACGCTCAGAGCTCTACATTTGTGAGTTCATTTGAAATTTTAATTTTCAATGTAGGTAAGCTGGCTCCAGTCGGCGGGCGCGGCGGTTTGTGGCACAGAGAGCGAAGTTATATGCGAATTATCTCATCAACCTTTGTACTTGCGTTAAGTAGTGTTAACTGTACAATGTTTTTTGAAACAAGGTTAAGATTATATTTAACCCCCGATGCAAAAAGAGGGGGTTATAAGTTTCACGTCGATGTCTGTCTATGTGTGTGTCTCTGTCTGTGGCATCATAGCATTCAAACGGATGTACCGATTTCAATGCGGTTTTTTTCATTTATAAGCCAGTTTCTGAGCTATGTGTGGTTAATATCAGTCCAGCGGTGTAAGTGTATCAGCTATTTTGCAAATATATATAATTATAGCTGGAGTGGGCTTTCTAACGGTTAGGTTGTTTAAATAAAATACGGACACGGCACACAAATAATACTAAGTCATTAATTAAAAGTTAATGACGGGCCAGTTGGCGTGGTTGGTAAATGGTGCGATTCCCACCCAGGACAGATATCTGTGTGCACGAACATGTCTGTTTATCCTGAGTCAGGGTGTAATTATCTATTTTATATTTGCATGATCGCTAGTCGGCTAGACTGTATTTACGTCAATCATTAATGGTAAATATATATAATATAAGAAAGTGGTTACTTACTTAATGGACACTAATTTGGTCTGAAAATAAAGTCTTATTATTATGTCCTTTATTCCATGTTATTCTTATTTTATAAATTTACAAATATATAGTTACAAAAAAAAAATATTTATAAATATAAAAAATAGACATCCAATCGGCAACGGGAGCAGGGTCCATGCTACCGATGGTCAAGGCTCCACAGAGAGGAACCTCCTCACAATACGCGCCGTCTCCAAAAGAACTTCTTCTGGAACTGACCCGTGACCCAACTGCCTAACGCGAGCCTCTTAAGGTGACGGTCGAGGCTCTTGGCAATTAAACCATGGGCAGAAACGACAATCGGTACAATGATCGCCGAGTCGACGTCCCACATGTCAACAACCTCGCGTGCTAGGTCAAGGTATTTAATTTCCTTGTCTTTTTCAGCTTTCACAAGGTGGTCATCATGTGGGACAGCAACATCGACGATCACTGCCCGGCGCTCTTGGCGATCCACTATCACAATATCAGGCTTATTGGCAACAATAGTCCTATCTGTGATGATGGATCTGTCCCAGTACAATGTGACACGGCCATTATTATTATTATTATTATTAATGCCTTAGAAACAAGTTACAAAAAACTTAAAGTAATGACTGGAAGCAGCAGCAGTAGCACCACTAGTAAACAAGATTATAATTTCATTGTTTTTGAGAACCGAGACCGTGATCAACCGCAGACATCTAAAATGGAGTTAGAATTGGTTAGCTTCCTAAAAGATAGAAGCTAAGAGCTTCCAATTAAATTAATTAAACATCGCTAAAATACTGTATTTTGTATTTTGGAATACCTTACTTAAAGATTAAAGATATTTTGTATTTCGTAGTTTAATTACTTGCGATATAGTATTTTGTAATTTGTATTTCAATTAAAGCAAATGTATTTTGCCCAGCCCTGCTTGTAAGTGAACGTTCCCATCGTCAAACTAGACTAAGTATAGTGCTTGAATTAAAAAGGAAATACTAGAAAGTTCAGAGCCATTAATAGCTGCTGTTGAGTTTTAAGACTAAAACAATATTTTGTTGCAAAGCTATATGAACGAGAGAAGTAAATTGCACGGTTTATTTATTTTAGCGTTACTTTGGTGCCGAAACTATAGAGAACAGTGTCGTACTGGTGGAATTGCACCTTAATAAGGTACGCACTATGAATTCGTAACGATCAGTTAAACCCCAGCAAGAACGTTTTGGTCACTCCGATGTAATTCTCTCTCAAATAGGTCATTTCGAGGCCCATAATATTTTAACATCGTCGGGCTTGCTATTAACTAGGTATTTATTTTGTTCACTACACTCGCACGGTAGCATCCATGTAAGTAGAGACTCACCTATGACACAGTATAAATATGGACAGTAAGGTAACTAAGCCTAGTTGATGAAATAATTACCTACGCTCTATTGAAGCTGCAGGGTTGTAACTTTTAATGTTTAAGATACCTATTTTATATCAAAACATATTTGTTTTATTAATTAGCAGGACGGTTAAAATATGAAAGATCCGTTTTTATTAAGCCTAGTGCAAACAGCCGAATACTAAACTTATACGCGACCACGACCACTTATACGAGTGGTCGTGGTCGCGTATAAGTTTATCTCCGCAATCTTTTTAAAAATCCACGTGTGTATTAGCAACCTCTTAAGGGTCGTGTCGATGTGCATGTTTGTGTGAGTGTGAAGTTTCAACCGTTTGTAGGTACATAGTTTCCTTAATATCTATTTTTATACTGAGCCAATAGGAACAAAATAATCAGGTAGCAGGGGTGCACCAGTTTAGGGACCGCTCTAAGCTGTGACCTATTAGTAGAACATAATAAAAATAATAATAAAATACGTTTATTTGTCTTTCCACAAATTGTAACTTAAGGCTAGATTATAACTATGAATACTATTTACATTTGTGAAGAACTGGTGCCTGAAATAGGTAGCGAACACCTGTGCCACAGGTCACCAGGCCCCCCTCGTGGAAAAGTAGTAGGTACAGATACATAGGCTTAAATTTATAGTTCTAGCGAGAGAAGGGATGCAGAAGTATGTATGTGACAGTGTGTATGTGTGGTTGTGTGAATGTACGTGTGAAAGTACAAGAACATGCTTCACCATTGCGCACAGTACATACAAAAGATGGGCTAGCTAGTTAAAATAATAAGCCAGTTTAATTAAAGGAGCCCATCTAAGCAACTCAGTAGTCCGTTGTTTAGGTATTTCCGTGCATCGTGCACGTTATATGTATACACTTAATATGATGTGTGTTTCAGTTTTAAAGATTTAATCCTATGTATTTAAAATAAGGCGCGACATTGGAATAGAAATGCAATGATCTAATTAATTTTGTATATGAATAAGATAGGTAATGAAAACATTTATGTAAATTTTTGTCTACGTCAGAATCAACGGTCACTCTTAAAATGTTTTGTTTTCTTCTAGAATACGAAGGAAGCAATATTTTGAGAATTGGAAGCAAATAGAAGCAATATTGAAGCAATGGTTCTGCATAAATTCAACGTTAAATACGCCTAGTGACCGTTCAACGTGATGGAGACAAATTTTTACTATATTGCGACGCTAAAATTCCTAATAGGTATACTAAAGTTTATAACTTAATTCACGATATAAAATGATGTAGTGTTAATTCCGCCAATTAATTAGCAGAATGAACACTACACATTAATTTGTATTTTGAATGTTATGGATTTTCGTAAAGTAACGCCTGATCTCATTACTTATGCAATGTATAAAGTAATAGATAATATTCTGAACTATCTTTTAAGGGGATCAATGAGGATTAAGACACTGTAGTTTTCGTGATAAGTTTCGACATAAACTTTGTTTCTGTTCTCGACAACACGGTGCTATCGTCTCCACGTACTCAGAATGTCGTCATTACACGAAACTTACAACGATTTTAAATACATATTACTACTGGTAGTCTCTGTTTGCATATGGTTTCGTCGATCGGTGTACAAATGAACTTACGATAATATATAAACCCTATAAAGCCGAAGATGAAATACAAATCTAAATTAAGACACACTTTAACGCATAGATAAAATTCCTTATTTTTGTCTTTAGGTCATCAAAAACTGTTAAACCGCTATATGTCAAATGTATAAGATAAATAAAAGCCGCTTTATGAGGTACTTGTACTGAATACTGAGTCTATTGTTTCATAATTCTCAAGACAGATATTCACTCAGTCTTGTGATCAAGCCGATTAACTCGGCCATTCGGATTGATTTCTGAAGCGCTGCTAGTGAGGGACTACACGATGCACGCCACTGTACATTCTACACTGCTTGGTTAAACTTTGGTTAATGTTCGAGTTGCTTGTCGGATAACATACTCGTGCTAACATAGATGTGTACCTACTCGCTCCCTGGAGTAGGTACGTACGCTAAAGTACATAAACTATAGTAATGGCGGCCACTAGGCTTTTATCAAACCGGTACACGTTGGTTTAAATATATATACGACTAATAGGGAGCAAACGTAATCGTATCCGAGCAGTGTACCTGAATTCTTTATCCGCATGATAATTGTCATTAGATAATTTTAGAATAAATAAAAAAACATACCATGCCTGTTCAAAAATTAATTAATTGTTTCTCTCAATTTTTTAATCAACTGAGTTAATGTATTTATATATACGAATAAATAAATTTGATAACATTTACGCCACTCGACCGAAATGAACTCGGAAACATGGATTTTATCCTCATTTTTTGCTTCTTCTGGTGATGAAACTCATTGACGCAAATAATTCTTGATTTATGAAACAGGAGGAAGTCGTCCACGTTACTACTGCATGCAGAATGACCCGTGATATCTTATTTACCTTTAAAATAATATTATCTTATTTTAGAATAAATATAATGCATAATAAATAAAATAATTAAATAATTATCTTGGGACTACTAACACACAACCATCTGATCACAAACTAACCAGAGCCTGTAAACAAACACCAACGAAACCTACTTATATATTTCTAAATACATATTAGTTATAGATAAATAACACCCAGACCCAGAACAAATAATCGTGCTCATCACACAAAGATTTGTCTTGGTTGGGGATCGAACCCACGCTCTCTAGCTTAGCGGCCAGGGTCACTAAACACTAGATCGAAGCGAAACAATATGATTATGGCTGGCCTGTTGCCAGCCATAATCATATTGTTTCGCTTCAAAAAATCCGTTTGTCTGTCAGGCCGTTTGAGAGCTGACATTGCCGTGGTGCAAAATTATACGGTGTTCTGCTAATTCTTACGGAGTTTATTAATAACTTCCAGCAAACAAATGATTGTGTACCATCTTCCACAAAGTGTCCAGTTTTTATTAAAAAGCAGCAATGATTCGCTTAACGGCAGCCCGCACCCTCGCCACTTTGTTTGGTTTCGGCTCACCTGGAAAGATCCAAACCGTCGCGTTTTTGAGCCACAGTCAAATTGTGAGGGATCCATCGGCAAAACAGTCTTTACCTAACCTAACAGTTTTCAGTTACGTTTTTTTATATATCAGCCTATGTCTAAGGATCTCCAAATGACACAGTAGGTGAAATGCCCGTTTGTTTCGACGACACGGTGTACAATAGCGATGTTTTCGTTGTTCCCAGTGGTCGACGGACGACCGTCACGAAATTCATCACTGAGATTGATACGACCACGTTTGAATTTTAACCAGCCATAAAAAAAATCGGGTATAAATTTAGAAGTCCGAAATTCTTCCGAGTTACATGCACACGCTATATTTAAAATGGCCAATGATTTTACATGGTGGTCATTTTAAATATTGCTAGTCTACATCAACATGGATCTCGCGAAAATAAATGATACTAAGTGATGAACTGCATTTTAAAGCTAACAAGTTAGTTATGAATATTATTTTAAATATTGATAATAAAAGTGGTCAATTACGAATTTATTGTGCGTCCTGTGTATTCATTATAGTATAGCGTTAAATACTTCGAAATAAACTCATGACCACATCTTCCAAAGGTTCCAGAAAAATCCTCTGAAATCCATTCAGTGATTTGGTAGACGGACAATTATTTTGTATTCCATTAAGAAGTTGTTTATAGTTTTTCAGACATATTTTAAAGTGAATTGTATAAATTTATGTGCGGGTGGGAACCGAACACACGACCACGGGGTATCCGGCCTCATGTTCGTTAACCGCTCCGCCACGTCACCGTGATACTGATTCACCGTGAATTCATACAATCCATTCGATATTTCTTAACGCATTTAAGACGCTTTTAACGTCATCTTACCAATATCGTTTATATTTCTTTACTATTATCGTTTAATTATAAGTTCCCGAATAGTTTCTACCGCAGTATCAGATTTTCCAAGTTAACAGAATCACTAATTGGACCACCAATTGTAGAAGAGATTTGTAGCAGCACTCGCACCACGGTGCACTCGATAGCTACCTACTGCACTATACAACTGCGAATTCGATATAGGGTAGTGTAAAATAATTATTAGTAAATGCGTGTATGTTGTATTTGTCCAAATTGTTCCTGTTCTCCGATTGGCTAATTGTATGTCCTTGTAATGTCCAAATCTGTACTGTTCGTAAAACCTATTTTTGTTATAATACGTGTATAAAGTTAATAAAAAATTAGTACTACAGTTACTACGAGTTTGTTCTCATCTTCCTAAAATAGATAGTAATAGTTTAAGAGATATTACTACAGTGGTTGATTCCGATACCGGGAATCGAACCCGAGCCTCCTGGGTGAGATTATTAAGGCTGCATGGCGAGGTACAATGTCTTGCGTTTTTCCCAAATCTTCGGTGTGGATGAGCGAGATCTGTAGTTCCTTTTTAACCGACTTCCAAAGGAGGAGGTTATCAAGTTCACCGGTATTTTTTTTTTTTTATGTATGTACACCGATTACTCGGTGATTTATGATCCGATTTACGTGATTCTTTTTTAGTTTGATGCGGAATAGTTGGCATTTGGTCCCATAAAAATTTTATAAGGATTGGCCCAGTAGTTTTCATTTTATGGACATTTTTGTATGAATTTTTTTGTTTAAGTGGACGATGTCGATGATGCACAGACGTTTGTAAATCTTAGCTAGTCAAGCTAGACTCATCCTGTTCAAGTGTGTCTTGGCATGAACATAAACAACAATTTCAGACGACTAGCGTTTAATACGCACGTAAAAGCTTTTTTTTTGGAAGCCGTACCGTGTACGTACTCCAATTACGCTGAGATTTATGAACCGATTTACGTGATTCTTCTTTAGTTTGATGCGGAATAGCTGCCATTTTTAGGGTTCTGTAGCCAAATATCTTTCACAAAGGCTCTTCTTGATTTGTCATGTCTGTATGTCTGCCCGTCCGTATGTCACAGCCAGTTTTTCCCGAAACTATAAGAACTATACTGTCGAATCTTGGTCAGCAGATGTATTCCGTGAACCGCATTAAGATTTTCACACAAAAATAGAAAAACAAACAATAAAATTTGGGGGTTCCCTATACTTACTTAGAACTGAATTTAAAAAAAAATCATTAAACAATACATGTGGGGTATCTATGGATAGGACTTCGAAAATGATATTGAGGTTTATAATATATTTTTTCTTCACTGTATAGTTTGCGCGAGAGACACTTCCAAAGGCGTAAAATGCCCCCCCCCCCCCCCCTGTAACTTCTAAAATAACAGAACCATAAAACTACACTACATTACCTTGCAAACTTCCACCGAAAATTGGTTTGAAAGAGATGATAAGTAGTTTTTTAATGCGTCATAAATCGTAAACCGCAATTTACCTTCCATTCTATCAACTCAAATACTTGCTGCTACGGAAAGAAACATTCTGCCTTTCACGGGCGAGTCCGACTCATTATCTAATCAATGATAAATAAGACCTAGGCTATCAGCCCTCTGCTCAGTAGACTCGTTGGCTAATCGATCATTAATAAGACCTAGTCTTCATACCCTCTGTTCAGCAGACTAGATGGCTATTCGATCATAAGATCATTCGATCCATAATAAGATCTAGTGTATAAGCCCGCAGCACACAGACTCGTTAGCTAGATGGTCATAAATACGGCCTAACCTATGCGCTTGCTGTTCAGACTTTCATAAATCTTAGCTAGTCTAGGCTCGTACTGTGCAAGTTTTCTTAGAGTGAACGTAATTTTATGTAGTTTTTCTTACTTTACAAACGGTCTTTTAGATCAGTGTTTTTCAACCTGTGGGTCGCGACCCCCTAGGGGGTCGCCAAGCCTCTATAGGGGGGTCGCGAAACTTCTATAGGGAAGTTGCAAAAAGTTGGGAAAGCTAGTCATAGGGTCGCAAATGAATTTGAAGTTTTATGATTAGGCCTGCTGCAAATACATCAAAAGTTCAGCGCGAATTTCCATAAATCTGGCTAGTACTTTGTCTCTTGACAACAACCTAAGTTCTGAATGATAAAGTAATGTTTGATGGAGTGCTCCCAATTATTCACAAATAATCGAATCAGTCATCATATCGCTTATCCTCGATTGAATCAAATATCAAGAAAAACTTTATCAAGAGAAAATTTCGAAGCATATAACACACTGTGATTTATTACCAATCTCAATAAATCCAAATTTGAAATCGTTTCATCACTCCTGCTAGAAATAGACAGCGTCATCCCCATAAAGCTCATAAAGCTCGTTGTTTCTTGCTTACTGATTCCCTCAACTCGCATTTTAATTATATATTATTCGTATCCCATGAATATGAATAAAAATATTGGATTCAATATGTGTCACAAAATAAAAGAATCATGGTAATAAAGCGGGTAAAAAACGAGTAGGGGGGTCGCGTCATGAAAAAGGTTGAAAAACACTGTTTTAGATCATTCACTGTCCCACAAGAACGTGAAAAAGAGTTTCGAACAACATTTTTTCGGAAGATGTTTCTTTTTTCCGTTCTCGTTTGTTGGGATCTATAGTTTTGAGGCGCACCGTGGTGCGAGTGCTGCTACAGATTTAAAAGCTCTTCTAGATCATTCCACATTGAATCTAAGGGATCTATTTTTAATTAAGCACAAAACGCTAAATGAAAACAGATTGTAAAGAAGTGTCTTGTTACTTCTATTTTTGTTAGGCACATTACAGTGGCCACTCCAATGCACTTTCCCTAGTCATCTAAATTGCCATCACAGATAGATAAAATTTTGCCGAGTTGTACTTAAAAATTAAAATATGTTCCACTTTAAATAACTTTTGTGTGCTCAGCTTAAGGCTGCTTCCCCACCAGAGATGTGCCATGCTACGTTGCTATGGATGCGTTTGATATCCACCAATCAGATTCATTGGTGCACACTAGTGGAAACGGATTCAACTAAAATAAGTTTTATATGGAAGGATGCGTGCTATGGATGTGTGCTAAGGATGCGTGCTATGGATGCCTTCTACGGGCCATCGCGAGTGGTGTACAGTAGAAATGAACTGAATGAGTCGCTGGCACGGCAGGACACTTGAGCGCCTCTCCTCACCGCACCGCGCTCGCCCTCCTTCCCTTCTTTGCAGCGGCGCATCTTCATAGCACATCTCACTCGCACCGCTACATAGCTTAGCATCAGTGAAAATGGACACATCGTTTCGTAACTTACCTTTTACATTCTCGCAGCATAGCACATGCTAGCTAGCTCTGGTGGAAAGGCACCCTAAGACTGCGTGACCACTTAGGCATATTTTTGAAGAGAACATGAATTAATGTATTTTCATTAGGTATTTTTACTAATTTTCTTGTGGAATGACAATACGCAATGACTGCATCATATTATATTTGAATTATCAAACCAAAATAGGCTGTAAATTTATTGAAATTTCAGCATGTCCCTTTTAAAATTTTATTTATATTTCAGCGTTATCCGCAACTCAAAGGTCTAAACTTAAATTTAGATGATTTACAAATCATAATAAAAAGTGCATTCTTTACAAATCCAGAGCAGGTGCTCCAGCCGTTAAGCTACTAACGATAAAAACTGGCAGCATGTAGATTGCATTTAAGACGTAGTTCTAGAAGCGCCCACCCAATGAGAACGTGTAGGTTTTATTTCCGCCGGACGAGTTAATTTATGATTTCTTAGTATTGAGTAACATTATGTAACAATTGAAATAGAATTTAATTTGAATTAGTTTACATTAAAATTGCCTATCGTGATGCAATTCACATTTTTTTAAATTTCTCGTTCAATTAGCCTCACGTGAACGCGTAGTTGCAACAGTTCGCTGTCAACCGATTGAATTAAATTGTATGCATAATGTGATCGCAGTTGAACATAATAAACATACATACATTTCATAGTAGGTATATATTAATAGTATTCTTTTTCTTAGCTAAACTGCTTGTCAGTCGTGGTAGTTTAAATTAAGTAAGTAAAACTGAACTTAACTACAACAAACGAACCTTATTAGCCGCTTAGTTCGAATATATTACAGAGATATCCTACATACCTCAGTCTGCTCTGCCGAACAATAATTTACAGAATCAAATCTACGCTAGAAATTTTCGCGTAGCGGAACTGGCCTCAAATTTTTCACTCCCTTACATTGCGCAAACTCTCCCACTAAAACTTAGAAATAGGCACTGAATAAAAAGTAGTTTACAACAAGGACCGTTTGGGCGGATTCATTATCAATGCCTTAGTTTGCCCATTTTTGTCATGCTGTTAATTATAATTTATATAAAGACTACGGGCGCATTAAGGATATTAATCCCTGTGTCGCGGGGTATTTTAAGAACACATAATTAACGGACACAAAGTGCACCCAGACTCAGCACAACGAACCCGGGACATGAAGTGGAGAGGCCACTGTCTTAACCGCTGCGCCACACGTGTAGTCATCAATTAAAAACCAAAGCATATATTATTATTATGTGGCGTTCTATAAGACTAGTAAAAAATCCATATGATTCTATCACGCCACATCAACGCCACCTAGCAAAACGTTAATTAATATTGTCTGCGTCGTCTGTCGTGAGACAGAGACACAGCAGTAGACGGAGCACCAGAGGCAAAGCTTTATGTAAAGGTATACAGTCACGTTACGTGACGGCTTCTTTATCTCTTGTTATTGCAGAAGACGAACACCGTATTCCGTATAAATATGACTGGAGATATGAGTTCACAAAACGGTTTTTATTCACATACGACTTTAAAAAGCGGTTGTAAATATTTTTTTAATTCTATACTTCGTGCAATAAGATTATAGATCGTGAGTTATATTTGATCAAGTAGCATATAAATTAATTTTAAAAATAGTTTTAACCCAATACATGTCCTTTTTAACAATTATTTCTGCACCATGTCTCTTTATATCTCTATTTTCTATAAGAACAATTACGATCTAATAAAAACTAATTTTGCATACTTGCGTTCCCGATTACGTTATTATAATTATATAAATATTGTTAGCAATATCGTCGGTACATGAGTTCTATATCTGTGGACCTGGATATGGCATTGCAAACCAAAATGATTTTATAAGCATGCTCTACAGAAGGATTCTTGAATTTCACCCCCAAGGATGGATAAAGACGTCTGGCTCTCACTACCTACCTGTACATTGCTCGCTGGAGATCTTGTAGTCATATAGACATGACTAATCTGCTTAGTTACGTGAACTATCTGTAATATGATTGCTAACATATACTAAATTTAAAATTATTGACTCCGTCTCAAAAGGAATAATGTTATTGTTTCGATGTTTTTCTTTTGTATTCCTAAATATATGTAATCTAAAATAATAAGCATTCAGACAACTGATCGAGCAGATATTGTTTTTGCCTACTAAATAACTACTTTAAGTGGACCAAATCTCGTGTTCATGCCCGCCTGAGTATGTTTCGCCGGACCGTCTCAACTGGGTCGTGTTGAAGCCGGTAGTAGATGAACCCACGGAGTTTATTTCGCTGGGTCTCCTCAGTTGGGGCGCATTGGATCCGGGGGTAGCATGAAAGCGCGACCGTCGTTATAAACACAAGGTCCGCCATAATAACAATAGCTTAATATAGACGTAACCAGTCAGACAATATGTAGTAAAATATAGCTGAAACTATACGATATTTAAATTTAAACATAATCTCAATAACTTAAAACAAGCTAGCTCAATATCATTGCTATTATAAAATAAATGTTATTATACAATCCGTGTACCTAAATATCTATATGTACCTTGAAATAATTATAAATTAATTATATATTACTACGAATATGTTCTGACTATTTACAAGCGCTTTTTTAAAGTCTACGTGAATAAAAACCTTTTTTATTTTATTTTATTTATATACATAATTTGTTCAGATGGTACAAATTCGGGATGGGCAGCTAGTCTTATATATTTCGGACTTTTTAGGCTGTAATATTCTAATAGCCACCTGATATGATGAATATGTGAAATATGATTGTTTTTCACTTCTTGCGTATGCTCTGCGATGTTATATATTCTTGCAGCAGTTGTAACCAATTAAGCGGCAAGCCTTGAATGACGTCACAGCCAGTGCCAGGTAACAAATTAATGTAATAAATGGCCTAATTAAATGTCCATTGCGTTTCCCCCGAGGTGCCGTCAGTGGGTCATACTCAAAGTAGCTTACAGTCGCTAAACTTGTGTTGCTTAATTAAAAGAGGTGCAATAAACATGTGCAAATAGGTATACATAGCCCCCACTCACACTATGGCCTATTTGTCGTCCTGTCTCTTTACAGCTGTTTTACGAAAACATCTATCTATTATTCTTAATGTGTCATTAAGGTCTCCGAGTAATCGTAAGTAAGTAAGTAACCCTTTTTTAAGAAGTAACCCCTTTGAGTATGTTAACAAGTTTGTACAAATGGCGGCCTTATCGCTAGGTACGATCTCTTGCAGGCAACCGTTGAATGGACCAGGAGTAAAGAACAGACATTTGGGTATTTTTTGGCATATTAGCAGAAAGGTTTTTTTATTTTTAGTATTACTCTAATTCTATGAAGTGTAACGAGATGTCAAGTTTTACTTTATTCCTAGAAAACAATGTGTTATCTATATATTACTATAAAACTTAATACGACAATTTTGTTCAAAGTTCTAAGGATAATTAATAAAAACTTCCGTAAAAATATCGTTGTTGGCTTTAATACATACCATGCTAATTGAAACCCACGCGATTCAATATTATTAAAAATGAACATTGTCCTATTTGAATAATTTTTTTCATAACTTGACATTTTGTTTTACATAGAATAAGTCTTATGTATTACTAACAATTTTAAGTCATTGGTTACTTGAATAAAGAACTTTTAGTATTATTATTGTATTATAACAGGCTTTACCAATACCTTACCTTGCCAGTAACTTTTACAATGTGGAAGTGGTTGGTGGTTGGTCTAGCGGTACCATGTCAAACTCTGATATTGAGCTCTTGTTCGGCCTAAAAAGTTGGAACTGTTTGAAATGACACTTGTGAACTAACTATAATATGCCCAACACATTGTTAGTCATTGAATTTGTATGCTGATGATTAAGGAGCTTCAGCTTATGAAATAAAATGTTTGTAGAATATGACTGCAAAATACGTTGTAAAATATTGTAGTTTATACAATGTGTATCGGATATCGATGTATTAGACTTTGCTGCTTCTTTGTGAGCTTGACAATGGTGTCATTGTCAAACTTACAAAGCAGCAGCTTTATGTTAATTAGCAAGTGGAGAATAAATATCAGTAACTAAAAATTTTCTATCTATATATGTAAGTAAGCTTACTAAAACATGGAGTCATATAAAACGATCCTTTTTTGGGTTAAGGAATCAGCATCGCCATAATGCAGAGGAGTTTCGTAAGTTCTAGTAGTGAAGTTTTGTTAATACTTTTCTCTTTTAAATTTCTTCAAAATATAGTCATTCCTAAATAAAACGAGTGCAAAGTTATATCGCATATTCAAGCCCAACCACAATAAATTGCTTTTTCTAATAGACAAGCAAGGCAAATGAGCACGCGGATCACCTGATGGAAAAGGACCGCCGCATATGGATACTACAACACTGTCGGGATCTTCAGTGCACTTTGCCGGCCTTTAAGAAAGGAATAGGCTCGCTTCTTGAAGGTTGCCATGTCATACCGGATCGGAAATACTTGTCGCGCAACTAGCCTAACCGTGAGAAAGCTCCCGACTCTAACTATAATTACACCATTTTGGAAAAGAGCTGATACTCTTATATTTCTGGTCTGATATTAACCATAAAATTTAATCTAAAATATCTAATTCTTTTTGCAACGGGTGTTAAAAAGAACGTGGCGGCAAGTATAAGTTCGAACAAATCATCAGTACACAGAGAAACAGAGACACATAGAGACACCACGTCCGCAGGGCAAGAAGGTCAAGCTGATGATAGGGGCCCGACGACGACGACTCAAACTGCGCGACGTTGGATGCGGTTAAAAGGAAGACGTTGCTATTGTGGAGCTCCAGTGTAGGGGTGCATGAGCAGATGAGTGTCACGTGCGACTTAATCTGACTTATACTTATACACACTTATATACTTATAGTGCCGCTTACGACCAACTAACTCACTAATCTCAGAACGACAATGACTCCATATTGATCAAATACAGCTTTCATTGATTTGAATATTTCTACCAAACGATTGCGCAAATCCTACTTCCTACTAATATTATAAATGCGATAGTTTGTGTTTGTGAGTATGGATGTATAGATGTAAGGGTGTTTGTTACTATTTAACTCAAAAACAACCAAATGGACACTGTAGTCACATAACTTATATATCCAAATAATACATAGGCTAATGACTAATGTCTAATTTAATGACAGTAAACGAGGCAGTGTAGGTGTGCCAAGATCGTGACAAATGGAAATCCGTTGTCTCCGCTCAACCCCTCTGGGAAACGCGTGAGTCTATGTAATGTAATTTAACACATCGACTATAATTTATAATTTTTTACGCGTTTAAGACCGCGGGACACATCTAGTATATCATAAAAGCCACCCTAATTTCCTAGTCAAGTGTATCCTTATAGCATCATGTCAGTAATGACGTATCATAAATGTTATGTCAATCTGTTGTACCTAATAATAACGTCGTTATCAAAATGGAAAAATACATCCTTTAAATGAGACTCGATGTACTTTTGTTAATTTATTATGTTTTTTATCATATGTTAATAAGTTTCATCATAAGTTAGCACAACTGATAATAAAACTCCTAATTTTTCTTGATAAAAATGTGAAATTATTAAAGTAGAAAGCTATATATGCACGTGTGGTTCATCGGCTAAGACAGTCGCCTCGCCGCTTCGCGTCGCGGGTTTAAGTCCCGCACCGGACAACTATTTGTGTGACCCATAAATAGTTGTTCTGAGTCTGGATGTAGTTTGTGTCCGTCTATTATATGTTTGTAAAGTACCCCGCGACGCAGGGAGTAAATTGCCTAGTGCGGATTTGTCATTAAAAAAAAAAGTAATTAAAAAAATTTGAGAGGTGTCAAGGAACACCCGGATGGAACGAAGTTATTTCTTATTATTTATTATGTACAAAAACCTGTATACACTCAACAAAAATAATCGTCGCGACACCACACTGTTCAATGCGAAATAGAAATGAAAATATCTGGCTTGCTTTCTATAAGAGAGAGAGAGAGAGAGAGAGAAACATGCGCACGCCGCACACCTGCAAAAAGTGCCGTGACAACTTTTCGTAAGAATTTTTTCCGTCTAACCCCCTTTCACAACGCGCGATAAGGAACTTCGTTCCAATAAATAATTAAGTATAGATGTAAAGCTGATTTCAGAGTGACGCGCGCGGCACGCGCCGGAGGCCAGCGCGTCTCAACAGGGGCGCATGCGACCCGCGTTACTCTGAAACGCCAGCAGAGGAGCTCGGGCCGCGAGCGCTTCGCCAGCGCTGGCCGACGGCGCGCGTGTCACACGCGTTTGAACTGCGTGACTGTGAAACGCAACTACTATCTAGTGCAGGGGTGGCCAACAGGTCGCGACTGTTAATCCAGTAGATCGTGGCAAGGCAACAAATATAAATACGTCCGACCAGGGGCTCTACCGGCTAAGTCGCCGAAAATCGTTTTCGTGAATGATGTTCAAATAAATAAAGGTTAAAAATGACTTAATCAATCGTTAAATTGGCTTCAACGTTGACAATCGATTCCGGACCATTTATGACGTCACATGTGGCCACGGAAGCCGATTTAACGATTGATTAAGTCATTTTTAAGCTCTATTTATTTTAACGCCGTTCACTAAAACGATATTCGGCAACTAAGCCAGTAGAGCCCCAGACTGCGCAACGTAATCACGAACTGCTGCACGCATCTTGTACAATTTTTCAATCGCAGTTCTTTGCACTTTGTCACAAAGACGAAGATTTTCCATTCTTCATTTATTAGCTACCACTGTATAACCAACAAGTACTGGCTAGTATGAGATTAAACACGGTACATGTGATGGATATTTCTTTCAAGATTGTAAATTCCATAAAGGGAAGATCCCTCCAAAGGCGGCTCTTTAAACAGCAATTAGATGAGAAGGAACCAGAATTGGCATTGCACACTGACGTAAGGTGGTTGAGACGAAGCAAGTTTTTGCAGATTTCGAAATCGGTGGTGATCGAAGGGTGATGATTATCGGCAATTGCGTAATTTAGACTGGCAATGTGATTTAGGTTTTTTGGCAGATTTTACTGGAAAATTGCGTGGGTACATTAAATCTGAATCTACAAGGCAAGAATAAAACATTAACAGAAATTATGAGTTCTATTGCAGCATTTCAAAGTCAAACAGCTTCTATGATAGTTGGCATAGAGAAGAAAAAAATTGAACAATTTGTAAACATCAAGGATCATATGGAAAAACATCCTACCTACAATTTAATTTCTGAGAAGTACACTACAGAAATTTAGGCAGCGGTAGCAGACTTCGAAATTAGCTTTAGCGATTTCAGAAAATTTGAGAAGTTGGTACAAGTCATCAGTTATATCGTTTAATGATTCCATTGGTCATAATGAATCTATGAATTGGCTACCAAATTTGGAGATACATTTCAAATGGAGCACATGATGTTACAAAACGTAATTATTACTCTGCGCTGCGACATATTTTTAAAAGCAAGGTCATCCTCAGGTCTAGAAGAGAAGAGCCCGTTTCAACCACATCGCCCGAATTGGCTCTAAACTAGCTAGCTACCCTAAGGGTAGCAAAGCTTTTTGGTCCCTGGCCAAATCGGTTGAAGCGAACTTTTGCCGTTCTTCACTACCTCCACTGACAAAGCCCGATGGGTCACTAGCCCACAATGCAAAAGAGAAAGCGGAATTACTCGCAAACCTTTTCACTAGCAACTCTTCCCTTGATACATGCAGCCAACCTCCACCACAGATTCCTCACTGTGGCTCCGAAATGTCGGATGTACCACATACACCAAAAAGAGGTCCTAAAAGTGCTGCGTGGACTAGATGTGAGTAAGGCCAGTGGACCCGATGAGATCCCGGCGGTAGTGCTTAAGTCGTGTGCACCTGAGTTGTCCCCTATACTCACACGCCTATTCCGGCTCTCTCTGAGATGGGGTCGTATACCCAAATCATGGAAGCTTGCAAATGTTAGTTAGTTAGCCCATAAATAAGTGTCACATTTGTAAACTTAATCATAACTTGTGAGTGAAAAATAAACTATATATTATTATATATTAATGTTCAACCCATACCCAAGAAGGGTAATCGTGCAGACCCGTCGAATTACAGACCCATTGCAATCACCTCCATACTCTGTAAGATTATGGAACGTGTATTGAACGCCCAAATCTTCAAGCATCTCGAGAACAATGATTTACTGTGTGATCGCCAATTCAGCTTTCGTTGAAATCGATCTACAGGAGATCTTCTAGTGCTTGCGACTCACCTCTGAGGCGAAGCAATTGAGAGGCACGGTGAAGCCTTAGCCGGCTTCGCTTGACATCTCGAAGGCTTTCGATAGGGTATGGCATAATAGTCTGCTCAACAAGCTTCCATCATATGGACTACCTTCTGGCCTGTGCACCTGGATTTCGGATTTCCTGACTGGGCGGTCTATAAGAGTGGTTGTTGATGGCTGATCTTGAGATCTCAAGGCTATTAATGCCGGTGTTCCTCAGGGATCTGTTCTCTCAGCTACGCTCTTTTTGCTGCACATTAATGACCTGCTTTTACCCGGTATTTATGGGTACGCAGATGACAGCACAGTCTCAGAGAGCTACATATCCGATCCACGGGCTAGTAGCAGCACAACCGATTCTCTCAGAGAGAGTATGGCAGAACGGATGGTCTCGACTCTCCAGGTTATATCTGATTGGGGTATTGTAAACAGGGTCGATTTCAACGCCACCAAGACACAGGCGTGTCTTTTTTCCGCCAAGAAGACCCCGTTCTATCGGACACCTATTGGGTCTCAATTTATCTTGCGACCTGAACTTCGGGCAGTCTATCGAGTCCAAAGCTAAGGTCTCTGCCAAAAAGCTTGGTATACTTAATAAGGTGAGACGGTACTTCACGAGGGAACAGCTTTTAAATGTATACAAAGCTCAAGTCCGACCCTGCATGGAGTACTGCTCTCATCTTTGGGACGGCTCCGCAAAGTATCAGCTAGACTCTTTGGATTCGATAGACAGACGCGCTCGCAGGATAATCGACGATAGAGACCTAACAAGTAAAAAGCTGCAAAACTTGGATCATCGGCGTCAGGTTGCAAACTTATTGGTTTTCTACAGGCTGTTTCATGGAGAATGCGCTCAAGACCTCCATGAACTTATCCCTTTATCTCCCTTTTTTCATCGGACTACAAGGTGTCGGGAGGCTCTCCACCGCTATGTCGTTGACATTCCATTATGCCGTACGAAGCGTTTTTCTTCCTCTTTCATCATACGCACGGCTAAACTGTGGAAAAATCTTCCAAACGACGTGTTTCCAGACTCATATAACATGGGTTTATTCAAGGTTAGAGTGAACAGGCATCTTATGAGTACGCGCGGTCCACCTTCGACCACATCTTCACTTACCATCAGGTGAGATCGTGGTCAAGCGCAAACCCATTATGCATAAAAAAAAGACTTCTGGGCATTGGTTTCCAACGAAAATATCCAAATTTGAAGAAATTTGTTGAATAACATCATTCATGTTTTTGTTCAACATATTTATGTGAATCAGCATTCTCCTACTTAAAACAAATAAAAAATAAACACCGTTCTCGTTTGACAGACGCTCATACATTGGATTCTTTAAGGTAAGCAATTTCTAACTAGAAATCTGATTATGCTAAACTAGTGGAAGATGCTCAGACGCAATACTCACACTATTATAAAGGTAAATAAGTACCTAGTTACTAAAAATAATTATCACATTTATGTTTTCTTTCTTAATAAAATAAAAAAAATACTACATGATTGTATATTGAACTATGCTGTTTCATTTAAGATTTCAATAAGTATTTAAGGTAGATCGCACAGGGTTTCAATAGTAAACAGGAGATCTTGGGTCTAATCAAGTTGGCCACCCCTGATCTAGTGTATTGTAAGCGCGCGCGTTTGGACAGCGCTGCTCGCCGGCGCGACTCTGAAATCACCCTTAATCTAAATATATCAGAAGAATCAAACTATTTCCAAAACGTTTCGTTGCACAAACCGGCCAGTTTCTTGGCACTGGAAGTACTGGAAGGGGTACAGCAATAGTTTCACGTCAACTAACTGACTTGCTATACGCACCTAGTTGCTGGGCAGGTGCTTCCCGTTCTCGCTCATTAGCTGCGCACAACCCAACTGACCTTCTCCTACATTAGTTTGTTGACATTTTTATGTCCTCGTGAGTTTGAAATGTCACTCAGAATTACCCAACGGGCATTAAATAGCAAGACCTCTATCAAACCGACACTCTCCTAATGTTAATGTAATTGATAATGATTTTATGCTAAACTTTCTCCACCAAACTTGTTTATTTTATATGTTGATTATTTTGCTTTATTTGAAAAATAAAGAATACATGCTTAGGGTAATAAATAAAAGTAATAATTATAATTTCAATCACAATTTCCACGTATTGATTTTTATGTGTTGCGAAAAGTTCTGAGAATTAAATATCGTATGAATTGTATGCTTGTAACAATTCATGCGATATTAAATTTTCAGATCTTTTATTTTTTTACCTTAGTATTCTTTTATACACGATTTAATTAACGAAATGAATACGAATTAAATTTTCGAAACCGTATCCAGACGTGATTAAATAACATTTTTGAGTGCTTAGCAGTATCGCCATTTCTCTACATAATATTCTATTTTATATAATAATAATGTCTTACCGGCCAATCTCAATGGAGACTAGCCATCAACGCGGGACACGCGTTACCTACGGCTAAGCGTGCTTTACAGAAAAAATCCAAAATCACTTTGACCCAACCCGGAACCAAAAAACTATATATACTTAAGTATATATATTTTTAATTTTATAGCATTATTCGCAATGCAAAGCGTTTATCTAATCTCAAAAATGGGAAATAATAAATTTAAGAAGAAGAGATTAAGTATATCGTCCCCGTAGTTGGAAAACTAAATAAGTCCGATTTTGGCGATTTTGACTTTTTCCTATTTTCAAAACACCTAAAACCTGCCGCATATTTGAGCCTTACAGGCATTTTCATATCTTATTCCGTTCCAAAGATATAGCCATTTTTGTCAGACAGGTCATGACAGATGGAATAATAAATATCTTCAGACAAACACAATTTTTTTAAAGGAAAACTAAATAACTCAGTAAATAAATCAATAACTCTGGTCAATGACAAGATGAATGTCGAATAAGTTAAATAACTTGAGTTGTTGAATTTTTCCTCAACTTAAAAATTCTTTTACAAAACTAATTTAGTTCGAGGAAAACTAAATAACTCTATTTATTTAATTTTGCTATTCAGAATTCTGATGTAACGTATCTAATTTATAAATATTTGATGTTATTTATTTCTTCTACAACAAGATAAAGATTAATTATAAGATGCTAGGCAAATAAAATTAAATAACTTAAGTTGTCATCAGAGGAAATCAGAGGGTCAAGTCCCATTTCGGGTATCAAACCGATGCCACCTTCAAGAGATGAAGAATCTTTTGCTGATTCTGGATCTACGTGGATTCCGGACACAGAAGAAGAAAATAAAAACGAAACTTAGTTCTTTAATAGACATCAATATTTCATTGGATAAGAAGAAAAAAAGAGTAAAGAGATTTGAACGAATAAACCCCATTTTGTCGAGAGATTCTGAAGATGAAACAAGTAATATTATAACAATTCGAGCAATTATTGAAACCCTTATTGAACAAGTCTCACCGGGTTACCCTGAAAAAGAATCATGGAACACTATATTTCGCTGAGACAATAGATTCAGAAATAGAAACAGAAAATAAGGAAATAGAAACCGGGGTGCTAAAAACCCCCGGCAGACGCCGTTTTACCAAAACCAACAACCTCTGGCCCTGGCAACATATAACACTCGCATACAGCGGACCGACGAGAAGATCATCAAACTGGAGGAGGAGCTGAACAGGTTACATTGGGATATCATAAGATTGTCTCAAGTCCGAAGAGAGGGGGAGGGCACGATAATCCTAAAATCCGGGAACCTGCTCTATTTCCAGAACCAACGGCGACCTACGGTCCCAAGGTGGTGTCACCTTGGGACAAACACTTGGGACAACGTAGTGAAAATCGAGAGGGTGTCGACCAGGGTGGCGTAACTTATTCTCAGAATTACCAAGCGGTATTCGTTGAAGGTAATACAGGTATACGCGCCGACTTCGACGAACTCCGACGGTGAGGTTGAGGATATATCAAGAGCCATACATAGCTCTAAAACCCTTTCACTGTGGTCATTTGAGTACTTTGACGCGAAGCTGGGCAAACGATTCGGTAATAGGCTGAGAGTGGGGCAATTTGGAACTGGAGACCGGAACCCCCGGGGCCAAATGTTGGCCGACTTCATGGAGAAGGAGGAACTCTTAATGATGAATTCCTTATTCAGAAAGTCGGATCACCGCAAATGGACCTGGGTGAACCCCGATGGTAAAACCAAAAATTAGATAGACTTTATCTTGTCGATGAGACGACAGATGTTCAATGCGGATAAAACCGGCAGCGATCACAGACTGGTGAGAGGCTCATTGAACCTTAATGTCAAGTTGCAGAGGTCCCGACTGATAAAGTCTACGCTCCGATCTTTACCTATCCACGTCCAAAACCCCGAACCATTTTAGCTCTAATTGCAAAACCGTTTCGAATGCCTAGCACTAGGTAATCTAATCTTATAGGTACTTTACAAAACATAATAGACGGACACAAATTACATCCAGGCTCAGAACAACTATTTATGGGTCACACAAATAGCTGTCTGGTGCGGGATTAAAACCCGCGACACGAAGCGGCAAGGCGACTGTCTCAGTCACCACGCCACACATGCAGTCAAGTGGACTTATACTACGACAAGCTTGTAGAAGCTGCCCATACGGCTGGGTCTAAATTCTTCAAGGCCCGCTGTACAAACAGAACTAAAAAGATCTCTGACTTTACCCTGCAACTTATGGAAGAAAGACAAATAATATGTATTTTAATAATAATAATATGTATTTATTTTCTCTTCACAAACAGTACGCTTACATTATAATAATCTAATACGGAATACTTCATTTGTGAGAGACTGGTGCCCGAGATAGGTATTCTAGGAATACCTGTGTTACAGGTCACCAGGCCCCCTGATCTACTTATACACTTAGATCTTATATTAGACTAGGTGATTTACAAGATATAACGAAGAGATATACAAAAACATAGGTAAGTAATTACTAAAGTAGCCTATTGTAATGTGTGTGTGTGTGTGTGTGTGTGTGTGTGCGTGTGTGTATGTGTGTGTGTGTGCGTGTGTGCGTGCGTGTGTGTGTGAATGTGCGTGCGTGTGTGGTTGTGTGTGTTTATGTGGATGTGTGAACAGTATGTGTGTTTGAGTGAGACTGGGAGCGTGAAAGTGATTGTGTAAAGAATTCCCTGAAGTTAATGTTTAAAGTAAATAGTTTTTCCGTTCTATGATAGTCAAGAGTCTTTAACCAATTGGATATTGTCAGTTTGCAAGCTGATTTACGAAGTGGGAATATTGACAAGTATGTGTTAACTTTATTGTAGAGATATGGACCCAGAAAGCAGTAGAATTTGTGAGAAAGACTTGTTCGGAGAAAGCTAGTGGGACAGACATTGCCCTTTTTACGCTTGTCTTTATTCAGATTTGGGTCGTATACCAGTTGGGTATGTTGTTTCATTATAATGGCTAATATAAAGGACTGCCTTACTGTTAGAATGTCCCAAGTCTTATAGAGTTCGTAAGTTGGGTAGCGGAAGGGTAAGCCCGCTCCAACTTTCAGCACAGCTCTTTGCGCCCTTTCAACTTCAAGTAGGTGGACTTTACCTGCGCCACCCCATATGCCAATGCAATAGGTCACTATAGAATGACAAAGCGCGTAATAGACCATTTTGATAATACGTAGATCGGCCACATGTCTTAACGTTTTGAATATATAGATCAGCTTACGCAGCCTGGAGAGTAGCACATTAATGTGTGGCTTAAAAGTGAGCGCGTGATCTATATGCACTCCAAGATATTTGATAGTGTTCGTTCTTTGGAGAGGTGGACATTGACAATGTGAGATCATAGTATCGGCACAGGAGTGAGCAGTTATGTTGAGAGTTGTGGGAGGAAGGAGATTTATTTTGGATGCAAAGGTGATATACTTTGTCTTGTCTATATTTAGGGTCAGCACATTATGAGACAACCATCGACAGACTTTGTCAAAGCCAAGTTGTGCGTTGTTAAATACCTCCTCCCAAGAGCTTCCGTGAAAAAAAAGAGCCGTATCATCTGCGAATGAAAGTATTCTTCCCTGTTGGAGCTGTAGTTGACAGAGATCGTTTATGTAGACCAAAAACAGGGTAGGTCCGACGACACTGCCTTGAGGAACACCGTATTGAATGGAAAGCTCATCGCTAATCCACTGACAAATTTTGACACGTTGTTTTCTGCGACTCAAGTAGTCCTTAAACAGTTGTAGGGGGAGACCTCTGACACCTAATCTTTCCAGCTTCGTAATAAGTAGCGCAATCGAGACAGTGTCGAAGGCCTTGGCTAAGTCCAAAAAAACGGTCATGCACTTCTTATTCTTGTCAATATTGGTCACGATAGAGTCTGTGAGCTCATGAATAGCTTCCTCAGTGGACTTGCCAGATCGAAACCCAAATTGTGCGGGAGATAGTAGTGCGTTAGATTCAAGGTAATCAAGAAGGCGCTTATTCATCAGTCGTTCCAATATTTTGGAAAAGGTTGGGAGGATTGATATCGGCCTGTAGTTATTAATGCATGATTTGTCTCCTCTTTTATAGATGGGTTTAACGAGCGCAGTCTTCAATGCCTGAGGAAAGACACCAGTACTAAAGGCAAGATTGCAGATGTATGTCAGAGGAGGTGTAAATGTGTCTTTATAGCGCTTTATAATAGAAGCAGATACTTGATCGGCTCCTACTGCAGCATCCTCTCTCAAGCCCAGTATTAGCAGATCAATCTCTTTTTGATCAGTAGGTAGAAGGGCGAATGATTTTAAAGGTGGAGTATCGGTAGTTTGGAGGCAAAGATACTGACTATTGCAACCATTGCAAGTAATCTTTTCTGCAAGAGATTTTCCTACGTTAGCGAAAAATTTGTTAGCCTCATCAACGCTATGTTTAGGGTCACCCGTTGAAATAAGGTTAGAAGAGTGGTCCACACGTTTTTTATTTGAACAGATGTTGTTTATAGTATCCCACAGTCTTTTACTATTATGTTTTGTCTTTTCAATTTCCCTTTTTTCATATTCTCTTTTTTGTTTTTTTAGGAGGGAATTACAGTAGTTCCGATAGCGTTTGTATGTTGTTTTGATAACTTCGTTGTCCGGATTCTTTTTTAGTTTTTTGTACAGGTTATCTCTGTTTTTCATGCAGCGCAATAAACCAACGGTAATCCAAGGCTTATTTATTCTTTTCCGATTAGGTACCTTGACTTCTATTGAGCTATCTTGTATTGCATTGGTAGTGTACGACAGAAGGAAATGAGTAGCTATATTGACATTATCACACTGGAATAAAGGTTTGAAGTCTATTGCTTCCATTACAGTGTCTAGCTTCACAAAGTCAATGCGTCTCATTGTTTTGCTATGTTCGAGAGCTTTAGGTTTTAGATTGATGGTGACACCTACACTCTCATGATCGGTTATGGATGACTCAATTATAAGACAAGTCGCTTCTAGTTGTGTTTTGAGCATAATGTGATCTAGACAGGTGCATCCGTGAGTTGGTTTGTCATGCCCAGACAGTATAGAATGGGAGGCCAAGACGTTAAGATACTCGAAGGAGCGCCTGTCTTTGGTATTACATGTTATGTCTATATTTATGTCGCCGCAGAGTATTATATTTTTATAGTTAGATAATTTGCGTAGAAGGCCATCAAGTGCTGTGATAAAATTGTTTGTATTGTTTTGCCCAGGTGGCCGGTAAATACCAATAACACAAACATCCGCATTTATTTTTAATAATAGGCAATTAGCGTCAGTTATTAAGGGTTCCTCGCCCAATATATTGAGTTCTTTTTTATAATACATAACTACACCCTCATTTTGGGTTTTATGTGAGGTCGTTGCAATATAATTATAACCATTGAGATCGGGTACGTTGTGAGTGGAGGGAAGCCAACATTCAGTTAGGATCAATATATTCCAACTTATTGTTGATCTACTGAGGAGTGTCAAGAAGTTCGGCATGTTACAAGATATGCTACGTATATTTTGACACAGTATATTAAAATTTTTGTTATGATTAGGTACAATAGATTGTAGGTCCTCAATATCGCACTTGATTGCCTTGGCTACCGACAGAGAATCCAGACTGTGGTTTATTGATTCTATGGATATGTTATCGAATTTTATTATATATATCCGTTGTACGTATCTTGAGGAAAATTGATCGTGTTGTAGGTGAGATTGGGTATGTGCAATGGTAGCTGGATAGTGTATATGTGGTGAGTATTGGTCTCAGAGTTGTGGGAATATAGAGGTAGTCTGTGTATGTGAGTTGTGTTTGTTTAGTGTGAATTGTTGTGGGTGAGATTGAGTGTGTGGGATGGTAGCTGGGTAATGTATATGTGGTGAGTATTGGTCTCAAAGTTGTGGGAATATAGAAGTAGTCTGTGGATGTGAGTTGTGTTTGTTTAGTGTGTATTGTTGTAGGTGAGGTTGAGTGTGTGGAATGGTAGCTGGGTAATGTATATGTGGTAAATATTGGTCTCAAAGTTGTGGGAATATAGAAGTAGTCTGTGTATGTGTGTTGTAATTGTTTAGTATAAGTTGTTGGGTATCCATGTTTTTGTGACGATAGTTGAATAAGTATGTATACTATAACTATTGACAGGTATTTTAGGTAAATAGAATAAGTTGTGTAATAACGATAAAAAATGACTGGTATGGTAGTTAAAAAGTATTTTAGTCAGAAACTGAGTTCAGCTTCGTCTTCTATACGCTTCGGCAATTGTCCCTCTTCTTTTTTTATATACACCTTTCCAAACGCTGTCCATGTAGCTGCAATCTTTTTGTTTTTAACTAGTTGCCTGGCAATATAATGGAGACGTCCTGCTTTGGTTGTTAGAACTTCAGCGATGAATAGTGGCCGTGGGTTGCCTGGCAAATTAATGTGTTGCGTATTCAACTTCCTTATTAGTACGTTTGTATTTGTTAAATTGTTTGTAGGCAGATACGATAGCTTCCTTCTTATTGGTGCTGCTGAAGTCAATGATAATAGCCTCAGATTTGGTACGGTAAATATCTTTTACTTCCTCGTCCAATATGGGGGAATCGGGCCTTATAACTGCGCCAACGCTCTTAATAATATTTAATATTGATTGTTTATTTTCATTGTTTTGTTTGGGTACATGACGTATTTCGATGGAAGAGCTCCGAGCATTTCTCTCTAGTGATTCCAGTCTGTTTTCTAGTGTCTTGACACGTTTCTTATAATCGCAGTTATCCTTCTCCAGGATATTTATTTTGTTGAGAAGTTCATCATATTGACTGGACATATAGTCCACAGATTTTTGGATATCTTGGTTTTGACTCACAAGAACGCTAATGGAACTATTCAACGATTCGAACTTTTGTTCTTGTTGGCTTTTTAAATCAGAAATCATACTTTTAATTTCGGACATGTACTGGCCAGGCGTCTCTGAGAATTCATTAAAGGTTCGTTTTTGACGTTTAGTAACGTTGAGATAATCCGTCTTGTCTTCATTCGATGCTCTGTTAAGGGCCGAATCTGATCCGTAGAGTACAGTAGGAGAGGTTGTTTGTTTTGACATTTTAGTGAATATTTTCTCGGGTACGATAATGCGTTTTTGAGTTAAGTTGATGGTAGATATATAATTTGTTATGTTCTGTAGTAATGTTTTTAGTAAGTGATTTTAAGTTAAAATCTTATTATATTATAAGAAATGTATTCTGTAAAGTTTAAACAATCACAAAAAGCTAAGTCGTTTGCTGGGGTTTGAACTCGATGTCGCAGTGTTACTTAGCAGACGGTCTTATCCGCTAGACCAGCTGAACATTAGTAGTATTGGCGAAACATTTGTTCTTATTATGAATAGTGGTTATTGTTTACACAGACAGGTCAGTAACCTCTAGGGCTCGTTCAATGTCAAGATCGTGCAATGGCCGTCGTGTGTCACTGAGTTTTAAATCAATAATTGCACAATATTGTCTTTTCACTCACTGTTTTGGATGTGTAATGCACTGCTTAATTTGACTTGGTCACTTATTGTTTTTGTTGCACTAGTTTGGTGGTGTAAAACACGGTATTTATATTAAAAAACAGTTAATACACACGGAGTATACATAAACACGTCCGTTCACTTGCGAATCGCAGCGGGCGGGGGGATGGGTAAATGGTTCTGAACTCCTCAGATCATTTTACCAGATACCTGTGGCTCAAAAGACAGATCTCAAAATCTTTGACTCGCCTCACGCGTCAATTTAATACAATTAGTATGAAAGAGACCATCAAGCGGAACAAAGGCTCTAAAGTGCCTCGGATCCCAGAGCACGACTAACCCGTCATTACACCGAAGACATCCTGGAAGTCAGCCTGTACGAGATTAGAATGGCTCTCAGACAACATAAGAACAACAAGGCGCTTGGTGAGGATGTAGTTACAGCAGAGCTTCTGAAGGCGGGTGGTACACCAATCCTACGGGCCCATCAGAACTTATTTAACTCCGTCATACTAGATGGTCAAACTAACAACAACTCCACAAGCATGGCAACGAAGTGTGATGGTGCTCTTCTTCAAAAAGGGTGACAAAACCCTATTGAAGAATTATAGGCCGACACTGCTGAGCCATGTTTACAAGTTGCTTTCGAGGGTCATTACGAATCGTCTCGCACGCAGGTTTGATGACTTCCAGCCTCCCGAACTAACTGGTTTCTGAAAAGGCTTTAGCACCATAGACCACATACATACGCTGGGGCAAGTTGTGTAGAAGGCCGAAAAGTATAACAAGCCACTGTGTTTACCGTCTGTGGAGTGTGAGAAAGCCTTTGATTCTATCGAAACCTGGGCCGTGCTCAGGTCTCTCCAACGGTGGTAATCGACTACCGGTATATCGAGGTATTAAAGTGTTTGTATGAAAACGCCACTATGTCAGTGCGACACCAGGACTACAATTCGAAACCTATCCACTTACAGCGAGGCGTGAGACGGGGAGATGTTATATTTCTGAAACTGTTCACCACTGCATTGGGAGATGTCTTCAAGCTTCTGGACTGGAAAGGCTTTAGCAATGTCAATGGCGATTACATCACTCACCATCGATTTGCCAATGAGCAGTCATGGCTGAGACCATGGAAGATCTCGGTACAATGCTCGATGACCTCAGCAGAGTTTCTCAACAAGTGGGTCTGATAAATGAACATGGATAAGACGAAAATCATGTCAAACGTCCATATTGCACCCACTCAATTGAAGGTTGGAGACTAGGACATACCATCCAACAAGGTAGGTCCAACTTCGAAAAGGAGATCAATTGTAGAATCCAACTCGGATGGGCAGCGTTCGGGAAGCTACGTAACATTTTCTCTTCCAAAGTACCGCAGTTTCTCAAGTCGAAAGTCTTCGACCAGTGTGTGTTGCCAGTGATGACTTACGGAACAGAGACGTGGTCGCTCACTATGGGCCTTATTAGAAGGCTCAAGGTCACCCAAAGAGCAATGGAGAGGGCTATGCTTGACGTTTCCCTGCGGGATCGAATCAGAAGTGTCAAAATCCGCAGGCGAACCAAAATCATCGACATAGCCCGAAGAATTGCAAAACTGAAGTGGCAGTGGGCGGGCACATAGTTTATAGACCCGACGGCCGTTGGGGCAAAAAGGTTCTCAAGAGGTGACCACGAACTGGAAGAGGAGAGAGTGTGGGCAGGCCCCCTACAAGATGGGCCGATGATCTTGTGCGGGTCGCTGGGTGCGAATAGCGCAAGACCGGCAATTGTGGAGTTCGGCTGATATGATAAAGATGATAATGTATATTTTTTAAGGATGTGGCATGATAAGTATCTGATAACAATACACCTTTTATAAACTTTTCTATTTATTCCTTAATATAACTTTATTAATATCATAATACAGCGTTTATTTCATATGTGCCCATCAAAAGGTAAAAATATATCAAAGTAATAATAACATACAAAGCCACTAAATTTTACATTTAAAAATATTTCGAGTATGATAAATTCAATAACTGCACTTATTTCACCTAATTTGACTCTACCACATGTATTTAGCTTGTAGGAAAACTAAATAAATAGCCGAAATAAGTAGCTAATTGCAGTTACGTTATAAAAACAGTTGTGGCAAAATTAAACAACTTGATTTTTTATTTGTTATTTAGTTATAGGTAAAGATAGAGTTCAGTTTGTTAAAGCATAATGTGAAAGGTTATCAGGTCCACAAAATATAAAATCGCCGACAGCAAAATTGTCCCACATTTTCTTACAAATGAACAATAACTAAAAAAAAAACACTAAATCGCGTTTATCTCAGAACTACAAAATCAGAGTTATTTAGTTTTCCAACTACGGGGACGATATATAGTTTTTTGTAATATCTCAACCTCGTAATCATTGTTATCCCAACACCGCTTTTAGGTTGACTGAGAGAAACTGCCTTTGGCATTAAATCCACCATTGTACTATTGTGTGCATAAATATTACAAATAGTATGCTAGCATAGCATACCTTATTCCGATCTAGATAGATACGAATATTTTGATACCTATAAGAAAGTTTGAACCTAATTGAAAGTGCTGAATTAAATTGTGATAATCTTCACTCGAGATGAATAAGTTTGTATTATTATAGGTTTGCTCTTAGTTACCTCCGACAAGTTAGAAGACAATTTTATACGCTGGCTATTTTAATGCAAGCCTCATAAATCGCTCATAAAACAGATGCCGTTTCGTGTTCCACTATCTTTGCGGGGTTATTAAAATACTGGCCGTATTTTACTAGCAACAATGTTAAGTCAAAGCTGAATGCATCCTCTAAACAATAATCAAGACAGGGTATTGTTACTCAAACAATAATTTTCACGCGCAACTCAAATATAACAACAAGACTATCTCGAATAGCCAATATAATAAGATCTTATTTGCTCCCTGCAGTATACCTGTGTTTGGGACATGTCATAGTTATCTGGTTTAATCGCACCGGTCTAGACTCCGTAGTTTTGACCCAGTTGCAGAAATACACAGTGTCTGATACGAATACGAAATAGAGTTCTGCATATTTGGTACACTCTACGTCACACCGCGTCCCTGCGCCCGTACCGGATTGAAGTATGTACATACGTAAATATTTTACTTAGATGGAAACTGGATGGTAGGCCAGACAAAATAAAAGGCTACATTATGAAATACTATTATATAGGTATACTAACGTTTTAAGTATAATAATTAATCCTAACATTCAAATAAAGTAAAAACACCAACATCAAATTACGTCAAGTTTTACGTTCTCAAACTGATTTCAAAGCGATTTTTATGGCCTACAGATTTTGATATTGAATTACGTCACAGGATGGTTTGTTTAGTTGTTGAAACCGATTACCATGGTGTAACTGTCACTTGGAAAAGTAACAAAACATTAACAATAAAGGTTTGTACCGGTCGTAGATGGTGTTCATCCATGTGTCAATAATTTGTTGTTAAATTTTGGAGTATTAATTTATTGATCCGAATTTATGCAATCATAACTTACTTATCTGGTCCAAATACTGATCTGAATACTATGGGTTTCACGAACTTACATTAATTAGCAGCCCAGTATGGACTGCTCCCAAGCTGGTCTAAATGAACACTGTGCCAACGTTTCATGTGTCTGCTATTCAGACACACAAGTATGCACGGCAGCTCCGTACCAAAGGAACATCAAAGCACTTGCATACGACCGTCAAACTGTTTATTCTTTTCTTCCTTTAGTACGAGCATATCTAGGTTCCTGTCTTTCTGTACAAATCGATTCGAGTTTAGTCATCAATCATCTAGTCAAAACCATAAAAAGCTTGGTGGTTGAATAATTAACAAGTAAGGATGAGCACTTTTAAACATTAAGCCTTTGTTAATAAAATAAAATAAAAAAGGTTTTTATTCACGTAGACTTTAAAAAAGCGCTTGTAAATAGTCAGAACATGTTTGTAGTAATACAGTTATTATTTCTAGTTACTTATTACAGATATTTGGGTACACGGAATGTTAAAACATTTATACAATTTATTTTATAATGGTAGTGATATTTTTTTTTGTGTTAAGTAAATTGTTTTCTGATTTTTGCCATTATTTTGCAAAAGAAAGTTACAGACCACGTTAAATTAAATGGTTGTCGTAGCCCATGGATGCTTGCACCACCTGTGATCTTATTCAAACGTTGATTAATGCATATTTCACGCGCTCTGTATACTTTATATATACTCTGGTTCTGAGGAGCTTACGCTTATATTTACTTGCGTTTTGTAAGACTTGTAGCAGCACTCGCACTGAAGTAATATCACTCAGCCGATTACTATCTATTTAGGTAGATGAGGACAAACTCGTAGTAACTGTAGTACTAATGTTGTATTGAACTTTAGACGCGTATTATATACAAAAATATGTTTTGCAACAGTACAGATTTGGACATTACAAAGACATACAATTAGCCCCTAGGAGAACAAGACAATTTGGACAAATACAACATACACGCATTTACAAATAATTATTTTACACTACCCTATATTCGATTTGCGCTTGTCCACTGCCGAGGTAATAAATATGAGCACACACCGTCGGCGTACGGTACCTATCGAGTGCTCCGTGCTGCTACAGACTTTTAAAAGATGATGTGCTCGATTTTGACCGGACTTGTTTTTGCAGACTCTGGACCAAACGTGTACCCAATCTAACAGATTAAGTAGATAGCTAAAACAGTTAAAAATAACACCATTTTTACATTCTGACGAAATAAATACGTTTAGATTTATATCTTTTCTGTGAGGTTATCTTCACAGAAAAAGCTTATAAAGTCAATCAGACTACTAACTAAATGATTAAACATGACAATCACTCTTTTGAGATTTGAATACGGAAACAGGTACTGGGTTACCACTCGGTAACCCAGTTTGAAAGGACAGATATATATATATTCTGAGGAACTTTCAAGATGGGTGATGAGTGACGTCGGACTTTGCCTATATAAGGCCCAGTCAGCCGGTGCGTCTCTTTTTTTTGGGGCCAGACTTTGTCGCAAGCGGTAACGCTGGCGGGTTGCGTAACGGTTTATTTCACGCCCAAGTGTAGTGTGATTACTGTTTGTCGTTATAAGTGATTTGTCATAAGAAAATTGTTGTTGATTTCTAAATTATTTATTCTGAAGTGTGAATAAACCTCTTTTTATTAATAAATCCTTTTAATTCCTAAATATATTACAATTATATTCCTAAATATAATTTGGTTCAAATGGTTGAAATTTCACTATATAGAAGCTTAAACTACTATACTATACTTGTTTTCTATTCACAAGATAAGTTTCTAACCATTGTAAAGCTTGTCCGCGTATGCGTATATCATTAATAACCAGCTTCAAAGAACATGGTACCTATTTGGATATATATATTGAATAAGGAACCAACTTTTGACATAATATTGTTACCGTCCGCGTCGCGTGATATTTACGTATGTTGGTCTATATATGACCGTCAAAACAAAATTACCTTTCATAAGTGTATGTACAGACGCCAGCACATCAAGCTACCCCAATCTGTCAAATTTCCTAAAATCTATAAAAGAAATTTGACAGATTAGGGTAGCTGGATGTGCTGGCGTCTGTACTTATGTATTTTCGTTCCGCGTTTTGCTCGCTTATACTATGTCCATAAGTATAGAATGTCATTGTTATAACTATAAATGTTTAAATGGCGGGCTTATAAACGCAATAAAGAACATGTGAAAGATATGTTCTTTACTGCGTTTATAAATTGCGCGGCAGTTTGGTTTCATAGATAAAAACAATTTAAAGAAATTCAATTTCAATTCAATATAGCAATATTATTGTGAGACAGTACTTTTTATTGTTAACTTTAGGAAAGGAAGTATTTATTGGTAAATGGAGAACGTTCGCTTCCCTCACCTGGTAAATGTCGTGTCCCAAAGGGCTTATGCGCAAAACGTCTCTTTCGCAAAATGTCCCTTGGTCGCAAAACGTCTTTTTTGCAGAATGTCTCTTTCGCAGAACGTCTCTTTCGCAGAATGTCTCTTTCGCAAAATGGCTTTTTTGCAGAATGTCCCTTTCGCAGAATGTCTCTTTTGCAAAATGTCGCGCCAGGGACTTATGAATAAAATTGCGATTTTGAAAACAATATCATTTATTAAAATTATAGAATAATTATGTAGTCAAAACTTTGGTACCTAAGTAGGTACCAAAGTTTTGACTACATAATTATTCTATAATTTTAATTTACTTAAGTATTCCAGATAAAAAAAAATATCAATAGGTATCAAACATTTTACACACATTCAAAATTTAGGGCAAAAGAATCAATACTTTCTTGATCCATGTTTAAACTTAAATTCACAACTGTTTTCAATTAAACGTAGACAAAACAACTCGGCAATAATGAATGACACATACATCCAGTTTTTTCTAACTACCCTCACATATTATATTATTTATATTATAAGTGTTGCCATCACCGAACTTTAAATTGTTCCAATTTATTATTTTTAACTGTATCAAAATATATTTTTTTATTTGGAATACATACTTAAGTGAATGTAAGTACCAAAATTTTGACATCATACTTATTCTATAATTTTAATGAATGATTTTGTTTTGAAAATCGCAATTTTATTCTTAAGTCCCTGGCGCGACATTTTGCGAAAGAGACATTCTGCGAAAGGGACATTCTGCAAAAAAGCCATTTTGAGAAAGAGACATTCTGCGAAAGAGACGTTCTGCGAAAGAGACATTCTGCAAAAGAGACCTTTTGCGACCAAGGGACATTTTGCGAAAGAGACGTTTTGCGCATAAGCCTCCCAAAGTAAGGCCAGGGCGTGGCTCCAATTGAGGCCGGTCGCTTGCAGGTTTATTGCAAGCAGCAACGCTTACGCTTTCTTTGAATTTTCTTTGACCTGCATAGTGTATGACCCATCCAGTTCCATACACTTCAAACAAGATTCAGGTAGTCTAATGTGGCGCAGCGGCTAATACAGGCGCCTCGCCGCTTTGTGTCCCGGGTTCGATTACCCGCGCCGGACAACTATTGTGTGAGCCATAAATAGTTGTTCGGAGTTAGGATATAATTTGTGTCCGTCTATTATAAGTTTGTAAAGTACCCCGCGACACAGGGATTAGATTACCTAGTGTGGGCGTTTTCCTTTAAAAAAATCCAATGTTAAGAGTATAATACAACATTGCAAAACCTTAGCGGGCTATTCACTATAACAAATTTGAAAGTCACAGGCGCGTGTTTGTGTAACGTTGCAAAGGCCACAAATGGCCCTCCCTGCGGAGATTAGCGATTGTAAATCTTTAGCAATTCGCTTACGAAACACTTACCGCGCCGCAAAAATGTCGGGAAACTTTAAACTGACTTGAAAAATCGTTCGGAAACTTCCACAAAAGGTAAACGTGACCCGCAGCAATAGACATTGTTTTGTAGAGAAAATATCGACATTTTGTATTATTTTTATGCAGGTATCGTAATCTGGGATTGCGGATAGAGCTCGTAACATAACTGGCATAGTAATAGAAATAATAAGCTGAGGTTCGATTCATTTCGATCGGATATGTAGACTATTACGGACCTTCTGAGCTTAAATCCGATGCTGCGGTCATCGGAAATATGACCAGTCTATATCGACCTGTCATATTCAGCGACTGCCTTCGAGTGTGGATAATTTAGGGGATACTAGAAGCATCTACTGGGGTCGTGTTACTTGGTCGGCCTCCGTAGTTTATAGTAGATTTATTAACTGTATCGGCTCATTGGCTGTTAATTAAAGTTCTCGTTTTATTAGTGCGGCGGCACAAAGGCGTGGCGATGACAACTCGGGCTGCACACCCGCTCGTTACATTGGAGTCGTTCCAGCGGAAAAATATATGGCTCATCGGATTTATCGAAGTTAATTAAAGTTTTAATCGCCCCGCTATAAAAGATAACTAAAGATTTTCAGAGAGCTAATGAACGAACGTCCTTTCCGTTTTCAGGCTTCACTAGAGATTGAGAGAACAAAGGAATATTATAATAGACGGATCGATGTACCACTTTATTGATATTATATTTATACCTTTCCTGGAAAATTTACTAAAAATAACAGATTTAGTTTTAAAGTCTTTAGAATACATTAATTAATTTTAAAGTCACAGTAACATACCATATTTCCACTGCTTCCCAAAATACAGGCAAATTAGCCTAGCTTGGGAATCAGTTTTCGATAACTTTTGAAGTACCTATAAGGCTCTAAACATTGTACTGAAATGTAAAAATGTACATTGGAGTGAATAAAACATTATTATTATAAAAACTTGGGGTATTGGCTGTCGAGGAGAACTTTCAATTTAGTAAAGCCCGTCTGTACGACCATCAAATATAAAATATATGCAGAACTCTAAATCTATCATAATGTAATCGCGGTAGGTAATCTCAAACAAGTTTTATAAAAAACAGTATAAACAATGAGATGGCGTGCTGTGTATAATATTTAAGTAGAGCAAGTTTTTTGTTTATTTTTATATTCTACAACAAATGGATGTCACTAATTAAAACACAGGTTTGCTAGGTTGGTAGATTTCGATATAATAATATGGAAATATATAATTGTTATTATTTCTGTATATAGTTGGAAAAATACGCAACTCATTGTATATTCTGGAAAAAGTGCAATATTAAGCAACATTACTAATAACATATCCATATTGAAACTACATTGATACAACATAGCGGATGTGATGCCTTCGATAGTTTATGAGTTATGGTCCATAATGCTTAATGTAGCTTCATACATACTAACCGCATTCACAACATGTACTGGACGCAATGACTCGGAACCCATACTGCGAGTTTTGAAATGCACTTGTGATGTTATATTAGAACAAATATCGTAAACTATTATAAAAATGAGGACTTCATTTATGTGTCTGCGTAACTATTTATCTACGATTTTTCTTTCTGCATTTTATTACATTAATTCACAAACTTATAGCATCTATTGTCATGGTACATTCTGGCCACAAAACTAAAATAGGAGCAGTATTGGCCACAAAACTCGCGTATCCGCTTCCTGTAGGTACATAATTGCGAAAATGTACCAAATTCCGAATGCGGTCGGATGCGGGTATTTACAAACTGAGTATACTACTGTTAGTATATAATGCCCGCGTTTGTTAAACCGGAACATCATCAACCACTCTTCCAGTGTAAATAAAACGATTTATATTTATATAGATTTTTAATGTTATAAGTATATAAAAATTAAAATCTAGACCGATCCCACCTAACTTTTACTTGTAAAAGTTGTCTTTATTTATATTGAAACAAGCAGAAAACGTCATGTAAAGGAAGCGCGTACGCCCTCGTGTGGAAACGTGTGGATACTTCATGAAACTTATTTGCATTGTATTATATACCTAATATGTGAGTTGCATTGTCTCACCATCGCAATGTTATATCGGTTAAGTACAGGCACTGCGTCCAGGTTCCCCAGCCGAACCGTTTTGTTCAACACGTGACATTAGTTGTTAACACAGGACAGGAAACCTTTAAAAGAGAGTGCTGATTCAGGAAGTAATCCATCACCTCCAATTTATTTATTTATATACATATCATTTTGTGTGATATTCAATTCAATTTTCTGCCATTGAATGTATCTTAATTAAGTTTTCTTTTGTCCTACTACCCCCGTCTTTCTATTCACTGGCAGTTCTGGTCCATTCATCGGTTGCCTGGAAGAGATCACTTTTAGCAATAAGGCCGCCACTTGTACTATTTCACATTGTAATTTATCCTTAGAAATGTAATATTCTTATAATATCAATCTAGAATAATGCCAAAAATTACAAAATAACTAAAAAACATATATATAGTATACACTACACAAATAATTACTGCAACACATAGAGGTACGATTGTTAATTTGGCTTATAACATTGATTTTATATTATAAGTTAGAAAATCAAACTTCAATACAAATAATGATTTAAAAGTGTATTTTCTTATTTTAAGGTAAAGCAGTTTTGGTGACTAAACGCTTATGAAAATAACAAAAGCAAATCTCCTTACTTTTGAAAATGTTGAAAGATGGTCAGTCTAGCAAACAAATGTACAAATTACATAGTATATAATATCCAGTGCCAGAGCCGGCTATTACTGACGAGCGGCATTTATGCAAAGGATCCGCGTTAGGGATATTTTATACAACTATCGCTCTATGACGATACACAAACCCGCGAGCCTTTCGTCTGATTACGGATTTAAACAATTACTCATCGTGCAAAATCTAACAAAAAATAAAACTGTTGGACAAATCTTTCTCTTGCATTTCCACTACAAACTAGAGTTTAATATGCCACAAAGTTAAATGAAACTGATACAAACACGGCGCGGACAGTATCTAGCGCTACGGTAGAAACAATGTTGAAGCTGCGGCTTCGAGGAGGTAAAACTTAAATGACATTGGGCGGCGACCAACTGCAGATTACATCGGAAGGTACACCCGGACTAAACCCGTGAAACTAACCAGTTATTAAACTGACTCTTTCAGGCAGCTTGATCCGTTGACATAGTCGGCTCATCGTTCGCACCGTTAGTCAACGCATCCCTATACTCTACATAACCTACCCGACGCTGGTTACCTCAGCGAATAATACTTATGACACACATGTCACCACTCCCATGACCAGGTCCGCATCGTCATTTAAAATAATAATACCATTACGTGGAGTATACTCTGTAAGGTATTTCTCGAGTCGAGCTGCTCACAGAATAAAACAACATTTGTGCGCCAACACACAAATATGTAACAAATAATCGGTGAAGCATAACATTAAATCAACACACTATAGTAGTATTGGAATCCTCAAACCTTCTTATTTTATTGTACCTATTATCGCCAAATTTTTGGATTGGCGCTGGGGTACGGCAATGCATTTGCTCGCTGGTGTTCAAAAAGTTAGTAATTCAAAGTCATTTAAAGAAATAAACATTGACGTTGCTTCACAGTAATTTACGAGAAAAAAAATACTCAAATCTTGTTGCATATGCCTTGTATTTCGTGGATAATTGTCTTTTACCCTTTCAAATTAAATATATATTGATGGACAAATTTAGCACATTCTAGTATGGAGCACATTCTAGTGTAGTAGGATTAGGTGAACTCAACAGTGTAAGCTTCCCAAATGAAGGCTAACAAGTTCGCATGGAATAATAATTAGCTTACAGTATTCCTAAAGCAAAAACCTGAGAAAAACTTTATAAAAACTTAATATCTTTGTGCTTAGAAAGCATGCCACGGTTGAGTTACTTGGTTTGTTTGCTCACAGGCTGTGTTTGTAATATCTTCAAGCCTTTAACTGCTAAATAGGCTTATAAAAAGTTATTCCTTAGACCGTAGTGCCATTTAGAATCAGGGTAGCAATTAGCGCAGTTTATCAGTTATTGTAGTGGGAATATAATAGTAATAATATACTTACTACACCGTCAAAACGTTACGTAAAGAGGAGTTTAAAATAAAATTGCTAGTATCTAATTATCCTAGCCTATTATCAGGTGCACTACATGCGCTGTACATATCTATCTATATAGAAGCGTAGCACGTAGAACATCCACTGCGTCTAAAGATAATATCACACCACCTGCACCTGCACTATACTACGGGAAACGTAGCACAGTCGTAGGAACGTAGTACAGTCGTAGAAACGTAGCACCTAACACATTAGGTTGGAGTGTTTCGCTACTTTTAAAGCGAAGCGTCTTAACAGATGTTTAGGATGGGACTTAAAATGAGAAAATATATAGAGGTATATATGACAATAGACGACGCAAAAGAAGATTACAGAAATGGGTGTCAACGTAAGTTGTGTTAATGACTCGGTTGTAATACTGTTGCTTCATATTGATATTATATTAGACCTTAATTTAGTATCTCTTGACAATAACTTGATACGAGCTCGCTAAATATCATTTCTGTAATAAAATAAATTTTATAAATGTTTTCATACAAGATGTACCTAAATATCTATGTTACTAGAAATAATATCTAATGTATACGACTATATTACTACAAACATGTTCTGACTATTTACAAGCGATTTTTTAAAGTCTACGTGAATAAAAACCTTTTTTATTTTATTTTATTTTATTTTCATATTTTTGTAGCTCATATGCTCCTGCTCTTAGCCGTAAACCAAGTTTATTTATTAGTTAAGGATTATATATATTTACACTACATCTTATTTCATGCTACGTTATCTCCTAGAACACTTTAATATGAAACCTTTATATACATTTTTATAAATGTAGAAATCGATAGAAAATGTCAGTTTGATCGGTTCCGCAACGTTTTCATCGACAATTCTAAGAAAACAATCAGTTTCTTTCCGTGTAATTTATTGTATCTGTCTGTTAACTTTGTTGTGTGCGTATGCGACGTAACTACGTTTAAACCGGTTGCTAAAACAGAACTAATTTTAAGATTAGCCACTTAATATCTAAAACAATGAAAACAAAGGTATTTGAAAGTCAATTTCGATCTACATTGATCGATTAATAATTATATTCGTTTTTCTTGTTATTATAATTTTCTATGGAATTTAATTAATATTTTAACAATTATACATCCACATATTATATTCTATTATTCTTAAATAATTTGTTAGCACAATAAGATATATAGAACGGAATCACAATGAACTCGAGCAGTGTATACGTACCCTTTTAGCCTCGAGACCCTTTCCCTAAACACTTTGAACACGTAGATAAGCTATCTACAAAGCGAACATTTTTGAACAAAGCCTTTAGATAACCGTTTTCTAATTAAAAATATTGTTTAAAAGACTACTCAAGAGAGTTTATGGAACCGGAGGCTTTATTATTAAATTTGTAGAAAAAATAAATTGAATCTTAATTTCGTGTTCGAGAATTTAGCATTGGCATTTAGGCGGAGATGAACCCGACACCCGCTTTTAGTTAAAGGGGCCAGTTTTATTTCATTTATTCAAGAAATTGTTATAGCAGTTTTTTGTATTGACCACTATTTACCAATACTGGTCCCAATAATAGTCAATACAATAAACCGCTCTATCTGTCCATGTCTCCTCTCGTCAGCTCTCGAGGTTTCATGGGCCACATTAATTATTTGCTTTCAATAATTATTTATGTTGACATAAATAAAGAACATGTTGATGTCAAGTTATGATCCATATTTTGACTAAATCATAGCGGTCAATTAGCGTGTTTACTGAGAATAAGTAAGTCTTGGTTAAATCTAGAGTACATAATATTCTTGACATTAAGGTAAGGGGTCCAGCAAACGCCCAGACATGCCCACCAAACACTGCGTCATGGAGAAAAGTTTTAGATGTACGAGTATGGTTGAGTGTTATAATAACCAAGATGCAACATTGGACTGGCAAGTCTGATCGTCAGCCTTATCCCTAATCATTTGTCCTCCCTGTATCTCAGATCACCAGGCCCTCATAATCTCCCTAAATGATTCATTTCTGCATTGGGAAAAGGTAACCACGTTCTAATCACTATTCCAACGCATTTCGGATTCGGCAAGTTGTCAACAGCTTTTGATATATTTTGCCAGATCATGGTTCTGTCTCTGTTGAAGTAAATAGCACTATTAAGACTGACCTTATATGTTCTTGTAACCACGGTTGTGCTTTTATGCAACCACTTGGTCCAGTAAGACTCTGCCAAGAACACCCAGCAGAACAAATTTACCGCATTCATTTATTACTGGTTTCAACACGGCCTAGTTGTGATGATCCGGCGAAACATACTAAGTCAGAGACTCAAACGATATTTCTGGTTTTTGTTAAAGCAATCTATGTAAATAAAAATAATTATGTATACTTAACTATATTACTATGATCATGTTCCGACTATTTACAAGCGCTATTTTAAAGTTTACTAGAATAAACACCTTATTTTTTTATTTTATTTAAAGAAATTTCATTTATTTTAGTAACATTTTTCCGAAGGCTTCCAATTAACCACTGATATGGTATTTACCACTATATTTGAACTAAAATATTTTCTCATTATCATAATATCAGCCCGAAGACGTCTACTGCTTGAAAAAGGTCTCCTCAAAGGAGCTCCACTATGGCCAGTCTTGTGCTGCTCGCATCCAGCGGCTTCCCGCGACTCTTGCAAGGTCATCGTTCCACCTTGCTGGGCCTGCATACATTGCATCTTCCCATTCATGAACGCTAGTCTAAATCCTTATAAAAATATGGAAATATTTAGATTGAAACGACGGATATTAAATTGAAGTATAATTAATCATATAAAATTCATGTAATTTCTTTTCTCTTTACCAAACTGGAAAATTAACCGAAGACCTACCATTCCCAAACCTACTGTAATTACTAAATGTTTCCAACATGATAGTTAGAAGATATTTATTTATTTTATTTATTTATTTATACTTCAGTACTATTGAAATGTACATAGGCGGACTTAATGCCAAAGGCATTTTCTGACAGTCAACCTTAGGGTAGTGCAGAGAGATCATGGCAGGTGCACTTAGGTATAAAAAATGTATTTACTTACTAAAATTATAAATAATAATAATGACGAACACTATACATATTCTATAAATATATACAATACATACTATACAATAAATACCATATGCTTTAATCTAATGAATACTATACTATAACATAATATACTATAATAAATAAAATTATTAAAATTATTGATGAGACGTTTCTGCGTGAAGCTTCTTGCAAATATGCTCACGTACTTTCTTTTTAAACGCATAGCGAGTCTTAGCCATCCTGATTCCAACCGGAAGCTCATTCCAAAGAAGGATAGATTGGACAAAGAAAGAGGAATGAATAAAGTCAGAGCTATGTGGTGGACATCGTAAGAGACGATTATGACTAGAGCGGAGAGTTTTACTATGAGTAGCAAAAAGATATTGAAAGTGAGGCGTTAAGTAAGAAGGAACAGTAGGAGAGTCCAGTATGGAGAAAAGTGTGGTGAGCGCTCTTAAATTTCTTCGCTGGCGAATAGGCAACCAGTTTAACTGGGTGCGGTAAGCAGACACATGATCATACTTACGTAGATTGAAAACGAATCGAATGCAGTTATTTAGAAGTCGGTCAAGTTTGTTAAGAAGATCTGCATTCAGGTCAAAGTAGCACACATCACCATAGTCGACAATGGGAAAAATTAGAGTCTGCACAAGCATTTCTTTTGTTCTGGATGGAAGGAAATTTTTAAGCCTATAAAATGCCCTTAACATTCCAGTGATTCTCTGACTGATGCCAGAAATATGGCTTTGCCAGTTTAGATTGCTGTCAATTACCAATCCCAGATCCTTGACTTTTTGGCTAATGGGTATGTGATAGTTGTCAAATATAATAGGGGGCAAAGTGCCAACATCTACCTTGCACATCATTCTTGAGCTACCCACTATGATTGCTTGGCACTTTGACGGATTGACGGTTAATCCAAACTTATCTGACGAGATTTTTAAAAATTGTAAGTCTCGATTTATTTTATCAATTGCCTCTGATAAACTATCAACACTCGCCTGGGTGTACAGTTGCAGGTCGTCAGCATAAAGATGATACGCACTCTGAAGATCCTGAGTTAAGAGGTTTATAAATACTGAAAATAAAAGAGGTGAGAGAATACCGCCTTGAGGGACACCAGTTTCTATGTTGCACCAATTTGACGACGCTTTGCCATGGAAAACTGATTGCTGGCGCCCTCGAAGATAAGATGAAAACCATTCCAGCGCTTCATCTGAGATCATAAGATGGGAGAGGATGGTTAAAAGGATATCGTGACTGACGGTATTAAAAGCATTTGAAAAGTCGATCAACACCAGCACAGTGAGGCTGGTCGCCTCCATGCCGGTTCTAATATCGCCAGTCACTTTAAGGAGCGCCGTGGTGGTACTGTGCCCTGGTCGGAATCCGGATTGTAAGGGGCTTATCAGCTCATTGGATAGCACAAAATGGGACAGCTGTTTGTAGACACAGGACTCGAGCACTTTAGACAGGAAAGGAAGGATGGAGATAGGACGATAATGACTAGGAAGTGTGGGATTTGAAATCTTGGGAAGTGGACGAACGTGAGCGTTTCGCCATATGGAAGGGAAAAGTCCGGAATCAAGGGAAAAATTTATAATGTGGGAGATTGCAGGCAACAGTTGGTCAAGGATTGGTAATATCATGCGTCGGCTAATTTCATCGCAGCCAACTGCATTGGATTTGATGGACAGGATAATCTTTTTAATCTCATTCGAATCGACTGGGGAAAAGTGAAAAGCATTAATGTTAGGACGCGTTAGACCATTTAAAAATGTGATAGTCTGAGCCTTGGTCTGATGATCCATAGGAGAAGTCGTAGAGAAAAAATGATTAAGATCATCTAGTCCAATTGAGGTGGGAAGGTCTAAGTTACGCGATTTGCCGATACCAAGAGTCCCAAGGAACTTCCAGATACCGGCAGGAGAAGAAGATGAAATGTTGTCTTGAATATGACGGCGTTTAGCGTTGCGTACCATCTGATTACACTTATTCCTAGCAACTTTGTAATTGTTCCAGTTTTCGTCGGAACGGTTACGTTTAAATTTACGAAAGGCGCGGTCCCTACGTTTCATCGCCATCAAAATCCCTTGCGTCATCCATGGTGCTGGTGGATGCCTCACAGTAACTTTTTTAACAGGTGCATGAATGTCGTATAACTTAGTTACCGCTTGACTGAAAAATAGTACCTTTTCGTCTATCGACTCGGATTTATACAGAATTTCCCAGTTTACCTCAGAAGCATCCTTACACAGGTTTTCGACATTCATCCGAACAAAAGAACGCAAATGCAGAACTTGAGGTTTAGGTTTGGGTGGCTTAAGGATGTAGGATAGGAAAATTAGGTCATGATGGGAAAATCCGGGAGCATCATGTTGCCCATAAGAGGAGACTAAAGATGGATTAGAGGTAAGGATTAGGTCGAGCCAAGTATCATTACCCGAGGTATTGTGGTGAGTGGCTTGCAATGGCAAGACATGTAAGCTACTTGACTCGACTATGTGTATGAGTTTACGGGAACGGGGAGAGTTTGGTACAAGGAGGTTGGTATTGAAATCTCCCATGATGATGTGGTGAACATACTCCGAACCCAAAGATTCTAAAACTAATTCTAAATCAGTGAAATAATCAACATTGGGTGGATTGTATACGACACCAATAATGGTTTTGGACATTTTGACAGAAACCTCAAGAAAAAGAAACTCGGCAGTGGCAGAATTACATGAAGAAATAGCGACAATCTTATATGGGAGGTCGGATCTCAAATAAATGGCAACACCACCACCGCCTTTACCTATTCGGTCATTACGAATAAGAATATAACCAGGAAGAGGATACAAGATAGAAAGAAGGTGAGGTTTGAGCCAGCTCTCGGAAATCAGGATGGCATGTACATTACATGTCGAAAACGCTTCAAGTAGATCGCTATAATGACTAGGGATGCTTTGGGCATTCAGATGACAGACATTCAGTGAATACCTATGACCTGCAGCAAACTTATCGTTTAAAAATTCACCAAGCGTGTCCCCGATCGAACGAAAGCTATTGTCATCAGATGATATAGCAGAGTGAAATGACTCATCATCAGAACTGTACGGCATACTAAATATGTATATATACAATAAATATTATAAATATAAACAATAAAATATTCACAATAAAATAATTAGGCTTTTTGGGGTGCAATATTTAAATCAAACCTAAATCTCTGCACCACCCGCCAGCGTACAAGTACACTACTACACATTACATCTAAAGCATAAAACATTACAATAAAGTTATATACGTAAAAGAGAATAAAAAAGGAATAACGAGAAAGAAAATTACAATAAAGAAGATGTCCGGTGGGTAAAACGTCCAAAGGTACACAACTTGCTCACATTCCGTGCAATAAAGTTACGGCATGAAAGGGAACATAATTACAGTTACATTGACTTCTGTCAATATGACATAAATTTGTTTTGTATTCACGAAAAATTAATGAACGAAACTTACCTACAAAAGAATAAATAAAACAAGATATTCGATGATTAAAGAAAAATCAATCGAGTATATCGAGGGTAAATAAATTAAACATGAAACTTGTATGTAGCGTAAACCGCTCATTGCATGAGACATTCTAAAAGATGATACAAAAACTAATTGGATATGTACGGTAAGTAACAACAATAATTTATGTTAATACTGGGATATTACGTTACACACAACACAGTGAACTAACTGTCTAATGCACTATATTTTTCAGCTTGCCTGGGTCGACCTTATTAGAACTCGAAGATCCCGACGCCTTTGGATACCTGGCTATGAGTGCAGTCAGCTCTTCATGCGAAGTTACTCGGTGCCGTTTTCCATCTGCTGTTTTAACGAAAATCGTCCCATCCTGGGACCATACAGAACCAAATCCAAAATATACTTTCGTTTGGGAGAAAACAGCTTGCCTAGCTTTATTTGGAATAAAAACAGGACAGTCCCATTCATAAACAACCGTGTGTTCACTCTAAGTATGATACGATGGGCTTGACCTTTAAGATAAAATGGGATATCTGTCTTACACATCGTTCTTTTTAGTGAAGCTAAAGTACATCGGATCTTTAGAAGTAATATTGATTAATGCTTAGTGGCTACGGAACCTTACAACATTTTACAACCGATCTGACACCGTGGGTGGTATAGCGGTAGCATGTTCAACCGCAGATAATGAGGTTCGGGGATCAAATCACTGTTCAGGCAAACAACTGTTTTGGGATTTTTCTACTCATGTAAAGCCCCTCAGCCTCTAAATTTTCTGCTGTACTAACTTTGGAACCTCGGGGTCCTGGCGAGCACGTTCAAGAGGTTTATCTGACGTTTGATCTCAGGGTTGGTTATGTCACAACGCAATAGAAATATTACACAGTATTATTTTCAAATAATGGATTTAGAATAATCATAGTATTTATTCCAATTCTATCCCAGTCCGATGGGATTAGCAAGCAGACACGACTAGCGAGAAATCCCAGTTCGGATGGCTATGGCAATGATACTAATATATTATTATATCACAAGAGCCGACTGGAGCGCGGATCTCAATCCAATATGAGCTAATCCAAGCAATGCCTCGCAGATCCGCGACGCAACATTACCCACAAAGCTGGCAGTAAAGCCGCAGAAGCCTCCTTATTCGTTGCCAAGGTAACGCTGATTAGTATCCAGGTTATGGTTGGGGATCATTGTAAATAAACGTTATATTTTCTTTACGGCCAAAACTGATTTGATATGGAAAAGCGGCCCATTTTTATGTGGTCTTACCTATTTATTCTCAGACTGTTATTTTATGTCTGGACTACACTGAGAGTGCGGCGCAAGCTTAAGATATTCGCGTTCATTACATTTGTAGTTTATCTCAATCTCTGCGTTTGCCAACTATGTGTGTGAGCGCACTTATTATTCATGAATTAATTAGATAATTCCAGCACGATGCAGAGCCGTGCGTTGTATTTTGAGAAACAATTTATTTAGGAAACAGCCATAAGTTAGGTATTCCCACGAAGATATACTGTTTTCCATAAAATAGAAACATTCTTAATTTTTTTACCATTTTCCTAATGGCTGAGAAAATATAATCTCCTTCCTCAATCTAACAAGTCGGCATACAACAATAAACATGTGGCCTACAAGTTTATTAAATATTATCAAGTTTGAACACATACTATGCTCCAGGTTTTATAGCAATATTTACTGCTCATTAAATTCCGTTCCGGCAACTAGGGAAGTAACTGCATAGTTTATCTCAATTTGCACGCTGCAACGGACAACTTTCGCTCTACAGAATTATTTACAGATGCAGATTCCAAGATTTATGACACCAACACTCTATATACGAGCATAACGAATGCACTTTACGAATGAATTACTATCATTTTTATATATTGTACCAAATTTACAAACAAGATTGCGCCCCAGCTTCTAGTAAGCGGTTACCGTAGTCTAACACTTGAGATACATAAGATATTCCTCTCGCAATCCTCAATGCGTCCTGGCGAGCTTACTCACACCCAGGATCACGATATTATTATTAATATAGAAGTGTTCATGCCCGCTTGAGTATGTTTCGCCGGACCGTCTCAACTGGGTCGTGTTGAAACCGGTAGTAGATGAACCCACTGAGTTTGTTTCGCTGGGTCTTCTCAGTTGGGGCGCATTGGATCCGGTGGTAGCATTAAAGCGCGACCGTCGTTATTAACACAAGGTCCGTCATAATAATAATACCTTAATGTAGACAGAACCATTGACAATATGTAGTAAAAATATTAGGCTTAAACTAGATAATTAAACATAATCTCTTGACAATAACTTGATACGAGCTAGCTAAATCAATGCTATAATAAAATAAATTTTATAAATGTTTTTATACAATGTGTACCTGAATATCTATGTTACTAGAAATAATAATGTATACAACTATATTACTACAAACATGTTCTGACTATTTACAAGCGCTTTTTTAAAGTCTACGTGAATAAAAACCTTTATTATTTTATTTATTTATTTTACATTATTCATTTATTTATTAAAAAAAAATATAACACCTGGAGTGTATTTTGTAAGGTGAAGGCACTTATTCAGTCAGAATGTGTAGCAGAAGAAGGCTATGTTCACCTCAGTTATTACAAATAATCTCTGTAACCGGTCTGTGTCTGGGGTGACTCAGAACTCGAAGGTACGGATATAGATGACAAGGTAAAATGCCGCTTAAAGGTTTAATAAATAATATAATTAATATCTGCAGTAATGTACCGAAGTCCCAATAGACACCTCTCCCAAACGAGGAGCGGCCGGTAACTGAATTACCTTCAACCGTTCCGTTTATACAAGGTGTAACACAATAGTGGAAGATATTTAACAGGCGCTATTAGCCCACGGAACACCAGCAATTAAAGTAAACCAGTTTATGATAATGATAACCGAGTAATTGTTTTTGGTCAAAATGCTTCAGCTTATTATTATTCTAAAGAACGTTCATCTTTGACGTCTACACACAAGCAACATACGTCAAAGATGAACGTTCTTTAGAATAATAATAAGCAAAATAATAATAAGCAAAATAATAATAATAATAACGTTACTCAGGAAAATTAAACTATTTCGTTTCATTCGCTATTTATGTTACATTTACTTTTATAAGTAATCGAGGCAAAAGACGTGTGCAAAGATCGTGACAAATGGAAATCCGTTGTCTCTGCCTACCCCTCTGGGAAACAGGCGTGAGTCTATGTATGTATGTATGTACTTTTATAAGGAAAATCTAAATTACTATTTTATATAATAATATTCTGGGACATTATTCAGACACGGCCATCTGATCGCAAACTAAGCAGAGCTTGGACTATGGAAACCAGATTACTGATATTCTAATTTTATAAATACATACTTATATAGGTAATTACATCTAGACTCAGGACAAACGGACATATTCATGCACACAAATATCTGTCCTAGGTGGGAATCGAACTCTCCACCTGCGGCGTGAAAAGCAAGCATTTACCAACCACGCCAACAGGCCCGTCATGTAATAAAAAATTAATAAATCTATATAAGAATAATAAATAAATAAATATCATGGAACAACTAACTGAACTAACACACTGTTGTCTGATCCCTGAATAGCACGAAGCTTTTAAAGTTATCTCTGCTGATCTCAGGAATACTTGAAGGGTTGAATATATAATAAAACCACATCTAGTACTTGAACTGTTGGTATATTGGCCTGATTATGCTCTGATAGCTCTCTCTTGACAACAAAATTGTCATAACCTAGGTGTGCGGTGTGAACGAAACCATACCGCCATCTAGCATCAGCACTAATGCCACCTAGTCATACAGAGTGTGAAACTTATATAAATATTTTTGTATCAATGGCAGTATTGGTTGTAAACATCTCAAATTAGGCTGAGCTTGTGGCAACCTATGGCGAGTACATAATATATATTATAGATAAATAACACTCTGACACAACAAATGATGGCGGTTATCACGCAAAGATTTGTCCTAAGTGGGGGTGACTTAGCAGGCAGGGTCACTAACGACGAGGTCAACAGGCCAGTCAATACTTGAAATAGTTATGAAATATAAAAATGAAATGTATTCAGCACTTGGGTATTTGCATACACTTGTACTTGTCAAGCTCACAATTTATTACATAAACACAGTTTAAAAACAGTATTTAAAGCAACAAAATATCTTGAATTAGTCCGTCCGTGCGGTCTGTTTCGTCACATATATTGTTAATATCCTTAAATAAATAATAAATAGCAAGTTATTAAGCTATTATTGTTACATTTATTTTGCGTTGAAAAGTGTCTCCGACGCTCCAATCAGGGAAAGTAATTACAACGTACCTTTTAATCCATTAAGAAGGTAAATTGAAGCAAAAACAAAAATGACATAAGAACTGCCAAAGTGCACAATATTCGGCCCCGTGTGTACCTCACTGCAGTAATAACTATGAAAATTGCGATATACATTTTTGATGGTTCCAAGCGAGAGGCTGCAGGGGAGGGGGCAATAAAAATAGTTCCGAACATTTTATTAAATTCACAAATCGAAGTATCGGGGCCGCCGGGGTTTAATTCCCTGGGGCATATTATACGACGAATATTAAATGTGTGCGTATGTAAAGTAATCCAGTACCGATGGAGGCGGGAACCGATATACCAACTACCGGTCTGAACAATGCAGAAGAAGAGCAAGAATAATGTTATATATTATATTTATATTGTATAATTAAAAGGATTTCGTCATTACATACATATAGCCGAAGTCCCACATGGCGCCACAGCGATATAAATAAATAATATAAGCCAAAGTTACGTAATGTATATAAATATATGATAATAGTAATGTATTTATGTTTATGTAGAGTTAAGCACGTTTTCTGAGACGTCAATTTAGGTGATCACGACCTTTTGGCTGATGCAGACATAATATAGTAAGTGCACTTACCATATTATACGCAATACGCAATTGAATTGTCATTGTAACTTTTCTATCGCATTAGGTTCCCTGTAATGGTAGAATTAAGTTGAGTCCAATAAATAAAATTAAATATTATCTCTGCATCACCAAAAATATAGTCGGGTAGAGAATGCCCTTAGAAATAATTCCGCCTTTGTACAATTTGTATACAAAAGGTATAAATAGAAAAATATATATCCATGTAAGTACATCAATCAAGCTGAACAAATGCTGGGTACAAGGTCAGGGTACAAGTTAAGTCTTGTTAAGGTTTACTTGACTACTGTGGCGAGCGGTGAGTTAGAGGATTGGAAAAGAAACTAGTAGTTATTTACAAAGGGACTTTTACTGGCGTCTAAATTGACAGTTGGTGCCCCACTAAAATCATGGGGACACACACGTACATAGAGTCCCGTTGACTAAATCATTCTATTCTTTCGAGACTCTTCACCTATCTCTTTCTTTCATTAATGAATTAGCACCATCTCTTTCTTTTTATTCTGGAACCATCTAATGTAAATATTTGCAATAAGATTTATTTTCGTTAGTTATCTTTTTCTTTTCTTTAAGTATTAACTAGAAAATATTCTAGTGATATTACAAAAGCCATCGAAGGTACTAGGGTCCGAAGCCCAAACATGACACTACTATCTACTATTAAATACCACTGAATATCAGATCCTGCAAATGCAACATTCAGGCGCCGCGCGCCGGTAGCACGAGACTGTGACACGGCTTAGCGCCCTGTTCACATGTCAGAGTCATAAATAACCCGGCGGACTTCCTAAGTGTTATTGTTATTTATTCATATTGGGAGCGGTAACACTTATTTTAAAGTTATTCTGGCCGGACTTCAGGTGGCTGACAGGTTAAGCACCGTTCCCTAATCATGATAGCAGGGACCGATAACTTAACGTGCCCTCGGAAGCACGGAGATACTTATAAATCAATTGAGGGTCACCTGACTCTGCTCCGACCACGCCCGTATGAGATTAAGCACAACGACCATTAACCTATTATTGCTAATATTTTTTTGACTGCACGTATGGCGCAGCGGCTAAGACAATTGCCTCGCCGCTTCGTGTCGCGGGTTCAAGTCCCACGCGTAGCAACTATTTGTGTGACCCATAAATGGTTGTTCTGAGTCTGGATGTAATTTGTGTCCGTCTATTATATGTTTGTAAAGTACCCCGCGACACAGGGATTATATACCATATTGCGGGCGTGGTCTTTTAAAAAAAAAATTATATAAGTAGAACGAGAAATAAATACAATTTTATTTCAAATAACAACGAAATAAAAGCTTTGTAACACAACATTACATGGTTTAAAGTAAGCTAAGGTTGACACGTCGCCTCTCCTTAATTGTTTCTTCTTTGTAAAGCAACAGCAGGAAATGGGTTCAACGGGAATAGTAACAACAGACATTAAATTGTAAATAGGTGCCCGGCGCGGCAGTAGCAGAGCGCTGCGCATTACTCGCAAGCAGCGCATTCAGCGCAATACTCGCACGAGGTGCGACGAACGCAAATTGTGACAAACGAACTATTGTCTCGTAGTCATTGAACAGAAGAAACGTTTGTTCATCAAATGTACGAATGAAAATACGACTGTATGAATCTACCTGACGTAGACGATGCAGCATTCGAAGAATATGGATTCATATATTTTAAGTGCAATTGACTGTTGTATTTACGTTGTTGTTGACGGGCCTGTTGGCGTGGTTGGTAGATACGCTGCCTTTCACGCCGGAGGTCGTGGGTTCGATTCCCACCCGGGACAAATATTTGTGTGCATGAACATGTCTGTTTGTCCTGAGTCTGGGTGTAAATTATCTATATAAGTATGTATTTACAAAAGAAAAATAGTATATTATGTAGTATATCAGTTATTTGGTTTCCATAGTACAAGCTCTGCTTAGTTTGGGATCAGATGACCGTGTGTGAATAATGTCCCAGGATATTATTATTATTATTTAAAACCAAATCATTCGGTCAAATATAAATATTCCGTAAGCGAACGGGGTCAGAAAGGTGGTTGAATCATACCCCTTGTCTCCGAGAGCAAGTAAAGCGTCCTGCACCTGACTTCTCTTCGGTATGTCGGCTACCCCGATCATGTCATACTCGTGAACAGGTGCTGTTTGCTGTGACTGTTACCCTACAACTGTTAAGTATATTGTGGCCGCCTCGTGCTCACCGCATCTAACTTGTTCATATGGACATTAAAGCGTCGATACGTGGTTTGTCCATCGTCCAGGAGGTTCTTCTCAAGGTTGTAGTCATACAACCTTGAGTAGAGTTCTACTCGTTAGCATATATTAACCAACACATTATTGTGCTCACAATTTTTTATTTTCAAAAATAAACAACCCCCGCACTAGGGAACTTAGTCCCTGTGTCGCGGGGTACTTTACAAACATAAAATTGACGGACACAAAATACATCCAGACTCAAATTAACTATTTATGGGTCACACAAATAGTTGCCCTGTGCGGTATTCGAACCCGGGATACGAAGCGGCGAGGCGACTGTCTTAGCCGCTGCGCCACAGGTGCAGTCCTGAAAATACATTTTATAAAAAATATGAAAAACGGAGGAAAAAAGAAAAGCTAATAGCTTTTAGATTTTCTTTTGTACCTGGTCTATGATCCGATCCAAAGTTATACTGTCGCAATCTCATAAATGACAATGCGACTAGTTAAATTAATGTGAAGAGGAGAGCTTTACAAATAGTCAATTAACGGACAAGCACACCCACACTCAGAACAATAGCTAACGGACTACCCGCTTCACGTCCAGGAAAAGATAGTCTTATTATTCCGGCTGCATGTAAGTAGTTGTATAATATTTTGTTTCTGTGGTAAAAGATTATAAAAGTTTTGTTTTGAAAGTACTTAAATTGAATATCTAGTTCAAGCCACTAGTAAATACTTACACTTATAAAATCAGCGCACTCCACTTTAAATAATTTAATCTTTAAAGCGAAAACCTTTCCACAAATTAAAAGTTGGAAGGCAACTAGCGCATATATGGTCTAGTCATGCAATAATTAAGTAGGGCGGCGTAGGGTATTACACATATTACACCTGCCGTTCGTGAGTGCACAGTTATTGAATAATATTAGCGGCGGATGAAGCCCGCGTGGGGGCGGCGCGGCACTGTTGCAGTGGCGAGTTGTCCACGCAGTGTCGCGACGTTGCAACACGACACGCCACATACCGTAAGACAGGGGACTGCTTCTGCCGAGACGGTATCAGTCTCTACGCCTACGTGCGCAAATGAGAACAATACTAAAATCGAGGTGGCGTATTACAAAACAAAGCCGATTTCAGTTATGTTTTCGGAAATTTAACAACTGGGCAATAGCTGGATAGGTGATCGTTTCAATATTTTGGCTTTGATCTATCAATTTAAATTACTTGACTTCAAATTTTGGCCATTAAATAAGTGTTTTAATGATCTGTGAGCTCAGCTATAAAAAATAGGTTCATCCGCAAAAACACTAAAATTTTTTGATTGGCCTGTTGGTTTAGTGGTTAATCATCAGAAGTCGTGGGTTCAATCTCCACCCGGAACAAATCTTTGTATGATGAAAACGTTTATTTGTTCTGTGTCTGAGTGTAATTTTATATCTATACATATCTATACTCTATACAAATAAATAAAATTGGAGTGTCTGTTTGTAATATTGAAATAACCGGTTTTTACTACATAAATATGAATATATATACGGTACATACACCAAAATAACATTTTTTACAATTTTTGTCTGTCTGTCTGTCTGTTTGTTCCGGCTAATCTCTGAAACGGCTGGACCGATTTTGACGGGACTTTTATTGGCAGGTAGCTGATGTAATAAGGAGTAACTTAGGCTACTTTTATTTTAGAAAATGTCATTTATTTTACTAAAAAACAAAAAAAAAACAAAATAAACCAATTAACACGCAGACGAAGTCGCGGGCACAGCTAGTTTATAATATGTATTTCGAACATAATGTCGTAGAAAGCAATATACAGGGATCAATTCCTATGATGCGTGTGTAGTCTTGTAAATATTTATAAGGTGCCGAATTAATAGCAAACGTAACGCAATAGGCTTAATCTGCCAAAGACACTGAACAATGTGTAGTATTAACATGGACAATCCTCAAAAAATATATTAACTTCCCATAATGTTCAGCCACGGCGACTAGTCTCAATGGAGACTAGGATTCTGCGCGCGATACATTATAAAGCACAAGTGTGTGCGCAAACACAGAGGCACTCTCTAATCCGTCTCTCTTATGACTAGCCATACGCCCGGAAACAGGACTGACTTAGGTGCTCTTCGAGGCATGGAGGTGCGTAGCTTCGAAGATTTTCCACAAGCTTAAAATTTTCAATTTTGTCTTGTACAACATTTATCTTGTACAACCATTTTTGTATAATTGTCAAGTCCCAATTTTCTATATTAAACGTTTTTAAATCATTGCTGCGCCGTAATAAAAGTACCTATTGATCCTTACAAGACAATATGAGACTACGAGTAGTACACAAACCATTTATCAGTAACAAACATCACGCGCGCTCAGTAACGTGTCGCGATTAAACAGCTCTTTCGACTGTAATGTAGCTACCGTGTTCGCGCGCGCTGAAGATGGATCGCGGCGGCAGCGACACCACGCGACACACCAAATCAATTAGTGAGCTAAGCTTGTTCATGCCTATTACTAAACGAACGCAGATCAATCAAAGATCTGTCAAAATTCTGTTCGGGATGAATGAACTTTGTTTGTGACGCTTTGTACTCGTGTTTCTGATATGCTGAATAGCTCAGCCTTCTTCTGGAACTCAAAATTACGGTCGTGGCTGAAAAACGTGTTTAATTAGATTATTCTGGCAAGAAAACACCCAGTATCATCTAGAGTTAAACAGTCTTTTGATTAATGCATTCTTTTACGAGAGCATACACCACGGGCCGTTTACAAATAGTACTCCTAACGGAATCAAATATATTCAAATTATTATTTATTTTATTACTTAAGTACAGAATCGACCGACCGACTTTAGGTTAACTGGGAAAGAAAAATTTTCTGTTACTGCTTAAAGACGTATATTTTGCGGTGTTACAACGTGTGCCTGACCTTATTCAAACCGCGTTTGGCAGCTCATACTTTAGACTATTAGCTGTTCTGCATGGAAATAATCGCCGCACAGTGGGGCAGATGCCATGAAAATATGCCAAAAATTATTTTACTTATTGTTCGTCGTGTATTAGTTACACCGCAAAGCATGTTTTGGTTTGGAATCTGTTATTTATGTATAGAAATCCACAAAATCCTTTAATTTGGAAAATTACTCCATTGGAACTATATAAAGATGAGCTATTATAGATATAAAATTAATAAAATTAAATGAAACTATGTAATTCAATGATGAAAACATTTATTGTAGAAAGATTATTTATCATCATCGACCAAATCATCTGACACTAATCCTCACGTCCCTGAAATATTAATTGCTCATCTAGTTTTCTATGACCAGACTCCATCAGTTTGTTATATAAATCCCTCCGTAATATAAAAAACGTCAGGAGATGCAAATCTTATAATAAAAAGAAATAAAAAAACTGAATCATTTAAAAATATTACTCACTACGTTATAGAGCTAGTAAATCTGTGATTTACATACATTGGGGCAAATATGGGGATTAATTTTAGTTATAAATTAAAAGAGTATGTTATCGGGTATAATAATATACTAAAATCTTAGCAAGTAGTGACAACTAGTGGTACTTAACACCTTGAGTTTACTCAAAAACAAAGAAATACTAAAACATATTAAAAATCTATTATTATAAGTAATAACCCAAAAATAAATATGTTTAAAATACATTGTTTAAAAGCGTTATTATATTACTTACCAGATACCGAGGCTTCCATGGTATATTTTTTATAAATAATCACCCAAACTTAACATTGAAGTGCATAAAAAAATTGCCAAAATCGTACTGTCTGCGAGAGGCGTAAGTTTCGACTGACATTTCTCGAAAATTATTGTGTGAGATCGCGAAAACAAACCGGCTATCAGACTGCTGGTTCTCCCTACTCTTTTTGAGCCGTAAACCACAGCAATAGAAAATACTTTGCGCTCGGGACTTTTTGCCAGCGATTCATACGTTCTGCCCCTATGTGCGCCGTTGGGACTGGGCGCTGTGGACAACGGATATAATAGATTCAGATCGCCTCTGGGGTTGCCCGGTGTACTTCGCCGATCAATTATTTAACCTGTGAGGTACTGCGCCGATGGGAACATTATTCTAGCATTTCTCGCATCGCCACTTTCTAAAATAATCAATGGCGAACACTATAAACAGAGAACAAATCAACGCACACGGTTCAGTCACAGTTCAGTCGGGTGCACTCGTAAAATATTTTCAATAATATCTGAAGCACTGCGGTTAGCGCGTTACGTGCAGTTTTAAGTTGCCGTAAAAATATTACAGACAGCATAAACACGGCAAACCAAAATGGAGTATGAAGCATGTTTACTGCAAAATGAATTGGGTCAGTACCTGATTCATCGAAATCATTATGTTATTAGTTTAAAAAAAATATAATTGGGTACTATATTTGCTGCGATATTAGTTATATGCATGCAGATATAAGTTAAAAAAAATTATAATTGGGTACTATATTTGCTGCGATATTAGTTATATGCATGCAGATATAAGTTAAAAAAAATTATAATTGGGTACTATATTTGCTGCGATATTAGTTATATGCATGCAGATATAAGTTAAAAAAAATTATAATTGGGTACTATATTTGCTGCGATATTAGTTATATGCATGCAGATATAAGTTAAAAAAAATTATAATTGGGTACTATATTTGCTGCGATATTAGTTATATGCATGCAGATATAAGTTAAAAAAAATTATAATTGGGTACTATATTTGCTGCGATATTAGTTATATGCATGCAGATATAAGTTAAAAAAAATTATAATTGGGTACTATATTTGCTGCGATATTAGTTATATGCATGCAGATATAAGTTAAAAAAAATTATAATTGGGTACTATATTTGCTGCGATATTAGTTATATGCATGCAGATATAAGTTAAAAAAAATTATAATTGGGTACTATATTTGCTGCGATATTAGTTATATGCATGCAGATATAAGTTAAAAAAAATTATAATTGGGTACTATATTTGCTGCGATATTAGTTATATGCATGCAGATATAAGTTAAAAAAAATTATAATTGGGTACTATATTTGCTGCGATATTAGTTATATGCATGCAGATATAAGTTAAAAAAAAATATAATTGGGTACTATATTTGCTGCGATATTAGTTATATGCATGCAGATATAAGTTAAAAAAAAATATAATTGGGTACTATATTTGCTGCGATATTAGTTATATGCATGCAGATATAAGTTAAAAAAAAATATAATTGGGTACTATATTTGCTGCGATATTCTATCTACTAGGGTAACCACTGCCCATACGATAAGTAAGTAAGTATGTGATCAAGTTGAAAATCTATAAAAGAAATTTGACAGATTGGGATAGCTGGATGTGCTCTGTACAAAGATAAATTAGGACTTTACGCCATTTCAAGTCATTATTATGACTTTTTTTTGTAAAATAGCTGATCCCTTTTAGGTACACATTTCTATATATTATTGAATATAACGCTTATTATTCGGGAATAATGTAAAATTAAATTGGTGAAGGAATTTTTTAAATTATTTTAGTACTGTTTGAATATATACAATAAGCAATTAAAACCCAGTGATTACAAGAAAATAAAAAGTATAAATAAAAAGCGCATTTAAGTCGTCGCCTATTATGGGTAAGGTACCAGACAGCTAGCAACTTTACCGTGTAGTAGTGCAAGACTCACCATAATTGAATATAAATATCCGGGACACTTCACACAACGCCATCTGGCCCAAACAAAACATGACATGTGCTATGTATATAAATACTTATATACTTTTTGTAAATATACATATAAATCAAAATACAAAATCAATATGTAGTGTTAATTCCGCTAATTGTCTGTTTAATCATGCCGGGATGCAATTTGCACCGCTCTCTCGCCCGCAAAAATGTGCACATGCAAGAAGGACAATATAAAAAAGCAAATTACATGCGCCAGTACGATACCCAACACGTGTTTCAGTCCTCCACGGACCATTCTCAAGGGCGGCTAACTCGTCGAGTGCTCGAAAGAGACTTGTCCTTCTTGCAAGTGCACATTTTAGCGGGCGGGAGGGCGGTGCAAATTGCATCCCGGCATGATTAAACTGACAATTAGCGGAATGAACACTACATATTGATTTTGTGTTTTGATTGTTATGAATTTCCGCAAAGTAACGCCTGATTCCATTACTTAATATACATATTATAATACACAGAAAACACCCAGACCCAAATAGACATGTTAATGAACACAAATATTGGCGTGCGCGTATGGAACCCACAACCGATCAGAACACGGAAAAATCTTTGTATCTTAGTTATTTGTCATATTTCTTTTAAAATTGTGCTCGCAAATAATTATGTTGTGTAATTTCACTCTATTTTGAGTGTACGCGTTAGCTTCTGCGGGGGCGATTGGCGTTTTGCTATAAAATTGGGAATGTTCAGGCTTTAAGCTCTAGAAAAGTTGGCACAGAACGGAATTAATTATTATTGGCAACTATCACTACGCTTTGTTATATTGTACTAGCTGTGCCCGCGACTTCGTCCGCGTGTTAATTAGTTCTTTTTTTTTTGTAAAATAAAAGACTTTTTCTAAAATAAAAGTAGCCTAAGGTACCCCTTATTACATCAGCTACCTGCCAATAAAAGTCCCGTCAAAATCGGTCCAGCCATTTCAGAGATTAGCCGGAACAAACAGACAGACAGACAGAAAAAAATTTCAAAAAATGTTATTTTGGTGTATGTATCGTATATATATTCATACTAGCTGTGCCCGTGACTTCGTCCGCGTGTTTATTAGTTTATTTCGTTTTTTTTGTAAAATAAAAGACTTTTTCTAAAATAAAAGTAGCCTAAGTTACTCCTTATTATATCAGCTACTTGCTAATAAAAGTCCCGTCAAAATCGGTCCAGCCATTTCAGAGATTAGCCGGAACAAACAGACAGACAGACAGACAAAAATTGTACAAAAAATATTTTGGTGTATGTACCGTATATATATTCATATTAATGTAGTAAAAACCGGTTATTTCAATATTACAAACAGACACTCCAATTTTATTTATTTGTATAGATTAATGTAGTTAAAACCGGTTATTTCAATATTACAAACAGACACTCCAATTTTATTTATTTGTATAGATTACTTGAGAAGGCTATGTAGGAATATTTCATTTACTGACTAAAACTACTGCCTCGTTTATTAGTTCAGCTTCGGTAGAAGCACGTCACAGCGACCACGAGCTAATGCTCCAAGAGCGAAATAAGTTTTAACAAATGCGCCGCTGCAGCAAACTTTATAATACAAGGACTAAGTGGTGCCATGTGTGGCTACCATCATACTTTATTCCGTTACTATTGCACTGTATTTAGCTCGTATAGATCGGGTTCAAATGTTCGTAAGATTTTTCTGGCAATAAATATACCCAGTAACTCATAAGTCTGGACGTTGACAGTGTTAGACATCCGTTCCTCAGAAACCAAGTAAATCGTAGGTTCAGCGTCTGGTCTTTCCTCGGTTGTGTCGGATAGCTTACCCATCAGATTATAAGTGTGACTAAAAAGTGCGTGCGCCTGTGTTTGAGCACACACACACACACACGTGCACAATAATATGTCCGGCGCAGTTGGCTACCATCCGTTGAGATGGGCTGTCGTTTGCCGTCGGCATCACTAATACGTATTTATTAATTTACCTTGTGAGAGCTTCCTATCTCTATGTTTCAGCATTGAAAGGTCTCAAATATCTACTGAAGTGAGAGGAACTTATGTGCTCAAGCCTAGACTTCGAACATCAAAACCGTTATAAAATATTAGAACAAGAGCACTTACGGACTCAATCAAACGATTTTAATTTAATCATCTATTTAAGATGTTCAGATAATATAACTATAATTATATTTTTATATATTGTAGTCGCGGCCTGCATCGGTGGTTGGGAAATCTGTAGAAACAAAAATCTTCAAATGTTTGTCTCAACTCAAATGTGTGAAATTCACGGTGGCCATTAATTACTTCCCGTTTGCTTCTCTCAATGTGTTACAACGATAATACTGTAACTATCACGGCAATAAAGATATCGACAAGTGTTGTGTACGAATATTATTAGTGCCTGAAAAAAATGTCAAAAGCCTTACATTGCAGTTACGCTTGATTAGGCGATGAATCTATGGTATTGTACCGGTGGCCTAAAGCTAAGTATTATGTTATTAAAATGGAGTGCCTATTTTGTGACAAATATTTATACTAGTTTAAAGATAATATTTCAATTCTTAATTTCCTGGTGAGTATTCTTATAGGCCACTAGCCACTGCTTGCTAACCCCAAAGTTTCAAAATGTTACACTGCTATAACATTGAATTCGTTACGAATAATCGCAAATAAAAGTATTATTCATGCAACGGGATTAGAGCTCAGCGGTCTTCGGCGGCAAGGAACCTAATTTAACGATTAGGGTTCTTGGTCTGTAAATAGCTTTAGTTTACTTTAATGGTTTTTTTAGCTATTTACAGACCAAGGTGGACGGCCAGGAGGAATAAGAAAAAAATATTCTGTCTTGTTTTGTCTCTTGCTTAGATATTTTGTTCTGTTAATTTTATTTGTCTTACAATGTGTTTTTTGCTACGTGAGCTAATGCGTGAACAAGACGTCAACATATAGTGAGTGACCGTATAGAGGCAACCTAAGAAACATTCATATCTTCGTGCTGCTTTAAAACTATATGGGTACATCTAAAACAAATTTCAAACATTTCCCTTCATCTGAAATGCAATTTTTTTACCACGGGTGGTATAGTCAGGTCGCGTTCCGTCGACACGCCATCCACGGAGTTGTGTTACGAGTACGAGTTGGTAAGGGACGCATCAAGTTTGTAGATATAGCTTATTATTACCTATATCTACAAACTGCATGCGTCCATTAACAACATTAAACGTGTACTTCTGGATAAACGTTACTACACCACTAAAGAGTACAGTTGGGCATATTGGATTCGGTGAAAGTATTAAAACGCGGCCGTCGCTATACACTCCAGGTTCGTCATAATAAAATATTCAATTATTTGCTCAATATAGACTGAATCATTCACACAAGATGTAGAAAAATATCTAAAACTATAAGCATCGACAATTAGTATTTATATAATGAGAAATTGTGAAAGTGGTGTCAATTAATGGGTCTATAAATTATCAGCCAATCACTAAAAATTCCATTGATTTTGTCAATCTGTGAGCAGAGTTATAAAAGATTTAGTAACAGAGAGGTTATGTACAAACCTATACTAAACAGCTGATTTTTAAGTGCGATTGCTATTTAATAGTTATCCGTGTCCAATATGCCAGCAAAGGTCGTACAAGTTAAGCAATATCAAGTTAAGCAATATCAGTAGGGAGAATGCAGTTGTCGAGGGATATATAATCAAAACAATGAAAAATACTCAAATCACAAACGCACTAAACGATACGAATAACGAGTGGCCGATCATAGATTAGGATTCAAAATCTGTCACCAGTCACAGTCAGCATAGATTAAAAATATAGTTGACGAACATCTATACATATAATAAATCTGTAGAAAAATAATTTATGTACATCAAAAGAAAATCCAAAAAAAATAGCCAGGGTATTAAAGAACAACCAATAGAACCCATTTCCAGCATTTTTAGAATTTTTGTCTGTTTGTCTGTGTGTCTGTTTGTCTGTTTGTCTGTTTATATGTTCGGGTATCACGTAAAATATACGAAAGCAATGTGGATAACTTTTATACACAACGATTGAGCGTAACTTGAGGTAACATTTAGTTTTTGTTTTATTGCAATCGGTTCAGTCTATCAAAAGATATTAGATTTTAAAGTAATCATGGAGAAAAATAACACACATTTCATTTCGGTACTTCAAGATGAACTAATGTTTATAGTTGAACTAAACTGTCCGATAGATGTCATTGAGCATATTATGACATCTCTTTTCTGAATGAACTAGGTTGATAGTTGATTTTTGTTTCGATAGATGTCGGTGTGCATTTCTTTTGACTCGCGGTGTTAAGATTTGCCCGTGTTTGCTGATTGCATGAGTTACGTAGGGTTTTGAATGTTCTGAATTGTTTCGAAATAAGGTCTTGGTTGCCTAGAAGTAAGTCGTTGTCCAAAATTGGTTATTAAAAAAATCTGTTTTCTTTGGGCAAATTGAATTATGTAGAAGGTTGGGTTTGTTATAATTTAATTTTAAATTATTGATAGTTGATTTTTATTTTGATACATGTCGTTGTGCTTGATAGTTGATTTTTATTTCGTTAGATGTCGTTGTGCATTGCTTTTGACTCGCGGTGTTAAGATTAGGGCTTTGAATGTTCCGAATTTATTCGAAATAAGGTCTTGGTTGGCTAGAAGTATGTCGTTGTCCAAAATTGGTTATTAAAATATTCTGTTTTCTTTGGGCAAATTGAATTATGTACAAGGTTGGATTTGTTATAATTTAATTTTAAATTATAATCAATCGATCGGAAGTTTGTGCTGTCGATTCGTTTGTAACGCGAATGTACAGACGATTCGAATTTTATTGAGCCTGTCCGATTGAATGTATTTGAATGTATTAAATTAAGCCGGTCTCTCATAATTTTCTCAGCACAAATCTATATACCTACCTATGTAAAAGAGGAAACTGCTGGGGAACGGCTGGGGTTAGAGACTTGAAATTTTTATGACGTATGCATTCACTAAGGAAGGGGTTTTTGGAAATACTAACCCTAAGGGGGTAAAACAGAGAATGAAAGATTATATGAGAATCCGTCATTTTTTGAAGTTAAAGTCTGTGCTTCGCTACGTATAAGGCAAAGTAATAAAAGTTTTTGAAGACTTTTTTAAAATTTTCTCTACGTTTAAACCTTCCCTGGACTTCCACGAATAATTCAAGACCAAAATTAGCTAAATTGATAAAGGCGTTGTTGAGTTATAACATTACAACGAAAAGTGGCATTGATTTATATATATATAGATTTTAGAATTTTTGGAAATTCCACCCCAAGGGCGTAAAATAGGGGATGTAAGTTTGTATGAAAAGTGTATAATTTTTTAAGTGAAAAGCATGAAAATTGGTATTTGGCCTTTCCGTTTAAAATAAAAAATATGTATTTCAGGATTTTAGGAATCTCCACCCCTAATATATTATATATAGTATACCTATAATGGTTTTGAGGAAGTTGAAACCACCTAAACTTTGCAACGGCACGAAGCTTCAAGTCAAAACTTTGCATCGTCTTATAGAGTCTACTATTATGCCTGGATCCGCCTAGGGAGAAACAGTTATCGTGTCACGTATTCCGTTAGTGCCAAATGATCTCCCTTTTCCGTTTAAAATACTGTAGTTCCCTATAAAAGTGTGTGTCGCGATAACCATCAACAATTCGCAAAGTCAAACTCTCAAGTTATAAATTGACTTGAGGAAGGCGGGCAGGTTCACGTGGCGTGCTTACGTGTGAGTTCATCCCACAGTCTGATCCATGTAGAGCGAGGACCTACGTCTTTTGCTGAGCGCCGTAAAGTGGATGATATTGAACATCCCACATACCAGGCCGCTTGCCGAGCACGCCATTTATTAGTTGGAGGTCAGCATTGGGATGACGCTCTAGCGGAAGCATGCGTGAGCGACAGTCCACATCGCTTGCGACATTTGTTTGCCATCTTATTGACCTTTTGTGCGTTATCGGACGCTAAACAGTTATGGCAAAAAATGACAAGTTTGCTGAAGATTTTATAAGACATGTACAACTAAATACTGATGGACAAATTACTGACAGGGTACGCGAAAATTGTCACAACATGTCCTTATTGGCTATTCAATAGTTATAAGTATAGGAGAGAACCCAATCGGTCAGAGGCTGTGAAAATGCACAGGAGTTATCCAATTTATTGTTAAAAATAGGCGATGGCACATACCCCGTACAAGAAGATGGAAAAGTTATTTTGATTGGTAATCTCTGTTCTTACGTTACATCACAGCAGGAGCTAATTTCTTCTGTGTACGGAGATACCACAAACATGGCAAATCAAGCCGGTTCTTGGCTATGTCAGCGAGCTATTTGACTCCCCACAATGACCAAGCTGCGGCAATTAATTTCAAAATATTGAGTCATGCGTCCGGTAATAGTAGAGAATATAGCTCAATAAATACATTTATGGAAGAAGATAACGCCACGCACTACCTGGTAGAATTTTAGGATTCCCTCAGCACACCCGGACTTTCAGCCCACAAAATAGTTTTAAAAATTGGTGTACCAATAATTCTCCTCAGAAATTTATGTCCTACCAAACTTTGTAACGGCACTCGGCTCAAAGTCACAAATCTGCAACATTATCGAAGCTGAAATATTAACCGGTTGCGGCGCTGGTGATATTGTTTTTATTCCAAGGATACCTATAATTCCTAAAAACTTTCATTTCTCTTTCAAACGAGTGCAATTCCCAGTCAGTCTCTGTTATGCCATGACGATTAGGTAGTAAAGCTCAGGTCCAGACATTATCCGTTGCGGGGTGGACCTAAGTATTGGATGCTTTTCCCATGGTCAACTATACGTAGCTCTTTCACGCGTCAACAACACGAATAACGTTTTTGTGTACGCTCCAGATGGTTCCACAGGTAAAACAAAGAAGCACTAAATTAAATTATAAAAAAAATTTCGGTATCCTCCCACAGCGCTTTACACTAAAAAATACATTGTTAAGTTCCGACATCCACGCGAACGAAGTCGCGGGCACAGCTAGTAACTAATAAATCAATTTGTGAACGATACCCGATATTATGATTTCTATTTATTTTGTAGATATTTTATTTTTTTACTGTTGACATTATGTTCACTGTAATGTATTTAATAATTATTTTGATTAAATCGGTTGTCTGGTGTCTGGTGCAAGAGTTTTTATATTACATTGTTTGAACTCATTAACGTTAATCGTTTATAGTAATCAACAACCAACTTGAATTCGGGACTTACTTATTTTAAGATTTCTCGTTTTCCAGATTGTAAATTGGGTAAATTTTTTACAGTTTGAAATAGATAATATAACGTTTTTTTTTAAACCATATTTCAACTTATTACAGTCAGGCCCAGAAATCCCGGTCTCCTTTAAGTCACGAAATAATAATCTATTGGTACAAAGAATTAAATATATATACCTAAGAAATTTGTAATAATACTACTATTCATGTCCCGACTATAAACAAGTGATTTTTATGTGATTAAAAACAGGTTTTATTTTTTTACTGCGGACAATTAACAAAACTAAACTAACTTTATAATTTGGATATTTTTTCCCAAATAAACTATTTGAATTGAACATTCGATAAACAAAAGACTCATCAGCAGCAATAGATCTCAGCAGCAGCAGCATCAGCAGCTGCGCATGCGTCGGCTATTGCGATCACCTGATGTGTGCTTCTGCTTATGTTTAGGATTGGCTTTCATCTGCATAGATCATAACTCATCATGCAAATTAATCAAATGGAAATTACCTAAACTACGTATTATGTTTTACTAGGGGTTATAGTTATACCATCGTCATCACTTTTACAAATTTCAGAGCCTTACTCCATACACTAAGCAATCCTCGACTCTTTCGAGAGTGGTATTCACATCCACGGCACACAAGCCCAAAGAGAAAATTTCTAAAAAAGAAAATTTTAATGCCCTGTACAGCTCGTAGAGTCTTTTTACATTGCTAGCTTTTTACTAGACCTATTTTAAGCCAAATTGATGGAAAAATTAATCAGGATTTCTAATCTTGAAGTGCGAGACGGCGTGGTTGGCGGTTATGGTTTCGCTTCCCACCCAGGACAGATATTTGTGGGTATGAACATGTCTGTTTGCCCTGAGTCTGGGTGGAAATATCTGAATAAGTATGTATTTAAAAAAGACTTAGGTACTTATACACACACACACACACACACACACACACACACACACACACACACACACTAAATTATTAAATTGTAAGGGGAGGAGGCGGCTCTATCTTCACATTATTAGTTTCTCATAATAAAAATTGATCTTTTAATTTACAGATAGATACAATGTACAAAATGCTTATTAAATAAAGATTATTATTAAAGAATAGTAGTATATGTATGTGTGTGTGAACCATGTTACAGGATATTATTATTCTTTGTGTTCACTCAAAAAGCTAATAGTAACGTTAACGAGCGGTTCAACCTCCGGCGTGGCACCATTGCAAGTGTGCCGAGCTTGTTATCAGATGCGCTCCTCCCACATCGGCCCACCGACCATGCGAGCTAAACTAAAGCAGTATTGCTTTAGTGACTATATACTACAGAGTGATACTCGTATCATTTAGGTACCTCCCTACTATTATATTATAGGCACCTAGTAGGTGAGCGAAATAAAAACATTTACAGTTTTTAAACTTTCGCGATTTGTACACATTTTTTATATACTGTAGACACGGGTCTCATCGCGATAAATATTTAGGTAAACCAGCCGTGGTCACGGGTCGACCCGTGACCACGACTGGTGCAATCCATGCCGAAACGTCGGGTAAACAAGGTAATGATTTACCTAAATATTTATCGCGATGAGACCCGTGTCTACAGTATATAAAAAACATTTACAATTTTTTTATTTGGGTCAACAACAATTTCACAATAAATGTTAAAAACGATATTAGCACAGATAAACAATTGTGTAATCAACTACGTTATTCACAGAGTTCATATAATTAAGGTGATGCGCACTATACATTCAGTCAGTTAGTAGAAAGACTAACATTACAATATCATTAAGTGAGAACATTTATTTTATTTATTCTTTATTGCACACAGAAATACATATTTATATAAGATATTAGACATAGTATGTACACAGGCGATATTAACTCAACTATGAGTTCTCTTCCAGCAAACCTTTGTCAGAGTGAGAGCATGTAATGGGTTACAAATAGAACATTATAAAAAGAAAAACAAAACTTAAATACACTTTATAACTACATTTAAGGCATAAATTAAAAATAAATAGTAATAAATGACCTAGATTTATTAACTTAAACAATCCATTAAACACTAATTCCTAATTGGCGATACTCGTAATTCACATTTAACGCAATGCTGTAGATCTCTTGAAGTATTTTCTATGGAATAAGTAGAATAGAAAATGCATATTTATTCTGTAAGATGTACATAAATATATAAAAAAATAAAATAAAAAAAGGTTTTTATTCACGTAAAGTTTAAAAAAGCTTGTAAATAGTCAGAACATGTTCGTAGTAATATATAATTAATTTATAATTATTTCTAGGTGCATATAGATATTTAGGTACACGGATTGTAGGAAATCATTTACAGTAAGATTTATTTTATAATAGTAACGATATTTAGCTAACTTAAATTAAGTTATTGTCAAGGAATTGAAGATGAAGTTGAACTATTGATCTATATAATGATTAGTCGCTTAAATTAAGCTACTTGTACCTTTTACGCTAGCCAACTGCTCGTTGTTTTCAATTCTTTAATTTAAATAAACTATCGCTAAATGTATATAATAATAGCTTAGTAACTTGCTAATTATTATTTATTTAAGGATTTAATAAAAATATACGTGACGAAACAGACCGCACGGACGGACTGTTCAAAATATTTTGTTGTTTTAATTACTGTATTAAACTGTGTTAATGTATTGCATTGTGAGCTTGACAAGTACAAGTGTATGTCACATTTTTTCCGTCCCCTAGAAGTACCTGTTGTAGCTTGATTATTTGTTTTCCAACTTACGCGTTACCAATATACCTGATATGTGAATAGAAATTATATAACGACTTTACTCCGAGCAAAGCCTATTTGACGTAATAGTATATGTATGTATACAGCCTTCATAATAAACTGTATGAAGGCTGCTTGCCTGTTGCGTGTGACACAAACTACATATGTTCCCGAGTCGAAGTGTCGCGAGGCGCTCAGAGCCAGGTGCTTTCGCCGCCGCGCCGGTCCGCCCATTTGTGCGTGGTGCGCGTACATCTGTCTAGTCCATGGATACAATACAAACGTGCTGTAATTTCTGATTCAACCTCAAAATGTATTGTAGGTAGTTCTGTAGTGTTACTGCTCCTCTACACACCCCTTAACGGGTTTTCAGAATAAAAACATATTCATTTTATTTACTGTCTCACTAGGGTAACCACTGCCCATACACCAGTGATCCAAAGAATATGTAAGTAAGTAAGTAACTCTTTATTGTACACCAAAAAATAATACATAAAAAGAACTATGAGTATGTTAAGATTGTACAAATGGCGGCCTTATTGCTAGGTGCGATCTCTTCCAGGCAACCGTTGAATGGACCAGGAGTAAAAAAAAGGCATTTGGGTAATTGTTGGCATAATTAGCAGAAAGAATTTCTTTTTATATGATATGTATGATAGCCATAGTAAATGGAGAGCTGCTGCCGGTTCTCTGGAAAATATTCCTTCGGGACGACTTCTACGATTTCTAATTCTTACCTACACCATCATCTTGTCGGCTGGAAGACGCGCGCTGACAGAACAAAGTCTCACCTAATGGATTATATGTTTCAATTGCGGGGCTATGCAATAGCCGCCATGCTTATGCGCAGCGAAACACCGCTGTCCGCCCTCTGGAGATGTTCCTTCCCAGTGACATCTCCGCACCCCATAGGACGACTTGGGTGGGGATATTCGACGCCACACCACACGGACGAAATTTGACCCATTTCCTCTCCTCTACGTACATTGTACTATATAAATGTATAACTTGTTTTAATAGGTAGATAACTTTTTCAAAGAAGATAATTAATTCAAAATCTTTATGTGATGTAGGTACAAAGTTTTAGTGCACCGAGCGTAGAGAGCGGCTGCGCCCGGAGCGTTTGTTGCAAACTTAATGTAAAACTTGAGACTTGTTTCAGCCGAGTGCTTTATTGAAATAAAACAGTTGGAGCTGTAACTGTTCCTCGCAGCAACATGGCGACCTTGCATACAATATGACGCACCGTAGCTAGGACCACCTCTTTCAGGGACTCAATATTGTCATTTATTATTTTCGTCATTCAAACTTCATTCAGACTTATTTTATATGATGGCCATCATTTTGTTCTCCGTACTCTCCTCTGAACCTGGCTTACCTTTACGATGCAACCCTTACTCAGCGCGGCATTTCAGCTTCTACTATTTCAAGCGACGTGAAACTTAGAATAGGAATGGTATTTTCACTTTAGTCACACGGTAACTAGTCTTTTGGAAATCTTCTGTCTAAGATTATGTGCTAACTGCACACAATATTAGGCCTTTGTAGGCATTAAGTTCGCCTTTGCACAGTTTCAAATGACTGCACGTGTGGCGCAGCGGCTTAGACAGTCGCCTCACCGCTTCGTGTCGCGGGTTCTAATCCCGCGCCGACAACTATTTGTGTGACCCATAAATAGTTGTTCTGAGTCTGGATGTAATTTGTGTCCGTCTATTATATGTTTGTAAAGTACCCCGCGACACAGTGATACATTGCCTAATGCAGGCGTTGAATAAAAAAAAAATAAGTCTGTTTACAAAAGATTAAATAAGTAAATAAATATCAAGCAACTATTCTCCTAAAATAATAAATTTCTTCCTCCATATTCTAGTCACCTGGAATATAACTTGTTTAGTTACTTTAATAATAAGCTTTTATTGAATGTGTATTTCATTAACGTTAAGGCAAACATGCAACTTTACCAGTCGTGAGTCCTGCTCCCCGGTGCGGGCCACTGAATGTTTCATTTTGCCGTCGCGACGTCGCGACATAATGAAATCTCGTCGCTAATTATATTAGAAGCTAAAGATTTCTCCGAGAAATAATTACCTGATGAGTTGCCGGCAGTTTGTCGGTGCTCATTATCGTTGTACTGTGAGAGGTGAACACAGTATCCTATGAACACACCCGACGCGTACGAGATAGAGATTTCCATATATTCGACTCGTCATAAATAAATAAATAAAAAAGGTTTATTCCCAACAAGCACAGATAATCCTTAACTAAGTTTAAATCTAAGACAATATAATTAATTACGTTTAGTTTATATAATACTAACGAAGCATTCAACATTATTAGTACTAGCTAGGAAAGGCGTCTACCTCAGCAAATGTTACAGTAAATAATAATAATTACTGCAACGCTGATCTTCCGATAGCGCTTAAAAAACTACTAATTAAATTACAAAATTATCTTGCGTATCGACTTGTAGTAGCGTTTAGTTGCGACTCCAACCACTTTAAATGTCATCAAAGAGAATATAAACAACTAGTATTGCGTCATTGCTGTGTTTACCTATCAAAAACTGTCAAAGTATAAAATATTACGATAAATATGAATGTGAATGTGGGCAGTTTAATAAGAAAAAGATCCTTGCCACGTGTTTTGTGATATTTACATGATCCGGGCAGCCAGTACAAACATATATATTTTTACGACATATATGAATATTATAAAAAAAATAGCTCAGTATTTGATGGAATATGCTTGCTCAATACGCTTTACAAAGTATAACATTATGATAAAAAAATCTCTCTCTAATGTTTATTCTCTTTTGCCTTGTTCTCCCAGCATAACCTGTTACCGCTAGGTGACTAGCCATATAGACTAGCCAATTGACTAGCTAGGCTATGGCTATCAGAGACACTAGTTTCTGATAGAAGTCGTGAGTTCGATTCCCACCCAGGACAATGAAAACAAGAAGAATATGACGACGTAGTAAAGATATGTGCTACGACTGTGCCGGACCGCTCCGCTTTTGTAGATAAGCTATATTGTTTGCTACTCTGATGTTTCTTGGAAATTCTTTAAAATGTTAGACTTTTTGTGGGACCCAGTATTTATTTTTAAACCATATTTAAATTAAAAAGAAATTCTATAACTAACGTGTGATTTTAAAACCAAAGCGAACACCAAATGAGTTTTAACGAAATTTCCACCCGTGCAGCTGACTACGTACAAAATGCTCGTCTGCTCCTATCACATGAGCGGGAGGTGTAGTAATTTTTACTTACGTGACGATAACTACCATCTATCGCTTACCAGCCACGTTAAAGAACTTTCTTCAACCTAGTTGGGGTCGGAATATTTACGATGAGTCAGGGCAGGGCTATTATACTATAGGTACCTATCCTCCAAAAGTCTAGAGTGTCAAGAGTTTAACAAAGCATACCATTTACTAAACAATGACTATAGTGTTCCCTGTAGTACGTACGTACGTAGGTAACAACAGCCTTTATTCACGAAAACTCAAAGTTAGATTGCTTACACAGGTTTATCGAGCACTTGAATCACGAGTCACGCCTCGTTCCACGTTCAGTCCGGGTACAGTCACTACCACAATATGTAGAGGAATAAATTGCCTGAATGAATATATTACTGTAAATTAACCCGACAATATATGGTCTCCCGCTTATACGAACATTATGGTTTAATCTTCATGGCTCTGACATTTATTTTTATTTCGGATACTTAGATATATTTGTACGTGATTGTACCCAGTAAATCGTACGAGCAGGCTTCCCACAAGCGCCGCAGCCGCCCTCGACACATTTATCAAAACGGTTTTATTAATATTTTTGAATTAACCCGCACAATGGCTCCGCGGCGAGCCCTCAGTGACACGACCACAGAGTAACTAATACATTTACGAAAACTGAATATTCTGAGATATAAGATGAGTAAAAATCTATTATAATATATGTATGAAAATATATATACGTTCGTGCTGCGAGACCTCGATATTAGTTTAGAAAACGTCACTAAACGTAAAATGTCATATACTTAACTCTTTATAAACTGCGTATCCATCTTTGTAAACTTTGTAAACCAATGGAAATTTTACTTTCTGATTGGATACATTTCTATACCTAGTAATAGTAAAATTATCTAGATCCGATTCTATTGTTCAAACAAATAGGTACCTATGTATGTACATTTTAGAAGGAACTGTGGTGTCCACATACTTACTGTTTTATATTATTACTATTTTAAAATCGTAGACCCGACTTCCTCTTCCGGTTTGCTTCTAGACAACCGATTTGAATAAAATGTACATGAGGGCAGTCCCAAAAAAAACTAAGAATAAAGAAATCCATTAAGATGTATATGTTTAAGACAGGTAGGGCATAGCGTTCATTCGCTCAAAGAGCAGCCCGACTGGGGAAGTACCTCCACCTTACGGAAGACATTCCTTAACAATAACATTAATAATTTTAATGATGTGTTTCCGAGTGTGAGTAAGGTCGCCAGAGCTCATTGGGGTGGAGAGAAGGGTCAGCAACACTTGTTTGCAGATTTAGGTATAAAGGCCGGCAACGCACCCACGACTCCTCTGGTGTTGCGAGTGTCCATGGGCGGCGGTGATCACTTACCATCAGGTGACCTACTTGCTCGTTTGTCGCACTCTGATATAAAAAATACAAAATAAAAGTTAAATATTGATGACTTGATAAAATCCTTCTTTTTAAGTTAGTAGATACTATGGATCGTACTCTTAAATATCCCTTAAGTTATCTACACTTGTTAATATTGGTCGTTATACCTAACGCCTACATTCGGCTAATTACCCGATATATCTAACCAGTTCCCCATTTTTATATTCCCATTTCATACATTGATGATTTAATTCGTAAAACAGACTACACGTTTTTTCCCACAGTGAATACTAAAACTTGCTTCAATCTTTCACCTACTTTGTTTATTTAATCAATAACTGAAGTGGTAAATATACCACATAATATCAAAGTAAAGCGATAAATGACACAATGTGGCGGCTCTCGAGCGAACGACAACGGAATTGACAAACAGTCAGCCGCGCACCCCGCACCTGCGCGTCGGATTGCGAAAACATTATAGATTCTGAAATCGTCGCGTACGACACACCAGCCGCGATAACTCCATCAAAAGATTTCTGACAATGTGCTTTATACTGTTTTTATGGTAAAGAAGTTTTAACAAAGCAGACCACCGGCTTCAAAATCAACAACAAACACAAAATAATTTGAGCTAAATTATACGCCATATTACGATATTGAAATAACCAACAAGAGAATGAAACATAATAATATGTATGTCCGTTAGTTTGGGCACCAATAGTTTTTACTTTATATTTTTCAATGACTTTTATGATTTTACACAGTTCATACAATGCTGCAGACATTATTTAAAGTGTATAAAATCCAATCCAATAAAATAACAGAGGGAACTATTTCACAAGTATACCCATTTGAATCAAAAAGCATTTATCAATTTTGATTCATAAACGCCGAGAACCGTGTCGTCTTGATTAATGATAATAATTATTATTTATCAATCAAAGATTAACATTGGTCTTCTACAATAATAATTAGTTTTAGGTAGGTAGTCAAATTTGCAAATAAATTATACCTTAAGGTTAACAAAAAGTGCTTCGAGATAAACTAGAAAGATACTAAATTTACCACGATTTCTTAAACAAATGAAAATATATAAGCTAAATTGTAGTCTAAGTTAGCGTCTTATTTGAACTAGAGTAAACCTTTGCTCCAGATAATCGCTGTATCATGCTTTTAAATAACAGTTATTTAAATATTTTGTAAGATTTAGTCAAAATATTTACTCTTAAATAACATTTTCTGTATAACTATAGAATCCTATGTTAATATGCTAAACATAGAAGTAAATTATTACTATATGCGAGTTAATAAGATTATTTGATTATTTATTTTATTTATACAGTCGGTAAAAAACATCTTGAAATATTCACTCGTGTTATAACAAATGTTTTATAACGAGAGCGAATTCGTCACGTTATGTAACTTATTCAGTCCTTCCGTTGCAAGCAAAAATATGGCAGACGCTATTATTTAAATAGAGTGTCATCAATGTGAGTTAGACGGGCGGTTGATTTCAGCACTTAGCCTCTTGATTGGGCTGTCACCCGGCAAGTAGGTATATATCAAATATATCAAATTAAACATTTATTTATACCGTTAACATGTAACATTTGTGTGGAATCTGCAGTTTTTTTAACCTGCCATGCAGTGTAAAAAAAAACGTGCTACTAAGAAACACTACCAGATAACTCAGTAGGAATCCTCTTTAAAATATTTGTTTCTTAATCTATACAGATATTATTATATTAATATTTTTTTAAAAGGATACTTAGGGCGTAATCTAAAATCGATATCGAAGCCAAAAATATAGTTTTAAGAATTTTTGTCTGTTTATTTGTATGTACGTATGTCCGGTACTCAAAAAGTACTGCATGGATTTAATTCAAATTTTGCATGAATATTACTAAGAAGTCGGTTCAACATATAGGCTACATATTATCACGCTATCACCTACGGGGAGGAGCTGTGATAATTTATAAAATTTAACGCGGATAAAACCGCGGGGCACAGCTAGTATAAAATAAAACTGTACTTAAATGTATTAATTTAGAGCGACTCAATCCCATGCCGTTTTGTCCTTTAAATAATCAGAAGTTTTGTAGTAAACCCTGCTACACAATTTGGATTTTATAGTTCTTTTAAATTTATTCGTAGACATTTCTCTAAGGGAAGTTATTTGTAGAATCTTATACCTTGCCCTATAAAGAGTAACATATTTCGTGGAGAGTTATTTTAATTATGAGCATCACTCCATTTTCTGAAGGAATCTATATTTTTATGCACATGAAGTAGTCATATATAAAACTGAAATATATATTTATAAATATATGAAATATCGAGAAAATGTCAAACTTTAGAACTGAAGCAAGTGTACAATACGTATTTACACGCGTCTTGGTCCAGAAATCCATACCTAGGTACAATAAGTACAAGTAAGTATAGCACTTGCCAGTTTAGCGGTGATGCGGACAATAAACCACTAGTTGAACAGAGCACTGCAGCAGTGGCGCGACCGCGGGCCGCCGACCGCGGGTACTATTATACACATAGTATATTTAAATGGTATGACAAACTGTTGCCACTAGAGAATAAGTACTCTTTACAGTAATAACGCCATGTTGAACTTATTTCCCATGAAACAGTTGTTATAATTATGATAGTGACCCTGACTGCTAAGTCATAGGTCGTGGGTTCGATGCTTACCCAGGACTAATTCGTGTGTGATGAGCACGATATTTGTATATGTATATGTGTGTGTTAGTGTAAAGTATCAATAATATGTATGTATTTAGAAATATATAAATATGTTTACAAGCGCTTTTTTAAAGTCTACGTGAATAAAAACCTTTATTATTTTATCTTTATTTACTGGATCTGCCTAGTTTGGGATAAGATGGAAGTGTGTTAGTTGTCCCAAGATATTTAATTATTTAGATATTCATTACATCGTAAAGCATTACCTTACGCCCAGCAAAATAAGTCTTATGAATAAGCTGTATTTCCATTAGGTAAATTGTTGCATCCAAAGACTTTTTTCTTAAATATGAATAATGATATGTCATTAATTTACTTTTTAAATTAAAGACATATCTAAAACCAATCAGATTACTTGATGCTAATCGTATTATTACTAAAATTAAAATAAGATTTAATTAAAAAAAAATAAAGTTTAGTAACGGCATCCCTAACCACATTGGAAGTGAACGCAACGAGAGACTTCTCTCTGATAGCAACACAGTCCACTGTCACCTTGTTAATGCCCAGCCGTCGTTACTCTTACTCATGTGGAATTAAAAACAGTCTTTCAAAATTAATCCATATATATATATATCGCGGGGGACACTCATCGTCACCGAAGCAGTCCATTCTCACATGTTTGACCCATACGATTTTATACAGTGGGGTTGTTGAGAATTCTTACCCCATACTCGTACTCTGGTTTGGCCATTTAGAAAGTATGAATGAAAGAAGATTGACAAAAGAAACCTGTGTGAATGGTACAACCGGAAGGGGAAGACCTCGTAGAACATTCTCTGATCAAAGCGGAGACGTACTCAAGAAAGGTCAGGTCAGAAGTACCCTAAACCGGCGAGCATGTATGAAGAATATAAGGTCAGTAAATGAAGCGAAAGAGGTGTGCAAGGATCGTGCCAAATGGAAGTCCGTTGTCTGTGCCTACCTCTCTGGGAGACAGGCGTGAGTTTATGTATGTATGTATACTTCCACTGGGGTGGGGTGCATGTAGAGAAACTCGTTATCGTGGTCTTCCTCAGATTCTACAACATAGCTATTTTTAAAAATGAATAAATAACTTTTACTTTGTCCGACACATGCATCCATATGCTACGATGATCATTTGCTTGCTCGCTAGCGTAGTTGTATAAAAACAACAAAGTTTTACAAATCACACACAGAACTTTTAACCATACTTGCTTACAACATAAACAGGATGACTGTAGAGTTGCTATATTATCAGGTGACATCTCTTTTTATGATGAGTGTAAGAGAGGTTGGATACAGCGTTGATTCGCTCAAAGAGCAGCCCGACTGGGTCGGGGTAAGGTCGCCAGAGCTTATCGGGGTGGGGGAACATCAGCAACACTGCTTTGCGGACTCTTAAAGGCCGCAACTCCTCTGGGGTTGTGAGTGTCCATGAGCGGCGGTGATCACTTACCATCAGGTGACGCACTAGCTCCTTTGGCGCCCTCTTATATATAAAAAACCGGCCAAGTGCGAGTTGGACTCGCCCACGAAGGGTTCCGCAGCAGCAAGTGTTTCAGTTGATTAAATGAAAGGTGAATTGCGGTTTACGATTTATGACGCATTAAAAAAAACTACTTACTAGATCTCGTTCAAAACAATTTTCGTTGTTAGTCTACATGGTAATGTACATTATATATTTTTTTTTAGTTTAACATTTATCTCTCTCTCTCTTTTAGAAGTTACAGGGGGGCGACACTCATTTTTCCACTTTAGAAGTGTCTCTCGCGCAAACTATTCAGTTTAGAAAAAATGATATAAGGAACCTCAATATCATTTTTTAAGACCTATCCATAGATACCCTACATGTATGGGTACGATGAAAAAATTTTATTGCGTTTCAGTTCTATGTATGGGGAAACCCCAAAATTATTATTCTTTTTCTATTTTTGTGTGAAAATCTTAATGCGGTTCACAGAATACATCTACTTACCAAGTTTCAACAGTACAGCTCTTATAGTTTCGGAGAAAAGTGGCTGTGACATACGGACGGACAGACATACAGACAGACACGACGAATCTATAAGGGTTCCGTTTTTTGCCATTTGGCTACGGAACCCTAAAAAGAAAGGAATGCATCCGCGCATGATGAAAATAAATCCCAACTTATTCAGCCGAAAGATATCATCAGAGGGACGAAACGCTTTCAGCTAATCGTTGAAAGTCGATACATATAAAATGTAGGTGGTGGCACTCGCGGCGTATTAAGTAGTTACGTTTATATTGCGGTCAGGTTTCCAGTAATGTGCTCTTGACTGGCGCGAACTGCCAGCCGAGATAAAACATTGCGGATAACTTTAAATTTCGCATTCGTAGTAATTTTACGTGCTTTCTTTTTCAGTAGTAACTAAGAATATATAAAAGATATTTTGGTAAAGTAAAGGGACTATCTACTAAAGTAATAACACAGATATGTACTTCTTTCAAATAATATAATCAGGGGTTAATTTGGTTTAACCTTGGGGTAATTTCCAATTTTATTTGTATGCATCTAATACAACTCAAGACATCATATTATTCGATCGAAAAAAGATAGATAGTTGTTGTAAAGTTGGAAAGAGTGCGCAAGGATTTAAATACAAGTTAAATTAGAATAATTATCTCATTAATAAAATATCATCAAAAATATTTAAAACAATACGTGGTGAATAAAATAAAATAAATAAATAAAATAAAAAAGGTTTTTATTCACGTAGACTTTAAAAAAGCGCTTATAAATAGTCAGAACATGTTTGTAGTAATATAGTTGTATACATTAGATATTATTTCTAGTAACATAGATATTTAGGTACATCTTGTATGAAAACATTTATAAAATTTATTTTATTACAGAAATGATATTTAGCTAGCTCGTATCAAGTTATTGTCAAGAGATTATGTTTATTTATCTAGTTTAAGTCTAATATTTTTACTACATATTGTCAATGGTTCTGTCTATATTAAAGGTATTATTATTATGACGGACCTTGTGTTAATAACGACGGTCGCGCTTTAATGCTACCACCGGATCCAATGCGCCCCTACTGAGAAGACCCAGCGAAACAAACTCAGTGGGTTCATCTACTACCGGTTTCAACACGACCCAGTTGAGACGGTCCGGCGAAACATACTCAAGCGGGCATGAACACGGGATTTGGTCCAATTAGAGTAATTATTTAGTAGGCAAACACAATATATGCTCGATCGGTTGTCTGAATGCTTATCATTTTAGATTATATATAGGTATACAAAAGAAAAACTTCGAAACAATAACATTATTCATTTTGAGACAGAGTCAATAATTATAAATTAAGTATATGATAGCAATCATTTACAGATAGTTCACGTAACACAGCAGATCAGTCATGTCTATATGGCTACAAGATCTCCAGCGAGCAATGTGCAGGTAGGAAGTGAGAGCCAGACGTCTTTGTCATCGATGTACTCTTTAGTGCTGTAATAACCCCTAGCCATAAGTATACGTTTAATATGTGTTTTAAAACTTGTGTCAGGCAGATCAGTAATTTGAGTAGGAAGCTTGTTATAAAACCTAATACAATTTCCTAAAAATGATTTATTAGTTTTGCTTACTCTAAAGCATGGCATGGCTAGTTTGTTTTTATTCCTAGTATTTATATTATGCAGTTCACTTTTCTTTTTATAATTATGAATATTTTTTCTAACAAACATTATATTCTGATATATATATTCCGATGGCACAGTAAGTATATTTATTTCTTTAAACAAATTTCGCAAAGAATCGCAACTGCCTAAACCATAAATGGCTCTGACTGCTCTTTTCTGCAATACAAAAATAGTACCTATGTCAGCCGCCGCACCCCACAGCAGAATGCCATACGACATAATGCTATGAAAGTACGCGAAATACACTAATCTAGCAGTTTGTTCATCTGACAATTGCCTTATTTTCCAGACAGCATAGGAAGCCGAACTTAATTTACCTGCTAGCTTTTCAATCTGAGGACCCCATTGCAATTTAGAATCAAGTGTCAATCCTAAAAATACGGTCGATGGAACTAAATCTAATATTTTCGCATTAAGTGCAACTGTTGGTACAATTTGAGTCACATTCGGCAATGAGAACCTGATGCATTTAGTTTTCCCTGCATTTAACAAGAGATTATTTGCCGAAAACCATTCTGATATAAAGCTGAGTGTTTTATTATGCTCAATAAGATCTTTATCCTTTCTATTTACTTTAAATATGAGCGACGTATCATCAGCGAACAAAACTATGTCTGATACTTTCTCTACCAGATAAGGGAGATCATTTATTTGATCATTAATTGTATAATTTGTGGCATTTTGTGTTATTACCACGCAATAGCGACTGCCCAATTAGATTTAATCAGCGACATGCCTCTGATGATATCATATTAGATTCAGCTAATTACCTCTTCAACATTGGGCTGGAACGAGGCGACCTAATTGCTTATTATTAAATAGTAATCAGAAATCTACCCACAGCATATGCATATACACACACATATGGTTTTACTCGTGTTTTTATTATATAATTAAGAGTAATTATATCAATTATTACGAACAGTATATAATAAGATTAGGTTTTCATTAATTTGTTAAAGCACGAAACGATTTTATCAGGAAGTAAGTTTGGATGTAAATTCAAGTATTTGCTTCCTGATAAGGTCGTAGTCTCCAGTCATTTGCTGTGTAATACGCACTTCTTTACGAGCACTCTTTATACATAGAAGACCGATGTCTTCTATAAGGAGTGCTCGCATATAAGTGCCTACCAGGACACCATTATGAGCACGACCGTTCGGAAAGTAAATAATTTAAAGTAAAAATGATAATAAAGTAGTTATATTCTTCCATAGAATTTAGAAAGGATATGAAGATTCAAAATAAAATCTTTAAACCTAAGTAAATATAATTGAAAGCCCTGACTCACAAACTGACTGACTAACGCCTCAATTCGCAACCCAATGATGGATATTTTAACAACCAAAGCAATTTACGCCTACAGGAAAAATAAAAATTTGTGTATATATTATTATTGTAATGTTATTATTGATTATTATTCATACATATCATTAATTGTTGATCTATAAGAAACAAGTAATAATAAGAAAAAAAGAGACAAATTTTCAAAACGGCCATGCATTATGTTTTTGTTTTGCACCACTGCGAATTAGATATTAACTCTTCACCTCAACATTAGCCAGTATTGTATCGTGTTAGATAAAACATCGTATTGTATTAGATATGATATCGTATTGTATTAGATATGATGAAATCCCGAGTAAATTGTAGCTCATAGTTATTTAACGTAGGTAAATGCAGAGTTGTTTTAAGCCTAAGGTAACAGGCTCATTTACCGATATGCTAAATGAGCTATATTTCTTCTAAATGTCACCATTTCTTGTACGCATTCGGGATGAGTTGCATTAAAATGTGTTTTTTGTGAGTTATGTTTAGATTTTCTGTTTGTAACTGTTAGTTACACCCGTGTATCATAATATCTTTGTGCGGAGGGACATTTATTAGCAGTAATACATACCTCTCGCTAACAAAGTTATAAGTGCTTTCGCAATCTAACTGCCACTAAAAATTCAAACGCCTGAAACTGAAAATAAAACTTTTATACTCGTAGTAGGGAATATTCCGCTCAGCAACAAGAAATATAGAAAATTTGAATGCGTAGAACGTAAACACCTGTGGTTATTAGAGTACGATAATTAGCTTGATCGGCTAATGGGTGGCTCGAGGTGATCAGTAGGCGCGGCACGCCGCAGTCGCCGCGACGCGACGCTACTACCGATGACTTGCAAGTAGCACCCAATTTCCACCCGACTGAGCCGGTAACATGAAGAGGTTTGGCTGTGTGTTAATGGCTTCCTCACCCAAAAAGCCCTAAGAGAAAAGGTCTACAAAGCAAGCTTAAATGTAAAGTATTAAATCTGGTGGTCCACCTAACTGACTACCCTAGTCAAGACTGGCACCAAACTGTATTCAACAAGTTGTTTGTATTGGAGAGCTTGAAAACGATGCGGCACTTATGTGAGTATTGTTTGTGTCTTGTCCTTGGTTGCGTTTGGGTAAGATTGAAGATAAATGTTCGTAAGGACTATAAATCTTAAGCCAAAATCTTAAACACAGCCATACTTTCAATTGACTAAGTACTACACTCATGCTTTTATTCTATATCTATATATTGTCATTACAGTTTACCTGTGTTCTCACAATATATAGAACTTCTCGCTCCGGTTTAGCGACTGCTATACGTGTACCTCTAAAATGTACGCAATCTTGTTTAGTGGTTCGTAATTAAATAGACACGTAGTTTGCTAATGTATCATTATTCTATTACAACAAGTTTGTTACGAAATGCCATAGTAATTGCTACGACGACGCAAATGTTCTTGGAAATTCGTAGCAAGATTGTTTTTTTTTTATGGGACACATTATTTAGTAGTGATATGATATCGTACTCAGGGTTCCCATGGAGCCAAATAAAATCGATTTGGAACAACAAACAATTCGATAATTATATGTTACAATATAGACCTTATGACTAGAACAACTCTTAAATAAGTACGCAACCAGCACCGTTCTAGCTTCGTTGTTGCTATTTGTCTGGTGTACCGTAAGTCCTCTCTACTCTTAAAGGACAATACCATCAATAAATTATTACACTAAATTTTAAATCCAAAATAAATAAATTTATATAATTACAAATCAACGTTATTCTTTGCAATATTGTTTGTCTAACTATACAAAAAATAATTGTGGGCTTCTTCATAGCTTCGTAGGTACTCTTATTAACTTACTTAGTCCCCAGGCTTGGGTAAGTGTCACAAGCTGTGTAAGTGCTTTAAATGTAAAATTTTAACACATTAGTAAGTAAGTAGGTAGGTAGTTATTTATTTGCATAAACATATGTAAATCTTTGTTGTTTAGCGGTTCAAATCTGGTTATTTTTGAACAAAATCGACGATATCTACGTGTAATTCGTTTTTCCAATATTAAATAGAACCTTTGCATGACACTCAAAATTCATTCAGTAAAACATTTCCATTTTTTGCTCGTTACAAAATAACATTTGACATTAATTGTGCAGCGTGTCTCGAGAGCGCTATCAGGTCTCCGCCACGTTCCTCGAGTTAATTCCTTTATTTTATTAAACTAACTTCACACCGGGTAGACTAAATGTCTAATGAAATATATTTAAATCTTTAATAAGATTCTTAAAAGCACTTGGACGCTTGATGAAAATCACGATCTACCTATTTATATAAATACTTATTTTATATGTCAGAACGAGAAAGTGTATTATCGATACTTAAGCTTAATTCAAGCACTGGATGGGAACTAAACATTGTGACTTACACTCACTACAGTCGGACATGTAAATTTTAACTCGGCACCTTACTCACTTCCATGAAAAAAACAACACACTTAAGATAAAAATACACACGTACTTTTTGCCTAGCTTGTAATGATGGCATCCCCCCACTTGGGTCTACACCAATGGGTTTCCATTTAATTCAGATCAAACCAGCAACCTTTGGATCAGAAGGAAGTTTCACTACCAACGGGGTCAAGGTGGTAAAATGAATTGCAGTTAATTTAATTTATTTATTTAGGACAACTTACAAAACATACACTAATACATTGAATACATACATGTTATAAAATTACGTGCTAAATGTTGCTTTACTTACAAGTCGCCACGGCACACAGTGGTCCGGATTTTTAAAAAGGTGGACATAGGATCGAAAATGCATATTTAACTTAACAAAAAATTGTTTCGTATAGGAAATTTAACGCTGATTAATACTTATTACTACAACTTTTCAAAAAAACTGCTCCTTCACGTCAAAAAAAAATATTCAAAATAAAAATGTATGGGAGAAAATCTATTTTATTTTTTTTCTTCGTTCAGTATCAAAGTATAGCTAGCAAACCCTATATTCTGGTAAGTAGTTATTGTCCTTAATACGACGACATATAAATTACTTGCGTATCCCTGCGGCCTTGGCGCCTACGATGCTTTAAAGTTGAAAATGTTAATGTTGAATTATCTTAATATTATTAACGAGTTTTACAATTGAAAATAATCCAAAATATCATTTTTAATAAAAAAACAAGCCCCCCGCGCGCCCCATCTGTGTATTAGGCTCGCCCCCTATTACTTTGGACTTATATATAACTGTCGAAATGACAGTGTACTATAGTGTAGTATACACTTTTGCCGAACCCTTCGGGGAATATAAAGCGTGATGTTATGATAAAATAAGCATTTTTGGTTAATTTTTTTTTAATAATAATTTGTTGATCATTCTTTCATCTGTTGATATTTGTTGATATTGTTGGTTATACTACTAGCGTGACTCATCTTAAAAGAAACAATTAGAAATAGATGTAGCCCTGAAAAGGGCTTTTTCTGAAGTCCTGAAAAGGACTATATTAAGTAGTTCTGAAAAGGACTACAAAACTCAATTCTAACAATAACAACATCACTAAATCTGTCACGTTTACATTAATGGATCATCTTCAGACTGCAACTCCTGTAGATACATATTTTCGGTTTCTTCTGTTACTACCTGAGGCAACAACAAAAGCTCTTTAACATCTGGAAAAAAATCAAACTGCTTTGAGTTGCTGTATTTTGGTCGAATATGGGATAAATACGGGTCTGAACTAATTAAAAAATTATGGAGCAAGTCCTCGTTGGTCTTCATCCTGTTAAATTTTCTTGTGTGATATTCACGAACTCTTCGAAATTCTTTATTTCTTGCTTCTCCCGCTTCTTCGGAAAGAATGCCAATTGGTAGGAGGCCAAAGTTATGACAAATGTCTGCACCGTGTATGAGTAGCTTGTGCACACTTGCGGGCATAAAAACCATGGGTATAGATGAACAAAGATCTCAGCTGTTTCTCTGCAATAAGTCCTGAATTTTTCAATATCTATGGCACATCCTGATGAAATCGTTTGAAGAATAACCGCAAAATGCTTCAGTAGGCCTTTGTCAATATTGGTTATTTCGGCAGATTTCTCATAATCTCTAAAAAACCTTCTGGCTGTGTTTCCGTCGTTTGTGGTTCCAAAGCCTTGCTTCACAAAATCCACAAGTATTCCCATTTGCTGTTTGAATTCTTCTTGTGTCAAATGTTTCTTCGCAGCTTTTAGTTGCTGGTTAGCACCTCGTGCAGTCCACATCTCAAAGTCCATGTTGTAAGATATGTGTAGAATACACTCCATACAACGAATCCACATATGAAGAGTAGAAAGTCCATATTTATAAACATCTTCTCGAAGAGGTCTTGAAAATACTTCTGACAGCTTGTTCATCTCAGTCGGCTTAGCAAGGCAAATATTGCAGACAGATGCAGACGAAGTATCCGTTATAATAGTGGCCACTTTTCCGTCGATCATTGTCATATGAAGCTCGTGACTAATCTCTAGCCCGGCCCATTTTGTAGAATTGATGTTTTTTATTTCTTCCTTCAATACAGCTTCTTCTTGCTTGATGTATTCTGCTGTCTCTTTACAAAACTCGAACTTAATGGGCCTGCAATAATGTGTTGAAGAAGGTGTTGGGTTTTCCCATATGGTGCTATTATTAGAAACTAATTTAAGAGGGACAAGACTTGACATGAAAACCGATGAATCACTGAAGTCTACATATTCACTCCTTTGCTTGTAGGTGCTTTGTGAAGAAGCTCCATCGAAACCCCATTTACTAATTAACTTCAATCCTTCAGTTGACGAATCAATCTGGGTACCGGTAATTTGAAGAATCTTCTGGACTGTCAGATCCAATAGGGCTTGAAGCTTCACTCTGGCTCCTCTCTCAGTAATTTCTAAATCATGTGGATAGCATCTCTTTTTAGCTTGAAGGAGTTTGTGATACGATGGTAACACTGGAACTTCACAATCTAACAGCGCTTTCCTTAAACACAAGTATTTCCATTTTGACAGGTTCAATGATGTATAAAGACCAAGAGCATGATCTTCATCAAAAGATTTTTTCCTATTTTTCTTAAACAATGTGGCTTGAACAATAGCAACACTATCCGGGTTCTTCGTTATATGGTCAATAACACAAGCTAAGTCATTCTTCTTGTCTATCCTAAGTCTTTCGACTAATGCAAAAGTAAGTTCTTCCGGTGAATAGTCCAAAAGAGACTCTGAACGTCTTTTCTTCTGTTTGTTGCTGAGGTCAACAAAAGGCTTCCTAATCTGAACCTCGGTAGATGTGCCCACAGTTGTTGTACTTGATGTCGACGGAATCACAGCTGCTGTAGTATCGATGTCAACTGAAGTATTGTCTGACGATATGTTTTCGATAACTTCATCTTGGGTTTGAAAAATCTCGGATAAATTAATAGTAGTGCAATTTGGCCAACTAATATTTGATTGTAACCACGCAGCATGTCTATTCATGAAAGTCTTCTGATTTCTAGAAGCACTTGCCCATCTGCGACTGATATTACTGATGTAGTTCTTCAAAAAGGTCTTGATTATTTCTAAATCTTCCGAACATGTTTCAACTGGGATATGTAGAATAATAGCTTCATAGAGTCGTGCCCAATTTTTCATGTCTCCTTCAACACGGAGGAACATACAAATGTCCAAGTTTGTAACAAATGCAGCCATAACGAAACTCACTAAACTTTCACACAGCACGGATAATTAGATATGTTGCTTCCTCAAGGGTTGAGAAACAAGTGCCTTTAATCGCTCGCTCGGGTCATCTCACGTCCCCTTACGGGGGCGGAGGAATCGGGTACAGGGCGTTGGCCCTCTGCCCGAGGTGTCCGTCGCTGCCCGTGAATACGGGCAGGTGGTTGGGGTAGCTCATTTTGAGCTGTGGTGGGTTACCCTATGGGTGGGTTGCAGCTTGCGCCGGTATATGTATAAGCCAGCCTAGGCTGGGACAGCGATGAGGGGGTTTGAAGTTGGCCACCCCTTTCTTCACGATGCCGGGAGATCGAGGCCCTACCAGGTGAGACACCGTGAGGTGAGGCCCAGCAGGAGCCGATCTACAACCGACATCTCAATTGAGGGGGGCCCCCGGAGGCTGTCCCAGTTGGCTATGGGCAGCTGGTGTTGACGGCTTCCGCTGTGGCCAGATCCCTCGGGAAGTGGCAGCGGTCTGGTGGGCGGGCGTGGTACGGGGCGATGGCGCGTAGGTGGTCCCAAGATGAAGTGTCAGCGCGGCGGAACATTTGTTCCGCCAGGCGCCGTACGAAGGCGTCGATCCCTTCCATCCTTAGGTCCCTCTCGATGGTTGCGTTTCTCACGAAGCGAGGAGCGGCAGCTATGGTCCGAAGCGCCTGGTTTTGCTGGACCTGTAACTTACGCCTGCTCGACTCGCTCGTGAGAGCAAACCAAGCAGGAGCGGCGTAGGTCAGGCGTGTGCGTATGTAGAGTTTGTATACGCACAGCCTGGCCCTGAGAGGGAGAGAGGAACTAAGGATGGGGTGGAGCTGCGCCCTCGCGGCGCGTCCCTTCTGGACAACCTGTGTTACGTGGGGGGCCATGCTCAGGTGGTTGTCTATGGTCACCCCCAGGTATTTAATTCTTGGGGACCACTCTACGGTTTCCCCGTTTATTTTGAGTGGTGGTGGGTGGTGGGAATGGCGGCCCACGATGATGGCTTGTGTCTTTCTCACGTTCACCGACAGCTTCCATTTCTGGAGCCATTCTGGTAATGCATCCAGGCTGCGTTGTAATTTTACTGCGGCGAAGGAGGCTGACATTGAGGTTGCCATGTATGCCGCGTCATCAGCATACAACGCAAGCCTGGCATCCGGGAGGACTGGGATGTCGTCGGTGTAACGTGAGTAACACACCGGGGAGAGGCAGCTTCCTTGCGGAACCCCGGCGGTCATCATCCGCACCGCTGAGACACAGCCGTCCACCACCACTCGGAATTTCCGTTGGGCGAGGAAGCTGGAGATAATCTTCACAATTCTACGGGGTGCCGAGGAGGTGGAGAGCTTATACAATAAGCCCTCGTGCCACACGCGGTCGAACGCCTTCTCCATGTCGAGGAATACAGCAGCGACGTACTCCCGCTTGTTCTTGGCTAGTGCCATGTCGTGCAGTACCCTCGACAGCTGGAGAGTGGTGGAATGTTCCGACCGGAACCCGTACTGTTCCTGTCTTGGTGTTATATGTGGAGTTAGGTGCCGCAACAGGAGTACTTCGAACACCTTGGAGGTTGTAGAGAGTAGTGTGATTGGCCGATAGCTCTCTGGCTTGAGTATGTTCTTCCCCGGTTTGGGAAGAAGGATGACATGGCCCAACTTCCAGCAGTCCGGGAATCTGCCTGTCCGGAGGATGCCGTTGTAGAGCCGTGTGAGGGAAGCTATTGTTCTTGGCGGGATGTGGCGCAGGGCGTTGTTAGTTATCCCGTCTGCGCCGGGGGCTTTCTTCGGCTTCATCCTCCAGATCGCCCGTCGGACTGCTCCCGGGGAAAAGAAGATGGGGTCCTCTGTGGGGGCTATCGGCGTACTGAAGTACTCTCCAAGGTGTTTCTCCACTGTTGCGGTGTGCGCTGCATCTGTGGTCGGGTTCGGTCGGAATTGGCGTTCGAGATGCTCGGCAAAGATCTCCGCGCGGTCCTCCGCGCGGTATCTCGGCGTCCCGTCCGCGTGTAAAAGCGGTCTGATGGGAGGAGGGGCGTTTGCCAGCCGGCGGCACAATCTATGTATTGCCGGCAGGTCATTCCCGGCGGCGATGTTGGTTATAGTCTCCTCCCAACTGGTGTCATTAAAGCGGCCCATCTCGGTCTTGACCTTCTCCGCTATGCGGTTTAGGCTCGTCTTCAGTGTGGGGCATCTAGTTTCTTGCCACCTCTTGCGCACTTCCCTTTTTTCCAAAAGGAGTCGCCTTAGTGAGGTGGGCAGAGGTGGTCTTCGTGTTGTGGGCGGGGCCGTGCTAGTAGCAGCGTCTAGGGCTGCCTTGATGCTTGCGGCGAGCTCTACGACATCTGTGTCGTCTTGAATGGACCGAGATGGGGGGCTTTTCTCCAGCTCCCTCGCAAAGATGGTCCAGTCCGTTGTTTTACGTGGCGCTGGGGGGGCTTGTCGAGCGGTATCCAGCGGGATGACGACGAGTACCGGCTGGTGATCTGATAACAGCTCGTCGTCAATCACCTGCTGGGTGATCTGGCAGCGAAGTCCGCGGTGTATAAGGATGTCTAGTACCTCCGGCATGAGCGTGATGCAGTCTGGATAGCGGGTAGGTACTTCTGGGCCGGACACCTTATATCCGCGGGCTTCCGCGATGTTGAGGAGTCGTCTCCCTGACGTGTTTTCGCACGTAGAGTTCCACGCTGGGTGTTTGGCGTTCAGGTCACCGCCTATGATGGTTGGTTGTGGTGATTCCATCATGGCGGTGATGTCCGATGTGTGAAGGGGGGCGCCGGGAGCTTTATACGCGGCGAATATTCGTAGTTGCTCACCGGCGGCGTGGAGTTCTACACCCAGCGTGTAGAGCGTCTGTAGGTTCGGAGACGTCAGGGGCTGATGGACGACTCGTCGCTTGACGAGTACTGCCAGACCACGTATGCTGCGTCCGTCGCTCGACTGCACGTCCTGCCTGTAAACGAGGTATCCTGGGAATTTTATTTTATCTGCAGGTCCCAGGAGCGTCTCGCTTATCAGCGCCACGTCGATGTCCTGTTCCTGCAGTAGCGGTCGGAGGAGGGCGATCTTCGGTTTTAGACCGCGGGCGTTCCAATGGATTACTCTAATGGCGTTGTGATCCATTGTATATAGCCATGAACTCACTCACCCCGCCCATTATGATGGGCAGTGGGTTCGAACCCTGTTGGAGGGCCCCCAGAATCTCCTGGGCTAGCCGCATTGCCAGCGCCAGGTATTTGGTAATGTTTGGGGAGGCCAAGATGGTCGCCAACCCCTCTGCGCTAGCTTCTAGCTGGGTATTCTGATGGGGCCCTCCGGGGCCCCTGCGGCTTGGACCTGTAGCTCGTGTCTGCGAGTCTACAGGCCGCTCTGAGGTTTCGTTGGGCGTCTTGTTAGGGTGAGTGGTCGGTGGGAGTCCTGCTTGGGGCTCCGCGGTCTGCTTGATGGTTGAGGAGGCGGTTTCACGGGTAGCGGGTGCTTTGCCCTTCCTTTTCCCCCGCCGCTTTGTTTTTGGAATTCCCCCGCGAGCAGTGGGGGCGTTTGCGGCCGCCATGAGCGAGCCGCTTGTGGCTTCGCCTATCGGGGTCGGCTGCAGCGGGCGTTGGCCATCCGGTAATTGAGCGGTTGCCCTGCTTTGGGCGATCGTGCCGGCCTTCTTGTTCCGGGTCTCGATCTTGTAGACCCGGCATCTCGCGCTGTTCGCCGGGTGGTCTTCCCCGCAGTTGGCGCAGGTGGGTGGCTCTTCGCGGGGGCGTGGGCACTCTTTGGCCATGTGCTCACCGCCGCATCGCACGCAGGCAATCGTTCGGTGGCACTGGTGCGATGAGTGCCGGAACTTTTGGCAGCGGTGGCACTGTGCGGGCCCCCGCTTGCCTCTCCAGGCTTCAATTTTGACTCCGGGCATACATAGTAGATCCTCTATGTCGTATATGCCCGGAGTGATGTCTTTGGTGCGCTGTAGAATTGCGAGGAAGATGCACCCAGGTCTCCCTTGTCGGGCCTTGATGTGCCGGACGTATTCCGGCTCATAACCCCGCTCGCGGAGGTCCAGGGCGATGTCCTCCGGCTCCGTATTTACTGGCAGCCCTCTAATTGCCACCTTTACACTGCGTTCGGCGGGCAGCGAGTAGGAGAACCATGATATGTTATCTGACTTCTCCAAGTCAGTCAGATAACGTTGGATAGTCCGATACTCATGGTCCTCCTTTGGCATAAATCGGATGCCCTCTTGGTAGGGGCGGGCGTGCGGCATGTGTCCAAGTTTCTCCTTCAGAACACGGAAATGGTGGGCCCAGTTTGGGAGCTTTTCAACCACCAGTGGGGGGTATTTGGTATTTGCGGGTACCCCTCTTGTTGGCAGTGACGACCCTTTCTGGGTCGTGCCACTGGTGGTACCCGGGTCGCTGTCCGCTTGGCTCCTCGGCCTCGCCGCCATGACTGCGAACGAGGTGGATGTCGATGGGGTGATTGGTGGAGGGGAGGGCTGGGTGAGCGCGAGTACACGCTGCCGCTTCGCCTCTTCTGCCTCCTCTTCCGGGCTGCGTTTCCTCCTTGCAGACACGTTGTCCGTCCTTGGAGGTGGTGTAGTGAGCTGTGCCTCCGGAAGTGACTCGACTGAATTCGAGCCTACTCCGGAGTACACGCTGTGCGACGGTGATCCGGCGCGGGAACTGGCTGGTGTGGGCGAGAATAGACCCTCGTTGCTGGTCAGTTCGTCGCCCAAGCATAGATCAGGCATGGATAGGCCTCTTGCGAGGTCTATTTGCGTTTTTCTCCTCCCTGCGCGCTGGGGGAGGGGTCCGGCGTGTTGCATGCTTGTACCGCTATGGGTCGATGCGAAGGCGCGGGTGGTAGTTGATGCGGCGGCGCGTGGTGGTACGATAGCGCGCGGCGCGGTAGCTCGGGGGGTAGGTGGCAGTGCGGGCGCGGATAGGCGGATGCCATGCGCGGTAGTTCTGGTGGGTTGGCTCGACCATATTCTGGGAGCTTGCGGCGAGATTGTGCGCGACGCGGGAGGCGCTCGACCCGGTGGGGAGCGCACAAATATTCGCGAATCGCGCCCGGGCGCGGGGGTACTTGCTTCCGCCGTAAGCCGTGATACCCTTTGACCGGCGTTGATGTCGGTGGATGCTGTTGTTTGGCCCTTAGAAGGGCCTTTTGGGGGTTGGTTGCTAGGGGGGTCCCGTGAGGGTCCCGCCCCGCCGCCGACCATTGGCATTTTGTTGTTTTTAGCCCTGAAAAGGGCTGTTTTCGGTGGGCGTGCTCACCTCCGCGACGATAGGGGTGTTCCCGGGTTCAGGGCGCCGGCTGGCGCGTTCGTCCGTGCGGAGAGCTGGATCCTGGTTTGGTTTGCTGCTTCGGTTGGTAAACTTCCTCGGCGTAGCACGCAGCGATCCTTTAATTGCCTTTAATTGTTTCATGCACAGATATTAATAACAAACACGGTCGCAAGTAGTGACTGACAAAATTAATACCACATCTTCAACAGCCAATCAGCGTCGTCCAAATCTCCGGTGGTGGGGGTAAATTATTCTTTTATCACAGGAGTCTTTGCAGTCAGTTACAAATAGGCAACGAATCAGTACGTGTCTTTAATTACAAAACTGAAGTTGAAGACTTTTATTGCTATTTTTTATTAAAATAAAATAAATACTTTCCAAATGCTTGAATGCGTATGTTTTAATTCTTATATAATTAAAAAATGATATTTTGAATTCAGCTTAATTGAAAATTTCGATAATAATTTAAAAAAATCCCAATTGAAATTTTAAACTTTGAAGCATCGTAGGCGTCAAGGCCGCAGGGATACGCAAGAAATTTATATGTCGTCGTATTAAGGACAATAAGTACTTACCAGAATATAGGGTTTGCTTGCTATACTTTGATACTGAACGGAGAAAAAAAATAAAATAGATTTTCTCCCATACATTTTTATTTTCAATATTTTTTTTTGACGTGAAGGAGCAGTTTTTTTGAAAAGTTATAGTAATAAGTATTAATCAGCGTTAAATTTCCTATACGACACAATTTTTTGTTAAGTTAAATATGCATTTTCGATCCTATGTCCACCTTTTTAAAAATCCGGACCACTGTGCGGTATGGTAAAGGACAGTTCTTTTTTAATTACTTACTAAACTTAAGATTACTATAACTACTTATATTACTACAAATCCAAAGAGTACTAAAACCTAATTTATTATAACTAACTAGGAAACTAACTAGGCATGCATAACACAAACACATAAACATGTTCGAGACCACTTCACCATATTGATATATTTTAGATATATATATATATTATGAAACATTTAAAGATGCCATTATGTTGCTTTTAAATTTTGGAAGGCTGTTTGAGAAAATATCCAAACCGATTTCAAGATTTTTCCATAGTTTATTGTACTGACTTAATAATCTGTTCATAGTGGCGTTTTGACCCAAGTTGGTTTTCGATGATTTGATTGAAAAAAGAGCGTATTTACTTGCACGGGGTAACTTTGATGGCGCATTTACATTTATTTTTTCTAAAAGAGTCGAACAGTCTAGGTCACCATTAATTAATTTGGTCCAATAATTTTCTCCGATCGGATAAACTAAGGAGCTTAAAATGTTTTAGGCGACTTTCATATGTCGGCAATACTTTCGCTTTGTGACACTGATATGAAAGGTGCCAGAGAAAACGTTTTTGCACTCTCTCAAGACGCTTAATGTGTATATCATAGTGTGGTGACCAGACCTGTGCACAGTACTCTAGACTAGATCGTATATATCGATAATTTGGAATGGAAACACAGGCTCACAACACGGTACATCTTAGATGACACTGATGAATTAGACGAGAATTAGATTTTTTATAAAGTAAATAGAAATTGGAAATATCATGAGTACATGACGGGCATGTTGGCATGGTTGGCAAATGATTGCTCTTCACGCCGGAGGTCATTGGTTCGATTCCCACCCAGGGCAGATATTTGTGTGCATGAACATGTCTGTATGTCCTGAGTCTGGGTGTAATTATCTATATGAGTATGTATTTACAAAAGTAAAGTAATATATGTAATATATCCGTTATCTGGTTTCCATAGTACAAGCTCTGCTTAGTTTAGCCGTGTGTAAATAATGTCCCAGGATATTATTATCCGTCCTTCTCTTATTTGAGAGTAGCCAATCGTTTGCAAATTCTTTATACCCAGGTCTACTTAATATTCTTTAAATGTTAGTAAAATGTTGCCACCCCTGTCATCTACAGACTCGACAAATAAAATAAACAGAATACTTGTAACTTCGTGACAATAACGAGACAAATTCTGAAATAACAGCCTGGAAATATTCCCTTCGATGCTTATTATTTTTACTTTAATTTATAGCTCAACCGAGACAGGGTTGACTGTTTCACAAAAAGTAAGAAACACCAAAAAATTCCGGAATTAATAAGAAATAAATACTACCTCTATGACTGTCGCTCTCAAAATATACTCCCCAACGAGAAAGTATTAGATTTTGTTCCTTCAACCGCATTTTCTGGAGTAACGCAGGATCAAGATTACAATGGGGTCCACATATTGAAAAAATATCTACGAATTAAATTCGGATGCCTATGCATTTTGGAAAATCGACTGCTAGACTAGTATATTGTGCATACTTTCATAGCACTATATCCTATAGTATCCTAGTGTGGGGCACAGCAGTTGACATGATGCTATTTTCATATCATAAACATTCAGAGCTATTAATGGTCTAGGCAATCGCGGTTCTTTGCGAGGTTTCTTTAACGAGAATAAAATACTTACTGTTCCATGCAAATTTAAATATCAGAATACTATGTTTGTGCGGAAAAATATAGATAAAGGTAAATAAAACCGGCCAAGTGCGAGTCGGACTTGCCCATGAAGGGTTCCGTAGCAGCAAGTATTTCAGTTTATTAAATGAAAATAATATTTCTGCATCACCCAAAGGTCGACTAGAAGAGAATGCCTTCGGCATTAAGTCCGCCTCTGTACAATCTTGTGCAAAAGTAATAAATAAATAAATAAAGGTAAACGGTTTACGATTTATGACGTATTAAAATAAAACTACTTACTAGATCTCGTTCAACCCAATTTTCGGTGGAAGTTTGCATGGTAATGTACATCATATATTTTTTTTAGTTTAATCATTCTCTTATTTTAGAAGTTACAGGGGGGGGGGGGCACTCATTTTACACTCATTTTTCTCTCGCGCAGACTAATCAGTTTAGAAAAAAAAATATTAGAAACGTGTGAAAATCTTAATGCGGTTCACAGAATACATCTACTTACCAAGTTTCAACAGTACAGTAGCTATACGAGGCATTAGAATTAATTAAACTAATATATCATTCATGGAAATTGTATTAGGTTTTATAAAAAGCTCCCTACTAACTTTTAGCTAAGGTTACTACATCTACTAGAGTACATTGATGAAAAAGACATTTAGCGGTCGCGACCTACCTGCAGATAAGCATTTTATAGTCATAAAGACATAGTTATCTATTATGTCGCGTGCACTATTTGTAACTACCTATAATAATAGTGTAATGACATACTTATCTATTATGTCGCGTGCACTATTTGTAACTACCTATAATAATAGTGTAATGACATACTTATCTATTATGTCGCGTGCACTATTTGTAACTACCTATAATAATAGTGTAATGAATGTGTACAAATTTCATTAATATTACTGTTATTTTGATGATTTTATTTTCTCTTCCTAAGGCTTCCTGAACCTAAAATAAAACTTGATCAAACAACCGATCAAACACAAATTGTATTCGCCTGCACACACATATTTATTGCACTTGGGAAAACATGGTACACTTATGCACATCTATAATTACAATTATACAGAATATAAAATAAAAACTTAAAATAGCAGATAGGTGGATAACATAGTAAAATATAGATATGCACATTATCAAAAAATTATAATCATCCATTAAAAATCATACGTAATTTACTATTTATTGTACTTATATTATATGTCACGAAATAAACGAATATTAAAATCATTATTTACTACAAATTAATCATTAAAATTTAATCTTTATTATTAAAATGGAAAAATTCTCGTATATATGCCCTCTTGAGTATGTGTCGCTGGACCATATCAACTGGGCCGTGTCGCAACCGGGAGTAGACACGAGTCTTGGGGCGAATTGGATTTTAAAAGAATTATGTTTATTTAACTTTATTACAACATACATGTTCTGACTTTTTACAAAAAAAGAATTAAGTCTACTTGAATAAAATCCTTTTTGTTTATTTTAGTTATTATTTGTTTATGCTTTTCTGAGTTGAACCAGAGACAAATGGACTTGGGGAAGCTATAAAGGTGCCTTGTTTCATAGTCAAATACATTTAACTTGTAGGAGGAAATATTGTAAAGTTTTTTTTAAGTATAAAAGAAAAACTGTAGCGACAACTAAAACTATGCCACTTATATCTATGTTAATTAGTGCTGGAACCGAAAATAACCTCAATTATTTATGGTGATATTGAAATTGCATTGTGACACAAATTATGTCTGCATTAGTTAATATGCCTCATTTCAAAAACAACAACAACAGTGCAGTAAATATAAAAAAGTCCGGTTGCATTACGTTTCAATAGTAAATTGCAACTAACTACGCTATTCAGGTATTCATTAGGTCACTTTCAGCAAATGTGTGTGGCAATATATCTAGCTTTTTTGAAGACCTTAACTTATTCAAAATAGTCACAACTGATTCGGTGTCAGTGCCCAGATCTTTAGCAATATCTTTACTACTACTTGTATCCTAAATAAAATAGTCAGTCCAGGAAAAACAATTACGCTAATGTCCCATCTTCAATTTTTTTTATAAGTTTAGATTTGATTAGCAGAACCAGTGACTAGGAGAAAAATATATATATAGAATACTTTAGCTATCTGAATCAGTAAAGCAAACTACTTTATTAACCTACCTATATCATGGAGATTCGCAATCTGGCAACCCTATTCGAGCTTATAGCAAGCGAAGCTAACTCCATGCTATTCATTAAAATTTAAATCATACTATTCCGTAGCACCTGCTACGAGGGCTACGAGATTCGTTGATAGCTCGTAATTCGCACGCACTGTCCGCAATAAAGGTAGTTATCAACTATCGTATATCGTCATACGTGTTAACTGTCATTATTATTCAATTTCCTTACAAAGTTGAACTGACTTTATCGAATGTCGGTAAACACTAACGAAAACTACGTTAAACACGTTCATTAGAATTGGTCTTTCTGATTAATTTGAGGAACCCCTGTCATGTTACATATAATGATAAAAAGATGCATATTTGTTGCGTTAATTAATACAAATGAAACTTAGAATAACTCATAATCAGTCCATTCGCAATCACTTCTCAGGTTCAATTTACATATCCCAATAAAAAAAATAATTAAGAACCACATATCTACTAGATATATGGTTCTTAATTACTAGATATTATCTAGTAAGTAGATGTTTTTATAAATTTTCCTTTGTTTTAGGCTTGAAAGAGAAGACATATTTAGTTTGATGTTTGGGGGTCAATTCTAACGGCCTGTTTACGGTTTTAACGGCTTTACGGTTGTAATTTGTATGATTGAAGTGTGGTAGAGCACTATAGGTCGACTTTCATTCCATCGCGATGCTTCAAATTGATTTTAAAAAGTTGGCAACGCAGTTTTCTGGTATCCAATGAACAAAATGAACCGATGCTTGTGAGTGTCGCTGGAAACCGCTGGATGCGTAGCGCAGGATTGGCATTTGTGCAGATCTTTGGATGAGGCATTTGACCAGCAGTGGACGTCTTCTGGCTGCTATGATGATGATGACCGAATTGGCCAGTGCCAATGCTATGCCAATGATGAGAAGCGCAACGTGATGTGCCCAGGCGAAGAGACATCACGCTACGGAAATTTGAAAAATCCATAAGTATTGAGCGGTGGGAGGGCCTGTAACCACAAATGCGACTACCTTTGTGCAACGGTAAGAGTCAGGCACGATCTGCGGTACCTACACACGATTCTAATAATTAATTCCGTAAGTCACATAGGCATAGTATGAGAATCGGAAATTGGCCACGCACTCATGGCCTAGCTCATTTTACTCATTTCAATATCCTTAATTGACTTTGATAGATTTTTATTCGCTAAATTGCGTGTTGTGAGCAAAATGCGGAGCCCTCCCCGTATTATCCCATGAAATAGCCTGCGAACGCCTAGGGCGCTCAATCGCACGCGCAATGAAGCCTGTAACCAAGCCCGCTTGTCCAAATTTACATTTTAAATGGATGCTAGTGTATTTTTTACAGTGCTGTCTAAACTTTTTAGAGGCTCAATGTGCTTCTAGGGTATCGTAAAACGTACGTTAATTTGGAAACAAACAAGCAAAATTTTAAAATGGTAAAAGTTATGTGGTTTTTAACACTACAATTTAAAATTTTGTATTTCATAAAGGAAAGAAAATGTTGAATGTGTATCATTAGTTAGTCTATAAGAGGAATATTTATCGCAATTAGGTATTATTAGACGTAACTATTGAGAGGCAGTTATCAGAAAAAATATGCTTGCACTTTGAAAAATCAAGATCACGAGGTCTTGATCATATTTCTAATATTTCATCTTGATTACATTGACACATAATCGCCAAGATTGTCAATCAAGCTTTAAGCTTACATTGAAGACGATGAATGATGGGGTGAAAGGTGATACTGAAAATAGTTAGCTGTGTAAGTTAAAAGAGTATGTCTAATTGATGAGCGGTCTTTTAGAGAGTAGGTACAAAGATTGGCACCTTAAATGAACGTTGTCTCAGCCTTATGGCATTATGTTATCCTATAACCCCCTAGCTCCTTAAATATTTTGCCATTACTACCATAAAACATTTTTTTAAGGGTTGTGGTCTCACGGCATCTGTATCGCTCACCAACCTACTCCAGAACAAAATTCCGGTTGCAGATACTTTCAATTCAGTTATTTCAGAGATTTCATCGGAAACTGTTCGAGCCTCAGGAAGACGAAGGTTTGCTGATGGCGATGAACATTTTTCCGGCGGCTGGCACCGGACTACTACTCGGACATACCTACTGAAGATTGGTCGTGCTTAGTTGTTGGCACATTCAATAAATACATTGAAAATATTTTAATATGTGTGGCAATGTTACGTACTGTCAGTCAAACGTCAAATATCACTTACGTACAAATATAATTTGGGAATTGCAATTTTACTATCTTACTCTTACTATATGACTAAAAACATAATTTCGGCTTAGCCATACGGCGTTTCACAAGTTTAAGTCCGAATAAAAAAGAGAGCGATAATCCTTAGTCTCTATGAACCTATTCCAGTTGCTGGGCTTACTTGTCTCTTACGCTAAGTGTGTTAAGCACGCGCGAGTTACCGGCCACCACGCTCATAGCCAAAGATAAACTTGTAGCTACATTTACATAACCACCCCCCTCCCCATAACCCGCGAACCTCGGTGCCTTCCAAACATGAATAATTAATGCACTTAGAGGTGCACCCGTAAGTTTTTGTGACACCCGACAACAGACTGACAACTTAGGTCGGGAAGGAAGTTTCTACAAACGTAGCACTTAAGCAGTCTTACTATGTAATTATAATGTCTTTATACTTAGCAATATAAATCTAAGTACTCATTAATGATGGCGACAGAAGCTATTATTATCGTATTCTATATGCCACTTTAATTTAACTGCTTCATATTTTAACAGTTCAACAAAACGAAGCTACCATACTTGTCGTTTTAGTATGTGTAATAAATAACCTTGTAACATTAAATAAACTACAAAATTTTCTTGTAGTATGTATACCTTGCTTCGCATTGAAAGCAATCCTTTTAAAATTAGAATTGGCTATGTCCTGTTTCAAGTGTCAATTTATTTCACATTTTGTCACATATTAGTGGAAATTGATAAGAAATTTCTAAATATGTTACGGGGCTGTTAGCGTGGTTTGTAAATGCTTGCTTACTTACCACGCCGTAGGTTGCATGTTAAAATAACATAAATTTGTCTTTAGTTTGTTCTCTCAAGTGTGGTATTGATGGCATTATTTAACAGGATCCTATTTTAAATTTCGGGTTTTCATCTACAATATGCTGCAGGTTCAATGGTCATTCAGGACAACCAGCTATATGACACATATAAATACTTTGAATTTGTAGGTAATAAATGAAAAAAAAACATGTAATGGAAACGAACTAGGTTTGAAAACATTTCCATTTGAGCTGCCTCTAAAACATACACGTGTGATTGTTATCATCATTTCTAGTTAAACAGATTAGTGGTGCTTAAGTATGATTTCTATGCGTCCTTATACTTCACGTACATTCCAAGGCCTCTGAGAAACTACCACGGCAAGTAATGCTGGGTCATGTAGCAAATGTGAAAGGACGTGTTGAGCGTCCAAGCTTTAGATTCAAATTCTCCTTCGAGACACGTACCGAAAAGAGAACCAAATGTTAGTGCGTTAGAAGAACTGAAGCAGAAAGCATACGTCGTGCATTAGCACCTCCTCCGGATGTTCCTTTCACTAGGGACCGATCCACGATGTGACAAAACTGCCGCGTAGCTGTAGGGCTCTCTATCCATATGCGGTGATGCGGAAGCTCGTAGTTTAAATGTATCCACACTAGCGCTGCAACAAACGTCTGCACAGATGCCGTGGCCAATGGTGATTATACTTTGTTAAACATGTTTAGCGTAAATTGTACCCAGTTATATCCTACAAGCTCGGAAAACCTTATTTTAAACAGCACATTTTGCGCGTGATAACATGGTGTAACATATATGTACATACATTCTGGTTAGTTATATTTCTATCTAGAAATAAATCCTGCACAGCTCTCGTCAGGTAATTTATTGTAAACTTCATAGTAGAGTCAAAATATGAATTCAGTAATTAATTAAAAGTAAATCCTAGGACATTATTTACACACGGCCATCTGATCCTAAATTAAGCAGAGCTTGTACCTACTATGGAAACCAGATAACTGATATATATACTACATATAGGTACTGCTAGTAATTACTAAGTGACACCGATATAATTATCATCATCATCATATCAGCCGAAAGACGTCCACTGCTGGACAAAGGCCTCCCTCAAAGATCTCCACAATTGCCGGTCTTGCGCTATCCGCATCCAGCGTTTTCCAGCGACCCGCACAAGATCATCGGTCCATCTTGTAGGGGGCCTGCCCACGCTGCGTCTTCCGGTTCGTGATCGCCACTCGAGAACCTTTCTGCCCCAGCGGCCGTCGGCTCTACGAGCTATGTGCCCTGCCCACTGCCACTTCAGCTTGGCAATTCTTAGGGCTATGTCGGTGACTTTGGTTCGCCTGCGGATCTCATCATTTCTGATTCGATCTCGCAGGGAAACTCCAAGCATAGCCCTTTCCATTGCTCTTTGGGTGACCTTGAGCCGCCTGATAAGGCCCATAGTTAGCGACCACGTCTCTGTTCCGTAAGTCATCACTGGCAACACACACTGGTCGAAGACTTTCGACTTGAGACACTGCGGTATTTGGGACGAGAAGATATTACGTAGCTTCCCGAACGCTGCCCAGCCGAGTTGGATTCTACGATTGACCTCCTTCTCGAAGTTGTACCTACCTAGTTGGATGGTCTGTCCTAGGTAAATATAGTTCTCTACAACTTCGAGTGCAGAGTCTCCAACCTTAACTAGAGTGGGTGCAACATGGATGTTTGACATAATTTTCGTCTTATCCATGTTCATTTTCAGACCCACTTGTTGAGAGACTCTGCTGAGGCCATCGAGCATTCTACCGAGGTCGTCAAGGGTCTCAGCCATGACTACTATATCGTCGGCAAATCGAAGGTGGGTGATGTACTCGCCATTGACATTGATGCCAAAGCCTTTCCAGTCCAGAAGCTTGAAGACATCTTCCAATGCAGCGGTGAACAGTTTCGGAGATATAACATCTCCCTGTCTCACACCTCGCTGCCAGTGGATAGGTTTCGAGTTCTGGTCCTGGAGTCGCACTGACATAGTGGCCTTTCGTACAAACACTTTAACACCTCGATATACCGGTAGTCGATTTGGCACCTTTGGAGAGACCTCAGTACGGCCCAAGTTTCGATCGAATCGAAGGCTTTCTCATAGTCCACAAACGCTAAGCATAATGGCTGGTTATACTCTTCGGTCTTCTGTATAACCTGCCGCAGCGTATGTATGTGGTCTATGATACTAAAGCCTTTACGGAAACCGGCTTGTTCGGGAGGCTGGAAGTCGTCAAACCTGCGTGCGAGACGATTCGTAATGACCCTCGAAAACAACTTGTAAACATGGCTCAGCAGTGTGATGGGTCTGTAATTCTTCAAGAGGGTTTTATCGCCCTTTTTGAAGAAGAGCACCACCACACCCCTGTGCCATGCTTTTGGCGTTTGACCTTCTAGTATGACGGAGTTAAATAACTTCTGAAGGGCCCGTAGGATTGGTGTACCACCCGCCTTCAGAAGCTCTGCCGTAATTCCATCATCACCAGGCGCCTTGTTGTTCTTAAGCTGTTCGAGAGCCATTCTAATCTCGCACAGGCTGACGTCCGGGATGTCGTCGGTGAAGTGTTGGGTTAGTCGTGCTCTGGGATCTGAGGCACAACTATCGACAGGTGACTGGGTTTTCGCATACAGCTGTCCATAGAACCTCTCGATCTCTCCCAGCAACTCAGGTTTAGACGTGACGATTCTGCCATCCTCAGTCTTCAGCTTCGTCAGTTGGCTCTGTCCAACAGACAGTTCTCTTGCAAACACTTTAGAGCCTTTGTTCCGCTCAATGGCTTTTAACACAATTTGTATTAAATTGGCGCGTGTCGCGTGTCAAAGACTTTGAGATCTGTCTGTTGAGCTGCCGGTATCTGGTAGCATCATCAGAGGATGTCAGAACCATTTTCCGTCTTTCGTCCATAAGCTGCAGGGTATAGTCAGAGATCTTTTTGGTTCTGTTTGTACGGTGGGCCTTGAAGATCTTAGACCCAGCCGTATGGACAGCTTCTACGAGCCTGTCATGGTATGAGTCCACTTCCTCGCAATCTGCTAGGCATTCGAAACGGTTTTGCAGTTCGAGCTGAAAGGGTTCAGGGTTTTGGATGTGGATGGGTAAAGGTCGGAGCGTAGACTTTATTAGTCGGGACCTCTGGAGCTTGACATTTAGGTTCAATGAGCCTCTCACCAGTCTGTGATCGCTCCCGGTTTTAACCGTATTGATCACTGAGACGTCATTGAACACCTGTCTACTCGTCGACAAGATAAAGTCTATCTCGTTTTTTGTTTTACCATCGGGGCTTACCCAGGTCCATTTGCGGTTTTCCGACTTCTTGAAAAAGGAGTTCATCATAAAGAGTCCCTCCTTCTCCATGAAGTCGGCCAACATTTGGGGATTCCGGTCTCCAGTTCCAAATTGCCCCACTTTCAGCTCATTCCCGAATCGTTTACCCAGCTTCGCGTTAAAGTCCCCCATGACCACAGTGAAATAAGAGTTCGAGGTATGTATGGCTCTAGAAATATCCTCATACATGACCTCAACCTCATCGTCGGAGTGCGTCGAAGTCGGCGCGTAAACCTGTATGACCTTCAACGAATACCGCTTGGTAATTCTGAGTATAAGGTACGCAACCCTAGTCGACACACTCTCGATTTTCACTATGTTGTGGACGAGGGACTTGTGGACTATGAACCCAACACCACCTTGGGAGAGTTGGTCGCCTTCCCGGAAATAGAACAGATTCCCGGATTTCAGGATTATCGTGTCCTCCCCCTCTCTTCGGACTTCAGATAATCCTATTATGTCCCAATGTAACCTGCTCAATTCTTCCTCCAGTTCGATCATCTTCTCGTCGGTCCGCAGTGTGCGTGTGTTGTATGTTGCCAGGGCCAGAGGTCGTCGGTTTTGGTAACGCGGAATCTGCCGGGGATTCTTAGCACCCCCTGCCCTGCCGTAACCACGGCTGTTACCACGGCTGGGAATAGCAGGGCTGCCGGGGACTGGGGGCCGCGGTTTAATTGTGTCCTTCATTTGAGGGGATCTGCCATAATCGCCACGCTTGGCAAACGGGTTGGCGATCGCAGTAAGGTAGAAATTGGTACTCATGAGAACGCTGCTGCCCATTCTCTGGAATATATTCCCTCGGGACGACTTCTACGTCCCCCCACGGGATGAGAGGGGGTGGTGATATTCTCTAGGCCGTCACCACACAGCCATAATTATGGCGCCAATATATTAAAAAAAAAGAATATTACATTCGGATGCCCTAATAGTATTCACCCAAAATTAAATAGCTCAAAATTGGGGTCTACAGGTTCAAATTCTGTCAAATTCTGTCAAGTGTTTAAATTTTATTCTATATTCTCACAGTAAAATATTAACAACCCTAGCATTTCAAAAATGTTTAAATTAAAAGATTTATTCGTCATAGAGTACCTATTTACTGTCAAACAACATCGAACAATCGATGTTTATTTAAAGTTAGGTAATTCTCAAATCTAATCATTAGACCGCAATCATCGAACCAAAACAATATGGGGATTTACTATCTCTAAGACAAGGAGAATAATAATGTCCTCCTAGCCGAATTTCGGCCAAAAATAATATATTTAGTTTTAAATAAACTTGTATCTCGTCTCATCTCATCGTCCGAGCACTCAGATTGTTCAAGGAAGACGTCTTACGGGAGACGACGCTCCTGATACACCTCGATCATCGTGGGTATTAAGAATATACCTATATAAAATTTATAGAACGATAACAAAAAAGTGCGTATTACATTTGTCCAATCACGCAAACTTGTACGATATGTTAAACTCACTTTTGGGTATGAAAGAACACTTTTGGTGTAACTTGAATGTAAAAATGTGTTAAAAATTAATAGGTATCTAATAATGTCCACCTAGCCGAATGTCGGCCACGGCGGCCAGTCTCAACAGAGATTAGCCATCTGCGCGGGACATATTATAGTGCTCAAGTGTGTGCGCAATCACAGGAGCACTTTCTATTCCATCACTCTCATGATCCGATGGAATAGGCATAGGCGCGCCTATGCGACACGACCGGAAAGAGGTCAGGTACAGGACCGACGGCTTTACGTGCTCTCCGAGGCACGGGGGTATAATACCGCCAACTCCCAGACTTCGGGCTGATGCTGGGAATTTTTTCTTTTTACAGAAAAGTCCCAAAATCACTTTTTGGCCCGACCCGGGATTTGAACCCGGGACCTCGTTTTCTGTGGGTGAACACGCTACCGCTAGACCATCGAGGCAAGGAGAACCACTACATTCACGAAACTACATTCACTATATCTTGGCAGGTCAGATCATTATTTCCTTGTAAATATTTAAGACATTAAGAAACAAAGACTGACCAAGTTTTGTGTTACACAAATATTTTACGTATAGACCTTATTCGGATATTCATTTGATTGTCTTTGGGGGTAAGGTGACCAGCACTAATAAATATATAATTTCCATATATGGCTAAACATGCTTTTAGAACACTAATAGATAGAACATTCTAGTTAGTATAGGATATTCTAAAATAGGAGACTGTCCGTCTTTCTAGATGTGGATGATGATTTAATAGAGATATTAAATCATCATCCATACCTAGAAAGACAGCATATACTTACTTATCGTCTTGGCAGTGGTAACCCTGGTGTAAGATATCTATATATATATAAACGTCAATGCCACTTTTCGTTGTAATGTTATAACTCAACAACGCCTTTACCGATTTGGCTAATTTTGGTCTTGAAATATTCGTGGAAGTCCAGGGAAGGTTTATACGTAGAGAAAATTTTTAAAAGTCTTGAAAAGTGTAAAATCAACATCTTTCTATACTCCCATATACAAACAATTTGTACTAATACTTAAAAGCGTAGCGAAGCACGTACCGGGCCGCTAAGATACATATAAATTCTTAAACCTTATGACTACACTACGCTCACAGATAAAATCACTTTGGCGGACATCCCTGTATATACTGACCGCACAGCGCACGCGCTTAAGCGCACATATCACTTACAGACCCCTTGGAGCAACTAGCCACTTTGCTTTCTCTGGCTACTCAAATTACAGCCCTAAAGGATGTAATGCCATGATTTTATAATGTATATTTATATTGATACTACTAACTGTAACCCGCGGTTTTACCCTTGTTAAATTTTATAAATTATCACAGCTCCTCCTCCATAGGGGACGGCGTGACAATATGTAGCCTATATGTTGACCCGACCTCTTAGTAATATTCATGCAAAATTTGAATCAAATCCATGAAGTACTTTTTGAGTTTAGCCCGGACATACGTACAGACAAACAGACACAAATTCTTAAAACTATATTTTTGGCTTCGATATCGACTGTAGATCACGCCCCAAATATTCTTTTTTTTAAATATCAATGGACAGTTTTGACTTACCTACGATTTTATTATATGTATAGAATAGATAACTCATCATAAAACTTTTATTAAGTTCTATTAAATTACAAATTACCCTGTGGAAATACTTATCGACATACATATATTACAATCAAAGATTCATGTCATGCCCATCACTTGTCACGCACAGTCTTCGACAAAATGTTGTTCAAGACTTTCTAAACAATATATGTTGTCACTTTTCGAGACATGGATTTTATGTTATGATGTCAGTCAACACATCACAACAAAACTTGAATGTTACAAATTAAGTTCCTTTTAAACTGCACGTTTATAACAGTACTGACCTTAACAATTCGAGGACAGAGTAGTACAAAGAGAGCGTGTCACATTCATTTGGTTATTCAGTTATAAATACTACGATCAGTTGGCGTCTTTATTACGTATGTAGTGAAAGCCAAGCCAGGACAAAAATTTGCAATAATGACTTTTTAACTGTCAAAATATATGCTAAAATGCCCTTTATCGCGGGTTACTTTACAAACGTATTATTGGCCGACATAAAGTGAAGTGCATCTAGACTCAGAACAACACAAATAGTTGTCCTGAGCGAGAATCGAACCCGGGACACTAGGTGGCGAGCGACTGTTTTAACTACAAACTCCGACTGATATTGATTGATATCCAAGAAGACACGTACTGCACGCACAAACAGGGTGTTCGGGCAGGCAGCATGTGTCTTCTTCTGCAAGTTTAGTAATAAGGGGGTAGGTTATCGTTTGCACACCGTTAGCGACACTCTCTAAATTTTGTTATTTTTATATACCTACCCCCGGAAATAAAAGTGGCTAAGACCCAGTAAACATAAAAAAACAAGTACTTTCACAGTAAATTTAAAAGCAGAATCCTAGTGACAGTATTGTCTGTAGTAAATGCATATATAACCATTACGCGTATTCATGTTTAATTCATATAATGGATCGGAACGGAACTTTGTAAAAAGCACACCGCAATCTATGGATGGTCCCGACCCAATTTTGGAACATCGTTGCTTTGAGAGCAGTTTATTAAAAGTCATTTAGAATGCAAAGCGCTCGTTTAGTGACCAGTTTGTAGCTGTGTGCTGTGTGCTCGGGTTATCCTCTGGTGTATCCATCTCTATTTAGACTGTGCATAATAATATGCATACAAGGCAGGCTATTATGAATTAGATATATGGCGGGAAGAAAAAATTGAAAGAACATAAGAAGCTAACACCACCTTCTCATTTAATGTGATATTAAATGTGTATTCGTTTATTTAAAACTACTAGCTACCTATTACACGTTCTTGGAACTGGAATCCATTTAATCAAACTAAGGCACTGCAATTTTGTAAACACGTATTCTCAACATGTAACTATAGTAATTAAGTTGTTTATCTTCAAAATATCTTATAATTACTTCAGATTGTCAATAAAAGGTGTTACGATTATGTTTGACGAAAGGTGTATAATATACTATGGTGTATATATACTATTGTTTATAAGAAGACACATACAATGAGAAACTGCTTTACATTAATAATTACAAAAATATAAGAGGCCGCTCTAAAAATTTACTTCTAGTATACATATACAATAATGAAATGAAATAATGAAATTTATTCAGCACTTGGGTATTAACATACCCTTGTACTTGTCAAGTTCACAGTACATAAACATAGTCGAATACAGTATAAAAATTACAAAAATATAATTAGTCTAAAAAAATTAATCTATTATTTTGAAATTTAGCTGTACAATATTAAATTAAAGAATTGAAGGCAATGAGCATTTGGCTAGCGCAGAAGGCTCTTAACCAGTAGCTTAAATTAAACGATTAATACCCGAGGCCACCCTTTTGGGGTTCGGGCCACAGCTCAGGGGGCCGATGAAGCAAAAGGACAGAATTCTAAGAGAGGGTGTGATCAGTTGCACGGGATCACCGATGACGTGTTAAGGGGCCAAAGCGATCCTCGCCGCTGAGGAGCCTACCCTAGCTAACCTGCGGCTTTCTCTAGCTACCTAGGTGGACGACCCGGAGAAGAAAGCCACAAAGAAACTCCGGGCTTGCTTTTTTCGTCTTCTTTTGCTTTTTGTTTTCGTTCTTTTTTTTAAATCATGTATTTTCTTACATTTTGTTGGGCGGTATGTAGGCCAATGCACGCACAGAACCGTCGTCATTTAATGAATAAAAAAATTGTGAGATAATAAACAATAACATTAAATTTCACTCAAGCAATTAGAATAACCTCTACATCCGCGTACATTTACAAAATTAACAAGTCACACGAAGTCAACCAGAGGCAACGATTGCATGAAAAAATAAAATATTATGAGTACCCCAACAGCCAATCCATAAAGGATTATATTGCTTGAGTTATAGTTATTACCTGTTTGTCACCGCGAGTCTACGAAATTCGTGTAGAAAATATTATTATTTTCTCCTATGCAATTGCATGTTAAGATGCCAATTGTTTTATAATTTTATGTTTGGTCATTTTTGTGTGGACTTTTGAAGTCGCTTTTTGGTTATAATTTATATCAAACTAGTAAAAAAGACCTAAATAGTATTATTAATATGACATTTTGTTAGTTAAAAGTAACTTTGTACGTAAGTTATGATACTAATCGAGCGGTTATAATGAGGGGAGGTAGGAGGGTAGAGGATTGGGAATGGACTAAGGGACGGCTAAATATCTGTTGTGTTAATGAGCGCAATTGGCGTCACAGTCGTGGCGCTCATTAGCCTTTGCGAAGGTAGCCACCCGGCGTCACGGCTGGGGGCGCCTACTCTATGCGTTAACACTGACTTCACACGTACAAATACAAATATTTATTGCTATATTTATTTGCGTAGGTACGCAAACGTGCCGGTGACGGGAACCAAAACCATGCAAACCATTTGGAATTCGATTTTTGTGCACAACAACATCGTATAATGTACATTTCGAGCATAGACATAATTATGACTTTTTACCATTTAAGATTAATACATTTTTTTCGACAAATAATATAATAGTTATTTGTTATGCAGGAGTGCAAAGTTGCTTTTGAACCGCGTGCTCAATTTTGATGACCGAGCAAGCGAAAAGCAAAACTGTAAAAAATAAGAATCCTGAGCGTTATCGAGGGAATCAAAAGAGCACCAGGTGAAAAATCTTCGCACTCGAGTGCAACACGTAACTTTTCATCTCACCTCCGCGAGGAAATTACTAAATGCAAAAAAATCATTTACAATCACATATTCTATTTCAGTTTAGGTATTAACTAATTCATCATGCAGAATAATCTTAAAATTATAACGAATGATACTCAGGTATAATTCCAAAAAATATCAAGTATCGTTGCTACAGTTACTTAAGTTGTGTGTTATATTTTTGTTAGGTACTGTAACGTCGTTATCGTTCGTTTTATGTAGAAGGGCCAGTCCATGGATCTGACTGAGGGGATTTCAGTGTAATGGCTCCTACTATGCCTTTACATATTTTAAACTTATTTTGGATGGAATCCTCTATGTGTACCTCTACTACCGCTTTGGACTTCCAGCCTCCATGGCGCTTAAGAGACAGGAGACGAGCTGCTGAATTGACCAAAAGAGTGGCTGAAGTTCGTCGGACACAATGACCCGTATGCAAGGGGGGTAAATAGCGGGATTCAATTACATTTATAAACATATCTAATAAAATAGAAAACAAAGATAGCTGTAAGTCCAACTTGGTAAGTTGTTGACTGACCATCGTATATTTTTTCACTACAGTTAGTTCCTTAACAACCTGTAACGTTACATAAATAAGCCACCAAATAAAGAAAGGGTACCTACAATATTTAATAGTAGAGAGGGTCAAGAGGGAACACTCGCTCGCGCCGGAAGTGATCGCGAGCAAATTAGGCGGTGGCGGAAATTGTGCGCCGCCGCAACAACACCCACCCGCGTAACCCCCGCGCCCCTCCGCGCAGCATGCATGCCACGCGAGTATTCTGTTCCTGCCAAATTAAAGATGAACGATGTTTTAATTCACAATCCTCATCCTCACAATAAGCGTTTGGACTTCCCCTGTACTGTACTACAAGGCAAATATGAAAGTCTGTTCTTATTACTACCACGGCGGCATACAACGATACGGCTCGTATGGTGGTAAGGCGTTACTGCACTTGCAACTACCCACGACAGGCATGGAATCATTAACCCGTTGCCGACGCTTACCCGTTCCTTATGAGTTATGGCTAATGTACTCATACTCATGACCATAACACTAAAATATTACCTGATGGAAGTATTATCTAAGGCAGACTGGTGACGAATACCATTCATGCTGGCAAACGAAAGAACGCTACATTCTAAATCACTTTACGGTTATACAAAGGAGTTTCGTGTAGGACTATGAAATTCTACGGATACGGTAGCATACGATCTCCGAAAAGCAAACAGTATAATAGCCCAGAATATTTTCTTCAGTACAGCACTGCCTTACGGAATGCCATACCATAGACTCAGAACGGTTATCACAAAGTTGGAATCCAGAATAGGATCGAAACCCAAGGCATCAATAAAGTGTTGCCTACGATATATTGAGGTATTCGATTCACTCGAACGAAGTGGCTCGTGGAATAAAGTATTTTGATCAGAAATATTTTGCGCAGAGTTTGCGTTTGCGTTTTGCGAGTCGTTAGAATCCCAAAAGATACCAATTTGATCAAAATAATACATTACAGTACATGTTTTTCCTTTCTATTTTATATTGTGGACATCCGATTTAGTAAAAAAAAATTAAAAAATAATACTAACTGACCCGAAATTCTATGCAATGTAGTGTAATGACTTCGAATCACTACTCATTGCATTGGCAGGAGTAAAAACTCAAATCGATATCGGCTACATTACAATTTGCCTGCTTGAACCTGCATTCCAATTTATTTCATAATAACAATCGTCTAAAGTTTTAAGACGTACGTATTCCTAGACCTAGTGTCTTCCCTGACATGGGGTCATGGGTACCTCCGATATTCTTGACAACACTTCGATGTTTAGGGATATTTTGAAGGCGAATTTATGAATTGAAATGAAACACAGGGGTTCTATAAAAATATTTAATGTGTGTAATATCAAATATGTACAAACGCTTCTTCACTCAAATTCGCATAGTCTGACTCATTTTATGTTTATTTTCACACACACACATGTTCACTTTTCGATTTCTCAGTATGATTTTAGACCATTATATAAATATGTATAGTAATCCCTTGTATTCAGAAACAATTTGAGAGCGCTATGAGCATGATCCATTGTTAGTGTGATAAAGATAGTATCAGGCAGGTGACGCGAAGGAACCTTAGTCCACATGATGTCACATTATACTGTTTCTGAATACTAGCGCTTGTATACATTGGATGAAGCGAATAATCTTTCTTACTGGTAAAACACACGTTCTTCCTTGCTTCTTAATATTTTGACTGGTCTAGGTTTAAACTTCGTTTGGTAGGCAGAATGTGTTCAGCAGCAGATAATGAGGTCAATTCCCGAGTTAACCAGAAACACTTTTCTAAGAATGTACAAGAGTGTACATACAAAGTGTTGTAGGCTATAATATGTTGCGCACAGATGACTTGTCTCCGTAAGGTAGCCATGATCGTAATGCTGGGTGCATTTCCGCCACGGCTAGCCTACAGAGATAAGGAGGTCATTATTCCTCCCCATAAACATTTCTGCAATTCATATGTACGAGTATAATATATTTCAGAAGACAAGCTTTCAAAAAGATTATTTCCTCCACCGGCATGCAAGTTTATATAATTATTGAATGGCTATGCAAAAAGTTGCCGTGTTCGTTGTTCACTTAGCTTATAGCAGTACCTAATTTATATACAAATTATAAAGTTGAAAATCAGATATAAGTATATATTATATATAATTATTCTTCGTCTTTTCCTATTTATTTTTTTGGTTCAGTAAGTGAAAAAATTGTGTACATTAGATTTTAAATTACTAAAATTTTGGGAAAGGGTTAGTAACAGTAATTAAATGAACCGTTGATTATGTTAAATAAATGCATCCATACCATAGAATAGCTATGTTTTTGTTTTCTATCTGCACATTTGTTTACAGTTAGTATAATTCTACAAATTGGGGTATCCGTTATTGAAATATAGTATAATTTTATTAAATATCACGAAACGTTTTACTTCGTAATCACTGCAAAAATATTAACCGCTATGAACACGACGCATCCCAACAGGGTTCGTGGTCTTCACTAGCACTACGTGATCGCGAACAGCATGGCCAGCCACAGGGCGTGCGGCAGCGCGGCGCGCGGCGCGGGCGTGGCGCCGGCGCGCGAGGCCAGCGCGCTGGCGTGGCACGCCGCCGCGTCCGCCTCCAGCGCCAGCAGCGCCACGCGCGCGCGCCCCGCCACGCACGCGCTGCGCCGCGCCGCCGCGCGCGCGCCGCCCTGCCCCGCGCCCACCTCGGCCGCCCAGCGCCGCAGCCACGCGCCCAGCCACGCCACGCCGCAGCCGCAGCGCAGCGGGTTGCCCGACACCACGAGCCCACCTGCGCATACGACACAGTCGTTACCCACCGCTTGAACTCACACACCCGTCGGCGAGACCCGAGACGCAGTAAATACTCACCGGGGAGTAACTTCGTGGCGAGACGGTGCCAGCCGGTGAGGTTAGAATAGAGGGTGCCGGGTGCCAGTGCCACCAGCGCATTGTCGCTGAGGTCCAGGGCGAGGTGGGCCACGCCCGCCAGAGGCTGCAGCAGCCCCACCGGTAACGTGCTCACGCTGGTTCCTCGGAGCCGAAGAGACAGAGCGCGCTGGCGTCCGAGCGCTGCCAGCGCGTCCGCCCTGACCGAACGCAATGCCGATCCGCGCAACTCGAGAGCGCGCAGCTTCGGCGCTACCAACTCGTTCAATTGACCGTCTAGTCTGGCCTCATGAAAGTGAACATCTAACGTCTCCAGAGCCGACGTGCACGATACTATATCTGCCAACGACACCTCGTGCTGAGTCATTCCCGACGGTGACTCCAATGCGAGGGAGCGAAGGGACTTCAAGGCCCGGAACGCTCTCGGTTCGATTGCTTCCAGATGATTCAGGTGATCCATACGCAGGTGCAACAGATGGTCGAGTCCCTCGAAGGAGCCTCGTGCGACCCGCACCAATGGATTGTGCGACACGTCGAGTGTAGAGAGGTAAGGTAGAGCCGCCCACATAGCCGGCTGCAGGGACGTGAAACGGTTCTGGGCTAGATCGAGCCCACGCAAGTTGGTCAGGCGCCGCACGTCAGATTCCCGATATGATGTAATATGGTTCCCGCTCAGATTCAGTTCGGTGAGGTTTGTGAGCGGCAGGTGCGGCACCGTCTTCAGCCCGGCGCCCGCTAACATCAGGCGCCGCAACCGTGGCAGGTTGTGAAACAACTCCTTAAAGTTGGTCTTGATAGTGTTATGAGAGAGATCTAGGCGGGAAAGACGCGTTAGCCCTGCGAACGTGTTATCAGAAAGCACAGTGAGAGCATTGCGGGCCAGCCCTAGTTCCTGCAGAAAGGTGGCCGCGTGAAACATAGCGGAATCTAAGTACTCCAATTGGTTACGCGCGAGCTCTAGCCTCCGCAATGTAAAGCCGACTTGTGCGAGTGCACTGCTCGGGAAGATGCTCAGCTGGTTTTCACTGAGGTCGAGATGCTCGAGCACGGTGTTGCGAAAAGCATCGCGTGGCAGAGACCGTATCCTGTTAACATTAAGGCGAAGATGTCGCAGATGGCGCATATTCGCGAACTGTTCGACCGAGAGCTGTGAGAGGCGGTTCCTTGACAAGTCAAGTATTTGTAGCGCTGATGCATCACCAAAGGCGCGGCGTTTGACCACACCGATACTATTATCGTGCAGGATCAGTATCTGTAGCTTAGAACAAGAACTGAAGACGTAGTTATCAATATGCGTCAGATGGTTGTGTGAAAGAACGATTTGTCGAATGGACGGTCCCAACGAATCGAAGAAAGATTTCGAAAAGCTTTCGAGAAGATTGTGCGACATGTCTAGAATATTTATGAGGAGCGGCGACCCGCCCCCGACGAGCGACGATATTCTGTTATAACTGACGTTTACGGACAAATTGATTTCCTCGTTCGATACGACGTCGAAATATTCCGTAGAAAATTCATTCAAATGATTGTCCTGCAAATCGAGCACTTCTAATTTAGAGAGGTGAGAAAAGGCCCGTTCCGCAACCCATTCCACTGTGTTACCGGCTAAATTTAAATAAATTAAATTTGGTAAATTTGTAAAAGAGTTTTCACTAATATTATGCAGGCGGTTATATGAAAGATCCATACTCTGAAGATCATTCAAGTCACTTAAAAACTCAGAATTTATTTTATGTATGTAATTATACGAGAGTCTTAATTCTTTCAGTCTGTAAGAGCCGTTAACCGCCAAAACTTGACTAGGAAACTCCACTATTTTATTAAAATCTAAATTTAGATATTCTAGAGACGGAAAGTTTTGAATGTGGTCGGCAGAGACGAAGTGTATGTTGTTGTTGTCTAGACTGAGCCAGGAGAGCGAAGCGGGCGCAACAAGCGGGAACTCGCCGCTGAACAGTGTTGTGGAAAGCTCGAGCACGTGCAGCGCGGAAAGGTTGGTAAAAGCGGCCGCGTCTACATGATATAGCTCATTGAAACTAAGCACCAGTTCACGCAGTGGGAGCTGCGATGGGAATGAGCCGGCCGCTAGGGACGCAATACGGTTGCCACGCAGGTTAAGGGTAGTTAACATATCGGACCAAGCGCCAAAAGCGTCTGCAATCACCGCTTCTATCAAATTGTAGCCCAGGTCAAGGTGCACGAGGGTCGCGGGTTCTAACGTGTGCAATGCTGCCGGTAGAGTGACCAGATAGTTACCAGCTAGAGACAGCGAATGCAAGTATGGTGGTAGCGCTACAACATCTGTCAGCCGATTGTAAGCCAGCGACAGGTGCCGCAAGGACGCCAGCTCCGCTAGGCTAACCGGCAGCGTCGTCAGTTCGTTGTGATCCAGTTCTAGCCGCTCTAGACTTCGTTTCACCGCGTGAACCGTAGCCTCCGACACGTGGCTCAGTCTATTGTACGCAATCGATAACTTCTCCAGGTGCGAGCTATCGAGCACGAAAGATGGGACAGACGTAAAATCGTTAAAGTCTAAAATTAGCTGTTTAAGCTCCAATCGGTGCTGGAATTCAAGCTGGAATGTGTTGTCCAGCTCATTGTAGCTGAGATCCAATGAATCTATTCGAGACCGGTCAGAGCGACAAGTACGGTTGTGGGGGGCGCGGAGCACGTTGTTGCGCAGGTGTACATGCAGAAGGCGCGGCAGATGTGCGAGGGCGGCACACGGCAAGGCGTGCAGCAAGTTGTCCGAGAGCCGTAGCAGCGCAAGCGCCGCGGGCAGCGCGCCGCCGGACACCGCGTGTAGTCTATTTCCCTCCAGGTCTAATTGCGCGAGTTGCCGCAAGTTTGATAGTGCTCCCTCACACAGTGTCACCAGGTGATTGTTGCTAAGTGATAGGCTGCTCAACGAGTCCACCAGGAAACCCCAATCCATGTCCGGATCCAGTTCACATATGTAGTTGCTGGAATCAAAATAGAAAATGAATAATTGTTAGTGGTACGATTGAAACTATATCTGTCGGTTTACCTACTTTTGCAAATTGAGCCAGTTCAGCACTTTCAGCTCGCGAAGAGATTGCAGCGGTACCTCAGTGAACTCGTTGTAACCCAGGTCCAGTGAGGCCAGGGTAGACACCATCGACCTGTGAACATAAAGTGACCTCAAACTCGGTGCCATACATACAACAATAGGTACTAATTAAAATAAGTTGTAATAAAGTTCACATGCGTACATTTCTAATATGTGAGGGTATTTTATTGTAAAGTTGTGCCTCCTTCAAAAGTTAGCATATTTTTGCCATAGTTAGTTCTAATTTTCGGTAAAACTTGTAAACTAGCTCGTCGTGTAATACGTTGGCTAATTTGTTTAAATTGGGTTAGTTTTATTTTTGTATGAATACTATAGTTAAGGACTTTTCTGATGAAAATACAAGTGTTATAAATATATAATTATTTGATATTTATTATTTATATATATATAATAATAATTAAAAATCCTAGTCAAATTGCAGTTAACTTTATCAGGCCTTTTATTTTTATAATTAAAATGGATCTTCTTTCGGCAAAATCACAGTTAACCTTTTCAAAATGATTTTTAGGTAAAAGCATATCATCAGATGATGATTATGGCAGAGGAATTACTATACCGTCTCTATAATACAATTCTGTATAATTATGAGTGCAACGGATATTTGAAATGATATCAATCAGATTTTCTTGATGTTAACCGATTCCAACAAAATGAATACGGGTCGAACTGAAAGCATTACCTATTTAATTTAAAAAAATATATGAAAATTGTTCCCAAACAACAGCAGAATCGCGTAACATACATTAAAAATAGAACACACAATCAAATAAAAAACTACTTTATAAAATCGGTTAAAAGAGAAAAGTACTTGGTTACATAAAATAAGGACTTATTGGCATCATTTACTTATTACTTATTTTAATGTATTTTAGAAACGATAACGTGATGTCATATTGATGTGTTGAATTTGTCAGGCGGCTAATACAGTGGACTGGCATACGCACCAAATAAAAAAGAGCAGTATTTTCTTAAGGACCTTAGCTGCTGATCGATTTAAAACGATTCAATTTTTTTTTAAGACAACACCCGCACTACCTAATTTAATTCCTGTGTCGCGGGGTACTTTACCGGTATGATACCCAACACGTGCTTACTGAATTGGGTATCATACCCCCACGGACCATTCTCAGGAGATGCTCGAAACTGACAATAGTGACAATTACGGAATTAACACTACATATTGCCTTTGTATTTTCGATGGCCATATTTTGTTAAACAATAAATATTTTGCTATGCTCCTAAATTGGTTTATTTAGGAGTCATAACTATAAGTATCTCCTAAAAGCAATCAGAAGCGACGTACGTGAGAGCGTGCGGCTCTATGGTGTGGAGGCGCGACGCGACGAGCACGAGGGTAGCGAGGCGGCGGCCGTCCAGCGCCGCCTCGGGCAGCGTGCCCAGCCGCGCGCCCGCCACCGTCACGTGGCGCACGCCGGGCGGCGCCGCCAGCCGGTGGAACGGCACGTGCGAGCACGCCAGCACGTCGGCGCGGCACACGCAGCGCGCGTCGCACGCGCGCGCGCGCGGCAGCGGCAGCCCGGCGCCCAGCAGCAGCGCCGCCGCCACGTTGAGCACGCGCGTGGCGCACCACCACCACCGCATGGCGCGCCCGCTGTCTCTATAGTGACATGTCATGTAACTATGATACCAACCTCAATAAAGTTTACCAATTAACAAAATTACTACTTATCCGGCACGCCATTTACTACTTATTCAACATTGAATATTAACTATTTCTGGATTGCTAGATCTGTGCCATAAGTATTTATTACTAGCTTTTACTTGTGGTTTTGTACGTGTTACTCCTGGAAAATTTAAGGATTTTCTGGATGGAAGATAATCTATATCTGTTTCTATACTCCTGACAACGTGTATGCAATATTTCATAATGATCGGTACTTAGTTGAACCGTGAAAGTGTAACAAACCAACTTATATTCCCATATTAAATATTATAGTTATGAAGATAGATAAGAGAAAAAATCTTTATTAAAAGAATAATAAGAATAAATACGAGTCTATTCAAGTACGACTACCTCCTAAGTGGAAAATATAATGTGTGTAACTAGTATAAATGTAGAGCTCCACGGAATCGAGGCTATCTAATAAATAAACGATCAATCATCATACAATAGGCACTGTTGATCAAGGAGGACACTCACTGAGGCCGCAGCATTCATTGTTTGGTGCCATGTTCTATTTGCCAGCCATTGATTAAACAAGAGCCTTGCCTTTACCCAAAAAAATTAATAAAGTAAAAGGGCATTATTTTTGGGTAAAGGCAAATAGTATATTGATATAAATTGTGTCATAAATTTTAAACTTACTATGGTGGATTCACACAAATTCTTTAACAACGCATATCTACGAGTAATTATAAATATCTAGCCTCAGTCATGACTTGTAGAACTGTGTTAACCGAGATGTGTAACATATCCACTTTTTGTTTCTTATGCTACCCGTATGTATTATTCTGTGCTTTTGTCAAAATCATTAGTGATTTTGTCAAAATCATTGGAGCTGTTTCCCAGGATACGATTGTAGGCTACTCACCTACTATACATTTAATATATATTTATGTACACCTTGTATTATTTAATTATATTTATAAATACCTATACATTTAATACACTATACACATTACATTTACATTTAAATCCATCTATTGCCAAACAAAAGTAAGCCTAACGATATGTACACTACATTATTCCACTGTATTTGCAAAGAATTTAATAAAGCTTGTAAAATAAAAAACATAACGGTTGACAGTAATAAGATAAAATTTAGTTCTTGGGCAACTCAAGGCATTAGACTGAGTAGAGATTTTTTATATGAGTTGTATGACAGAAGGTCCTATAACCCTGATGTCAATTTCATTAATTATGTTAGAAATTATTCAAAAATTTTTAAAAAGGTTTGCATTCAAGCTAAATCTTTATATATAAGAGATAAAATTAAAAAATCTGATAATAAAATAAAATCAGCTTGGCAAGTAATTAATACTGAAACTGGTAAAAGTAGATCAAGAGATCAAACATTAGTATTGAATATTGGTGATGAACTGGTTTCAGACAAGCTTACCATTGCCAATTTTTTAGCTGCTTTTTTTGCAAATATACCCGTGGATATTACTAAGTGTCTCGCATCATCACCAGATGTGGCTGAACTCTTTTTAAATCAAAGCGTAAAACAAACCGTACCTAACTTTAGTTTTAAATCCGTAACAAGTGATGATATTATAAAAGCTTTTAAGAGTATTAAAAGGAAAGGCACAGAAGATTTGTGGGGACTGTCTGTTAAAGCAATTGAATCAATCATACTAAACATTGCTACAATTCTTGCAGCCATCTTCAATGGCTGTATAAGTGATGGTGTCTTTCCCGATTTAATGAAAATAAGTAAGATAATACCCATTTTCAAGGCAGGTTGTTCAAAAAATGCCACGAATTATAGGCCTATCTCAATACTACCACCTTTAAGTAAAATATTTGAAAAGCTGATGCTCAGCCAAATGTTGTCGCACTTTAACGTGAATGAGATATTGCATAACAAGCAGTTCGGGTTTACAAGGGGCCGCTCTACTCAGGATGCAGGTTGCACATTAATTAGGTCAATATTGGAGGCTTGGGAGGGATCACAGGATGCGCTGGGAGTTTTCTGTGATCTCTCTAAGGCTTTCGATTGCGTTGATCATCGTACGCTCGTTGTTAAACTGAGGTACTATGGAATATCTGGCACATCTCTTGATCTTGTGATGTCCTATTTATCGGGGCGACAACAGATGGTTTCGATAGGCGGTGCCACTTCGGCACGTCATCCTGTGAAAATGGGGGTGCCCCAAGGATCTATATTGGGCCCATTTTTATTTCTAGTTTATATAAATGATCTCCCTTATCTGGTAGAGAAAGTATCAGACATAGTTTTGTTCGCTGATGATACTTCGCTCATATTTAAAGTAAATAGAAAGGATAAAGATCTTATTGAGCATAATAAAACACTCAGCTTTATATCAGAATGGTTTTCGGCAAATAATCTCTTGTTAAATGCAGGGAAAACTAAATGCATCAGGTTCTCATTGCCGAATGTGACTCAAATTGTACCAACAGTTGCACTTAATGCGAAAATACTAGATTTAGTCCCATCGACCGTATTTTTAGGATTGACACTTGATTCAAAATTGCAATGGGGTCCTCAGATTGAAAAGTTAGCAGGTAAATTAAGTTCGGCTTCCTATGCTGTCTGGAAAATAAGGCAATTGTCAGATGAACAAACTGCTAGATTAGTGTATTTCGCGTACTTTCATAGCATTATGTCGTATGGCATTCTGCTGTGGGGTTCGGCGGCTGACATAGGTACTATTTTTGTATTGCAGAAAAGAGCAGTCAGAGCCATTTATGGTTTAGGCAGTCGCGATTCTTTGCGAAATTTGTTTAAAGAAATAAATATACTTACTGTGCCATCGGAATATATATATCAGAATATAATGTTTGTTAGAAAAAATATTCATAATTATAAAAAGAAAAGTGAACTGCATAATATAAATACTAGGAATAAAAACAAACTAGCCATGCCAGGCTTTAGAGTAAGCAAAACTAATAAATCATTTTTAGGAAATTGTATTAGGTTTTATAACAAGCTTCCTACTCAAATTACTGATCTGCCTGACACAAGTTTTAAAACACATATTAAACGTATACTTATGGCTAGGGGTTATTACACCACTAAAGAGTACATCGATGACAAAGACGTCTGGCTCTCACTTCCTACCTGCACATTGCTCGCTGGAGATCTTGTAGCCATATAGACATGACTGATCTGCTGTGTTACGTGAACTATCTGTAAATGATTGCTATCATATACTTAATTTAAAATTATTGACTCTGTCTCAAAATGAATAATGTTATTGTTTCGAAGTTTTTCTTTTGTATACCTAAATATAATCTAAAATAATAAGCATTCAGACAACCGATCGAGCATATATTGTGTTTGCCTACTAAATAATTACTCTAATTGGACCACATCCCGTGTTCATGCCCGCTTGAGTATGTTTCGCCGGACCGTCTCAACTGGGTCGTGTTGAAACCGGTAGTAGATGAACCCACTGAGTTTGTTTCGCTGGGTCTTCTCAGTTGGGGCGCATTGGATCCGGTGGTAGCATTAAAGCGCGACCGTCGTTATTAACACAAGGTCCGTCATAATAATAATACCTTTAATATAGACAGAACCATTGACAATATGTAGTAAAAATATTAGACTTAAACTAGATAATTAAACATAATCTCTTGACAATAACTTGATACGAGCTAGCTAAATATCATTACTGTTGTTGTGTTGTTAGGGTTCACTTTTGTGTGTACGGGAAACTCGTTAGAAAATCACAAATGCGTCTGTCTTCAATGGTGTTTATTAGCAACTAAATGAATGTTTCTTACGCAGCTACTTAAGTATGAAAAATGACGCAACATACCGCCCACCAAAGGGACAACAAGGCCCTTTAAAATATTGTTGAGTGGACTGTATACATATTGAAAAATAACTTAATGGGCAGTATGCAACGTTTACAACTATACAAATTCAAACATAAATCATTGTAACTACGGTGTTATTAATTTGACATGAACTTAAATTGTTACACAAAGAATAGACAAACATATGCCTGCATGCAAAATTTAATGAAGTTTGACAAAGCTATACAATGAGATTACTACATACAATCGGTAACAATCAGTTAGTGTCAGTGTCAACAGGTAGGGGACATAGTTTCGTGATAGATCTCTTCACAATGTTGTTGCCAGATTTAACGCTATAAACTCTTGTGATTCCATCATGACCGGGATGCTTGTCCACAATTCGGCCTAGTAACCATTTTCCTGCTGGTAATCCATCAGTTTTAATTAGAACTATGTCACCAACAGTGAGTTCTTGTTTCTTTTTGTACCAGATAGGACGTTGTTGTAGACTTGTTAGATATTCGTCTTGCCATCGTCGCCAGATATCACCTACGAGCTTTTGAGTGTGTTGCCATCGTGTTAAATTGTGAACCTTTGTGTCTTTAAAATCTGGTGAGGGCACGACAATTGGGGCTTCATGTATCAAGAAATGACCAGGCGTAAGGGGTTCTATAGAATCGGCATCTGAGTCATCAATAGGACATAGGGGTCTTGAATTAAGACACGCCTCGATTTGGCACAGTATTGTAGTCATTTCTTCGAAAGTGAGATTTGTTGCTAACACGCGTTTCAGATGAGTCTTCAGGGACTTTACACCAGCCTCCCAGAGGCCTCCAAAGTTTGGACTGTAAGCTGGTATAAAATGCCACTGTGTACCTTCCAAAGCCAACTTGTGCGCAATGTCTTTCTCAAAATTCAAGTTAGCTTCTTGCCATGCAGCGGCTAAATCCTTTTCTGCACCAACAAAGTTTCGCCCTTGGTCGCTCCACATGTGGCTACATTTACCTCTTCTTGATACAAAGCGTTTGTATGCAGCGATAAATCCTTCCGATGTAAGGTCTCCTACCAGTTCAAGGTGAATTGCCTTTGTAGACATACAAACAAATAAAGCAATGTACGCCTTTTGTGTTTTCATGCCTCTTCCCCTTGTCATTAATATTTGGAATGGACCGGCATAATCCACACCACTGTGTAGAAAGGCTCTAGTAGGGGTGACTCTCTCCTTTGGCAGATCTCCCATTATCTGAGTTCGTGCACTTGCTCTTTGCTTTGCACATACTAAACATTTACGGTTGAAGTGTTTTATTAAACCCTTAGCTCGAATGATCCAATATTTAGAGCGTAAAAAGGACAACATTAACTGAACACCACCGTGCAGTGTTTGAGCATGAGCATCTGCTAAGAGTAGAGGAATTAAATTGTTATTGTGTCCTAATATTATAGGACGTTTGCTTTTTTCGTCTAATGTTGCATGTCGAAGACGACCGCTCAATCTAAGGATACCATCTTGGTCTAGGTATGGGGTAAGTGTTTTAATTTTACTATTTTTCTTCACATTTTTATTTGCTTTCAATCTGTTGATTTCATCTGTAAATTCTTCCTTTTGTACTAGTTTAATGCATTTTATGAGTGACGTATTTAATTCTTCTGTTGTTAAACTTCTGCAATTTTCATAAGTATCCGATTCTCTTATGTAATTAATAAATCTTCGACAGTATGTTATCACCTTTAGTAATTCTTGTAAGTTATCAAATTGTTTAAATTTTGTTGTGAAATTATGTTCTTCATCTTGAATTTTAACATTTATTTGTATTTTGTCCTTTTTCTGTTCCAGGTCAGTGACAACTACATCAGGCTGTTTTAATATTAATTTCCTTTCAGATAACCATTTTGGACCGTTCCACCATAACTCTGATTGTGTCAGTTCAGCGAGTAACATGCCTCTCGACGCAATATCTGCAGGATTATCTTCTGATGCAACGTGGTACCATTTGTTGTTATTGAGATTTTCAGTGATCTCTGCGACTCGGTTAGCTACAAATGTTTTCCATCGGTGTGGTTCACCGGATAGCCATGCAATAACGATTGTAGAATCCGTCCATGCAAACATTTGTGCTGTTGATATTCTCATTGCTTTTCCTATTTGACTCAATAGCCGTGACAGAAGTAGTGATCCAGAAAGCTCCAAACGTGGTAACGATACAGTTTTTAGTGGCGCGAGTCTTGTCCTAGCTCCTATTAATTTTGTTGTAATATGGCCATCTTTAGATTCGATTCTTATATATACGACGGCTGCATAAGCTTTCATGGACGCATCGCTGAAGCCATGAAGTTGTACATCATTTATTTCTGTGCTATAGGTTCCAATCCATCGATCAATGTAAATGTTATTGACATTTTTGAATTCTTCACGTATTGTCATCCATTCTTCCTGTAGTTCAGGGCTTATTTTATCATCCCAATCGAGCTTTTCCAGCCACAGCTTTTGTATTAACATTTTGGCCATCACTACACTTGGAGCTATCCATCCCAAGGGATCGAATAGTCTTTGAACGTCTGACAGAATTGTTCTTTTTGTTATGTTGACGGAAGTTGTTGGTAGTTTCCATTGGTATTGAAATTGATCTGTTCCCAAATTCCAAATCAAACCTAATGCTTTTACAGTGCCATTCATTTTATTTATATCTAGGTGTGCAACGGAACTTCGTTTATTTATGTCAATAGATTCCATAAATTTCGGATAATTTGATGACCACTTCGAGAGTGTGAATCCACCCTTCTTCAATATGTGAGATACTTCTCTTGCAGATGTTATGGCTTGATCAGTTGTTTCTTCACCCCCTAGAAGATCATCGACCAGGAAATTTTCTTTGATAATTTTAACTGCATTCGGGTAATTTTGTCCTTCATCATCAGCAACTTGATGGAGTGTTTTCACCGCGAGATAGGGTGCTGATGCTGTTCCAAATGTAACTCGAAGCAAGCGATATTCTTTAATGCTGTCATGTTCCTCATCTCGCCACATAATGCGTTGATACTTGTTGGCGTCTTCTGGGTAAACATATATTTGCAGGTACATTTTCGTTATATCGCTGGCGTAACAAACACGTTTCATTCTCCATCTCATGATAATATTTCTGAGGTCTTCCTGCAGCTGAGGACCAACCATTAATTCATCGTTAAGAGAAACTTGATTTGAACCCTTCGCCGATGCATCAAAGACAACACGAGTCTTTGAAGTTTCTTTATCTTCTCGCACGACGGCATGGTGAGGTAAGTATACAACCCTTTTGTTTATTATTTCTTTTTCAGGTATTGGTTCCATATAATTTAAATTTAAGTATTCATTCATTACTTTCTTATAGTCTTCTTTCAGGTTGGGTGATCTTCTAAATTTTCTTTCTAATTGTAATAGCCTGTTTTTGGCTATCTCTCTTGTATTTCCTTGTAGACATGTGGCCTGTGGTGTTTTCAAAGGTAATTTTACCATGTATCTTCCCTCTTCTGTACGTGTATGTGTTTCTTTATAAATTGTTTCACACATTTCTTCTTCTTTTGTTAGATTTCTTTTGTTTTCTGTGTCTATTTCCCACAGAGATTTAAGCATGATATCCATGTCTACTTGGTGATGAAGAACAAGAGCGGAATCATCTTGTGACCTTGCATTAATTTCACCAAAGAGAATCCATCCAAGGTATGTTTTCTGTGCACATGGTGTACCCGGAGGACCCTTGATAATGTTTTCTTGAATGATTTGGGAGTATTGCTTGACACCTAGAAGTAAGTCTATGGGTCCTGGTGTGTCGTAGTTCGAGTCAGCCAGGTTGAGTCCTTCTAGATGTGGCCAGTTATCAGCAATAATTGTTTTAGGAGGGAGTTTAGTGGTAAGTTGTTTAGACATGACAAATGCTTCGACATCTATCTTGAAGTTTGTGTTCCAGCGGGAACCAATTTGCAGCTGTACCACGTGGTTTACGTTGGTTTTCGTTGAACCCACTCCAATGATGCTACCTCTCATTGATCGTTTGGTCAGATTGAGCATTTGAGTTGCTTTCTCACTAATAAGTGCTATCTGCGAACCTTGGTCCACTAATGCGCGTAGTACAACAGTGTGATTTTGCTGATTTCGTACTGTCACTGTTGCCGTAGCTAATAGTGCTATGCCTTGTCTAGTACTGTGGTGTGAGGCGACCGTTGTATTGACAGTAACTTCCTTATGTCCTTCTACAGTGTTTTGAGCAGTATTCGGTTGCTTGTAGTTCTCTGGTACCGAAGTCTCAGGTTCCTTGTTGAGATGTAGAAGGCTATGGTGACGCCTTTTGCATATGCGACATGACACTGGTAATCTACATTTTCTTGATGAATGTCCTGGTACTAAACAGTTGTAGCATAGGTTGTTCGTTTTTGTATAATTAAATCGTTCAATAGGTTGCAGTTTTGTGAATTCTTTACAGTGACATAACGTGTGATTTTCATTGCATAGAACACATGTTTTACTGGATGGAGGCGACGACGTACTTGTGATATGAACAGCACGTTCTTTTGTTACTTTATTTTGTGTACCTGGTGTGACAAGCTCCAGTGTTCGATATGTGGACTGAAGAAACTTTTTCAGATCATTCCATTTGGGTAAGTCTTCAACATCTTCTTTATAGGCGTAATGTTCCCAATCCTTATGAGACTCAGGGTCCAATTTCTGAACTACCAGAAAAATAATTATAGGATCCCATGAATCTAAGCATATATTTAAATTTTTAAGATTATTTAAACAATCTGTTGTAGTATCCAATAAATTTTTAATTAGATTAGGTGATTGAGAAGTCAGTTTCTTTTGATACACTAACTGTTTTAACACTGAGTTCATAATCAAACGTTTGTTACCGTATCTAGTTTTTAAAATGTCCCAAGCTTGTTCATAATTTTTCTCTGTCACCTGTACATGTTTTAATAAGGTCTCTGCCTCTCCAGTAACACTACACTTTAAATAATGTAACTTCTGAACTTCACTAATGGTTGTGTTCGTATGCACTAACGATGTAAACAAATCTTGAAATGTAGGCCATTCCTCATATTTTCCACTAAAAGATGGCAGCTGTATTCTGGGTAACCTCACAAGCGCATTTTGTTGATCACTATTTGTCGCGATACTCGAATTATTATGCGATGACGTCGTTGGCGCTGTTGTATTTTGTTCATTCAACATATCACGTAAATCGGCCAACAAAATTAGATATAAGTCTTCATAAATGTAAAACTCCTCGTTAACAAAATATGGTAATAGTGTCTTTTGTTCCTTCGGCGTTATTTTTACCAAAGAATTATGAGCGTTTTTAAAAGTAGACCAATAATCTTCTATCGCCTTCATACGGGTTTCAATGTATCCTTTAGTTAATCGTGATTTCGGGCATTTCTTGAGATTAACTTGAGTTTTTTTCAATAATGAAGCACTATCTTCCAATACATTTAATAATTCTTGAGTAGTAGTCATCGTTACAAATCCTTATCGCTCAGGAATGTGGTATTCTTTTGTTCTTGCGAGTCGGCCGCTCAACACCTGCGCTCAGGTAACTGGTAAATGATCCGGCGAGATATCGACCATATGTTATGTTGTTAGGGTTCACTTTTGTGTGTACGGGAAACTCGTTAGAAAATCACAAATGCGTCTGTCTTCAATGGTGTTTATTAGCAACTAAATGAATGTTTCTTACGCAGCTACTTAAGTATGAAAAATGACGCAACAACTGTAATAAAATCAATTTTATAAATGTTTTCATACAAGATGTACCTAAATATCTGTGTTACTAGAAATAATATCTAATGTATACAACTATATTACTACAAACATGTTCTGACTATTTACAAGCGCTTTTTTAAAGTCTACGTGAATAAAAACCTTTTTTATTTTATTTCCTGACCCTGAATAATGAAAAAACTAAATATATACCCTTCATGTTAAAAAAATCGTTAGACCCTATGCCAACGTTTCATATTACAGCCCATGAATGCCCCGAACCACACAATACAACTTGTGATTGCCCTCTTCTTCAAAGAGTTGGAGAAATAAAATACCTTGGCGTAATTATCGATAACACCTTAAAATTTGAGAAACATATCGATACGCTCAGTAGCCGTCTTCGTAAACTCATATACGTGTTCAAAACACTTAGAACCGTGGCAGATGAAAAATTGAAAAAATCTGTGTACTATGCCCTTGGTCAATCCCTGTTGACGTATTGTATCTCGTCCTGGGGTGGTGCTCCAAAAAGTAGACTTATCCAATTGGAACGCGCCCAAAGAGCCATTCTCAAGGTGTTATCATCTTTACCGTACCGTTACCCCACAGCACAGTTGTACAAAGAGGTTAAGGTTCTAACTGTCCGTCAATTATTTATCAAAGGTATACTTTTAAAACAACACACTCTTCTTAGCTACGATTCATCTCTGGGTCGGGGAAAACGGCGATATAATCCTGTAGATGGGCAGAGGATTCCTTTGAAAACAAAGTTTGCGAGGCGCTTCTTCTGCCATCTCGGACGCTATCTCTACAACAAGATAAATAAAACTTTGCCTATTTATAATCTAACGACTAATATGTGTAAATTTAAAATAATAAACTGGATCCAAGGGATCAATTATGATGAAACCGAGAAAATCCTCTCGATTGTAGAATAAAAGAGAGTCAATGAATTGAGTCATTAATATAATCTTGCAATTCATCTATTTACGCTGCATACACATTTCTGCCTCCCCTTCATACACATACACACGCCATAATACACATACACACACACATTGTTCTCTTTGTTTTCTTATATTTCTCGTTCAAGTGCGTACATTAAATTTCTTTAGAGGTATGTAAAATTAAAATTGTAAAAATCTAAGGGGTGGAGACCTGGTGTCCTGAAATACAGGCCTTGAGCCTAGTTTAGGCACCAGTCTGCCACAGTAATAATTCTTACTAATGTATACAAAAATTATGTAAAGCTCTTACCATATAAAGTTTTGTTTTTGTAATTATTAATATTGTGGAGAGAAATAAAAAATAATTATCTTAATTATCTTATCTTATTTATTTATTATTTTATTTTAATATCATACTTACTACATATATAAATTTTCACATTTTTATCTATAATATCTATCGACCTCATCGATATCGATTTCACTAAGCGGCTATCGACTTGTACCACCTCACCAATGATACCGTTATACATAACGCTTATGTACAAGCATCGGTGAACGGCGCCCGCGCAGGTTTGCCGCGGCCCCCGCCAGTCGATTCTAGGACGCGACACTAGACGCACGCTTCTATATATAATTTTATGCTTACGCGAACTACGCTTTATGTACATTACTTTATACTTCATTTCATTCTACTGCTATCTGTCTTCGCTGTTATCTGTCCTGTGAACTCCTGTGCTTGTGAACTATTGTGCCTTCTGTCTAAGTGTAAATGTGTTCGTATTAAACCGCAACTACTAAAAGTGAGTGAACTTTTTATTTGTATCCCAACTCGCACGACACACAGGGATTATACCTACGTATATCTAACCCCTATTGCCTACACTACATTGGTGACCCCGAGACACGAACATGGAGAAAGTTCCAGAAGCACATGGACCGCCATCGGCAACACCCAGTACTAGTGCGGGGACACAGTTGTCGATAGAACAAACTGGACAAATATTTAAAGTCGGTGTTCGCGTACCACCGTTCTGGCCAGAAGAACCGGAAATATGGTTTGCGCAAGTGGAAGGTCAGTTCGCCATTTCAGGCATTACCAGCGACGCCACAAAATTTAATTATGTGATTGGGCACATTGATAATCACTATGCCCGAGAAATTAAAGACATTTTGGTCAATCAGCCTGCGACAAATAAATATGAAACACTCAAGAAGGAGTTGGTGAAAAGGCTCAGCGCTTCGAATGAGAAGAAAATAAAGCAGCTGTTGATGCACGAGGAGCTTGGCGACCGCAAACCCTCACAATTTCACCGCCATCTGAAGGGACTCGCAGGCCCAGATGTACCTGATGCCTTTCTTAAAACCATATGGATTAGCCGACTTCCTCATAGCATCCAGACGGTGTTGGCAGGACAGCCATCTACTACATCTCTAGAAGTTCTCGCGGATCTGGCAGACAGGGTCAACGACCTTGCTTCAACTGCACCGAGAGTCGCGGCTGTTAACGATTCCGTGCCTGGTTCACTGCTGAGTGACCTAACCAAGGAAGTCGCCGAGCTACGAAGGCAGGTGCAAAAGCTGTCAATGCAGAGAAATAGCAGATCACACTCTCGTTCCAGAGGCGGACGCAATACATCGAGACAACGATCACAATCTAATTATAGAAAATTCCCGGTGTGTTGGTACCACAACAAGTTTGGAGAGAAAGCCAGTAGATGTACCCGCCCTTGTGACTTCAAGTCGGAAATCTTCAAGGGCGGTCGATAAATGCGGCTGACGATTGCCCTTCTTCAACTGGTCGCTTGTTCGTAGCTGATAGATCTTCCAAAAAGCAGTTTCTAGTGGATACCGGTAGTGACTTGTGCGTGTACCCTCGATCAGCGTTGCGCGATCGTCGTGCTCAAACTGACTATTTTTTGTGTGCCGCAAATGGCTCTAATATTGCTACATATGGTTTTATTACTTTAGATTTAGATTTTGGCTTACGCCGCAATTTTGTATGGCGCTTTGTAGTAGCTGACGTAACTAAGCCAATTATAGGGGTAGATTTTCTTAATTTTTATAACCTCGTTGTAGATTATCGCAATAAGCGTTTAATGGATAATTTAACTTCACTTAATGCAATTGCTACAATGGCTAAATGTAAGAATATACATTCTGTTAAAGTTATAACTGGTGAGACTCAGTACCATAAAATTCTCGAAGAATTTCCCGAGATAAGTCGACCCGCTGGTAGATATCACACTTCACCACATAACAACGTACACCACATACGCACAACACCAGGCCCTCCAGTATCATCTCCTCCTAGGCGTTTAGCTCCAGACAAACTGAAAATAGCTCAAAACGAGTTCAAGTCTATGCTGGCCAACGGCACAGCTAGACCTTCAGAAAGCCCTTGGTCATCACCCCTGCATCTCGCCCCGAAGAAGGACAACGGTTGGCGTCCCTGCGGCGATTATCGTAAGTTGAACGCTCGCACTGTGCCTGATAGGTATCCGATTAAGCATATTCACGATTTTACCCACAGCATCACTGGATGCAAGGTGTTTAGTACAATCGACCTTGAAAAAGCATATAATCAGATACCTGTCAGCGCAGACGATATCTCGAAAACAGCGATAACTACGCCTTTCGGGATGTTCGAATTCCCATTTATGACGTTTGGTTTGCGGAACGCGGGACAAACGTTCCAACGTTTCGTGGATGAAATGACCAGGGGACTAGATTTTGTTTATTCCTATCTTGATGATTTTTTAATATATTCCAAAAATGAAGCTGAGCACGAGGACCATTAACGACAACTTTTCAAAAGGTTGAAGGAATATGGCATGTTAGTCAATACTACTAAGTGTGTTTTTGGTGCACATGAAGTTAAATTTTTAGGATATCTCATTTCAGAGAAGGGGACCAGACCACTGGATTCCAAAGTGGAAGGTTTGAAAAATTTTCCACCACCTACGAACGTGCGGCAACTCAGGGGTTTCTTAGGAATGCTCAATTTTTATAGGCGATTTCTTCCCCAAGCAGCTCAAATCCAGGCTCCACTGCACGCATTGTTGACAGGGTCGGTGAAAGGAACGCAGCCAATCAATCTCACAGGAGAGACCTTGGTAGCGTTCGAGGCATGCAAGGAGAGTTTATCAGATGCCGCATTGTTAGCTCATCCCGATTGCTCTGCAAAGTTAGCCTTGGTAACCGATGCATCAGAAAAGGCCATTGGAGCTGTACTGCAACAGTTCGTGGACGGCGGATGGCAGCCCTTAGCCTTCTTTTCAAGGAAACTTAGCCCTTCGCAGACTAAATACTCCCCATACGATAGGGAATTACTCGCCATTTACGAAGCTATCAAATATTTCAGGCACATGTTAGAGGCTAGGCATTTCATAGTCTATACTGACCATAAACCAATAAGTTTTGCCTTCCACGAAAGGAAGAAAACTTGTTCACCCAGGCAGTATAGACATCTAGACTTCATCTCTCAGTTCACAACCGACATAAGGCATATATCTGGCAAAGATAATGTTGTTGCCGATGCCTTGTCGCGTATTGAAGAACTGGGAGAACCAATAAGTCTAGAGAGATTAGCTGAAAGCCAAACCTCTGACCCTGAGCTTGATAAGCTTCTGAATGGTGAGTCATCCCTAAAATTACAGAAACTTTTTGTCCCTGGAAGTCGAATCCCACTGTACTGCGACATCAGTACATCAACTTCCAGGCCTTATGTTCCGGAATTATTTCGAAAGCAAGTTTTTAATAGCCTACATTCCCTTAGCCATCCGGGACCCAATGCGTCCGCGAAGTTAATAGCCGAACGATTTGTGTGGCCAGCCATCAGAAAGGATTGTAGGGACTGGGCGCGCGCTTGTTTGTCGTGTCAGCGGGCAAAAGTCACGCGTCATGTGCCCGCACCTCTTGGCACCTATAATCTACCACGCGCGAGATTCAAGCAGATCCATATTGATTTGGTTGGTCCTCTACCAATTTCTGAGGGTTTTAGGTACTGTTTGACGGCCATCGATAGGTTTACCCGCTGGCCAGAAGCAATACCGTTACAAGATATTACGGCAGAAACGGTTGCTAAAGCCTTGCTGTCATCTTGGATATCCCGGTTCGGCTGTCCGACACAAATTACAACCGACAGAGGCCGCCAATTCGAGTCGGCCTTATTTCAGTGTTTGGCAAAGATAGCGGGATTTGAACACAAAAGGACGACATCCTATCATCCTATTAGTAATGGGGTGATAGAACGGCTGCACCGCCAATTAAAGGCCGCAATTGTCTGCCATGCTAACGACAGATGGTCAGAGACATTACCAATAGTCTTACTCGGCATAAGATCTGCTTATAAGGAAGACTTACAAGCCTCTTCAGCAGAACTAGTTTACGGGGAAACGTTGCGTCTACCCGGCGAGTTCTTTGAGCCATCGGTTAGTGGTAGTACTGATATATCCGAATTTACCACAAGACTCAGAAATCTCGTCGAGAAGTTGCGACCCGTGCCTACTTCACGCCACTGTAAGCCAAAAGTCTTTGTTTACAAAGAACTGGAAACCTGTGATTACGTTTTCCTCCGCGATGACGCATCACGGGGTTCCCTTACACCAGCATACTCTGGCCCACATAAAGTTCTCGTTAGAGGAGATAAAATTTTCAAAATTCTACTCAAAAATAAAGACGTGACGGTATCCATAGATCGAATAAAACCGGCCTATATATTGTCCGTACCAAATGAAGAACCCTCACCAACAATCCCAAACGATTATACCACTCGTTCTGGTCGTAGGGTAAAATTTCCAGACTATTATCGCCCATGACGGTCTCTGGAGGGGGGTTGTGTAGGCTACTCACCTACTATACATTTAATATATATTTATGTACACCTTGTATTATTTAATTATATTTATAAATACCTATACATTTAATACACTATACACATTACATTTACATTTAATATCATACTTACTACATATATAAATTTTCACATTTTTATCTATAATATCTATCGACCTCATCGATATCGATTTCACTAAGCGGCTATCGACTTGTACCACCTCACCAATGATACCGTTATACATAACGCTTATGTACAAGCATCGGTGAACGGCGCCCGCGCAGGTTTGCCGCGGCCCCCGCCAGTCGATTCTAGGACGCGACACTAGACGCACGCTTCTATATATAATTTTATGCTTACGCGAACTACGCTTTATGTACATTACTTTATACTTCATTTCATTATACTGCTATCTGTCTTCGCTGTTATCTGTCCTGTGAACTCCTGTGCTTGTGAACTATTGTGCCTTCTGTCTAAGTGTAAATGTGTTCGTATTAAACCACAACTACTAAAAGTGAGTGAACTTTTTATTTGTATCCCAACTCGCACGACACACAGGGGTTATACCTACGTATATCTAACCCCTATTGCCTACACTACACGATTATGTAAAGAGTGTGTAAATGGTATAGTGGGATAATTAACCCTTTCACTGGCAATATAAGGCACACGCCGTTATTTTACTATCCTGTCCGACATGAGTATATATCTATAAGGATCTCTTACTAATATAACGAAACAACTTGTGGAACATCAATTTGAAAATACATGAAGGAAATGTATAATGTATACAAACAGGCCGTGTTGGGAGGACCAAAATCTTTTTATAGTTTCCACAATATCCCAAATTATTTATTTATACCGTCGCGAGCGGTGTGTCAGGGGATTACACACATTTTGGAGAACGGAACTTTTATTGACGTCGACAATGACATTTGGTCTATACTCAGATCACGGAACATACTTACACATACTTAGAAAGTCCTGGCGACAAGCACTGCTTGGGAGTTCACTAGTTATGCACTTAGGCACTTATAGTCCCGCGACGAGCACTGTAAGAGAGTCCCGACGTACACAGTTCACTGTACACTCCTTACTTGCACTAATCACTTGGTACTGTTTACTTTCCACTTTTACTTCTTCTTGATTCGCCCTCAATTTCACTTGAATTATTACTACTCCGTCTAGTGTCGATGTATTGAATTCCCATCATCTCTGTCTATTCTTTATCAAATCATCTAATGTCAATTTATGAATTAATAATGTTTGTCATTTTTATCAGCTAACGTTTTTCTTTTGTTCTCACATCATCAGCCTGATATCGTCTGCTATTGAACACAGGCTTCCCCAAAAGGTTTCTATAACGTCGCAATTTAGAGGGGTTTGCCTAAGTCACCGTGCTTGGCATGCCGCATGCGGGTTGGCGACCGCAGTTAGGTGGTAGCTAGTGCACAAGAGTCGCTGTTGCCCGTCTACCTGCTGTGTACCTTAGTTGTCTTTTACGCCACCCACGCGTTGGTATGAAGTGGCTCTGATATTCTTTTAAAGCTGGAAACTACTCGGCTCTAGCACGGTTCTAATATTAAATAGAATGATGTCAAATTGTCTCAAAAGTCACAAAAACCTTCACATTACATTGAGCTGGCTTTATTGCTAGAAGATGTTCTTTACAAGCTCGATTAACAAAACGTCATATCAGTGACGTGAAAATACAAATATTGCTCGTTAGATATTTGCCATTAGTTAGGTAAATACAACAATAACTTAGAATATAGATTCGGTTTGAGAATCACAATTCTATAAGTATAATTGAATCGTGCTTCAAGACGGCTGAGCTAGGAGTCAGCGTGATCATTCGTAAGTTCCCAAATGGATGCAGTAAGCTCCATGCCGAGCGGTTACGTAAAATCAAATGGCCGCGCGATGCTCTGCGCCGCGCCGTCAAGCTACAGAAACAAGAATAGAAAAGGAATGAATTTAACTCAATTGTTCTGAATTATATTCAGAGAAATGAGATTATGCTAAAGAGTTGCAGTTTTCGAATTTTATGATTAAGATGCGCGCTCGTTGCAGCCGCTGGTGTTGTCTACTACGTAGGCACCTGGTACTACGGAGGTACGTGGTACTACATAGCGACGTGGTACTACATAGCGACGTGGTACTACATAGCGACGTGGTACTACTTAGGCACGGGGTACTACATAAAGTGCGCGACAGGTTGGCATGGCAATTTTCTAGTGATGTGACATCACGTACAAGGAGATAGTGTATTAACATTAATTAAATAAGGTTTATTATATGTAAAATGAAAATGAATCAGATTTATTTAGTTTAGGTTATTGTAGTAAAAGCACTTATGATGACATGAAAATTAACATTGCTGATAGACAAGTAAAATTTAAATAATTTTCATGTAGATAAGGAATGAGCTAGTAAGAAAATTAACAACTCTGTTATTCAATTCAATTTATTTATTCACGCTAAATAGAGTTAATATGATAATTAGGTAAATTACATAATATGGTCCTTATAATCTATTTAGCCTGTATTAAGCATGTGAATACATTTTTATTATCTATAAATAAAATTAAAAGTTAAAAATTGTTAATGTCACAGAATTCAAACCTACATCAAAATGTCAACCAATTCAAATAAAATGTCAAATTAATAATACATATTAAATAATTACATAGATTATGTCAAGTCAGAGACAACCACATCATTTCTGATCCACTCTTCCACAGAGTATATCATTCTGTCTAACAATACTTTCTTTAATATTCGTTTGACTTATTAGTGGAAGTTGTTGAATGATTGATGGGAGTCTGCGACATTGCGAAACAGTTTTTATTAAATAGGGTAGTTGTTGGTAGAATATCTAAGACTAGCCGTTCCCCCCGTCTTGTATTTCGAGGGTATATATCCTTCGCTTTTTGAAATAGTTTAAGGTTCGTTTTAACAAATACGCAAATTTCAAAAATGTACATACTTTAGATGAAATATTTTAAATTCGAAAAGAATGAGAATATTTTATTCATCTCAATCAATATCAAATGAGCTCATACTATAACTAAAATGACCGCGGTTCCATCAGATTGCAACGAATGCACCGAGCAGATAGTGAATGAGGCCCGACGGCACGTGCAACGATCGGAGCAGCGCGAGAGCGATAACAGTCAATTACCAGTGCGCATAGGCGAGAAAGAAACGGAAAAAACTTGGGCTAATATAGCGCAAGAAGGCGAATGGAAACCGGTTGTTAAACGACGACCAAATATAACAAATAGGTTTATAGGAAATAAAGGCAAGGCAATACCTACAACAGATTGCAGATTTAAAGCGGCGGATATCAGAATACCTTTCTACATTTATAACATAGATAAAGAGACATCGTCGCAAGAAATAGTGGACTATGTTTTTCAGAAAACTAATATTATAATTTCACCTGAAAAAATCTCTATGAAACAGCCTAAGGGTTACGCATCGTATAAATTTCTTATACCAAAGTTAAAATTATCAGTATTTCTTGATGAACATCTATGGCCAGAGGGTGTAGCATTTAGACAGTATTTTGTGTTTACAAACAAGAAAAAACAGACGCAGAACAGTGAACTTACTAGTAATGTACATAATGACAACAAATAACTTGTCCTTAGTAAGTTTTAACTGTAAAAATATTAAGAGGTCTATTCACTGTGTACGTGCACTGTGTGAAGATGTAGACATAGTGGCCCTGCAGGAAACTTGGTTGTTACCGCACGATCTGTCATTTTTAGAAGCAGTACATCGCGACTTCGGATGCACGGGAAAGTCGTCGGTTGACTTCACTTGGTTTACTGAGAGGTAGACCATACGGTGACGTGGCCCTACTCTGGCGTAAAAGTGTTTTCGATTCGGTTTCGATAGTACATAGTGGCAATGATCGTATATGTGCGATACGTGTTAATATGGGCAGTCGTTCATTCATGGTTATATCTGTGTATATGCCTACGGACTGTGCGGATAATACACTTGAATTTACGAACTGCCTTAGTGAGATATATACCATGATGGATGATAGTGATCTGGAAACAACTTTTGTGCTTGGTGATTTTAATGCTCACCCGGGGGAGGCATTCTGTGTGGAATTATTAAATTTCTGTGAAGAACAGGATCTTGTGTGTGCGGACCTACAGACTTTGGGTATGTTTTCTGACACTTATACATTTATCAGTGATGCTCACGGTAGTAGGAGATGGTTGGACCATTGCCTAGCTACACAAGCAGCGATGAAAATAATCACGGACATTAATGTTAAATATGGTACATATTGGTCGGATCATTTCCCATTATTTGTGAACTGTAATATTAGTGTGATAAGGTCGAAGATAGATTTAGTTCAAAACGATGTTAATTGTGTAAAGTGGGGTGAAAGGTCACCCAATGAAATGAAAAATTATCAGTTTTTGTGTGATGAAATTTTAAAGCACATTGACTTGCCAGTGCAATTTCTGGCATGCGCAGGCAAATGTTGTAAAGATCCTTCACACTATCCTTTAATTGATGAGATATATAATAGTACTGTTGATATTCTCCGTAGTGCAGCGAAAGTTTCCAAGGCGCCCAAAGGTAGTAACACCAATAGGCGTATTAGGGGTGGAATAATCATGTTAAAGCTGCACATATTCAGGCAAGGCAGAATTTCCAGGTATGGAACCTAAATGGGCGACCTGAAAGAGGCGTGTTGTTTGAGGATATGGTTACAAGTAGAAGAATATTCAAATCTAGATTACGATGGTGTCAAAAAAATCGGGAAAGAATTGCAGTAGATAGGTTAGCTTCGCAGCACGCAGATAAAAAAATTATAAAATTTTGGAAGGCAACTAAAAGGTTTAACAATAAGCCTGGCATGCCGGAGAGTATCAACAGCGTTAAAAATAAAGGTGAAATTGCAAATATATTTAGAGATCATTTTAGAATTGACTCCCCTATAGTTAGCAATACATATGTGGGCGATGCTGAGCAGTTGAGTTCTATACCTGTCCTACAATTTACTTGCAAGGAAGTTAAGACGGCCAATTATGGCATGAAAAAGGGCAAGTCACCAGGACACGATTCGTTAAGCATCGAACACCTGCAGAATGCTGGCGCTCATCTTCCCAGAGTGTTAACCATGCTATTTAACTTATGTGTGAGTCATGGTTACTTACCTAACGACCTCATGAAAACTTTGGTTGTGCCTATTGTCAAGAGCAGGACAGGAGACATTGCGGACAAGGGTAATTACCGACCAATTTCCCTTGCTACGATCGTGGCAAAGATATTGGACAGTGTGCTTGATAAACATTTAGCTAGCCGTATTAAGTTACATGATGCTCAGTTTGACTTTCGTCAAGGTCAGTCTACGGAAACTGCAATACTTACACTCAAGCACACTGTAAAATACTATACAGATCGTAAGACTCCGGTATACGCATGTTTCCTGGGACTCTCAAAGGCTTTTGACCTGGTATCTTACGGGAAGCTCTGGAAAAAGCTCGAGAATGAGGGCGTCCCTGCACACTTAATACAGATACTGTCATACTGGTATGGCAACCAAACAAACATTGTCAAATGGGGAAACGCTATTTCTGAGCCATACAAACTAAACTCTGGCGTGAGGCAGGGGGGTCTTACATCCCCGCGACTTTTCAATTTGTATATAAATGCCTTGATTGAGGAACTAAGTAGCACCAAGATTAGTTGTCGAATTGATGACGTCACTTTAAATAATATCTCGTTCGCAGATGACATGGTGCTGCTCAGCCCTTCAATTAATGGATTGAGAAGGCTAGTTGGCATATGTGAGAAGTACGCTACAGAACATGGACTAAGATACAACTCAGTGAAGAGCGAACTTATGGTGTTTTCTGGCAAGGACACGAGTCCGCATTATGTACCTCCAGTTACACTAAGTGGTTCGCCCTTGACTAGAGTTGCTCAGTTTAAATACCTGGGACATATTGTGACGGAGGATCTCAAGGATGATATAGATATAGAGAGAGAGCGAAGGGCACTGGCTACTAGATGTAACATGCTCACAAGGAGGTTTGGTAAATGTTCCAAGCCTGTCAAAATTACATTATTCAAGGCTTTTGTGCAGGCATTGTACACTAGTGGCCTGTGGGCTAACTTCTACAAGAGAACCTATAACACATTGAGAGTGCAATACAACAACGCATTCAGAATGTTGTTGGGACTGCCCCGTTACTGCAGCGCTTCAGGTTTGTTTGCCGAGGAGCGCACACAAGACTTCTACACGCTCATGCATAAAAATATTGCCTCCCTGGTGCGCAGGTGGCGGGACAGTCCCAACGAGATGCTTGTTGTATTTGCTGAAAGAATGGAGATTGCTGAATTAGGTAGGTTCTTTCAGTTGCACGTCATACGACCTACTGATAGAGCCTAGTGCAACTGAACAAATAAATTGTTATTTATATCAGTAAATTAAAATTAGATTATAAGTATTAACATAGAATAAATAAAACATTACTAACCTACTAAAACTAGCATATTAAGTTACTAACATATTTTTAAGACAATTTGTTACTAACACAGTGGAGCCTATGTTGTTCTAAAATAAAGAATTATTATTATTATTATAATATATATTTGGACCTCCCCCCGCCCCTCTGATGGATCGGATGATCTTAATAATCATTTCTCCACTACTCCTTCAATTGATCATCAGACCAAACTTGAAAGTATTTCCTATGCGAATGGCCTGGAGCATCCTTACATTGTAGATAGAGAATACTTTCTATACAATCCAACGCGGTAGGTGCGCTAACTGCAGCCGACGTATATACACACATACTTTAGAAGAACTTATATAGAATATCTTAATATTAGGACAGCAAAAATCTTAACAATCTTCTTCGTCTCCCACACCACTGTGACTTCATCCACTCTTCTTTCCTTTTCAGTACAGTCGTTCTTGTAGATGATTGTAAATTTTGACCGACATATGATATGACTGAAATGTTAGGTTTTGTTCCTGGTTATAATAATGATAGTCTTTGAATTTAATATATATACCTCCATATATTATAAGATGTCATTGCAATATAAATATTTGTGTATTGTATAAAACCTTAGATTTTATGAGTTATTCTTCACAGTCCTCATAACGCACTTACCTTGTTTTCTCTGCGTCACCCCGAGGTTGACTGGCAGAGAATGCATATGGATTTAAGGTTGCCGCTGCAAACTGTTGTGCATGAAATTTAAAAATAAATAAATCATCATATCATTTGAAAGACGTCCACTAAAAAGTGTTGCACACAGGCCTCCACTAAAGAGCTCTCCAAAAGACAAGAAATGATTTAATAATTTCTTGTTATACGCATCCGCCATCTACATCATATGAATAAAATACCCTACAATCTACGAACCTCCTTAAGATGACGTACTCGGTAACATTACGCCCAATTACAAAACTTACAAGTTTTGCCCCCGCAACTAAATAAGTATTCCAAGTTCCAACATCTGAGTTATGAAACTCGGAGGCGTGTGGTCGATAGTTAATTAGCTGCAGAAGTAGACGCGAATACCTGCCTGCTTACCGCTTACGCCATTGCTCGCTTGTGATACAGAAAACTTTAATGAGTATTGTTGCTTTTAATTAAATTAGTTCGTAGTAATGTCACCAGTATAAAGGTGTTGGATGCGATAGGGAGTTATTGCGGCGATATGGCTAAATACTGTACGTCAACAGTAACAGATACATTGGCTTTACCCTGCAGTCGACACTCCACACTCGGCCCCATGACCATTGATTTCAGCGCTTCCCATCGTCTAGATCATGGATCCACTAAAATCTTATGCGCTAATATCTTAGCAGTGGTTTTACCGTCCCTCTGGTAATCATAATGTTATTTTTATCATAATGACCATGGTAAATACTAAATAACAAAATTGTAATTATAAATTTTAATTTAATCTACCTCAGATTTCGTCTCATTCTGGTGTATGCGATAGCTATCAAGTGCTTTAAAGGCTTTTATTTGAAGACGAATCCACATATTTAAGCCTATCCCATCAAGCAACCAAAAAATTATCGCCATAGCACCCATCTCAATGGAGACTGGTTATGTGCGCTGGACATTTTGTAGTGCACAAGTGTGTATATAATTCGCTGCTGTGATCCGATGGGATGGCCTAAACAAACTGATCGGAAAGAGGTCAAGCTTTACGTGCTCTCTTACGGAGTGTAAGACCGCCAATCCGAGCTAGTACTGAACATTTTTGTAATAAGAATAATCTCTTATTTAAAATCGCCCACAAAACGGAAGAAGACAGGTAAAAAAAATGTTGTGTTACACTTGATCGTACAGTAATTCATAACACTATAACAGCATTTGAAATGGCATGGACTGTACATACAAATGACCTTCTCAATATTTTCTGTACAAATAGGTACTTAATGAAAACGTCCGGATTTATTTTTGATCGCTCGCAGCGCACAATGCGTTCGCTCATTCCATGGTGCGGGTGCGCCGGCCGGATACACGCCCCGGTCCCGTGCAAGAGGCATACATAAACAAATGAAAGTATAACTGCCCTGTACCTTCCCATTACTTTTACTGCACGTGTGGCGCAGCGGCTAAGACAGTCGCCACGCCACTTCGTGTCCCGGGTTCGAATCCCGCGCAGGACAGCTATTTGTGTAACCCATAAATAGTTGTTCTGAGTCTGGATGTAGTTTGTGTCCTTCAATTATATGTTTGAAAAGTACCCCGCGACACAGGGATTAAATTATCTATTGGGGGCGTTGTCTTTTTAGAAAGAAAGAAAAGAAAGATTACGTCGCCAAAGGTTGTTCGCCAAGCCAACTTCTCAAACATGCGGTTGTTACAACTCGCCTAATTCGCTGAATGCGGAACTGCTACACAACATTTTTTTGTTAGAAAATGTGTGACGACAGATTTACTTAGAATTTCACACCAAACTACTATAGTAACAGTTAAGTGAACACGCTGGGGAAAACGCCTCGAGACAACAGATCCTGACGTATGGAGATGGCGCGGCGCCAGGCTTGCGCGCTAATATTCTCATTACAACGACTTGTTCAAACTCTACCGGCTACTTGTTTGTATTGAGCTGTATTCATTCAAAGCTATACATATAGCTATATTAGTACTATACTAAATTAGTTATTTCATAATCCAGTAGTTATTAAATAAATAATAGAACATTTATTTCTCTCATTTTAGGTACATAGCATCTTAAACATAGTTACAATTTGATAGTTTGGGTTTAGACCTTTGTGAGAGCTGGAGTCTATACTGGGTTCAAGACCTGTATGACAGATCTCCAGGCAATATGATTTGAAGGTGAGTTTAAATTTCCACTATAATTATACGTAGAGCAAAGCACCTACAGATAAATAAATAAAAAAATAAATAAAATAAAAAAGGTTTTTATTCACGTAGACTTCAAAAAAGCGCTTGTAAATAGTCAGAACATGTTTGCAGTATTATAGTTGTATACATTATTATTTCTAGTAACATAGATATTAGGTACACATGTATTGATAGTATTAAAACATTAATAAAATTTATTTTATAACAGCAATGATATTTAGCTAGCTCGAATCAAGTTATTGTCAAGAGATTATGTTTAAGTTCAATTATCTAGTTTAAGTCTAATTATCTAGTTTAAGTCTAATATTTGTAATACATATTGGCAATGGTTCTGTCTATATTAAGGTGATATTATTATGACGGACCTTGTGTTAATAACGACGGTCGCGCTTTAATGCTACCACCGGATCCAATGCGCCCCAACTGAGAAGACCCAGCGAAACAAACTCAGCGGGTGTCTCTACTACCGGTTTCAACACGGCCCAGTTGAGACGCTCCGGCGAAACATACTCAATGGGGCATATACACGATATTTGGTCCACTTACTGTCATTATTTAGCAGGCAAACACAATATATGCTCGATCGGTTGTCTGATTATTTATTTATTTTAGGTTAAATATATTAGAAAGAGAAATTTAAAACGTCAAAATAAAAGTAACATTAATCATTTTGAGACACAACCAACAGTTCTGAAATTCGTAGAATATTTAAATAATAGATAGTTTTATTACAGATAGTTCATGTAACATAAAAGATTACTCATGTCTATATGGCTATAAGATCTCCAGCGGACTATGTGCAGGTAGATGCCGACCGCCAAATGTCTTTATCGTCAATGTAATCCTTAGTAGTGTAGTAACCCTTAGCCATAAGTTCATGTTTAATGTGTGACTTAAACTTATTATCAGGTAGTTTAGTTATATGAATAGGGAGCTTGTTATAAAACCTAGTACAATTTCCCATGAATGACTTTTTTGTTTTGCTAACTCTAAAGGATAGCTAGTTTGTCCTTATTTCTTGTATTGACATTGTGCAAGTCACTCCGTTTTTTATATTTATCTAAATTTTTCCGCACAAACATTATATTCTGATATATGTATTCAGATGGAACAGTAAGTATATTTACCTCTTTAAAAACGCTTCGTAGAGACTCGCGACTGCCTAGATTATAAATAGCTCGGACTGCTCTTTTTTGTAATACGAAAATAGCACTTATGTCAGCTGCTGAGCCCCACAGCAGAATACCATAGGACATAATGCTATGGAAATAAGCAAAATATACTAGTCTAGCAGTTGGTTCGTCTGACAATTGTCTGATTTTCCAAATTGCATATGAAGCTGAACTTAATTTGGCATATAATTTTTCAATATGAGGACCCCATTGTAATTTTGAGTCCAGTGTTATTCCCAAAAATACGGTCGAAGGAACTAAATCTAAAACTTCCTCGTTAAGTGCAACCGTTGGTTTAATATGAGTCACATTCGGCAATGAGAATTTGATGCATTTGGTCTTTCCTGCATTCAAAAGAAGATTATTTGCCGAAAACCAATTTGATATGAGGCTGAGAGTTTTATTAGGTTCTATAAGATCCTTATCTTTCCTACTCACTTTAAATATGAGTGACGTATCATCAGCAAATAGAAATATGTCTGATACTTTCTCTACTAGATATGGGAGATCATTTATATAAACTAGAAATAAAAATGGACCCAAAATCGATCCTTGGGGCACCCCCATTTTAACAGAATGTCGTGTTGAATTTACCCCGTCTATTGAAACCAGTTGTTCTCGACCTGATAAATAGGACATTACAAGATCAAGAGATGTGCCAGAAATTCCATAGTATTTTAGTTTCACAATGAGCGTATGGTGGTCTACGCAATGGAAAGCCTTAGAGAGATCGCAGAAAACTCCCAGCGCATCCTGCGACCCCTCCCAAGCCTCCAATATAGACTTCATTAGTGTACACCCCGCATCCTGAGTAGAACGGCCCTTTGTAAACCCAAACTGCTTGTCATGCAATATCCCATTCATGTTAAAGTGCGACAACATCTGGCTGAGCATGAGCTTTTCAAATATTTTACTTAACGCTGGCAGTATAGAGATGGGTCGATAGTTTGTGGCATTATTTGAACAACCTGATTTGAAAACAGGTACTACCTTACTGATTTTCATAAGGTCTGGAAAGACGCCATCACTTACACAATGTTTTGTATAACTGATTCAATTGCCATTACAGACAGTCCCCATAAATCCTCTGTGCCCTTTTTTTTAATGCTCTTAAAAGCTTTTAAAATATCAGCATTTGTAACAAATCGAAAACTGAATTTGGGCACAATTGGTTTAATAGATTGTTTTAAAAAGATTTCAGCCACATCCGGTGACGACGGGAGGCACTTAGTAGTAACTAGAGGCATATTTGTAAAAAACTCGGCAAAAATGTTGGCAACGGTAAGTTTGTCTGAAACAAGTTCGTCATTAATATTTAGTTCCACTGTTTGGTCTCTCAATCTTCTTTTACCCGTTTCAGTATTTATTATTTGCCAAGCTGATTTTATCTTATTATCGGAGTTTTTTATTTTTCCGCTTATATATAAACATTTAGCTTGGATGCAAACTTTTTTGAAAATTTTTGAATAGTTACAAACATAATTTTTAAAATTGACATCAGATGTATAGGATCTTCTGTCATACAACTCATATAGGACATCTCTACTCCGTCTAATGCCTTGAGTTGCCCAATTAGTAAATTTTATATTTTTATTGTCAACTTTAATGTTTTTTATTTTACAAACTTTATTAAATTCGTTACAAATGCAATTAAATAATATACTGTACATGTCGTTAGGGTTATTTGAGTTAGATGAAAGATGGCACAAACTAGTCTCTAGGTTGGAATTAAACTTCCCTAAGTTAGATTTTGTGAGTGGCCTACAAGTGATTATTTGCTTTTCTACAGTTATCACATTACTTAGTCTGATCATCTGGCATTTATGATCAGAACGAACACCGCTTACTAAACACTTCTCAGCGACTTCAAAATTTGTAATAATGTTATCGATGCAGGTAGCTGATGTTGGTGTGACTCTTGTGGGCTCAGAGAATACACATTGAAGATTAAAAGACCGAAATAGAGACAAAAACATATTCAATTCAGGTGAAACTGTTAAAATATTTATATTGAAATCACCGCATACAACAATTTTTTTTCTTAACAGGTAAATCCCACAAATTCCTTGTGTTTTTCGTATTAATACTTCTGTAAGCATTCAAAATACCTTTAGGGTTAACTTGCGTCGCACTTCTTTACACTTCACTAGAGTATCAGCGCAGCAGACACAGAAGAAGACGAAATGTTGAACGAAATTAAAATCTACGAAGGAAAACCGTTAGAACAAAAACAAGTAGTAGTTGTAATAATAATTTGTAGAACATTTTATTGTATTTGTTAGGTACAAAGATTTAGCACCAGGACAGGCTCGTATAAGATCTTGGCATATTGTATGACACATTCTTGATGTCATATTCGAATGATGGGATCGTTCTTCATACAGTTAATTCTGACTTTTATAAATTCCTAGAGTAGCCCAATCACGGTCACTTACAGACTGTTTGGGTGTGAATATTGAGCAGAACTTGCCATTAATCAAGTTGAATACAGAGTTGTAGAAGCGATCCGGTGTATTATTATACAACATAGTTCTTGCTAAATAACATTTTAATAATCCTAAAAGGCTTTCACTATATGGTATTTCACTTCACTGTTTTCATTGAATTTTTCTAGAATTTTAAATATTGACTAACTGGCCTGACTGTCGCTAAATCTTATTAATTATTTATTCATAAAAATATTTTGCAGTGCTAAATATATTATATTGATAGATACCCTAGTTAGTTCTGTGAATTGTGTTATGAATGGTAAGATATAAACCAGCGCCCCACATTAAAATTTCCACAAATGATACCAGTTTTATGGCCTGTGTAGCATTGGATACCATTGTGGAGAAACATATATTAATAAAAATAAATGTATGGAGTTATAGCCATTGCTGCGTTAATAAAATATTAATATTCTTACAATTCAAAAACAACTCCGATTCTAACTCTTTTCCTGTCAAACCATGAATATTTTGATGCACCCAACCTGGTGCAACATTTTTTTTCTAATGCTTATGGGTTTAAATTATTTTCCATTACTGAATTGATTATTTCTTAGTTTGCATGACTGTATTAATTGTGATGTGAATTTTACCCAAGAGAATTTTTCTATTGTTATACCAGTTAATTTTAATTTTCTGAATACAGATGTCTTCATTCAATCTGTATATATTCATTATGTATATAATATATGTATGTATATGTATACACTATACCATCAGTAAGAAAATTACTGATTGCTTATGTCAAAGTACATTGCCCAATATATTCAATATATTTAGCCAAAAAACAAAAGAAATAACATCTCGGCGAAGCTATTTGTTTGTCTATTAAAATGGTTTCTTAAATAAAATAGGAGTTAATGTTAATGTCATGTAATTTTTTTTAATGTAGGTGTTATTGTATACGAGTATAATGTCAAATTTAAATTATAACTAATCATATATCCGCCTTGGTGAAACTATAGAGAAATGAAAACATTAAAATTTTACTTTGATATATTCCACCTATCTGTCACTCGAGACTAAAGTCCTAGTAAAAGTTTTGAATTACTTAAAATTATATTATGATATTATACAGTTTCTTATACTTCTTGGGACTAATTAATAAAATCAATAAGAATATTTCAATTATTTTCAATAAATAAACGTAATAAAATCTTAAAATAATAAAAATTACCAAATTATAATTAATTATTTATAAATATGAACATATAGACTTATTTGTTATATCTATGAAAGCACAGTAGGTAGTTGCATTAAATTGTAATAATTAATGATTTAGAATAGGAACGATTTTCGTCATTAATTTTTTTTTGTTCATGGCAATCTGTCAGGTATTTATTACTGTTGTTTTGATACATCTCATCAATTTAGCAAATTATCTTGCAGTTTTTACGTTGAGTTAAGCATTAGTTCCTCCGTGCTATAACCTGTTGATAGTGGATTCACGAAAATACGCTTTATTAATAGTACTGTATGTACGTTATTTAATTAAAATGACGAGTTTACAATGTGTGAATTGCAATATTCACTTGCCCCGACTAAGAAGACATGCTTTATCCGATGAGAATGAAGTTCTCAATAAACCCAATTTTGCTTCGTGCTAAAATAAAGTCCCGCCATTCGTCTGTTATACGTTATTTTGTATTTATAGTTGTAGAAACAAACATGAATGGGTTGGGATGCAATCTGAAGTTGGTCGCTATAACTGCTTTGTAGGTATAAGAACTGTGGGATGTAGGTAAGATAAGATAATTGTTTATTTCACCACATAACATAAAACTATAACAATAATAGGTGCGTACAGTTAAATGCAATACATTTTTACATAGTAAAATTGTTCATTTGTTACAATATATTTAGCAATCTTTGTGGTGGCTAGCTAAGTTATTCGGAGATAACTTGTATTAAAGGTGCTAGGCCCAACATTGTTTATATAGTTCCATCATTATTCATCAATAATTTATAGGGTGAAAGTTAACAAAAAAGAGAAAAAGCTAGAGGAAGAGGTAGTTCACATGTGATAATAATTGTTTGGTACTTATCACATGAGGATCTAACCCGACCTGCCCCCTTCTTAAATGAAGTTATACTAAGGATAAATCAATAATAATATCAATAAAATAAATGTAGTTACTAAAAACAAAGAACCTATTGTTTTATTCACCTCCACTCAGAACCTCATACAAAACCCCTCGCAACCGCATACAAATGTACCCTGGCATATGAACCCTTTAATTAATGGAAATAAAGAACTTTTAATTATATCAACAAATAATAGTTTTTTGCATATCTAGGTTAGGAATATGCAATAAACTATTATTTGTTGATATAATTAAAAGTTCTTTATTTCCACGCGCCCTGGTTAGGGTTTGCGGGGCAGGTTCGGAATAAATGTAAAAGACTACAAAAAGAGCGACAACATTTACTTTGTCAGCATAGCAATGTTTCTACAAATATAATATGTAACAATCTTCTTTGGTACACTAGCATTTCATCGCCACATCAGTAGATACACTTTGATATTTACAGTATCTTTATTACTAAAGCAGTAAGAGTGGTTTTCGAACCGCAATGTATCCACGGTCATTGAATTGACCAAATGTAACCTTAAAATTTGATAATAATGTTTAACAACGATTTTAATAGCTGTAAAGGTGAACGGCAGGTTAAATAGGGACTTTCTTACCGCTAGTAAAATTTCGTGTTTTGGGATATTTTTTGTTTTAATTGGTAGTTAATGTGATAGACAAGGCATTTTTAAGATAAGATAAGATAAGATAAATACACTTTATTGTACACCATTATTCATAAAAGTTACAAGATCAAAATAAAATAATTATAAAAAAGGTACAATAGGCGGTCTTATCGCTTAAAGCGATCTCTTCCAGACAACCTTTAGTTGGACTATATTGTATGGAATTAGGAGTAGGGGTAGTGTATGGTGTAAAAATATAGAATATGATTAAGTACTTAAGACTAATAGTGGTATCTACTTAATAGTAGTAGGTACTACCACTAATTACTTACATAATATATTACTTATACTATTTATTTGTATACAATACATAGAATAATAGTAATAATAAAAAAAAAAAAAAAAATATATATATATATATATACATATATAATATATAAATAGACATAGATATATTATATAGATAGATATAGATAAAAATAAATATAATAAATATTAATATTCTGTTATGATGAAAATATCAACTATATCTAGCAGGGTTATATGATGGACAAGAAAAAAAGGAACATTTATTGCAACTGTGACAGATAATGTTTTGTCACAAGATTTTTAAACGTAGATAAAGATTGAGCGCGTCTTATCGATACTGGTAACGCATTCCAAAGACGAGCAGCTACAACAGTAAATGACTTGCTGAAGAAATTGGTGGAATGCGTTGGTAAGGTTAGTTGCAGGTTTTCTGATGATCTCAGTGACTTGGCATGCGTGTCATTGAGGAACTTGAAACGTTCTTTGAGATAATAGGGTGTTGAGGGATTAAAGAGAATATTGTACAAGAGAGATAAGATATGTGCATTCCGACGAAGACGAATAGGAAGCCACTTGAGTTTAGTACGAAATTCTGAAACATGGTCATATTTGCGAAGACCAAATATGAACCTAATACAGAAATTTTGGAGACGCTCAAGTTTGTCAAGTTGTTCCTGGGTTAAATCGAGATAGCTGGCGTCAGCGTAATCGAGAATAGGAAGAAGGAGAGATTGTGCAAGCGCAATTTTCGTGGTAATAGGCAGGAAATTACGAAGCCTTCGCAAAGATCCAGCAGAAGCAAAGATTTTACGGCTGACTTCCTGTACTTGCGGAGCCCATGAGAGTTCTGTGTCTATTAAGATTCCCAAATTTCTAACATTTTGAGCCAATGGAATTATAGTATTATTAAAAGTAATATCGAGAATTTGTGACCAATCTACTTTAGTTCGCATCCTAGTACTACCGATAACAATTGCTTGTGATTTGGCTGGGTTCACAATAAGCCCATAGCTATCACTCCAGGAGGAAATATGTATAAGATCTCTGTTTATGAGACGAATAGCTTCAGGCAGGTTATTGGGAGTTGCTTGACTGTAGATCTGGAGATCATCTGCATAAAGGTGGTAGGATGAAACTAATTTTTGAGAAATGGCATTAATAAATATTGCAAATAAAAGAGGAGATAAAACGCCACCCTGCGGCACGCCTACAGATGTATTACACCAGGAAGAATAAGAGTCTTCGATGTGAATCCGTTGACGTCGGCCAAACAGGTAACTGTGAAACCAATCAATTACCGTTGGAGATATGTTAAGAGAGCGTAATATGGCTAGCAATACATCGTAGTCGATGGTGTTAAAAGCATTACTGAAATCTAACAAACAGAGGACTGAGAGTTTGCCATTTTCCATGCCAGATCTCACTTCATCAGTAATGTGAACTAGCGCTGAAGTCGTACTATGACCCGGACGGAAACCGGATTGGAAAGGATTCAGGAGAGAATTTTTACAAAGGAAGGAATTGAGTTGGTTATGGATAAGGCGTTCAAGGGCTTTTGAGAGGAAGGGTAGTATGGATATCGGACGGTACTCAGAAAAGGATTGAGGATGGGATTTTTTTGGCAGCGGAGTTATTTGTGAATCTTTCCATTGTGATGGATAAGAGCCACTGGAAACGGAATAATTAAAAATGTGAGTAATAACAGGTAGGATTTCATCTAATATAGGAAGGATCATATTACGACTAACACAATCACTACCAACCGCGTTAGAAGTGATTGATTGAATACTCTTCTTAACATCACAATCGGTAAACTGACTAAAGAAAAACGGTGAATGATCAGGAGTTGGAAGCAGAGATAGATTTCTTATAGTATTTAATTTAACTGACTTATTCATATCAGACGACGATGAGAAATGCTGATTCAATAAATCAAAATTTAAGTCTTTTGGAATAGTTTCTTGACGAGATTTTCCAACTCCCAGTGATCTAAGAAATTTCCAGATCTTAATTGGGTCTCCGTTTTCCACAGAGGTATGGATATGTTGGCGTTGCGCTTTCCTACACACCTTATTACAGTGATTACGAATAACAACAAATTTTTCCCAATTTTGTGAATTAGGGTGGGCCTTATACCTGGACTTAGCCGCTGCTTTTTTATTCATTATTGACTTAAGGTCCTCTGTCAACCATGGTGCTGGAAGGTGCTTCACCTTTACAGGGCGTACGGGAGCATGTTTGTCATATAAATGCAAGAGGCATTTCGTAAAATAGTCCACTTTGACATCCATGGAATCAGCCGCAAAAAGAGGTGTCCAGTCTAGATTACTAGCATCCTCCCGAAGATTTTCTAGATTCATCGCACGAAAACTGCGCTGCAGAAGAATTCTCGATTTAGCCTTGGGTGGACGCACCTTATACGATAAGTAAATCAAGTCGTGATAGGAGAAACAGTCTGCAGAACACTGACCGTGCTTAATTACGTGCTCTGTAGAAGATACAACTGTAAGGTCAAGAAGAGAAGGAACAGAATTTGGGAAATGATGTGTGGCACTTAGCGGCAACACGGTCAGGTTATTTGATTCAACTGTAGAAATAAAAGTTGAAGCTCGAGAATCCTTCTTTAGGAGGCAGGTGTTAAAATCACCCATGATGATAACTTGGCTGTACGACGGAACAAGCTTTTCGAGAAGAATATCTAAAGAAGAGAAAAAGTTAATTTTTAGAGAAGGTGAATAGTAAACTCCGAGTAAAAGTTTAGTATGTTGGAGTTCAATTTCCAAGAAAAGATGCTCACCTGCATTTGGTGGTGAAGGTTGCGCTGAGATATCAACTATGGAGTATGGGATATGTGACCTGAGATAAATAGCTACACCCCCACCACCACCTACAGAGCGATCATTCCTTACAAGATTGAAACCTGGCAAGTTATAAGAAACTGAAGGGAGACAAGAATAGCATGTAAATTCTTACAATCGAAGTTAGCCAGCATATCGGAAAAGTGTGCCGGAATGCTTTGGGCATTAATATGGACAACATTAAAATCTCTGGGAACATCAGAAAACAGAGATGTAAGATTTTCACTAAGTGATGGAATGCTTTCAAAACTATCACTATCGCTTATTACTGAGAAATAATCACCACTAGACATTTTATGACATAAATAATAATAATAATATGTTTGAAATATATAAATAATAATATATCTAAATACTTAAATATCTTACCTACTTAAATATATAGTTCAAATAAAAATTATACTAATTTATTATTTAGTATCTATGGTCCAACTGCCAGTTGTGTATATGTAACAAAACCAAGTATTATAAATTAAAACTATGTAAAAAATACACAACTAAGCATTAATTCAAGTATCGGGTAGATGTAAAAACAATTTACCAAAACAAACAAAATAATAATTACTTTAAGAAAATAAAGAAAAATTAAGTATTATCTTGTCCGACAGTACCATGCTCAAGAGAATACTTATTCATGATATTTGAACGTACAAGAAAAACTTATGTTGACATGTTGACGTTGACAGTTAGCTTTTGACAAATAATTAAACGTAGTTTGTTACATTCTCTGTGCAATGCAAATACTTTAAGTTTGCGGTATTTAAAAAACAAGTTTTATAGTAAATAGTTAGCATGAAAAGTGGGTAAATACTATAACCGCGAGCAAATGTGCGAGTGGATAGGATGATGTTTTGCTTACCCGATACCTGTATCAACTTTATGCTCCTATTAAAACTTTATTGAAGTGATAAGGAATGATGACAAACATTACTTCTTCAAAGTGGCCTGGCGTTTAGATCTTGTTAATGCCGGTTTCTGTCCTGCATCAGATGGTTTGGCAGTATCGTTCTGTTGGATATTATCGACCTCAGCTATCGTACTTACTCGATGGCGAGTACCACCGGCCACAACATAGACATATCCGTCCCTCGTGTAACATTGACTCAATCCATGAGTTCGCCTGGCATGAAGAAAGACGTCATGAAGGGATTTAATAAGGAACTCTGACAGAGTAATACCTGAGCCCTTTAGCTTGGTTTTTGTAAACCAAATGGCATCCCGGTCCGCCTGCCTGATAAGCTTCAAGAGAATTGGTCTGGGCTTATTATTAGAGCTAGCTTTACCCATACGATGGCAACGCTGGATGTTTGTAGCACAAAAGTCAGTTAGATGAAGCTTGTCTTGAATAACTTTAGACGCAACATCTGTAGTGTCCTCCTTTGGCTGCTCTGCAACACCATGTAGGAGCACAATTCTTCGACGACTTCTGATTTCCGCATGCTCTATGCCATGTGAGATTATATTAATTTGCTTCTGTAGTGTATCCAGTTACAGCAGCATGAATGACTTGAATGAAGCAACTTCAGCAGCAAGTGTGGTGGATGTTGACACTGTTGATGACTTTTTGATCTCTGCTTCTACATTAGTCATCCTCTTCTGAAACATCTCCTTAAGCTCCAACAATGTAGACTGGATGTTTTCCATTTTTGTTATGTAACTGTTTGTTCAACAAAGTTTTAGTTTTATTTGGTGAGATAAAGATGTGAGAACACTTGTCTGGCAGTTGGTAAGTTAAATATTGTAAAATTTCATAAAATATAGTAGAATTATATATGTTTTAATATTATTTTTATATTTTAATTAACACAGCCTAAGTTAAATCAACTAGTTACTATAACTACCCAAAAAAAAAAAAAAAAATAAAATAAAAAAAAATATTATAAATTTTATTAGCGGTACGAAAGTCCCTATTTAACCTGCCGTTCACCTTTACAGCTATTATAATCATAATATATAATCGCATTATTCTTAGACATTTTTGGAGGTATTATGTCAATAACTAAGCTGCCGTTTAGATCAAGGTCACTTATTAGTTTAGAAAATTCATCAGGTTGTCATTGTGAAAAAGTGGTCAGTTCTTTAATATATTTTGTTGTTTGTGTTCTTGATCCTATGTTGCGTAGGTGTTGTGTAGCCAAAATAGCGATAGCAAGACTTGAGCCAACCTCCGACAAGAAAATATTCAACTATTTTCATTTTACAAAAAAGAGCAGTCAGAGCCATTTATGGTTAGGTAGTCGCGAATCTTTGCGAACTTTGTTTAAAGAAGTAAATATACTAACGGTGCCATCTGAGTATATATATCAGAATATATTGTATGTTAGAAAAAATATTAATAACTATAGAAAAAAAAGTGACCTGCATAACATAAATACTAGGAATAAAGACAAACTTGCAATGCCGCCCGGCACATTTAATAAGAATAACGAATAAATCATTTTTTAGGAAATTGTATTAGGTTTTATAACAACCTTCCTACTCATATTACTGATCTGCCTGACACAAGTTTCAAGACACATATTAAACGTGTACTTATGGCAAGGGGTTATTATACCACTAAAGAGTACATCGATGACAAAGACGCCTGGCGCTTACCACCTACCTGCACATTGCTCGCTGGAGATCTTGTAGCCATATAGACATGACTAATTTGTTGAGTTACGTGAACTATCTGTAATATGATTGCTAACATATACAAAATTTAAATGTATTGAGTCTGTCTCAAAATGAATAATGTTATTGTTTCAATGTTTTTTTTTTGTTTCCTAAATATAATCTAAATTAATATTCATTCAGACAACCGATCGAGCAGATATTGTGTTTGCCTACTAAATAATTACTTTAAGTGGACCAAATCCCGTGTTCATGCCCGCTTGAGTATGTTTCGCCGGACCGTCTCAACTGGGCCGTGTTGAAACCGGTAATAGATGACCCTGCTGAGTTTGTTTCGCTGGGTCTTTTCAGTTGGGGCGCATTGGATCCCATGGTAGCATTAAAGCGCGACAGTCGTTTTAAACACAAGGTCCGTTATAATAATAACACTGAATACCTTAATATAGACAGATCCATTCAGACAATATGTAGTAAAATATAAATTTCAATCATTAAACCTAAACATAATCTCCCTGACAATAACTTAATACAAGCTAGCTAAATATCACTACTATTATAAAATAAATTGTGTAAATGTTTTAACATTCCATGTAGGTACCTAAATATCTGTAATAAGCAACTAGAAATAATAACTGTATTACTACAAACATGTTCTGATTATTTACAAACGCTTTTTTAAAGTCTACGTGAATAAAAAAAATGTCTCGGAAATTTGATCGCCATCAAATATGGGTCCATCTAATGTAGAAAGTTTGGTAGGAGTGCAATGTGATTTTATTTTATTTGATATTATTTTGTAATTATAAGATCCCACCAAAAATATTTTGTAAAAAAATAGCCAAGTCTCGATGGAGCTGCTTATTTATCTCTAAAAAGTAATGAAATCTCTAGACAAAGTTGAGCCAAGTTGAGGCCGTTTACCTGTATCTACGCACTAACGTCTAATTAACGTCTAATAAAAAAATTGTCTAGAGTTTACATTACTTTTTAGAAATAAACAAGCAGCTCCATCGAGACTTGGATATTTTTTAACATAATGTTTTTGTGGCATTTCACTTCTTTTTGCAGAAAGCTGATTATTTTTAGTGAAATTTGCAGAGTGTTTATTGTTATAGATAGTAGGAATATAGTAATTTTGCATTTTATATTCATATTAAAAGCAGAGTCCCACTACGCAGAATAAATTTTGCAAAAACAGCCCGTCGATAACGCTAATAGTTTAGGTGTGCTCTTACGGTTTCTCATCAGGGTCTCCAGGTAGTCCAGATCTTCCATGATGTTAGTTTTGATAGATTTTCCTCTATGTGGGCGTTAAACTCTACCTCTGTACCAAAGTTCAGCGCTCTAGGTCAATGGGAATTACCAGTTCTATTTTGAAGATCATGTGTCAGTGTGGAAAATGCGAAACTTTGCTTTCACTTAGCTTCGGAACTAAATGATCTACAGACTTGAAATGTTGGATTTCAAGTGTGTGATTATAGCTTACTAGATGACGAGAATTTCAGCGTTCAGGTCCCATCCAGAGGTTCATAAACAGTGGCCTGGAAATGCGGCGAAATGGTTCCAGAAAAGGATGGTACGGCAGTGTTGCTTTGCGCTCGACTTGGCGGGGGCACTGCCGTGCCCCCAGATTCCACATCTTCTTTGGTTGTCTTTTGTGCTTGCTGAATGTTGTTTGGTAGAATACTTTCTTAGTGATGTTTATCTGTTTTAATGTTTTATTCCGTTATTTTTCGTAAAGTTCATTCATATCTTCGTTTCATGGATCTTGTCTTAATTTGGACCAACCTTCATTTCATTCCTGTATCTTGGTTATTAAATCTTCACATATCCATTTTTGTTGGGGTGGATTTAGAATTTTAATTTTGGTAACTTTTCATCTTTGTTTGCCTCATTTAATATAATTTTCTAAATGTTAGTAGCTTAAATTATTTTAGTTTTTTATATATTCATAAAGTTTATCATACTCTATACCGACAAATATTTAACATGTTTTCTTGGAGGTTCTATCTGCTCATGGTCCGATAATGGCGAGTCTATTGTTTCCATATGAAATTCTGTATGTTGAAGGTTTGAACTTACAGGTCAATAATTGTTTTTGTGGAAGGTGTTTCACGTGTACTATAGTTTTCATTGATATTATTTATAAGTTTGTAGCATGTTTCTCGCAAAATGCCGCGGTATAGTTTGCTGTTATTGTTTTTGATCAGGATGTTGATATTAAATAGTTCGTATTACGAATTGCTTGCTATGGTTGTAACGTATGCCTTAGTTATGAAGAATGTTGTGTTCACAACTGTCTAACTATCACGGATCATAAGATACAGCCTGGTGTCAGAATAAATATTTGTGACCAAAATTCATCAATCATTTGGCAAATGAAAAAAGTTCAAAAGAGGCTTAGACCAATAACAAAAAGTAATTTTTTTGAATAGGCGAAAAATTGTTCGCTGAAATAATACCTATGGACTCATGATATTTCAATGATCTTAAAATATGTCAAATAATGCATATAGCAAGAAAGTTGTCGGTTAATAGTTTTCGGTGAAATAAAATTCGAACAAAAAAATATAGGAAAAGTGATCGGTATTTACATGAGAACACCACGTTGTGGTCGTACGTTGCTATACCTGTGACCCTACGCAACAGTGTGAATGGACAGGGCCCAGTCGGGAATTGTGCCCAGAAATAGCAGCATAGTACTACATGTTTGTATGAAAATTAAGATTTGATTATGGTTGGTCGAGGCCTACCTGACAATCATCACAGGTAATCCTGTTTTGTCAATTATTTAGTGGTTATCAGATCTGTGGGTTTGAAAAACAATAATTTATTTTTGTCTCGTGCACATTAGGTATCATAACGCATTCAAAAAGGCTAATTTCAACATTTATACTTTTAAAATAAAAATAATAAGAAATTCAATTAAAGGATACCTAAGTCGTATATACCGTTTCGATGGAACCCTGTAACATTCGTCTAATTAATGAGTAGGTATAATAATGGGCGCTAACGGTCTGGTCAGTGACAACAGAGAGTAGCCATCGGCGTTATTCTCAAATATATGCGGAAACACTCGTACAACAGGAATTATTAATTGTGATCTTATGACTTGTAACGATTGTTATCAATAAATAAATAAAATGAAATGAAATGAGGTCAGATGCAGGACCAGCGCAATTGCGAGCTCCTTAAGGCACGGGGCGTCACACTTCCGATTTGTAGACACTGCTATTGCTATAATTCTTGCCTGAAAATTCCTAATAACACTATTGGGCTGACCCGGGATCTGAACCCAAGGCCTCATTAACTGCGGTTAAACGTACTAATGCCTGATCAACGGGGCAATGAAATAATGCCAATACAATTGCTATTAAAACATAAAAGTGTAACATTTAAAATCATTATTTATAAATAGAATGTAATCGGGTATTTAAACTAGGGTACCTACATTAGTACCTACACCATAATATATTAAAGAATTGCTGATTAAAAGAATAACACTCTAAAAACTTTCCCATATTATTTGGACACTAGGTCTGTAACTAATTAATTGTATTTTTATTTAGGTGCTGATCTAATCACCTCAGTACGAGGTACCTACAACACGCTACGCACTACGACCCGCCGGAAACTTACCACTAGCAATAAATACTTATTACTGGCAAATTGTGTTACTTTCATGCCTAGTTTAATTTGAGTAAATATTTATATCATTTGCATAGAATATACAGATTATTCCGTAAAAACATCGTTCTTTTTATCATGTCATAATACCTAAACATTTTCGAAAATTAATTTGGAACATACGTAACTATCATTAGTAGTAAATGATAATCTTTTCGTATTTTTTCATCATATCAAATTGTATCCGATGGTACTCGATTTTTGTAAGTATGTTTCACTGCTGCTGTCCGTGGAAACCTGTAATTGCCTTTATGTTTTCATTTTATGTTTTATTTTTCGCGTAAGTGTTGGTTTTCCTTGAAATAAATTATTATTTTACTAAGTCAGCAGCGGTAAAACTTTAACATTTAATACGTAATAACTCACATTACGCCTTGTTGGTGAAACACCGGAGGCCGCACATAATTATATCACACAAGAACTCACTCAACTCGTCAAAGTTCGCACTTTGAAGCTCCGCGCGTACTCGTGTCACGCGCTACAACAGCGACACAAACATCGGCTCCGACAACCGCACCGCGACTGCCGACTGCGACGCGCTCGGACGCGCCGCGGGTTTGTAACGCGCCGCACGCTTGTAACGCGCCTACAAGAATGACCATAGTTACGGATATTTTTCCATTTGACCATATTTTTTTATTTAGGGAGTGAAAGCTATTTCCGCGGGTCAAAGCAAACGAATAGTCGCTAAATATTGTACTATTGGTGCGGAACAAATCACTTATGTTTTAGTACATTTTTATTCAATAAAAATATCAGAGTAATCCAAGTACTTTCTAATTTATAAAATAATTATTATAATATAAAATAGAATATTGTTAAATGTTGTTCAATCTTTAAACATTTTGTTCACCCGTCATGTCGTCTATAACCCCTGGGCAAAAAAGATCACCACTCTGTCTCAACCCGTGGGGGCATAGAAGTCGTCCGTTTCACTGAGCACTATGCGTGGCGGTTATAGCCTAACCTCCTTAATAATGGATAAAACCGCCAATAACAATAAACCACCTTCCCGAGTCCCCGGCAGCCCTGCTATTCCTAGCTGCGGTAACAGCAACGAATTAATAAAAATAGCAAACGCAATGAAGATAAAACCCCACCCTGCGGTATACCGGCTACTGTGTTGAACCAGGAAAAGAAAGAGTTATCTTATCAATACGGACTCTTTTCCGGTGAACAAACAAACAAGTAGGTAGGAAACCTATCAATCACCATAGGAGGTATTTTATAGAATGCGAAGAAGAGTGTTAAAACCCACAGTACATAATGTATGACTGGTAACGAATAGCAGAACTGTAAGAGTTATGTTCTCCATGGCACTCCCGATGTAATCTGTAATAGTGACCAGGTAGTGACGGAACTATGACTGGGACGAAAACAGGATTGCGTTGGAGTTATGTATAGCCCTGGTCCATAGTCAACGTCACAGCTAAAACGTTTATCCGCATAACATAAGTTATATGGCTGGTGGATATACATTTTCAATATTTATTGGCGTAGAACACGCTATACAAAGATCTTATAACTCTTATACTTGGTATAAATGAACATGCGTGTTTTGCTAATTATTGATAGAGTGGAGAATGAACGGCATCACCACAGCAACACAGAGGCTCTCACAGCTAGATGCTCTCACCGGTCCGTAAGCGATCGGCGAGGTTAAGCAACTAGGCTCGGGGTCAGTCCATAGATGGGTGACCGCCAAAGTAGTTTAATTTCTGAGCGTCTCCGTGCTTCGGAGGGCACGTTAAGCTGTCGGTCCCGATTTTAGTCATTATAAAACAGTCGTTTAGGTAAGCCATGTCAGAGGCCTTTTTTTTTGGTAAGGCCCCTGGGAATGCCTTCGCATGCCACCCGCAAAAAGTGTCTGCGGGTGGGTATGTCGGACTTGCACCGACTAAACCTACCTGCCGTGGACTTCTCTTGCCGCCTGATGGGGGAGTCCCGGGAACGCGGGTATGCTGCTCCGGTACCCCCCTTTTGCACCATGTCCCAGATGGTCGGGACACGTACCCTGGGAAGGCTCCTTTGGATTCCCTCCCCTATTGCCGACTCCTGCCAGTACGGCACAGCGACTGCGCCACAAACAGATCGCTGTCATCCCGGAGCCGCTTGTACGTGGCGACAGTAGAGGACAGTTCTCACACTGCCGCCGCGGCCCCGAGGGGAGTTGGGCTAACGGCTGCCGCCGCCACCCCGACGCCTCCTCCGCCTACGCGCAGGATCGACTCGTTCCCGATCCCGTTCGGCGGTCTCCTTCTGCAGCAAAACTGCCTCAAAGAAGGAGACCACGGCGTCCCATTTGGTGGAGTCGCCAGCCAGCATCGCGTACACGACTGCTGGCGGCGAAAGATCCCGTCCGATCTCAGCGACCAGGACTCGTCTCTCGGCTTCCCAGGCCGGGCATTCCTCCAGCGTATGCTGGGCAGAGTCCAGGTCGCTCCCGCAATGGTGACAATGTGTCGTCACTTCTCGGCCGATCCGGCACAGATACTCACGAAAACACCCGTGTCCGGTGAGTATCTGAGTCAGTCTGTAGGTGACGTAACCGCCCTACTGGGAGACTTGAGCAACTGCGACACTAGGGTAACCACTACCCATACCATAAGCAAGCAACAGCAACACAATGAAAAAATACTTTTAAAAACACAATTTTACAGTTTCAGTTCTAGAAATTCTTTTACGGTATAGAAATTATAATTATTAAGCCATTTTTGTAAATTATTTTAAATAAGTCGGTGGTATGTAACAGTTTTCGGGATTTTTTTTATAAATACGCACGCAAACATAGTTATGCAGCTTTAGTTGAATCTGTTGGGATCAGGCCTAATTCTATGAATCACTGCTTCTAGAGTTTTAAACAGAGCATTTTGCTTCCCTGCGAACGTACCGACATATAAAGTACCTACTTTCTAATTTAATAAAAATAAATAATATAATTAAAGATTCCTAAATACAGGTTGACGTGACGCATCAGGCTGTAGTATATGGCTCTTATGCACTTTTTTGTGCGACAGAGACTTTATTTTGGTCAGTACTGTTGGTTGACCCACATTAAAAGTCCGTGTGTGGACTCTATAGTATCATAAGATTGCAGTTTTTATGTTGGTGACATTTTTTACTTGTTTGAGAGCATAAACAAATTTATTTATTTTGCAAGAAATTTTCCAATTCAGATCTTCATCTATTATGACACCTAAGAACCTAGTGTGTATTACAGGTTTGACTTTAGGTATACAATATGTTGAAGGAATAAAGTAAAAGGCTTGTTTACGTACATACTAGTATCGCCATCTATTAGCGTTGGGGATACACTACTCACTGAGTTAGTAGTTCGAGTCAAGGTTGTCTATGAACTGTCACATGTGAATTTTGACATCTGTCAGTTGTCTAGATGAACCATTTTTTTTTGCAGCATGCTCCGATGTTTTAGTATTTATTGACCAATGGACGTTTTGTTGCGCCTGAAGACGATGGTTTACCACGAGTTGGTTCATCGACTGGGATGTCGGGAGGACTTGGAGGGGGGAGGTCGTCCATGACGGACGCCTCCACCTACATCTACATCTACTATCTCACCAAGAAACACGAAGGACAAGTGGTTAATAACACATAAATCTGCTCAAAACACTTAATTATGATTAAAATTACACTAATTCTGATAAAGTTTCTGAAAAGATTCTCTAACACGTGTATCGGCTATCAATACCCGCGAGCCAAAAAAAACGTGTCGTATGTCGTGTCGTTATCACACTAATGTCATCTAGACAACTGACAGATGTCAAACATCACATGTGCCAGTTCATAGACAACCTTGACTCGGATTACTAACTCAGTGAGTAGTGTATCCCCAACGCTAATAGATGGCGTTACTAGTATGTACGTAAACAAGCCTTTTACTTTATTCCTTCAACATATTGTATACCTAAAGTCAAAACTTGGCCCATCTATCTCTATGTGTCTCGATCGGAACCTGACCCTTCTGCAGGATCAACTATTCGCCCAATCAAATTTGGTCAATTTCTAACAAGATAGAATATTTGCTCAGGAGGTGCTAAAAAAGTGGGCAGAAACAAGATATCAGTTGAATTCAAGAGCTGTGCTGATGTTAATTCATTCTTGGACAACCCAGTTTTATTATCTAATAAATATATAGCAACAATCCCTACCTAGAATATTTCTAAAATGGGCATTGTTCGTCAGGTACCTGTTGACTTCTCAATGAATAATTTTGTAAAAAAATTGACTGTACCAAATGGCTGTGATGAGGTTTTGCCCGCCGCCTCAACAGAAAATCCTCAGAAGATGGCAAAATCACATGGATCTCTACTTAAACTGTTGTTCTAACCTTTCAAGGACAATTCCTTCTTGGTAGGGTATTCTCCTTTCACACCTCTTTGCCCGTGGAGACCTACCAATTCCCAACTATCCAATGTAACAAATGCAGATTTGGCCAATCCCCGGTGCTTTAAATGTACTAATCGTCACTCCGGAGCTGAGTGTGACGTAGTTGTTAGTAACGCTATCTGTATTCACTGTTCTTGATGCCACTTTGCTACTAGCAAGGATTGCCCAGATAAGGGGAGACAAAATTCTTGTCTCAAGAAAATATTTCGTATGAAGAGGCTTCCTCTCTATGCCCAAAGGTTAATAGGCCTTACTCCGAAATGGCACAAAGAACTATCCTCTCCCAACCATTCCATACCCAACTTGTCCAACCTAACTTTTCTCAATACAGTGAAATGATTCAACATGACTCTTCGTCTCCTCCTCGGAGTTACAAAAAGACTATTTTCACTCAACCTCGCGCCAGACCTACGTTAGGTAAGTCGTTTGACAGAGCTGCCCATAAAAAGTTGATATCCGATGAGCCTTCTGCTTTACCCAATGGTTGTGCTATTCAAGCTCAACAATCTAATCCCTCTCCAATAAAGCAGGATGTTGATCTCCTGGAAACCCTTTAGGATGCGTGTAAATCCAACTTACATAAACTTCCAAATACTAAAATACTATACTAAATACATTTAGTAGTATTTTAATATTTGGAAGTTTATCAACATTTGTACATTAAATATACATAAGTACACAAAATAACTGGACTTCAGAGTACGAACAAAAACGCGGGAGAGAAGCTCGTGTAGGCAAAGATATTATAATATAACAAGATTGCGCACTCCAAGATTTAGTTCAAAGTAAAATGAACTCAAAATCTTTAACATACAGTCCATTTCTCTTTGTAGTGTACCAATAGGAAAAAACGGACCACTTGAGAGGCTCTCGTTATGGAATCTGTCCCTGTCTAAAAGATGGCCACTTAGAAGATATTTTCAATTAAGGTAGTGAGTATAGTACTATCCGTGGAATAAATTTAAAAATCGGGCCTGTAGTCTATTAGTGTTACCTGATTTTCACAATCTAATCTATATTGAATATATGTATTACAATAATTATCCTAGAATACTATAGCCGACTGACACAAAACACTTGTTGCGAAAAAGAATATAAGTAAATAAAACATATAATATACTTGAAAACTATTTGGATACATTACGAATATATAATATTTGGAAAGTCTATTGCCTTTGTCCAAAATATCTACCACTACTCACACTTACATTAGGCGGGAATTGTACTATAAATAATTATATAATTTCCAAACGTTTAAAAAATCTACAAATAATCTTGGTATAATTTAATTTATATTGCTTGCAGAGAGGCATACAAAATAAAGAAAGTATAAGTAACGAAAACATCTCGAATACGTATACCTAGGTATGCAGTGGGGCGAACAGTAATTTTAAAAGCACTGCACAGGTAGTATGATTATACTTCAAAAGTAAGTTTATTCATTCTCAAAAAACAAAATTTTAAATTTGGCGCGTTAAAACATTCGCATAATTCCACGACGCATGGTCACTCTATTAGAAGGAGATGCCATCCAAAATAGCTACTTCTTGCTCGGGCCGTTTTTGCTCCCTCAGTGCGCAATCTTGTTATATTATAATATCTTTGCGTGTAGGTAGTTCAGTGATAGCTCTTTGACAAATCTGCCAACGAGAATATATTCCACAGATTATACATCCAGTGGCAGTACACCACATCACCCCCTACGGAGAAAAGAAAACCGAGAAAAATAAAGAAAAAAATACAATAAAACAAAACGGTAAATAAAAGTAAGACGTAAGTTTGAGTAACAAATCCAGTACGTCCCTGAACTTGACCCTCCTTCCGGACCCTGTTGTGACAGAAGTAAGAGATGGTATTAGTTTTGTTAAACATTGGGGGGCGGAAGTAGTTGGAGGAATACCTCCAACTACTTCCGCCACTTCCATACATAATAATGATAGATAGAGAACTATCTGATGTTGTCGGTGGTGAAACTGTAGGTAAGGTAAGAAGGCTTCTGCTTTGTGGTATGCTAGCTAGGAAACCTACCTCTACCCTTAAATACCGTTTATCCAATGTTGACTGGGCCTTTTATTCTTCGTCACTTAACGCTAAGTTGGAGTCTTTACCTACATCTGACAGTAAAAATAAGTAGGAGTTACTCAAGACTTGTAGATTTAATTATATCCACTGCAGATGAACAGTTCCCTGTTGAGAAAGCTATGGGGACTTATAGGTTTAGAGTTTCTACCCCATGGTAGGATTCAGATTGCAGTTGTGAAAGATAGAAACAATGCCGAAGAGGCATATAATTTAATACTTACCAAAGAAAAGCCACCATAGCAACTACAACCTTACTAAGAAGAAGAGAGAAGGATGGCTTCGCTTTTGCGAAAATGTATCCCCAAAAACTCCTTCCATAGTGTGGAAACAAATTAAGAGATATAGGGGATCACTCAACAGTGCGAACATATTATTTAATGACCCCTCCATTTGGCTTGAAGGCTTTTCAAGTAAAATGTCTCCTCCATCTGTTCCAAATGTGGACTATTTCCCATCCCCACCAATTAGCAAGTACAAATTTTATGGATAGACCTTTTCTCCTCTCAGAACTTCAGACAGCTCTTGGCGGTCCAATTGACTCATCGCCTAGAGCTGATGGAATACCATATTCTTTTATTTAAAATGCCTCTGCAAAATGTCATTTATACTATTATTAGCCAGCTCTTCCCTCTCTCAAGACAAACATCATAGAACACTTGTCTAATAAACGTATTCCTCGATTAATTAATGATTGTAAACATGCTCATAAATGATGTAACATTCCTCTTTTAATAATTTCTTCATAATTTATAGTACTGGCCCATGTGCCTTTATTTTTTCTGTGCTTTGGTTTCTATTTTCATTTGACAAAAATGTTCATGTTGACAGCTCTCTGATTTTTTGGGATCCGACCTGATTCGATTGAATTGTAATTTTTGACCGTTTTACACATTGTAATTGTATAATAAACCCTTGATTCAACGTCTGCTCTGTTATTTTGCTCCTGTTACACTATCTTGAAATAGTAAATAAATTCTTTGAAGAAGATGTAGTGCCAATATCTTGGAAATTGCAAATTATTATCCCAATTCTTAAACCCGGTAAGATCCCTTCAGACCCCAACAGCTACAGACCTATAGCACTATCATCCATTTTGGCTAAAGTTACTGAACATATGATTAAACATAAGACTTGAGTGGTTTATGAAAATTGAAATGTATTGGCAAAATCAATTTAGTTTTCGAAAAGGTATGAGCACAATGGATAACCTTTTTTTACTTTCCTCCGACATCCGCCTCTACATATTAAAGAAAGAATATTTAGTTGGGGTCTTTCTAGATATCTCTTCTGCTTATGATTATGTCCTCCTTCCGGTTCTCAGGAATAAACTGATTCACCAGCTGAGTATCCCTGTGAATTATTATTATTATCCCTGTGAAGTTGGTCCGCTTCATTTGCAATGGTTCACGTTGTAAGTTCACTGTAACGTCATTAGATGGCGTTGCACCATAGTGAGATTCTCCATACATCAATTAGTAGATTGAGTACTAAAGAACATAATGTTTCCGCTTAGCACCACTAGATGGCATTGTACCATAGCAGACAATAGAAGTCGCTGCTATTGAGATTCTCCGCACATTGATATAGTCTTAAGATTTATTTTGTATGTGGTGTGATTATCGAAAGCTTTGTAATCGATTGATCATATTAAAGATCAGATATATCCTATCAGGTTTTTTATTGAGTACCCTGTAGGATTACATCCCGCCCAGTTCGTACCGACTGCAAGTTTTATACATGGTCCTTACGAGCCGGATGGTGACTGCTGGTGAGCTAGTCATCACTGAAGACTGGGGATCGTGCCGATACAGTAGTGGATTGCTGCTGATGGTGCTAAGGTGCAGTTGGACATCGAGGTGATCAAGACGAAGTCACACCGAGTGGGCGGTAGCAAAGGCGGATTCACAAGCTGTAGCGGAATCCAGATCATCGGAGGTGTGGGGCCACACCGCGAGCAAGTGACATCGGATTCATCAGCACATTTTTATGGAGAGATCTATCTCCATTAAATGTCACAACTCAATTCTTTCTTCTAGAATTGTCTGGCAAGGTTCAGTCCTTAGTCCCTTACTTTACAGTCTGTACGCTTACGAACTAGAACTATCGGTGGAGCCTTCCTGCCAAATTGTGTACTACCAAATGAAAAAAATATTTTATAAAAATACTACCGAGATCCATCTCTCACTGTTGATTATCGGAGCTACTAAATCAGGTTCTAAATACTGGTTTTATTTGGATGATGTAATTCGTTGTAGTTTTAGAGTACAGGCATGGTCTTGTCATTATGACGCATCATAATGGGACCAGTGTTATCGTGAAATTCCCTTGATGCAGTGTAAGGTACAATAATTTCAGGACAGGTACCAAATAGAACTAAATGAGTGCTAAATATACGTGGGAGAATCTTACAATTACAAGAGTTGGTCCCGTCATTATGACGTCAATCTAGTGACCGTCCATCCTGATGGAGACCTCCATTATCATAGATTAAAACAATTGCGTCCGCTTGAAAGGTAAATAGCTCTCGACCAGGCTAAAGGACTTACTTTCTCGATTGTATTCATGAATGGTTACTGAGTATGTAATAGTCGAACAATGAAACAATAAGTAGATTTTCTATTTTTTATTAATTAATGCCTAGTCACTTCACTTAACCTCCTTAACCTGCAGACCTGTAACAACAAAACATATCATTAATTTCGTAATCAAGACGCTTCTTTGGTCCAGCGGTAGGATGTTAAACTGCAGATAATATGGTCCTGCATTCAAATACTGGTTCGAGTCAATAAGTGTCAAGTTTTCAGGTAATAAAAACACCTAATAGCAGTCTGGATGGAATTAAAGAACAATTTAGTGACGTAATTCTATTTTTTTCAGCACTTGAGTAATAACATACAAAATTTGAATTTGTCTGTGTTATCACCAGTGATCGAAACAGGTAGATTGATTTGCGGTCATTGGTCTCTAATGTACACTCACAGGCACAATTAACCGCCCACCTTGTATTTCTTTCAATTTGCAGAAATCGTCAAATTTAGACCACATTTGATGAGAGGTACGTTGAAAGCTACCTTAAAGGTAAAAAAAAAACAATAGTCTTGAAAGAAAAAGTCGTTTATTAAATGATTAATACCAAAAATCGATTTTATGTAAATCTTCGATGAAAAATTAACAAATTAGAATTTAGAAAAAAGTGCTCGAATAAAAAATTTAAAAAAAATTAATAATGGGTGTTGCCGCCTCGGGCTCTAATGACTTCTTGGAGCCGGTTTGGCAATCCATTATCAGATTGGGGGATATTGTGCCACTCCTCTACCGCAGCCGTCTTGAGCTCTCCTAGGGTCGTAGGGGCTGGTACCCTTGCTCGGACACGTCTTTTGAGGTTGTCCCAAATGTGCTCAATTGGGTTAAGATCAGGACTGCGTGCCGGCCATGGTAAAACTTGGATCCCGACCTCATTAAGGTACTCAGTGACGGATCTTGCGGTATGGCAACGTGCATTGTCATGCATTAATCTGAAGTTGGCACCAATGAATGGTGCGAAAGGCATGACATGCTCTTGAATAACTTGCTCCACGTACCTTTGAGCGTTCACACTACCCCTATCGAACACAACAAGATCGGTACGAGCCTCATAAGAGATACCTCCCCAAACCATTATGGACCCTCCCTGGTAACCCACTGTTTCGGTTATAGCGCATGACGCAAACCTTTCATTTTGGCGCCTGTAGACACGCTGACGTCCATCTGGACCTTTTAAGGCTATTCTGCTCTCATCTGAGAACAGTACGTCCTTCCATTCCTCCATAGTCCAGTCAGCAAATTCTCGCGCATAAGCAAGTCTAGCTCTACGGTGTTGTGGGAGCAGTTGTGGGGCGCGAGCTGGACGAAAAGCCCGCAGATTTCTTTCTGCCAGTCTTCTTCTAATCGTACGTTCACTCACACTGACATTTCTCACTTCAAAAAGACACGTACGGGCTTCAGTAGCGGTGCAAAAGCGATTTCTCAACACGTTGCTGACAACGAAGCGGTCATCTCGAGTTGAAGTGCATCGATGTCGGCCTTGACCTGGCCTGCGGGTGTATGAGCCTGTCTCCCGAAACCGTCTGATGGCATCCCGTACTGTAGTACGAGGTACACCGAGTGTACGAGCGATGCGACGTTGGCTGTACCCAGCGTCAGCTAAAGCCACTGCCCTAGCTGCACCAGTTGCATCGAGAGGCATTTTTTACAGTCACAAACAATAAGCAAACACTAGAAACTCAAATTCGCACACTATGGCAGACAATAACAGGAAATGTAAACACGGTAACGTGACGGCAACAATGTCAAACAACGACTAAATTCTAAAAACCCGTCGTTGACACAAATTTAGGAAACGAAATAAGGGTATAAGTGTTTAATTTATTGCTAAAGTACCCACTTGACAAAAAATAAAACAGTAGATAAGCTATAGTTAACTTAAACAAACAGGGTGACGAATGATATGGGTGGGCGGTTAATTGTGCCTGTGAGTGTATATGTTAATATGGATTGGATTTATTTTTTGTAAAGAAACTAGGCAACCAAATCGGTATTTGTACGCGGTGCCTATGTTTATGTATTGGTCGGGAGCGCTTTTATGTAAATTTACTTCTGTGTATAATTATGTGGTGCCGCGGGCCGCCGACGACACACCGTTGGCCGGTTGTTTAGCGCGTATTACAAGATTTTTGTATGGGGACACTACTTATTTTTTTACGTAACTTTATTTTTATATTTCGGTTATATAGCAAATATAAATATCTGCTTGTAACGGTTCCAACGCTACAATTAAAAAATAAATTCTACGGGGAACCCCGTATTTCTTAACTCTTTTTTATTTTTAGAGATTTTCCTAAGCTTACACACTATTAGAGCCCGATTCCAAATTTCATCCTTCTGACCTAGATGGATGAAATTTGGAATCGGGCTCGGTAGCGGTAAGCGACTAATACATGACGGTACCCTGATGGGGTTCGGGCCACAGCTCAGGGGGCAGTTGAAGTAAACAGATGGAATTCTAAATGAGGGTGTGATTACATACACGGGATCACTGATCACATGGTTATGGGCCAACGCGATCCTCGCCGCCGAGGATTCTATCCTCGCTAACCTGCGTGTGGATATATCCACGGATATATGATCACGGATGATTACCTTAATTTTCATGAATATGTATATTTGTTTATGACAAAAAGTTTACTTTATTGCACTAAAGAGTTTAGAATATACTCTCATATTTTCGCTAATCATAACGTGTACTATAAGACACAAAATGTAGGTACATTTAGTTTTACCTACTTAAAAATACGGAGGGCGGAGCATAGTGCCCTTGATGTTCCGCAGAAGATAAAGGCTTCAAACCGGTAAAAGACTGCTCCAAAAAATCCATGTCCATACATACAAATTCCCTAAAATCTATAGTGGTTATGCCAGAAAGGTCTTACCAAGAACGGCCATTTCCTGTGTCATAATAGCGAAAATATGAGAGTAAATATTCTAAACATTTTTGTACAATAAAGTACACTTTTTTTTCATGAATATGTACCACAAGAAAATTAAGATAATCATCAATGGTTGTACTGACTAGTAGTACAACTAACCTGCGGCTTTCTCTAGCTACCGAGGTGGATGACCCCTAAGTTAGTGACACTGCAATGGTGATCAAGTTACGTTGACCATGTTAAATTTAAATTACAGTGCAATTTTATTTGGATATAAGATAGCTATTGAAAATAAGTATGCATGACTACTGTAGTTTATTTTCCAAAATTACTTAATTTCACTATTATTATAATAAAATCCACTCATGCATGATCAACTCAAATCCAAAGGAACAAACAATATTTTTCCATTATGATAAAGAGGTAAACCAACAAATGTCATTTTAGTCCATCTCATTAAAAATTGTATTATACATTGTTCTGTCCAAAAAAAAAAACTAATTCGAACCAGAACAAAATCTATCTTGAGGTATCCTGGTGGGTGTTGAGGCATTTTGAATTAGATACAGCCAACTGGCTTTTCACAGGTACTTTGCTGGGACGCAGATTTACAAAATGTTTGCTATGTATTTACAATTATGAAGGTGAAGATAGTATTAATATTAAGATTGTAATTATACATTCTAAGCTATGTGACATAGCAGATCATAACTGACAATATGTTAAATAAGTTAATTATATCTTAATGTTAGCTTTTATACATTTTTTTAATTTCATTATATTCTCAATCTTACAGGAATATTATATTTCAATGATACATGTGGTAATAAGATTCTGTAATTATTAGGTGAATCTTGATCGAATAAATGGAGAACTTAAGAATCAAAGTGATTTTCTTAATTAATATTAGTTATACATGTGTTTAGCGCGTGATAGACAGTGGACATGAAATATAGATAACTTGATACAGCCCTAGTGGAAAACGAAAATTATTTCTTAACACAAAATATTCGTAATATCTGCATTATGTGTATGTGATCTTTGCTTCTTACATTAATAAATGTTTATAGAAGATAATTAACCCACATTTCACATAAAAGCAGAAAAATTCACAGGCATTAAATTCTCAGTGTGCTGATGAGTGCCCACGAGTAACAGTTATGTTACATCGTGTCGCGCATCTCGTATCAAAGTGACATTGTGTTCGCTCAGCCCTATGATGCTCTATCCCACTAGCTATACTAACTTTATGCACGGCACGGCACTACCTACAGTAACCGCTGGTAATGATACAAGTGACTGACCTGGAGGTAAACTTTGTTTGAGCTTCTCAGCCTTCTCCTTATCAGTGATGACAAGTGTGTAGAGGAAGCGTGAGCAGCGCACCTTGAACTTCACATTCTCAGGGTTCTTCTTTATTTTGACAGCTGCAATACAACATGCACCATTGGTGAGTACAGGAAATTAATGTACCAATTTCAAAAGGAAATTGATAAAAATGTATTAATGTTGCAGTTCCACCTTTAAGTTTGGGCTGCATTTCAATAATCAATAAGTAGATGCAAATTATTTGTTATATAAACTATCTTGCACATCACACAAAGCTTAGTCCTGGGTGGGCATCGTACCCACCAACTCTGGCTTAACAGTCACTAACCATTACACCAATAACCCAATCAATCTTGAAAGCATTGTGGGGCAGTCCCATCATGCTGGAAAACTGGATTGGACTCATTGAAAATAAAATATTTGGGATCATCTCAGTTAGGCACATTTCATAACATGAGAGCGGTGACATGATCAAGGAAGACAAATATATAGCCTAATAAATTTGGACTATTCACATATCATTATATTCATTAGATGTGTTATAAAAATAACTTGAGCATAATGCAGCACCATACATGTCAAAGTGAATCTCATAAATCCACTGCAATGCATGCACAATTAGCTACACTAATAACTAACTCAGTTATAGGGATGTCTGTTGACATGTTAAAAATAAAAGCTTTTATTCAAGTAAACTTTAATAAACAAAATAGTCAGAACATGTTTGTAGTTATATAGTTAAGTATACATAATTATTTTTAGGTACATATAAATAATTAAGTAAATTTAGAATAAAATTTGGTAGTAATGATATTTAGCTAGCTCATATTAAGTTATTGTCAGAGTAAATTTAGAATAAAATTTGGTAGTAATGATATTTAGCTAGCTCATATTAAGTTATTGTCAGAGATCATGTATAGGTTCAATTATCAAAATTTAAAGTTTTAGCGATATTCTTATTACATATTGTCCGAATGGTTCTATCTATATTAAGATACAAATTCAATATTATTATTATGGTAGACCTTGTGTTCATAACGACGGTTGCACTCAAATGCTACCATCGGATCCAATGTGCCTGGACTAAAGCCTGGTATAGCTAGTTTGTCCTTATTTCTATTATTTACATTTTGCAAGTAACTCCTTTTTTTATATTTATCTATATTTTTCTGCACAAACATATTATATATTCTGATTGATCATTCAGATGGAACATTACCTAATTATATTAATCACTTAAAAAACTTTGTAGAGAATTGGGACTACCTAGACTATTAATAGCTCCGAGTACTCTTTTTGTAATGCACTGTGAGCTGCTGAGGTCCACAGTCTCACTCACACTCCATAGGACATAATGTTATGGAACTGAGCAAAATACTAGTCTAGCACTTGGTTTCTCTGACAATTGTCTAATTTACCAAGCTGCATAGCAACATAGCCTAAATCTACATTTCTCTGAATACTCTACTTAGGTACTGCTAAGTAACAAATGTCTAAAGAATGGAATATGTGTACCCTTATAAACACTATAATAATGACCTCCAGGCTAAATTTCGACCATGGCAGCCACTCTCAATGGACAAGTATGTGTGCAAACACTGGGGTACTTTCTATCACCCACAAACCGATGGGACGACTAGGGACACGACCGGAAAGAGGTCAGGTACAGTCCACTTAATAGGCAAAATAGACATCATGAATTACTAAATGCTTCATGGAAAATAAATTTAATTAAAACAAGGTATTACATGCGAACGACTTAAAAAATATGAATTATAGTTTGATATTATCATGAAATAATGTAAAATACTCACATTTGGCATCCTTCCTGCGCGCCTTCAAGAGGAAATCCTTGATATCTTTGATTTCTCGGGGCTACAACATAACCAAAACAAACGTTGTTATTATTCATAAAAATACGACTATCGGCATGGTAATAAAAGATTTCACAAAGAAAATCAAAGATAATAGTCTAGTTTTGAGCACTATCTATTCAAAACAATGGGTTTAATATGAGAAAATAGAGATACTTACCATGTTGAAAGCGGTGCTATGTTCCGAGTAGAACTGCAATAAACAATTGTTTTTACTTAAATATCAAAACAGCCCAATAAATCACTAAACACACAATGTATTTAATTACATAAATAGTGAGAAACACTTCACAATTAGTTGATATTTTTAGATTTTTCAATACTGAAATTATATTTCGAACACATCTCACCTGTCAAGCTTTCAAAAAGAACTTTTTGACACATGTGTTTTGACGTTTACGGTTAAAAAAATATATACGTAGCAGACTGCCGGGTTTTTAGACAAATTCTTTATTAAAACCGTAATAAATAAAAACTGAAATGGGATGAAACGCAACAATATCAGATAAAATTAGCGAACGAAAAGTGATATCATTATAATGATATATGTGTGTCACGTACGTGCTGTCATGCATTCAACACTCATTTATTTTAGAAGTAGTCAAAAATAATACAAATCTGTGATACTCCGCGGCCAAAAAGACTGGAAGGTCTGCTAAATGTACTGCTTAAAAGGTACCTACACAAGCAATATAGCAAATCAAATCAAATCAAATCAAATTTATTTTGTGAACATAGGTTATAAATACAGGTGATATTGATAATAAAATAAAGTACATCCATGTTCTGCCTGTTAGGCATACAAAACCATAGGCATATAAAAATAAAAAAAAACACTACTACACTGTACTTTTATACATGCACTTAACCCAAAACTAATTATAAAACCAAAGCCAATTTAATTCTACAATAAATAATACTATAACGTGTCAAAATTAATAAAAATAAATAAAATAAAATAAAATAAATAAAAAAATAAAATATAATTTATTAGCAGTCCAGTTTTTACAATTAGTTTATACAGTGATAGTCTCACTAGGCAATGCCTGTATCGAGGCTATCGATGTGATTCGATACGATTACAAGCTAGGACTTTAATTAAATGGAAAAGACATCAAATTTTATTTATAACAATAATAATTAAATTCAACTAAATAGGTAGGTACAATGGATTAAATAATAACTTAAATAAATTCGTTTAGAAATAACCGAAGTGTGAGGATATGTTACTGTATGTGTGTATCTGTGTGTGTATGTGTGTGTTGAAGTATGTGTGAATATTATGCCATGGTCGAATAGACTGACGGAAAGGGTGTTAAATTAATGTTCTAAGGAGGTGCTCAGTCTCATTATTGCGATGTAGTTTTTTACCTTTATTTGAGCTTCTCGCAGTGTACTTAATTTTATGTCACATTTAGCAACAAGTTTATTGTATAGGTAATAGAACATGTGCTTTTGAAATCGTTTCGCAAACGAAGTCTTAGTTTTGAATGCAGTCACTTTAAAAACTCTGAGTTTGAGCATATTTTGGTAATCTGTTGAAGTTATTGTAGTGCTGTGTGTGCACATAATTGCATTCAGAATATATAACTTACGGATGCTCAGGACCTCGGCTTGTTTATATAGTTCAGATGTGGGGAATCTAATTGGTTTCTTAAGCATAACCTTTAGAATAGATCTCTGTGCTCTTTCCAGAGTTATCAGATGAGAGGTGTAAGCACCTCCCCATACGTTAATGCAGTAAGTGAGGATTGACTGACAGAGTGAGATGTAGATTGATTTCAGTAAATCTTTACCTGCTACATCTCTCAGCCCTCTTATGACGTATATGAGCTTCCTGGCTCTCGCAGACACTGCAACGATATGATCTCGGAAGGTAAGTTTCTCATCAAGTATAATGCCGAGATATTTTATCGACTTCGTTCTATGAACCATATTACAACCACAAGTGTTGTCCACGTTGTCACAGGTGTGAATTTGTATAACTGGACTGCAAGATGGTGATGAAGCGCTGGTTTTATGAAAACATATGAATTTAGTTTTACTTGCGTTGAGTGTCAGCAGGTTGTCACTGAGCCATTTAGCTATTATGCCCATGCTTCGAGTAGCATTAGCACTACATCTGCTCCAAGAAGAATCATGAAATATCACTGCAGTGTCGTCAGCATAACAGATGAGTTTCGCATTCTGCAGTGGTAGTAATGAAAGCTCATTAATGTAGAGCAGGAATAACGTCGGGCCCAAGACACTGCCCTGCGGCACGCCAAACGATGTTTCTTGAGAGGTGCTGAGCCAGGAATCGACTTTGACACATTGCTTTCTCTCCGTAAGATAGCTCCGGAACCAGTCTAGTACAACTCCCCTAATACCTATGCTTTCTAGTCTCTGCAAGAGAATAGGACTTGCGACGGTGTCAAATGCCTTTTCCAAATCGAGAAAGACACCAATACATGAACGACCATTGTCGAGGTGCGAAACAATTTCGTTTGTTAAGAGATTTGCGGCGTCTTCCGTTGATTTCTTTTTCCGGAAACCGAACTGTACGTCAGATAGGATATGATTTTCCTCCAGGTACTTGACAAGCCTTCGGTTGACCACTTTTTCGAGGATCTTCGAGAAAGCAGACAGCAAGATATAGGACGAAAGTTGTTTGGTAAGGTAGAATCACCTCCTTTATGTATCGGTGTTATTACCGCAGTTTTCCACTCTGGTGGGACAATGCCAGTTGATAGGCTTTGATTTATTATTGTTACTAGAGGTCGTACCACGTATTTACTTATCTTTTTGAGAAGTAGATTAGAAATGCTATCTATACCCGGTGCACTGTTGTCTTTTAATCCGGATATAATATCTTCAACCTCCTTGCAGTCGGTGGGCTCAAAAAAGAAGGAGTTTAGAGGTGATTTTGAGTTATAGTGCTACAAACTTATCTGGCCCGGTGGCCAAAAGTAGAACTAACGACGCCAGTTTGAAATGTCAATCGGCCTGTTATTCCATGACATTTCTGTCATTGATTGTTTGTTGAACTTTGTTGCGCGTATTTACATTTCTTTTTGTGGTTTTTAATTGTGAAAAATGCCGAAAGCTTTAAAAAGTGATGCGAGGAACGTTATATTACAAGTATTGAATTATATTAAGGAAGAAAAACGCCTTCAGGCAATAATTATACCCTTCAATAAGTTGTATGAACGCGTAGCTGCTGCTACAGGTTAGTGTTGTCAGCTTCTGAAAAAATACGAAACTCCCCCTCGCACTTTAAATTAAAATACATGTTTTAAAATATTCATTATTTATTTAATTTTTGCTGTTTCCTTTGTAGGTGTCCGGGAGTGATGTGTAAGAAAACTTGTGAAAGAAAAAGAGCATGGTAGATAGAATTCTGAAATCCTATCATTCATTGCAGAAGCTTTTGATAAAATAACAGTCAATGAATGGCAAAAGCATTGCAATCATGTAAAAAAATATTGAAAATGTGTATCGAAAAAGGGATGGATACTTAGACGAGCCTTTCATCATTCATTTAGGTAGTGATAGTGAAAGTGAAAGCAGTGATTCCGATAATGATGATGATGAAATGACTTCTGAATTAAACCATTCCGGTGACATAACAATACCTGGAGTATCTCCGTTAGAGAACACTTAGCATACGTTTTATGTAAATGATCATAATTATTGTATAAAAATATAAAGATTAGTAATGACAGTATTTGTTTGCTTTTTAGTGAAGTAACATTTAGGTTACAATGTGCATATTATTTTTACCCACTTTATTGCAAAAAAATAGTTACTAGCAACACTAAATGCGATAACAGCGACGCTGCCACCGGGTCAGATAAGTTTGCGGAACTGTATCAATTTGTTGTGCTAGTGACTTTTGCGTTGTAAACACAACGCCATGTCATTATGCCAGCAAAATACTACATAATCTAATCAGATTATGTAGTATTTTGCTGGCATAATTTTGACCAACAGATGCAAAAAACTCATTACATGAATTGACAGCGTTCTGTGGACACTCGTTCAAAGCCAATAGATCCGAGGCGGGGGATTGGTTTTGGTTTTTCTGTTGGAAATTCTATTTACCGTTTGCCAAAGTTTACGTGGTTGCTTTTTGGATGTTACTAACATATTTCTGTCATATTCATTTTTTATTTTACGTAATAGAGTTATATAATAATTACGATATCTTGCATATACTATGGCTTTAATGTCACTTTTATGTCTCTTTCTGGCCTCTAAGTGTAATTTATCGCGTACACGCGAACATCTTAGTAAGCCTAGGGTCATCCATGGCTTTAGGATAGCTTTAGAACGGCTAAGTAAAATAGGCTTCGAATTAGCATCAATTATATTAGTTATTAAGTTAATAAAAATGTGTGACTGTTCGGCTACATTTTTTATAGAATTTAGGTGTGTCCAATCTACGTTACAGAGCTCTTGCGCGATAGAGTCGTAGTTCATGCGTAACTTATATCGGGATGGGACAGTTGGGCGTTGTACTTGACTCGTTATACCGGTTATGACTAAGTCATGGTCGGTTACAGATGATGTACAAACGATGGTCTCAACGTCCACATCTCCTTTGTAGAAAACATGATCTAGGCAGGCATCGTTTCGGGTTGGTTTGTCAACGGCTGGCTTTAGTCCCATCTCTGCCATGCAGCAGAGATATGACGCAGTTTCAACGGCGTCGGAGCAAATAATATTAATTTAAGATCTCCGGTAAGGAGGATACATTTATTTACATTCAGTTTATTGACTATGTCATAAAGAGAGTTAGTGAAGCAGTCTGTGTTCCTGAATGAGGGCGACCTATAAATTCCTAAAATAGTAATTATATTGGGTATAGTTACGACTAAACAGTTTGAGTCATCAACAGGAGGTTCATACACTTGTGGTGACCAGGTGTCTCTTATGAACACGACGACTCCACCAGCTTTGTTTATATATTTTGTAGTGTGGTAGACCCTATAATTTGGCATTTGAGGAAATATCATATTGTCCTTAAGCCAGCATTCAGTCAATATTATTGCATCAAACTTTATATTGAGTCGCTTAAGTATAATTTGGAAGTCATCAAAATTATGTTTGAGGCTTCGGATATTTAATGTTAGAGTTGTAAATTTATGTTGCTTAATGATTTCATAACAATTTTCAATTGCATAAGATCAATGACTGGAATTTCATCAACAGATAGCTGTGCGCCTTGGTTTAGAACCCTAAAAATTCTGAATCTGCCATCAATTTATATTCTCGAAGTGGCATTGTTTGTTAAAATGAATCAAAGTCTATTTATATCTAGGGTTGATCATACGTCAAGACCGACACTAATAAGGTCTCAATATAAAAATAAATTATATACGGGTAATTACAAGACGGCCCTATTAGGGAAGAGCCTTTTGAGAATGGGGCCCGTTATATATAATAAAATACCCCAAAATTTAAAAGATGGCACAACACACATTTTTAAAAAGAAATTGACTCAACTACTGGTGGAAAAGTGTTACTATTCTGTTAATGATTTCCTTAGCGATAATTCTTTGTAGGACTATTGATTGTTAACATAGTTATTGCTGAAAGTATTAATTTATAATTTAATGTAATTCATTTAATTTATGTTTTACTTTTGCTTGTCACAATTGTAATATTTTTTGACTATATCAAGATGACATATTGAATTTGACATTTAATTTTACTGATTTATATACTATGTTTATGTAATTTTGCATGCCGTTATGGTAGAATGTATTGGATTCCAATTGTTAACGCCAGCAACACCTTTATTTTGTTACCTACATTCATGGCAAATAAAGAATTTTTTTATTTGATTTGATTTCACTGACTCACTAATTAACACATACCTAAGTATCGTTTTTTAGACGATTTTTCATTAAACTGTGTCAACGTGAAATTGAGGTTATTACTCTGTATTACCAAAAGCATGCACACGCAAGAAAGGTCGAAATAGGCATGATAGTATAAATAAGCAATCTATATATTAATTCACTTCTAATCTACTCCATATGATAAGATCAAGGAGACACTAATTGATTTTAGAAAATCATGCGTTTAACTTCATAACGGACAGATTATCTTACAAACTTACATCCCCTATTTAAGCCCTTAGGGGTGGAATTCCCTAAAATCCTGAAAAAAATATTTTTACTTTTCAACTGAAAGGCCAATTACCAATTTTCACGCGTTTAACTTAAAAAATGACACATTTTCATACAAATTTAATCCACTATTTTACGTCTTTAAGGGTGGAATTTCCAAAATTTCTGAAATACATATTTTTTATTTTTAACTGAAAGGTTAAATACTAATTTTTATGCGTTTAACTTAAAAAACGTTGCATTTTTCATACAAACTCAATCCCCTATTTTACGCTCTTAGGGGTGGAATTTCCGAAATTCCTGAAATTTATATTTTTAATTTGTAACTGAAAGGCCAAATACCAACTTCAATGCGTTTTACTTTAAAAATGACGCATTTTTCATAAAAAATTACATCCCCTATTTTACGCTCAAAGGGGTGGAATTCCCGAAAATCCTGAAACACATATTTTAATTTTTAACTGAAATGCCAAATACCAATTTTCATGTGTTTAACTTAAAAAATGTTACATTTTTCATACAAACTCACATCCCCTATTTTACGCCCTTAGGGTGAAATTTTCAAAAATCCTGAAACACATATTTTTTATTTTCAACTGAAAGGCCAAATACCAATTTTCATGCCTTTAACTACAAAATTACGGATTTTCATACAAACTTTTATCCCCAAATATTTCCAGAAATCCTTTCTTAGTGCTCCCCTACGTTATAAAAGGAACCCCTGTGCAACATTTCAAGTTTCTAACCCTTATAGTTTAGGCCCTGCGTTGATATACAACATGTAACGTAATTAACGCATACCCTCAAACACCCCAATAAGAATATTATGTTGAAATCATAATACATACACAGAATTTTTAATTTAACATGTATGTATATGCATTGTTATTTACTAAATTGGTTACTTGGAATAAAGTTTTTTTTTTATTTTGTAGAGATGATGGAATTTGTATGAATACAAATAAAACTGGGATTTTAAAAGTCTTATTACTTTGACTTACAGTCCATTTCAATTTGTTTTGACTGTACAGGATTAATATAACAATAATTTCCGTAGTTTTAATTATTTTGGAATAAATAAATATCTATAAAAATGATATAAATCGATTCAGTAAACGATTCTGAACAAACTATTTTCAGCATGTGCGTTAATTAATTAATGATAATATATACAACGTATAAAAGAAAGAGCGAATGTAAGTTAAGGGGCATATACAGTCTCCTTAAGCCTACCTATACACAAAATCTCATACCGAAATATCATTATTTTAATCTTGATCGTAAAATAATATACCATTCAATATATCGACAAGTATTTTTATCGATATAACGAACATCCATACTAACACAGCACAGCCAATTCTGATTTACGCTAGAAATTGTTTGACATACCTCTGTGTTTCTATGCACGCCTGGTAGTTTGATTCCGATTACAAGAGAATTTCGAGTTATGTTTTTATTTATAGCACTGCTGAATAGCTATTGGATACTTTACATCGTATAGGTACGTGATACACAAACACATTACGAGAATCTTTTTTATAGTTTTAACTTCTAGTTGAAGTTGTTTTCAGTACTGATGGAAGAATTTCATTATTTCACGTTCACTAAAATCTGCACCGACGCCGAAAGCTTAACGATAAGACTTGCCAACTAACACGAGTCTCTCTCATGTACAACATATTCAGAGAATCGTAAAGATGAAAGCTTTTCTTAGTTATAAAAAGGCGTGGCCTCCATCGAGACACTGTACCCCGTTCCTCGTAATAGACAGCCTTAAATTCTGTGACCTATGAATCCTCATCATCACGAAGTGCACCTCTGAGGCTTTTCTTTCATAGGATGATGCACGAAATTTTCAAAATTATTACGATCACTAGACGACATAGTTAAGGATTTCGCGGAGCACTTTCCTCATTACTAAACGACATTTTAGACTATTTAGTAACTAACCACAACCTAAATAGACAGCAGTTTACGTACAGCCGATGATTTTAATATTTTTAAATAAGTGAAAAATGCACAATATTTGCTGAATTTGACGGCTTTCTTTGAAGCGGCCCCTTTGGCGGCGTCTTGGAATCCACTCAAACGCGCCGCCACCGTAAGGACGGCGCGCGACTCGCTTTGATGAATATTAAAAGATATTTAACCGTTTATTCTTTACCTACATCAACCCTTTGTATTCGCCGCCGTATTAGAGTTCCTTGCGCCAAAATCAGGACGGAATTAGAAATGTCCCCTAATGTTCATGTGACCCTTGTACATTATTGTGTGTGTTATCTGGTTAGTTTGTATTGGTTAAATAATTAAGTACCCATTCGTTTCGGGCCAGATTAAATCCACATACTGAAAGAAAAATTTAATATTCTTACTATTTAACACACATAAAAATATCTACAGTTACATAAGTCAATTAAATTATTTATTTCTCCTAGATCCAACATCTTGCGGAATATCAATTTAAATTAAATTAAAAATTAAGTGATTTTTCCTAGATATTAAATTTGTATGAATGATTAAAATGTCGTTACAGGGAACCTTTAAAAATTAGAGCAAAAATAAACTTCGAATTCAGTTAAACATTTGATTGAATCTTAAAATAATCATGTGTTATAAATTATGTCGTCTGACGTCTTTCGGCTGATATGATGATGATGATAAATTATGTGACTGTACAGAACCACACTTTTTATTTACAGTCTAACTTGTACTCAAAGAGTTCGCGGTAAGGTTCATTACCCTTCCAGCTGAGTTTTGCTAGTGTTGTTCATAATGTCGGTAATCTTACTTCTTGATTTAGGTTGTCGATAGAAAAATAAATTACTAGTTGAATAATCTATCTGTGCTTGTTGGGAATAAACCTTTTTTTTATTTTATTTTTTTATTTATAATAAAAAATATTATTTCTATTTGAAGTTTCGTCCATAGGTAGCCGTCCTGATACCATACAACCTTTAAGTTACGTTCACACTTTCTGTTACACGTTGTATATATATGTATATATATAAGCAATTCAGCATTTAATATATGGCGTGATATCTACGTAAAGTATGTGGCATTTAAAAAATATATATATGTATATACATAGGGACTATTAGGGACATAAACACACATTTGTAGGTATATGAATTTTATGTAGTTCATTCCTTCGAGCATTTAGACAAAAATGCTCGTAGAGTTAATTCTAAGATCAACTAAAAGCTTTTTATTTGTACTGAGCCTTACAGCATGTCTATTTTTTTCTGAGATTATCTAAATTACTTGATTCATCAAAAATAATAAGTTAATAAATAATAAAAAGTTCAACTTTGATAAAAAAAAAGAGGTTTTGTCACTAACTACTAATTAATAAAGTCATTAAAAATAATTAAAAGTTTATGTAAAACTAGTTTTATCGCCCTCGATACGCCAAGAAAAATAAATTCATTCTTAGTTGTTGACAATTTGACAGGTCGTCGACATGCAGCGTCGCCGAAATATTATTAATCTGTGCGTTTGTGTGTATTCGAGGAAAGGTAGACTGGAATCCTCGATTGTTTACGAGCGTCGGGCGTGATCGACCTTAGCTTTCGAACGAAATGTGGTCGACTCGTTGGAGACATCTGGACGGAGAGCGGACGCAGTAGCTGGCGCCATGGCGGGCCGCGGCGGGGTCCGCTCCAGCGCGCGCCTGAGCGCGGAGCCCGGCCCGGCCGGAGGAGGCGCGAGCCCGGCCGCAGCGGGCGCGGCCCCAGGCGGCACGGGGCGTCCCGGGCGGCCGCTGGCCACGTCGGGCGCGGCGGCGGCGCGCCGGGCCCGCGCCGTGGAACGCGCGCTGGAGGTGGAGGACAGTCCGCGCGAGCTCCGCGACAAGTGCCGGCGCCTGGCGCGCGCGCTGCGCAACGCCAAGCATCTCGTGGTCCGTACCCGCTGAACCCTTGTTGACCTTTTCATGTCTAGATATGAAAAGGTCAACAAGGGTTTCTACTTAGTTCCATTCACATGGTTATTTCCTTCTGGCCATTTTGTTGTTAGAAAACCCTATGTTTTGATAGATCATAAATAATATCAGTGAATTCTTACATATGTTTAATGTTGAGAAACATGGTCATAATGGCCAAACGGTTGCTGCAACTGAGGACTTAATAAATAAAATCCACTAGTCTTTTATTAGTTTCATAAAATAGGATGTACATGGATGGATAGGATGGAGCTATGAATAAGAGAGTACTGATACATGCCATTCTTGAAGTGAACGCAGCATGTAAATGTTGGCTGGAAAAAACAGCCCTTAGTTGGAACTATGTCTGTTCTGCCTCAGTTTAAATCTGTACAGGTAGAACTATGTTCTCATCAGATTGTTGTGAATTTGATGGTAAAATAAAGTGATCGTAATAATATGTTGAGTTGTCCATTGTGTACATTTTCTACACACTTATTAATACAGTTGTGCATAGTTGCATCAAAATCTGAGAAAACAAAGCCAATAGCACTGACATCCTCATTGCTGGACAGTTAAATCTATGATTTCCCGTTTTGCAATTATATTTACACCAATAATGCTATAAAACGATGCTTTAATTAGTCAATATGGATCTTGGTTTTACAAACATTGATTAACAATATTTAAATTAACAAACATTTTATAGTCCAAAGTAATAAATTTTTTGGTAAATCAGTAATCTGTTAGATGATTTATCAACAAACTTATACCATTATTACCTCAAACTTAATAAATGTTATAAAGGCAAATCACAAAGCATAATTGTAGGCCTAGATCACTAAATATGTCACACAGGCATGATCAATGTATTTATACAAGAACCTTAAACATCCTTTCATGCCATTTAGTTTTTTTATATAATTTCTGTTTATTTCAAAGAAAACATGACTAATTATCATTAGGGACTACCAAAATTAATAGGTATTATACATAAAAATCCATATGCCTCTATTCTCCTTTTATTTATTTTTTATTTATAGCCTTTTCCAGATAAGTATACACTTTTTTTAAGTTTTTATTTTATATTAAAGTTGATTTTTTCTGTGTACCTTTTGGCAAATGCCTCCAACACTTTCCAATCTTCTCTTTCCTTTCACCACATCATCTTCCCATCTTCTGAATGGTTTTCCCTTTTTTCTCTTTCCCTCTCTTGGGTACTACAATGTTACTACTTTATTCCAGTTCTCTTCACCTCTAATTACATGGCCAGCCCATTTCCACCATAGTGATCTTACTTTCAACACCACATCTTGGGTCTTTGGTGATTTCCTAATTTTCCTGGGGTTGATTTTATCTATTTTTCTTTTCCCCTTATGCTTTGTTCCATGGTTCACTGGCAAATTTGCTCTATTCTCCTAATGAATAATAAATTAACACAGAGAAGGCTTGCAGACATTGGTATTTTTATTCAGCAACCAATTCGCATCTACATATAAACACATCTAAAACTAAATTTATGACAAATAATCAACTGAATATGTGTACTTAGCTAAATAAATCAAATCAAATTGATGCAAATAGAAATGAGAATGAAATAGACAGACCAATAAGTACTGCTTCTAAAGAAATATTGGGCTCAAAAATTAATTCTGAAAGCAAACTATATCCTTAATATAAAAAACCAGCCAAGTGCGAGTCGGACTTGCACATGAAGGGTTCAGTAGCAGAAAGTATTTCAGTTGATTAAATGAAAGCAAATTGCAGTTTATGACACATTAAAAAAACTACTTGCTAGATCTCGTTCCAACCAATTTTCATTGTTAGTTTCCAGATAATGTACATCATATATTTTTTTTAGTTTTATCATTCTCTTATTTTAGAAGTTACAGGGGGACTCATTTTACCACTTTGGAAGTGTCTCTCGCGCAAACTATTCAGTTTAGAAAAGAATGATATTAGAAACCTCAATATGATTTTTTAAGACCTATCCATAGACACCCCATGGGTGGTGTGTATGGGTACGATGAAAAAAGTTTTTTTGAGTTTCAGATCTATGTATGGCGACCCCCCAAAATTATTGTTCTTTTTCTATTTTTGTGTAAAAATCTTAATGCGGTTCACCGAATACATCTACTTACCAAGTTTCAACAGTACAGCTCTTATAGTTTCAGAAAAAAGTGGCTGTGACATACGGACGGACAGACAGACAGACATGACAAATCTATAAGGGTTCCGTTTTTTGCCATTTGGCTATGGAACCCTAAAAAGTCTAAAGTATTTCTCATATCTTTATAAAAAGACTGTTCATTATGTAAACATTTTATTACAATGCCGAAAACAATTTATGAATGACAGATGTGTCAATTGAAAACCATTTACTGTCACCATAGATTTGACTTTGGCAGAATCATCGTTGTCGCGATGGAGTCATGATAACAAATTGGAATTGGACAGAGGTATTAAATACCATGGAGGTATGTAACAGTATTCTTGCATTCTCCTAATCCTAATTTATGCTGGCCAGACAAAAGGCAAAAGACATGAGAGAGACAAAATAAAAGAAGGGCTGATGACATAATAAACATATGGATACAGCAAAAGATAGGAAAAGGTGGAAAAGAATGGAGGAGGCTTTTACCCATAGAGGAGTCACATAACAAGTTGAAACAACTGATAATGCCTGTATCTAGTACATTGAGTTAGCTTGTAGTTTTTGTTGTTATTATGTGCTTGTATAGTCTGTTCTTAAATATGTTGGTGTTTGGTGCCGACACTACATCTTGTGGTAGTTTGTTCCATTCTTTAACAACTCTGTTCGAAAGGAAATTCTTGTGGGGTATATTGTGTCAGAAGCGGGTCTGAAGTTTAAAGGTGTGACCTCTCAGATGGGTATTATTGTCTCGATTGAACATATCTTGGAACTGGTGAAGGTCATAGTGTCCATTTAGGATTTTTTAGGTTTCGATCAGATCACCACACACTCTTCATTCTTTTAGAGTACTAAGCTTTAGTGCTTCCAGCCTATCCTCATATGGTAGTCTCTTAAGTTGTCTAGGTATCTTGGTGAAGCTGTGCTGTACTTTTTTCAATAGATCCACATCTTCAACAAAGTAGGGACTCCACACTCGAAAAGCGTGATCCAATATAGGTCTTATGTAAGTCTTATATACCTTTAACATCATTTCTGGCGTAAGAATTCTGAAAGCTTTTCTAATGAGGTAAATAAAATTTTTCGCTTTCTTTGTGATTGCTGCTATGTGGCCTTCCCACTTAAGGTTCTCTGTTATAATACCTCCCAATTTCCTTTGGGCTCTCACTGCTACCAGTTTAACGCCATCTAGCTTGTATATTAGGCATGGTTTTTGCTACCGATGTACAGTGTGGTACATTTATCAGCATTTAGGTTAATGAGCCATTCCTTTGACTAGTTAGCAATTTAGTCCAAGTTTCTTTGTAGATGATCGAAGTCAGTCAGTGGATTTGCAAAGATTTTTGTATCATCAGCGAAAAAGCTGACATGACATTGTATGCAGGTGTACACGGGCGCAGGCATCAGCACGGCGGCCGACATCCCCGACTACCGCGGGCCGCACGGCGTGTGGACGCGGCTGCAGCGCGGCGAGGCGGTGGGGTGAGTAGCGCGCCGGGCGGGGCGGGGCGGGGCGGGGCGGGCAGGCGGTGATACGGCGCTCTCTGTCGCAGGCGCGTGGAGGTGTCCCGCGCGCGGCCCACGTTCACGCACATGGCGCTGACGGCGCTGTGGGCGCGCGGCGCGCTGAAGTTCGTGGTGTCGCAGAACTGCGACGGCCTGCACCTGCGCGCCGGCCTGCCGCGCCGCGCGCTGGCCGAGCTGCACGGCGACATGTTCGCCGAGCTGTGCGCGCCGTGCCGCGCCGTGTACCTGCGCGCCTTCGACACCACGGAGCGCACGGCGCGCCACGCGCACGGCTCGCGGCGCCTGTGCCACGCGTGCGGCGCCGAGCTGCGCGACTCCATCGTGCACTTCGGCGAGCGCGGGCGCGCCGCCTGGCCGCTCAACTGGGCCGGCGCGCTGCGCCACGCCGCGCGCGCCGACGTGGTGCTGTGCCTGGGCTCCAGCCTCAAGGTGCTGCGCCGCTACCCGCGCCTGTGGCGCATGCAGGCGGCGCCGCGCCAGCGCCCCGCGCTCTACATCGTCAACCTGCAGTGGACGCCCAAGGACGCCGTGGCGGCGCTCAAGATCAACGCGCGCTGCGACGCCGTCATGCGCCTCGTGGCGCGGCGCCTGCGCCTGCGCGTGCCGCGCTACCGGCCGGGCCGCGACCCGCTGCTGGCGCACGCCGAGCCGCTGGCCGAGCCCGAGCGCCACACCACGCGCCGCCCGCTGCTGCCGCCGCCCGCGCCCGCGTCCGACGACTCGGAGCCCGAGTGCCCCGAGTCGCCCTCCGCCTCCGACTCGGACGAGGAGCTGCCGCTGCGCCGCTTGGCCGACCGCCTGCGCGCGCCGGGCTCGGAGCCCGAGGCGCCGCCCGGTCGGCGCCCCGACCCCGAGCGGGAGGCGCCCCCCGGTAAGCGCCCGGACTCGGAGCGCGAGGCGAGCCCGCGCCCGGGCGATCGCCTAGACGTGCCGAGCGAGCCTCCGCGTCCGCCGTGTCCGCCGGAGCCTCCGCCGCGTCCGCCGACTCCGTCGCAGGGTCCGCTCGATGCTTCTTCGCGCCCGTCGGAGAGTCCACCGTGCCTTCCGTCACCCCCGCCGCCCACATCGGAAGATTCGCCTCGGCCGCCGGAGCGTCCGCCGCGCGCCCCGGATCCCGCGCGCCTCTGTACCTTCCGAGTGAGTGGAACGACGGCCCGCCTCCGAGTAGGTCCCCTCCGGGCTCTAACGTCTCCGTCTCGTTCCAGGTCAACATGGCGGTCGGCGAAGCGACTATCCTGTTGCGACCCGAGCACGCGCCGGCCTCGCCGGGCGGGTCGCCGTCGCGCGCCCGCACCCTGGACCTCCGAAAATTCCGCATGGTGCGACGCGGTCTCGTAAAAAACGGGCCGACTACGAACGGGCACGGACCGCCGGCGGCGCCGTTCGGCTTCGGAGAGGCGCCGCCCCCCGTCAACGGCGCGGTCGGCTCGAAACTTCGTCGCCTTCTCGAATACGTGCCGCACATAGATTCGGTCGCCGTCCCGAAGAGGTCGCCCGGGGACGATCTGCGGGGCGACGAGGAGAAGGTGAAGGGCGAGTATCCGCTCTTCCTCGAGACCGAGCCGAAGGGCGAGTGGAAAACGGAGACAAAGACGGAACCGGAGTCGGCGAAGGAGTCCGACGGCTCGTCGGACGGCGAAGCCGGCGCGCTGGCGGCGCGCTCGCTGGCGGCCGCCATCATCCGGCGCGCCGTGCTGCTGTGCCGCGCCTCGCTGTACCCCGGCCTGCACACCATCGTGGGCGCGCCGCGCCCCCCGCGCCCCCCGCGCGCCCCCCGCCCGCCGCCCGACGCCGAGTGCGCGTGGTGCGCGCGCCACTACGCGGCGCCCAAGTGCCTGTGGTACGGCGCGCCGCGCCACACGCCGCTCGGCGCCCGCGCCTGGCGCCGCGCGCGCGGGCGCCGCTACCTGTGCGCGTGCTGCGGCGCGGGGGCGCCCGCCGACGCGCCCGCGCCGGCGCCCGAGGCCGCGCACGACACGAGCGGCTGGTACGGCAAGGGCTACCGCAAGGGGCGGCGCCGGCGCCGGTAGCGCGAGCCGGGCGCCCGCGCGCCGGGCGTCGCCGCCGTGTAGCCGAGTGCGCGCCCCGGGCGTAGCGCCGACGGGGGCCCGTTTCGATGGTTGTGATACGAGTGCTTGGTGGGGGACGCGCGGCCGGGGGATCGCGCGCCGACGTCTGCTTGGTGGGGGACGCGCGGCCGGGCGGGCCGGCCGGAGGATCGCGCGCCGACGTCGCTAAATCTTAAAGCTTCTTATGAATCGCGATAGAATCCCTAATTGTCGTGTCCCACCGAAATTATTAATTATTATTTTTAGCTTTTCCAATGATTGTTTGCTATCCTTTGCTACGTAGTAAATACATTAGTGTTGTATTTCGATGCGATTCTAACGTTAGCTCGGGCTTACAGATTGAGCGATGTCTGTCGCCCTCCGCTCGTGTAGGTAGGTAGCCGAATTTAATGACGGAGCGATCCTTTCTCGTAAAACGATTTCCATAATTTACTATTTAATCAGAACCAAGGGATAAGTACCGTTGTTACCTTTTTACAAGTGTAATATGAACAAATGAGATAATGAAGGTAAAAGCGATCGGCAGCGACGAGACGAGCGCGTGGCGCGTTGCTTGGAAGCACCAAACACCGTGAATACTTATTTCTTAGAATATGATCTCGCACAGTTTCAATTATTATTCTTATTTACAATAAATATTCGCATTCTACTTGCGTCTAATGTGAACTTAAATGGATGCTAAATATCTGATCCATTTCATTCTGCAAAATAGATTGAATTTAATAAAATGTACATACCTTTTCAATAGAAAGGAAAACTCTTCTGATCTAAGATAAATTTCAATTACATAAACAATAATGAATTAATATAAAACTAATTCCTGTTTTTCTGGCGAAGTAGTTTCCTGCGTCAGGCCTACAGAGGGCGCAGCTAACGGGCTCTCACTATTTTAACATCATCAAGAAATAATTATCGTAAATATTATTTTAATGGTTTTGTACTATACAAAACTAAATCATGGTAACATTTCTTTGATTTATGTACGTTGACGCTACAGACGAATTTCTATTGAATGCTTAATTGACTACTAGGTACTCTATTAATGGTAAAAGCGGAGGCGTGCGTTGCCCCTTACAACAGGACGATAGATGGCTCAACCCTATTCAGTCAGGGACGATATCAAAAATGATGTTTCTAAAGCTAGAAAACTTTATGAAAATGATGTGAATCGTTAGCGATATAGATCTGGTCCCTAGCCGATCGCTTTTTGGAGTCGATGCGCCGTCGGGCCATCATGGGCCAGGTGGGTCGCCCATAGCGGGCGGATAGTGCAGACCCAGACAAGGGTCTGTGGCCCACAGGTTCCCTCGATTGTCAGAGCATCGCTCCGGCGTTCGCAGCCTGACCTCTGTGTCCGCTGTGCGATACAAGATAATTATGTGAGTGGGCTTCCGCAGAGACGAAGCTGTAAAGACAAGATAATGTCGAATCTATTAAACAATGTAATGTATAATACCGAGCGTGTAAATATAGTGATAGTGTACGTACCGCGAGTGGGAGCCGCAGGCCGCCCTGTACTTGTGGCGTCGACTCGCACGCGACAGCAACAGGACGCCTCTCGGCTACCGCCAAGCATAAGGATTAATTTAATTTAGCGCAAGTATATTTTATATTAGAGTAGTGTCGCGGTCGTTTTTGTCGAGACATGTCGGTTATTCTCGTTATCCAATTTTGTCATATCTCAATCTTTTGCGGTCACATATTAAGTATTTATATTTTTAAGATATTAAAGTGTGAATCTGACTATCAATATCTGTTAGAATATTTTAACTAAACTTATGTTTGGGATCATCCGAAATTATGTTCGAAGCGTGAATCATTGACAGGACTTGACTGTGTTAACTCCACTAACGCTTTGCCCATCAGGCTTCGAAGAATCCTGCTAGCCATTGAAATTAATTATTTTCTGACTGAAGCTTAATTAGCAAAACAGTTACACTTGAGCCTAGGCCTACAGTTCAGGGTCAAATCCTAATGGCGGTTTAAATGTAATATTCTCAGAATATATCTATATAATTCATACATCAATTAAACATAAATTGTGTAATGAGTACTTAGGCCTTCCGTGTAGACATACAACACTGTTACTGAAAATATACTTCTTATTAAAAGTTATTAATTATTTTCCAAACGAGATGTTTGAGACAGTAACAAATAACAGTAGCGTGTCGCTAAATTAGACTAATGCGTGGCATTTGTCGATGTGTATAATTGTATTATTTTTGTAACGAGTGAGTCCATGTGCTCCGATAGTGAATTATGACTGATATGTATGATGACAGATACGTGTGAATATTGATTGAATATGCGATTTTTTATTATTATAAGCGAAATGAATTAAATTGATTGATGAACAATAATAAGTTAAATTGTTGTGTTATTTTGTACCTTTTCCGATTCACCATTTTTAGCTTTTTAATAAAAACTACGACATGGCTACATAGTACTGCGGTGAGCGGCGCGGCGCGGGGCCGGCGCGTGCCTATGGTGTGTGGCCACCCTGGCCGCGCGAGTAGGTGGCCTATCTCCGGTGTAACCTTGAATGCGAGAACTCCGAGGTAGTAGCTCATGCGCAGCGGCCACCCACTTATGTATTACGTCATGCGCCCGTGTTCGCTTGGCGGAAATTTTGAGAAGAATATCCCCACTGAGCGCAAGTCCACAGGGTCTCCGCAGTGGCCGATCTGGCGCTTTCCGTATCCCGCGGCTTCCCCTTTTTTTCCGTGCAAGATCGTCAGCCCACCTTTTTTTTTTTAAATACCTACAAAGCCAAACTAGCAAGCAGGCCCGATTGCTAGTTTCATATCAGCCGAAAAACGTCCACAGCTGGACAAAGGCCTCCCCCAAGGATCTCCACAATAGCGGGTCCTGCGCTGCCCGCATCTGTCTCTGTTCCGTAAGTCATCACTGGTCGAACAACATACACTGGTCGAAGACTTTCTCGACTTGAGACACTGCGGTATTTGGGACGAGAAGATATTACGAAGCTTACCGAACGCTGCCCAGCCGAGTTGGTTTCTACGATTGACCTCCTTTTCGAAGTTGGACCTACCTAGTTGGATGGTCTGTCCTCGGTAAATATAGTTCTCTACAACAGTGAACAGTTTCGGAGATATGACGTCTCCCTGTCTCACGCCTCGCTGCAATTGAATAGGTTTCGAGTTCTGGTCCTGAAGTCGGACTGACATGGTGGCGTATTCGTACAAATACTTTAACACCTGGACATACCGATAGTCAATTTGGCACCTTTGAAGAGACCTCAGCACGGCCCATGTTTCGATAGAATCAAAGGCTTTCTCATAGTCCACAAACGCTAAGCATAATGGCTGGTTATACTCCTCGGTCTTCTGTATAACTTGCCGCAGCGTATGTATGTGGTCTATGGTACTGTAGCCTTTTCGTAAACCGGCTTGTTCGGGAGGCTGGAAGTCGTCAAACATTCATGAGAGACGGTTCGTAATGACTCTCGAAAACAACTTGTAAACGTAGCTCAGCGGTGAAATGGGTCTGTAATTCTTCAATAGGGTTTTATCGCCCTTTTTGACGAAAAGCACCACCACACTCCTGTGCCATGCTTTTGGCGTTTGACCTTCGAGTATGACGGAGTTGAATAAGTTCTTAAGGGCCTGCAGGATCGGTGTACCACCCGCCTTCAGAAGCTCAGCTGTAACTCCATCATCACCCAGCGCCTTGTTGTTTTTCAGTTGTTTGAGAGCTATTCTAACCTCGTACAGGCTGTTGGTTGGTTGTTGGTTGCTAGTTTAGTCTTAAAAAAACATTGTAAGAGTGACTTATTAAATCTTAATTTACAATTTACAAAATATTTTAACCGAATATTAAGAGATCAATTTGCTAAATATCCTCTCAATTTATCTGCACGTGTGGCGCAGTGGCCAAGACAGTCGCGGGTTCGAGTCCCGCTTCCGTTAACTATTTGTGTGAATAAATAGTTGTTCTGAGTCTGGATGTAATTTGTGTCCGCCTGTCCCTTTGTAAAGTACCCCGCGACACGGATGAGCTAGCCTATTCTGTTTACTGCGGCAATAGCTTTATGCCTATACATATACCTTTTCGGCCCACTTTATTCGGTTAACTTGAGCCATTTGCTTATTAGAAGTAAGTTTAAAGTTCTGAACCTGGTTGACACAGGTTAGATAGGAATTTCTGTCATTAGTCCACCTTATGACCTTAAACCAAATTCAAAGTAACCTCTAAATATATTATGTTAAACACGTTCCTGAATGTCTCTTATTAAATTACTTAACAATAATATGCCACCCTTACGCGGAATGTATTGATATGCACCAGTGGTTTTAGAGCCGCCGATGGTCCGTTTAATCTGCCAATGTCATTTGGTTACCCGTTCCCCTGATAAGTACAGACGCCAGCACATCAAGCTACCCCAATCTGTCAAATTTCCCCAATTGAAAGAGAACCTTATGCTTTAATGATAAAGTTGAAAATCTATAACAGAAAGTTGACAGATTGGGGTAGCTGGATGTGCCGGCGCCTGTACATCATTTATGTAAAAGGTTATTTGTCAGTGAACGACTCTTTAACTAGTTTTATTTTAAGATACGGATTCCGACTCGCATATTGCTGGTTTGTATTGTATGTTTTTAGAATATTATAATGTAGACACCAGAAACGAATTGTTTTTTCATATGAGGATATGCATTTCCTCTCATATCTATTGAGCACACGTGATACGATGGTTAGTGCGCATTTTCGTAGTGCATTAAGAGCTCAGTTAGATTTTTAGGTCTTAGCAATATGAGGGCATCGGAACGTTACAAATCACTTGTTCTTTACTGGATAGCCCAGGGGAGTGTCTCGTAGAACAAGCGGTTACGTGTTCAACCGCAGATAATGACGTCCGGGGTTCAAAGCCGTAGCAAAATTGATTATAGGTAGGTATTTTCTGTTTAGAAAATTTCTAAGTAGGTAGGTAAGTCTAAGGTTTCAAGTAGGTACAGCTGGGGGATGGCGGTATCACACGATCGTGCTTCGGAGAGCACGTAAAGCCGGTTCATCGGATCATGAGAGTGATGGAATAAAAAGTGTATCTGTGTTTATTACGCACTATAATATGTCCAAGCGAATCTGAACTCAGTGGCTAGTCTCCGTTGAGACTGGCCACCGTGGCCGAAATTCGACCAGGAGGGCATTGCTAGACTTATAAATTAAGATGGTTACATGTAGATACTAAGGAGTCAATTAATGTACCGATTTAAAGCTAGATAGCAGAGCTTCGTTGCGCCTAGTGTATTTAATCCCGCGATACTCAACTTTAAGTCTATATCCGTCCCGCGCGTGTGTGTGTGCATGTGTGCGGCGGACGGCGCTATCTGTAGCCGCCACTCGCCGCGGCGCACGCGCAGCTTCCGAGGCCTCGGATTTTAGTGCTGGTGGTGTGTAAACATAACATTAACGTTGTGTTGTATTTAGTGTCCTATATTGTGCCGTATTATTGAGTGTATGTGGTAACAGCGGCACCTCCCCGGGTCTCGAGCTTTTGGATCAATAGCAGGCATGTATACCTATCTAATGTAAAGCTCGCCGCTAATGTAAACACACGAGTGTTTAGGTGAGGCGCTGAACTCTTCGGCTCTCAGAGCGGTGTCTGGCCAACGGCATAATAAACTGGAATATAGCTAAATAACTGTACATTTCAGTATGGCGAATATATTAAAGGTAAACTAGGTAAAACCTAACATACACAAGTTCTGTTGCTATCCTATGTTATGACATGAAAGCTTTACATCTTTAAAATATAGGTAATCAATTTAACTTTACAATAAACAAACTAAACAATTTAACAGTTTTGATAGGAAATTAGTGCATGTTCTTAGAATAGTGTTTAGGTATAATGTTACATCTAACGATATAGGTACCAGTCCAAGTTAGCCTAATTCGTTGAAATATTCTTGACAGGAAATTGGTGCCTACATGTTCCCAATTTGTCAGAATAGTGTTTAGGTATAATCTATATATAACTACATATAATAAATTCGTTGGAATGACAAAACTATAGGTACATTGAATATTTTATTAAAAGGATACTTGAGGCGTGATCTACAATCGATATCGAAGCCAAAAATATAGGTTTTAGAATTTTTGTCTGTTTGTATGTAGGTATGTCCGGGCTAAACTCAAAAGGTACTGCATGGATTAACAAAAAAAATTGCATAATGAATATTATATTAAGAGGTCGGGTCAACATATAGGCTACATATTATCACGCTATCACCGACGGGGGAGGAGCTGTAGCAATTTAGAAAATTAAACGCGGGTAAAACCGCGGGGCGCAGCTAGTGTTAAATATAACTATATACCAGTCAAAGTTTGCCTAATTCGTAGAAACAATAATATTATGACTGTTAAGCATGTAAAGCTTAACTTGGTGATCCGATAGAAGTAAATGTCGGTATATGAGACTATCTCGAAAGCATTCCTTATCGAATTAACAATATTAAGTATCTGAATCGGTCGCCAAACAACTGAGCAATCGCGTTATATTAAAATGCCATGAACAATATGGACCTACCTACCAGTCTACACCTACGGCGTCCCCCACATTTGGCGTGCGCGCTTACCAGTCTACATCTACCTACTAGACTATATCTTCCAGACAAACCTACCCAGATGTGTTTAAGTAATTTATCCATTGTTTGTGATCTGATTTAAAAAAGTGTTAAAGTTCATTAAAATGGGAAATCGTCACTTTAGACCGTCCGGCGGGTCTCGAACCACCACCCTCTACCAATCTGGGGTAGGCCAGCCGGACGATAAAAATGTAACTGTGTGTGTGTCTGTCTACGGCATCGTAACACTTAAACGGATGCACCTAGTTCGATGTGGTTTGTTTAATTTGGAAGCCAGTATCCTTGTGATGGTTCTTAGCTATGTTTGGTTAATATCGGTAGGTAGGTAATCAATATCAACATATGGTACCTATCAACTCTTTTCCAAAATGATGTAATTAGTCGGGAGTACTTTAACGGTTAGGTTAGTAGGATATTGAGATTAGATTTACGAACACTATAAAACTCAGAGTTAAAACAGCCTAATGGCGTGGTTGGCAAATGCTTGCTTTTCACGCCGCAGGTCGTGGGTTTGATTCACACCCAGGACAGATATTTGTGTGCATGAACATGTCTGTTTCTCCTGTGTCTGCGTTTTATCTGTATTAATATGTGTTTACAAAAGAAAAAAGTAGTAAGTATATGTAGTATATCAGTTATCTGGTTTCCATAGTACAAGCTCTGCTTAGTTTGGGATCAGATGGCCGTGTGTGAATAATGTCCCAGGGTATTATTATTATTAGGTATAGGTATTATTATTTCTCTGTTTTAATTCGATATGGTGACCATTATGATTGGTAACAAATATACTGTATGCTGGCGGAGGAGTTGACGTTCAAACACAAAATTTATATAGATTGGTACTTTATGAAGAGGAGTATCCGCGAATCACCTCCATGTGTGTTCTACGATTTTGCGTAGTTTTCGAGATAGATTTTATTTTTTTCGTAAAGTTCACCTAACATTAGTTTTCGATTTTTTTTCGTTCTGTTTAACATTTCGGGTTCAGTTTTTTATGATAACTAATTAGCATAGTGTAAACTAACACCCTAATCAAAAGTTTATGTAATAACAACAAGTTTACTTAAGTGATTTTTATTTGTAAAGAATAATGTGATGCTAAGAGATATAGCACTAAGTCACAAGTCACGGAGCATTACTTTGATACGGCTCGGAAGCGCCACTATCCTCCGAGATGGTTATCCGAGCGCTAATATATCAGTGTCAAGCGGACTTTAGACGGTATCGGGTGGCTCCTATCATCTCCGCGCTAATTGTGAAGGAAGTTAATAACTTAGTTTGTTAGAATAACAGCAACGTTATGTCATCTCAATATTGTCTTGGAACATTTAATAGTTTGGAAGTTGTTATCAATATGATATGATTGTTCACATCTAACTGTGAACATATCAGTCGGCCATGTTTCTAGACAACAAAGCCGATGGATAGCACCTACATTGTCCGAAAGAGGGTATGCAAGGGAATCCTAAATTTGATCTGGTAGTGTGTATCGTTCGCAGCTTATTAATGCAGACCGCCTACCGCGCATTGGTTAAGGGTGCCGGTTCGAGACCCGCCGGACGATAAAATTTATGAATTCCCATTTACGCTATTTGATTATTATATTGAGATTAGATTTACGCTATGCATTGCAAATAATGCTATATAAGCAACAAATAATAGCCTTGGATAAAATTTAAGTTTCGGAGATTTCTATAATTACCTACCTATAATTGATTAATTTAATTTAATTTTGCCATCCCTTGGGTAAGACCTTATCTTAGTAGGTATAGAGGTTGGCACCGTTACACCCGCGCATTCGGGGGGAACACTCAATTCAAAATAAAATCAAAAAAGAATACGGTAGAACTATCCCGTATGTCAGTCATACAACAGAATGGAAGTATACAGGAATAGGTTTAAAGCCTACCAATTTATTTATTGGAGAGCGCAGATGGCTCAAAGTGCTGCTGAATAGGTACGATGACGCGATTTGTATCATATTCGAACATTATGGAATTAATGCGCAAACATATCTAATAGAAATCGCTAGATATTAAGACATCAATTAATTATTCTTATATTCATAAGATAAACCCTTAACCTGCAAATATGTCAGCTAAAGATAAATGTTGATTTTAATCATTGTTTGTAATGTGGGCCACTTAATGTACTATACCATCAATTTGATTCAGTTATATTTAAACTCTGTTAGGAAATTTAAAATGCATTTTTAAATTGATAAAGTTATTGCAAAAAATGATATTCAAAATGCTTAATTATGACCCTATATCCTGAATATCAAGGTTGTGCTCACTTACTGTAGTATCAACTGAAGTGATACACTTTAGAGAAAGAACACCGACCCCGTTAACCGAGCGTGAATTCAAATCTGGCAACTTTAGATTACGTTAACAGCACCGACGCGACGAAGCAAACATGTGGTGAGCAACACACAACAACTGTGTTGGTATCAGTTTCACAAACCACAGCTGAATAGCTGAACACAAGTTGAGTAAGCCGATACAAACTCCCTGCATGTGGTGGCACAGAATAAAGAGTACTTACGTACAGAAGCGGCTCTTTGCGCAACAATTTATAGAAATAGCGACTCCTGCTGCTAAGCAACTAAGTGCAATTCAGCTTGCATACGCGCTCAGTGCCTACCGCGATATTCACCTAAACGTTGCCGCTCTCTTCTAACGCATTACACTGTCTCTGTTTGACACGGAGTGTACTGGCGTAGGGTTGCCGGCTTGCCGCTGTTACTATGATACCTATTAATCGTCTATCTACTTACTTAACCACATAATCTATCTACTGTTTTTTGCGTATGATTAAATAGTAATTTATGTTGTTGAAATTTTCACAGAAAATACCCAAAATCACTTTTTGGCCCGACCCGGGTTTGAACCCAAGATTTCATTTTCTGCGGTTGAACACGCTACCGCCAGACCAACAAAAAGTGAGTTCATATAAAAATATGAACTCAGGTTAGGAAAAGTGCATCTAATTTTTGGATATTTTTTGTAGTCTGTACCATTTTGTAACAAACTTTTGTATGAAGTGAACCCAACTAAATTCTATTTATCATCTACACCTTACAATTTTTGGCTTTTATAATGGGGTAAATATCATAATATATTCACATTTTGCAGTAAGTACTTAAAAGTTCGTAGACGAGAATAAGCAAAAATTCTGGTTGTTTACATTTTCACTATACTAATTCATAAATATCTCCTAAACGCGTAGACCGATTGACAAGACTCAAACGGATAAAATGGTTTTAGGCCTAGATCTTTCATTTGACACCAAAATAGTTAAGATATCACGACAAACAAAAAAACACATTTTCAAGTTGCTCTCGTAATTATTTTACATGTATGAAACCCGTACCAATTCCTTTATAAACTATTTTGGTCAACAAAAATGTTAAAACTAGAGTATATACGACTTAAAACACTTTATTTGGATTCTAATTAGAAATAATCAACACCTACAAAGCTACTTTGGTAGGTATTTAAAAGAATAATTTGAACTAACCTTTCCGCATCTTTAGGTAATGTAAAAAATTATAAACCCTTGTCTCCTTATTTCGACATACATTCGTCAAATGAACAATATCTAGCCCCAGATTTGTGATGAGACATTTTTTCTGTTCAATATTTATAGTATTAAGTAGAGAGTCTTTTAATCTGTGCGCGCGAGCGGTGACAACCGACTGGGCCACGCCACTTTGGAGGCGCGCGAAAGTGAAGGGGCCATAGTATTAAGTAGAGAGTGAAGGGGCCCTGGTGGTGGGTGGAAACATTTGTACCGGCGCGCGGCGAGTTATTGTTCATACAAAGTTGGCTGCGCTGTTCACATTTTATGTTTATTGGTCGTACATACATTTAATTCCTGTATTTGCAAATATTAACGGGCTTGTTGGCATGTTTGGCAAATGCTTCCTTATCACGTCGGAGGTCGTGGGTTCGATTCCCACCCAGGACAGGTATTTGTGTACATGAACATGTCTGTCCTGAGACTGGATGTACTTATCTATAAAAGTATGTATTTACAAAAGACAAGTACATGTAGTGTATCAGTTATCTGGTTTCCATAGTACAAGCTCTGCTTAGTTTGGGATCTGTTGGCCGTGTGTAAATATTGCCTCAATATACCTCATCTCGTCCCCTGGGGGGCGTAGAAGTCGTCCAGAAGGAATATCTACCAGAAATCGGGTAGCAGCGTGTCTCTGTGTACTATGACCATTATACTGCGATCGCCAACCCGTCTGCCAAGCGTGGCCATTATTGCATTTCCCTCCAAATCATGGACAAAACTTCATTATGGAAATCTTTTGCGGAGGCCTTTGTCCAGCAGTGGACGTCATTCGGCTGAAATCAGGGAGAGGAGGTGGAGAGGGATACAGCAGGTTGTCTGGCAGCAGCGTCACCTGTGTACCAGCTGACACCTAACTGCGGCGCAATTCGCATATAATTAATATACTAGCTGTGCCCCGCGTTAAACTTTATAAATTATCACAGCTCCTCCCCCGAAGGTGATAGCGAGATAATATGTAGCCTATATGTTGACCCGACCTCTTAGTAATATTCTTGCAAAATTTGAAGTTAATCCATTCAGTACTTTTTGCGTTTACCACGGACATACATACAGACAAACAGACAAAAATTCTAAAAACTATATTTTTGGCTTTGATATCGATTGTATTGTCGCCCCAAGTATCCTTTTAAAAAAATATTCAATGTACAGTTTTGACCTTCCTACGATTTTATTATATGTATAGATTTTAAATTTCCTTCTCCGTTGAAGTCGACCAGCCATGAGCTCTATTACAAGCTACAGATGAATTCCTCACCGTACTTAAACTAATCGTAGCCGTGTTGATGGGCACAAGGCTACTATTAGTTTAACTGCGGTGCGGCTGTCTCATAGAAACATGGGAATCTATAAGATGTTAAACTGCAATAAAACGATAAAATTAACGTGTTTTATATCCGTATTTGCTGCTGCAGTTGACTATGCATGACTTTGGATAAATAGTTGAGTCACGTGTCTGAAACTTTACGTGTCAGAAATTATTGATACAGCAATATGACTGTGTGGTAGCATTTGTGTATCATTAAATCACATACAACAATAATTTAGTCACTAATCAGAAACACTTCGAATACGCGTGTGTAAAAAGCTTTTCTAATTTGTGTTTTTACATACTTACATAGACTCACGCCGGTTTCCCAGAGGGGAAGGCAGAAACAACGGATTTCCATTTGTCACGATCTTTACACATCTCTTTTGCCTCGTTTGTTATCATTATATTCTTCAAAAGTCAAAAATTAATAATTCCGTAAAAATTTTACATTTATGTGGAATCGTCATATATTTTTTACCCTACCGTGCAGTGCATGACGTGGCAGCTACTGAGAAACACTGCCAGAAAACTCAGTAGGAATACTTTTTTGAAGTTATACTTCTTTTGGCGCGATGGAGAAAAATGATGAGAGTGAATTTTTACGATGCGCGCGCACACCGACACCAAAAAATTTAACAGCATGAAGTTAGTTCTAGGTGGTATGAAAATTGATAACTATGTTCAAGTTGTATATTAAGAAGTATAACTTCTAACGCGTGTACATAAGTACACACAAGTTTTTTTTATAGTGTTGGTATTTATTTTAATATGTGGGTAGATCTCAGTTAATGTCACTTACCTCTACCGACTTTTCCTAAACAACCGAGTGTGAATATTAAATCATTTTGTTTAGAGCATTTTAGACACATTTTATGAAGGGTACGGTCCTATTGTATTATAAAAGAACATATTGAAGATTTTTATATATTAAGTATATTAATAATTAAATATTTGAGATACAATAGTTTATGTTTGACTTCTTAATTTTTCCTATGTAAGTAAAATACTAGGGTGGGTATGTATAAATCGCGTCGAATGAAGCTGTTCGCATAATTGACATCGAACTTCACAAAGTAAGTTCGTTTGATTTTCAATTATGCTTCACAGTCTTCATTCGACGCGATTTATGTTACATGTTGTAGATGTTCAGAGTAAGTAAATAAAATGTGGCGAAAATAAAAAACTCATTTGAGTAAGTAATAATCAAATGTTTTATTCTTTGTTAAGTTAAATAATGCGGTACATAATTCCATATAAATTCTAATACAAAAACATCTTAAAATTAGTTAAATCATCTGTGATATGAATCAATATAGTCCAGTGTGGTTTTCATCAAGTTTAATTCATGTTTTTAAAAATAAGGAAAATGCCTGGATTGCATGGAAAAAGCATAACAATATATCAGACTATGAAGTTTTTTCTGTTTATAGGCGTAGATTTAAATTACTTAGTGCGAAATGTTTTAGTGACTACATAAATTCTATTGAGGATGGTCTACGAGACGATGTTAAAGTTTTTTGGTCTTATGTAAACAATTCTATGAACAATTCAGGCATTCCCGGTATTATGTTTTATGAAAATGATAATTCTGACAACCCGGAAGGTATATATTTTATTTTATTTCATAGGTACAGAAACAGACTACAGACTAATAACAAATTAATAATATCATTTTCTTATAACACTGGTAAATCTGAGATCCAATTATATCTGTACACAACATTAAAAAATTACCAAAAATTCTGTGAGTTAAAACTAGGAGTTTGAGAGGAATATACAACTAGTATTATTAATACAATAATATAAATTTAAAATACACTAATTAAAATAAAATTGAACATTGTTGTCCTTTGCTAAAAATAATTTTAATGCATTATAGCTTTGATGAAATATATCAACTGTGGAGCATATTTTGTTGTACTGTCTACACATTCTTAATATTGGACTATTTTGAGAAACATTATTATTAATAGAAGGTAGAGTAAACAGTTGTGGTGTACGCACGGATCTGGTTGGAACCTTAAAGTTTAACTGGCTAATGAGAGGACTATCCATAGGGCCGTTTATAATTTTATGTAGAATGCATAGATCGTTCATCCATCTTCTGTTTTCTAAACTTATAATTTTAAATCTATGTAGCCGATCACTATATTCCTTAATTTTTCGCCTTAAGCCAAACTTCGAGCATAGGGCTCTGACAAACCTTCTCTGTATTGCTTCTATTCGGTCTATGTGAGTCCTTTAAATAGGAGCCCACACAGATGAGCAGTACTCGGTTATGCTTCTTACTAAAGAGTAGTACAGAGTTAGTAAAGAGTTTGCATGTTTGAACGATCTTGCATTACGTAGGATAAAAGATAACATACGATTTGCCTTGTTACAAACATGGTCGTAGTGAGGTCGAAAGGACATAGTAGAGTCAAAAATTATCCCTCGGTCGCGCACCACCGTATCTGTGGCTTGTTTTCGAAGTTTTTCAATTCTGTGTATGAGAATAGTGATACTAGTTATAATATTAATTCAAATACATTACCTTCATCTTCGAGTAGTTTAAACTTATCTAGCGTACATCTACCGAGAGATTTAATTATGAAAGAATTGAAATGTTTAGATATAACGAAAGGCTCGGGTCCAGATCTCATTCCGCCTTTCTTTTTAAAACATGTTGTTGAATCCATAAGCTTACCTCTCAGTATACTCTATAACTTAAGTCTGAGTGTAGGTGCTGTTCCGTCCATGTGGAAAACCGCAAATATTACACCTGTTTACAAAAGTGGATGCAAAAATGATGTCACGAACTATCGTCCTATATCTTTGTTATCCGTTCTACTGTAACTAATTTACTGGTATACTCCACTTTCCTTTTCGAATGTATGGACAACCGAGAACAAGTTGACGCAGTCTACACTGATTTCTGCAAAGCATTTGATAAGGTGGATCACAAGAAGCTGCTGGAAAAGTTACATTTCAATAGTATTCGAGGAAATCTTTTGAGATGGTTCGCATCTTACATTCACAATAGAACACAGCAAGTTGTGATAAATGGCTTTGCATCTAATAGAATTATAATCACTTCCGGTGTACCACAGGGCTCTATTCTGGGTCCATTACTATTTGTTCTGTACATTAACGACATTAGCTTGTGTTTCAGAAATTCCCATTTTCTCTTGTATGCGGATGACCTTAAAATATATAAGCGTATTAGAACTTTGGATGATTGTATTAAGTTGCAGGAGGATCTCGCACGTTTTCAGAATTATTGTACAGAAAACAAACTCCACTTGAGCATACCGAAATGCAAAGCCATTACTATCACAAAAAAAAAACAAATGTAGTTAATTATAGTTATTCACTATGTGATAATTATTTAGATAAGGTGTCCGTGACCTAGGAATTCTTATCGATAACAAACTGCACTTTGATCTTCACATTACTGAAATAGTTAATAGGTCTTATCGGATGTATGGCTTTATCATGCGAACATGTTCTCATTTTAAAAGACCTTCTTCATATTTAACTTTATATAAGTCTCTCCTTAGATGCCAACTTGAATATGCCACAGTTATCTGGAATCCATTTTTCGCAAAATATATAGATCTCATAGAAATGGTACAACGTAAATTTCTACGGTCTGTACACTACAAGTGTTTTCGCTCAAGGGTTTCATACGATGCACTTTTAAATAAATTTTCTTTATCCACACTCAATGAGAGAAGATTGCTCCTGGATCAACTGGTACTGTACAATATTTGTCATAATTATTATGATTGTAATCAGATTGTAAACCAATATACATATACCAAGTCGTTCTCAACGGTTACGCGTAACACATACTCAACGACTTTTTGCTCCAAAATTTTGTCGTACTATTGCCGGTGAACGCGCGCCTTTGCGCCGCGTCATGAAATCACACAATGATTACTTCACAGATATAGATTTATTCAAATTGTCTAATAGTTTATTTAAAAAACAAATATCTTTAAAAATAACTGAACTGAGAAGTGCAAACACGGATCAGTAGGTAAATAGTTTGGTGTATTCTGTAATAATAGTTTAATGATAATTTAGACATACAGAATTTGTATTGGATTGATTCTCAAAATTGTTTTGTATTCCTAATTTAGTTTTGTTACTATATTTTGTTGTAGAATAGTATAAGGCTGTAGAATCTCTATGTAACACTATCATACTACGCTATTGTTGTTGCTTTGTTTGTTCACAAATTTTATATTTAATTTGGGGGTTACGGTGTTGGGTGTACAATTATTTAATAGTTTTAATTTGTTATTAACTACCTAAGTGTTATTGTATACCTGTTTGTTTCCCTAAATAAAATAAAATAAAATATAAATTGTGTATTGAACACTTACAGATTACTGCCAGATGAGAGAATGGCCCGGGCAAATTCATTAGCTTCACCTATAGTTTGCCTATTATAGAACCTAGCAAAAACTGAGGATGAATCACTCCATCCTGCAGTTTTCCTAATAATATCAATATTAACTCCGAGTCTGTTGGCTGTGGAGGTAGCCGCATGTCTAGTACTGTGAGCGCAGAAGATGGATGTGTCTATACCACTACTATTAAGTATATCTTTAATCCATCTACTCAATGTTTGTGAAGAAACTTTTGCATGTGGTTTTTTGTAACTTATGAATAAATAATCTGTATTACGAACTGTTTTTGTTTTATTTATATAAGTTTCCAAACATCTAGCTGGACATATTTCAGGCCTACTGTTAAAGTAAGGTAACCTCAAAACCGGTTGATAAGAATTTGGTTTAGAGGTTTTTATTAACTCTGGTATTTTAATAACTATAAGTTTAGGGGGCTGTAATCTAATTTCTTCTAAAGTTATCAATGAAAAGGTTTGGACACGGTGAGCAGTCACCAGGGCTAACAAAGTTGTAGTCTTTTTGGAGAGTGTTTCTAAGTCGAGCTCATCATTAGGCCACTTATGAGCTAAATAATCTAAAACTGTATTTGGATCCCAAGTTAAATTATATTTAGGATTAGAAGGTCTCAACCGAAATACACCCTTCATAAAACGTTTAACTCTTTGATCATCCAGGTTACCTAGCAACAATGATAATGCCGATTTATAAGAGTTAATGGTACCATACTTAGCACCTTTGTTAAAAATATTTGTTAGAAAATGTAGAACTATTGGAACAGAAGCATTACTATAATCATAATTATGCAAATTACAATAAGTAATCCAGGCTCTTATACACCCATCATATTGCTTGTACGTCGATTTTGATAAAGATGATAGCATAATTTCTACTGTACTAGGCGATAGAAATTTTTTCAATAAAGCTTGCCTGAAACTTTCGCGGCAACCAATTTGAGGGTCTGATGTAGATTGTGGCTCTGTCTGAAAGGAGAAGTTAATAAATAGATATCAGGTTTGAAAATTAATGGTTCAGAATTTAATATCTTATAAAATAAAGGAAACCACGGTTGTGTTGGCCAGTGTGGTACTACCAGTATACCCTCGGCTTTTTCATTTATTAGGTACTTTTTGTATAACTTTTGTAATCAAAGAGAATGGTGGAAATGCGTAGAAAAACTTATTTTTCCATATAATCGTAAATGCATCAACTGCCCATGCTCCAGGATCATTTTTCCATGTTACGTAATTAAAACACTTAGCATTACATCTACTGGCAAAAAGATCAATTTCTGGAAACCCAAACTGTTGTGTGATTTTGTCGTATGCTTTACGATTTAACTCCCATTCCGTATCTTGAAACTGTTTTCGTGATAGTCGATCAGCTTTAAACTTGTCCTTAGTATTTATATAAGACTAGCTGTGCCCGCGACTTCGTCCGCGTGTTAATTAGTTTGTTTTGTTTATTTTGTAGTAAAATAAATGACTTTTTCTAAAATAAAAGTAGCCTAAGTTACTCCTTATTACATCAGCTACCTGCCAATAAAAGTACCGTCAAAATCGGTCCAGCCGTTTCAGAGAATGGCCGGAACAAACAGACAGACAGACAGACAAAAATTAAAAAAAAAAAAATTTTGGTGTATGTACCGTATATATATTCATATTTATGTAGTAAAAACCGGTTATTTCAATATTACAAACAGACACTCCAATTTTATTTATTTGTATAGATGCAAAAATGGTTATTCTTCGTAATTCACACCATTTCCAGATTTCTCTAGTAATTACATTTAAATTTTCATACTGAATACTACCCATTCGGTTTATAAACGATATTGCAGTTATATTATCAATTCTTAATAAAATTCTTTTTTGGTAAAGGTGTTTTGAATAGCATTGAAGTGCGAGAAAAGCTGCCATTAATTCCAGTTCATTAATGTGTTAACTTATTTCATAGCTTTTCCAGTAACCAAAACACTCATTGTCATCACAATAGGCACCCCACCCACTTTTACTCGCATCCGAAAATATCTCTAAACTATACTCGACAACACATAACGAAGTATAACTATTTTCAATATGATCTAGCCACCAGAACATGTCAGGCATTAATGTCTGAGGAATTTTTAAAATTTTTTCGTAACTGGAGTTATCAATTAAACTCAAATATTTAAACTGTTCGAAATATTTTGTGTATAACCATGAATATTGAATTGCCGGGCAAGCAGACACTAATAAGCCAACAAATCTAGCAAATTCTCTCAATTTGCATTGTTTAGTATTCAACATATTACATATTTTAGCCCTAATTTTATACTTCTTTATGTCGGGTAGTTTCAACCTCATAGTTTTTGAATCGAAAATAAACCCTAAAAATTTACATTGAGTGTCCGGTATTAAACAGCTTTTTTGAATGTTTATCAAGAAACCTAGTTTATCAAACATACTTTTTGTAATGTTGATATTATTTTGGCATTCTAGCAATGTTCTACCGATACATAAAATGTCATCAAGATATACCACAGAAATTAATTGGTATGTTTTTCTTAGAAATTCCATCACCGCTTTTAGTAATTTTGTGAAAACAAATGGCGATGTGCTTAAACCAAATGGAAGGCAATTAAATTGATACAATATGTTGTTAAATTTAAAACGTAGGTATTTTCTGTGTGATTCATGAACGGGCACTAAAAAGTATGCATCTTTTAAATCTATGGTTGCCATATAGCAGTTCTCGGTAACTAGTTTTGATGCTGTACGATAATCTTCCATTTTAAAATGTTTCTTGTCAATAAACTTATTGAGATATTTTAGATTTAGTATGAATCTTTTGTCCCCGTTTCGTTTTGGTACTAAAAACACTGAAGATACAAATTCACCGGGTTCGTGTTCACAGTACGATATTGCGTTGATTTGCAACAAATTTTTGATACAATTTTCATATTCATGGTAATCTGAATTAGATTTAGGGTTTACACTTGGTTTACTAGTTTGATAAGGAGTAGACTTAAATGGAATTGTGTAACCCTCTACCCACGATAGAATCACTTTGTCAGAAGTTATATCGGACCAGTTTTTATAAAAATACTGGAGTCGACCAGCATAACGTACCTGGTGGTTAATTACTTCCTCTGCGGAGGAGGGGGACGAAATTTTACTGGCAACGGACGGTCGGCGGGACGTCGCGTATGGTTGTTTTGTGACGGCCGCTGTGGCAGATAAGTTTCTCTCCGACCCTCGTACGGTTTTCTCTCTGTCTTTCGATGTGGAGGAACGTAGTTTAAACGGCCTCTAGTATTGTTAGTTGTGGGTGCATTTACCCGTTGTAATTTAGCCTTCTGAATGTTCTTAAGGGCTTCACCGGATTGTTGAATAGTCTATGCTACTTTTAGTTTTTCAGAAACGTTATCTCCAAATAATAGTTATTTTCTGTGGCTTTCAAGCAGAGTATCCTTTAATTTACTATTTATAGAAGACATTACATAATATCTTCGGGTTTTTGTCTCTGCAAAGTGACTATCACAAAGAAGACGACATGCATCACTCAATGGTTTTAAGAGCTTTTATTTTGATGTTTCATTCAATATAACTAAGTCTGTAACTCTTGCCAAGGCTGACAATGCAACTCCAATCTGTTTTTGTTTGTATAACAGTGATGAATCACGTTTTACTAACGATTCAGGTAAGGCTGCCTTAATTTCCAGGTTGAGAGCAGGAGCAACCAAAAAATCACAGTTGTTAGGGACAAGATATTCCTTTAAAATAATCTGTTTAACATCCTTTGGTAGACCCTTTTCAAGGATATCTTGCCATCTCTGAGCTATGTCTTTATGTATTGTAGGACCTGTAGAGGTCTCCGATTTCGGAGCATCGCCAAGCAGCTGAAGAATATCTTCCTGTATTTCCAGCTCACATGTACTATAATTTTGATTGATATCCGATGTACTTGCTTGTGGAGGAAGTAACGTAATATCTGTCTGCACAGGGGCGTCAGGGTGCACAGAGGCCTCAGGTATGTGTGGAGGTGATATGGGCTCCTTTGGTAATATTTCTTCGTGTTGAACCGTATCCACTAATGACTCACAATCTGGAAACCCGATATAGGGTGTATCCAGGGAAATGGCTGGTGATCCCATGATGGGTGTATCCAGCAAACCATTTAATGACCCGGTGAAAGTTGTGCCAATAAAATCTAAGTTATCTTCGTCGGGCGATGGATTTCTTTGTCCATTAGCCGACTTTGATAACTGTTCCTCAAATTTTTTAATTTTCCGACGAATATATTCTTCACTCCTCTGGTGTTTTCTTTTATTTCCCATCGTTGAAATAACACAGTACACACAAAAAACTTCACAGTTAGACACAAAATAATAAACTGTTTAGGAGACGTGCGAAGGCCTGAGCACGGAAACGCAGAATGATTTAATATTCACACTCGGTTGTTTAGGAAAAGTCGGTAGAGGTAAGTGACATTAACTGAGATCTACCCACATATTAAAATAAATACCAACACTATAAAAAAAAAGAAATACTTACCTCTAAAAATCCGTGCAAGGTAGAAGCTGGGTAACGCTAATACAACATGTAACATAAATCGCGTCGAATGAAGACTGTGAAGCATAATTAGCCATAGACAATATTTCGTGTTTATGACCATACTGTCCATAAGTACAAAAGTTCGTTTCTCTTTATTACCCAGCAGGAGGTGAGCATGAGCCTGCGCCGGGTGTGGGCCCGGCTGCCGCGGCGCTGGGGCTGGGTGGGCGCGGCGCTGGCGCTGCTGGCGGGCGCGACCCTGCTGCGCGCGCCGTGTGACGTCACGACGCACGCGCGCTTCCCGCTACGCCCCGCGCGCCTGGCGCACCTGCTGGCCGACTTCGCCAACCAGCCGCACGTGTCAGTATGCACTAGTACCGACTACCCCACGCACCTGCTTATTACAATTGTAGGATAGGAATATAACTTCACGACTAGTATTTATAAAGAAATATGTTAGTTCGTTTTAAGATATATGTAGGCCATCGTCCCCCCAATGCAATGGTAGTGATGTCGCCGAGCGCCGCTCCCATGCTCCCAGTTGCGCTCGCTGCACCCGCGTCGTTCGCTTCAGGCGCACGCATTCTGTACGCACCGCTACTGTGTGTATTCTAGAGCATTCTGTTAACGTGTTCATCAGACGGACGGATCTTCATATTGTGTAGCACTGTATATACAATGCACAAGAAACTCTCAGGTTATCACACCATCCTACGGCAGATAAAACATGTATCTGCACAAATAGGTATCTAACTGCTGCAGTTTTATACCAGTATCTGACAATGTAATGTAGTATGTGCTTGTTCGGACATTGACCAACAACAACAATTAATTTGATGTTAGTCATTATATGTAATTATAAATTCACTGCTGCTAGCAAATAAAGTTATTTTGGAAGTAACTCACGATCGATACACAAAAAGGCCTGTAGCTTTTGGTTCAGATCCAGACCTCCAGTTCACGTGTATGTTGCTACATAAAAATGTAATTTGTTGAGGTCAAATAAAACATTTTTCAATTGTATCGAATGCCGAGGCCAGTCTCGTCTTTGCGCGGCACAGCGCTCTTCAACTGTGAATAGAATAGACAAGTTGTTTTTTATGTAGGTAGGTACTTACCTTTTGAATCTTAACAATGTTCAGCAATTTTGCCTACAATAGTTGTAATGTAGGCGTCAACATTTACTATACAAAATGTCTTTAAAGTTACCGTCTTCAATATCAATTCTTCTTTAGAATTACAATCCAGGTCAGAGGAAACTAAGCGTAGTAGCATCTAATTGCACTAGGGAGAAAGGCAACATGAACGTATGTTTGGTTGGTGTGTACAGCGGCAGCTGGCGCGTGGTGGCGGACGGCAGCAACTACACGACGTGGCGCTACGCCGTGACCTTCGAGTGCGGCGCGCGCTGCTTGGGGCGCGGCGCGGTGGCGGCGCACGCCGAGTTCGGGCGCGCCGCGCCGCGCCACGGCGCCACCGCCGCCAGCCACCGCGTGCGAGTCACGCTTGACCACTGCGTCACGCTACCGTTATTGCCTTGGGCGCAGTTTTGCCGTGAGTTTTACGCATGCACTAGTCGTGTCTTCTTCGATAGCATTTATTGTTGTTTGGGCAGTGGCTCCCGATTTAAGATAATAAAACTAGCTATCGGAAGCCTTCGTCAAGTTAAGCTACTCTTAAAACTACAGCTGTACAGTTTTAAGAGTAGGTATAGATTATGTATGTGTAGCGCTTGTTTGTTGTGTTACTATGTCACCCACCACTTCTACTAAATACTTTCCAGACTCTGTCGAGACGGACTCGTTGGTGACTGGAGACGACGGTGCGGGTGCTTTGCTCACGGAGCGCGCCCGCACGCACTGCGCGCCGCTCAGCGTGCTGTCCGGCGCCTGCGCCCGCGCCCTGCGCCAGCGGCGTGACGCCTACCTCGAGCTGCTGCGCGGGGTGCTCGGCTAAGCGTAGGAGACGCGAGATGACGACGGCGCGGGGCGCTGCGCATGGAGCTATTACGCATGATAACAGAGAAATGAAACTCGTCACTAAATAACCCTACTCGCGTGCAATTCCTAATTCGGGGCGCTAGATTAAATTTATTAATAATTAGGGTAAATAGAGTGTTCATGCGGCTATCAAACTTGAGGAAACTGGAAATATGTAATGTAGTGAAAATGTGTAGGTACTATACTATTGAAAGTTTTATTTAGTAATTCGTCACCACCTTACCTTACTTATGTTTATTATATTTATCAATGAATAGACTATTCAGACAAAACTGTCGTTTTATTGCTCTTAAATATAAGTTATCTAATAATTCCTATTAATTCTAGGTTACTTTTTATATTAAACTTATATACTTAACCCGGCGAGCATGAGCCAGGAAATGTCACACCCTGGTAAAATTTAAAAGTATAGTTTATTTTTCAAAATCCTCGTCTGGTGGCACTAGCTCGCTCAGTAGGTAGCTGAAGGCAGAGGTGTGCGGGACGGGGTAGTGGCGTGATCGCAGTGTGGCGCGAATTACCAGCCGGAATATACGTGCCCAAACTTGTCTCGGGCATGTTATACCCTGCCTCATTTCGGACGTAATTTTTTTTACGTAATGATGTGATCATAAATTTTCACTGTTTTATTCGTTTTTGTTTGTTGTTTGCTTGTTTTTGTTAGATGTTTTAGCATTTAATTCTTTTTCTTATTATATTATATGGTTTTGTTATTAGTTTATTTATTAAACATTTAATTATTATAAGCTCGGTGAACCCTCACCTAGACATGCAAATGTATCCAGAAGATATGTCAGATGCCAGGATTTTCCATATAAGTAGGATAGAAAAACCAAACATTCTTGCAATGCTTGTGCCAAGACAAATATATGGGCTTGGCACAAGCATTGCAAGAATGTTTGCATGCAAAATTTATTTGTGAAAATTGTGCTGAACAGTCGTCAGTATGTCAACTGTACTGACTGGTCCTATTTTCAATAAAAAAAATAATAACAAGTTAAAATTACGAGGAGGATCTCATTATCTTTTATTTTTAATTTGATTTACATTCCAAACATAAATATTTTTGTTTAATTTTGAATTTTTATTAAATCAATCAATCAATTATTTATTATTTGTAAAACATAGGTACAAAAAAATACAGATCTTAAAGTAAATTACAGTGCGCTATGTTTTGTCTATTTTAAGACATACAAATGATTCAAAAGTAGTTTTAAAGTTCACAGTAAATTATTTTAACAATGTCAAATAATTCAGTATATAAATCAAAGAAATCATAAAATATAATAATAGAATTTATTTATTATTTATTAATTTATTTGAATATTAAAAAATGTCAAAAACTTTATCTTTTAAGAAATCGTCAACCGTGTAATAACACTTATCAATTACAATTTTTTGCAATGTTTTCTTGGACTTGTGAACAGGTAATTTTTTTATCTGATCTGGTATTCTATTATATATTCTTGGAGCGATGCCAAAGAAGCTTTTATACATTAGTGCCGTTTTATATTTTGTATGACATAATTGATTTAAATATTTAGTACGCACAGAAGTTTTTCTACCATCTGATAATTTAACAAATAGGTGTAAATTAGTCTTTACAAATAATGCTGTTTCTAAAATGTACAATGATGGCAGTGTGAGTAGTTTAAAAGATCTGAAGAAAGGTACACAACTATCAGTTATTTTAATATTACACATTGCCCTTATGCATCGCTTTTGCATTTTGAAAACCAGATCTCTATTAGTGGACTGCCCCCAAAAAACAAGTCCATATCGTAAAACTGAACCGACTAGTCCATGATAAGCTGTTATTAAAGTTTGAACATTTACTTTTTTTGACAACTGGGAGAGTGCATATGCAGATTGGCTGAGTCGTTTACATAATTCTTCTGTATGCGGCTTCCAAGTGAGTTTATTGTCAATCGTAATACCCAAGAATTTGACATGTCTAACCCCTTCTATTTCATTACACCCGTATGAAATATTTACAGTAGGGCTTTCGCGCCGCTGATAAAAATGCATTACTTTTGTCTTATTCAGGTTTATAATGAGATTATTATTATTGAGCCAGTCAATGATTTCAGAAAGAGAATTGTTAATATCATTTTGGTAATTATGTGGATTATAGCATTCAATTATGGCAGTACTGTCGTCTGCGAATAGGACCATTTTTTGACGTGTGGCTTTTGGAAGATCGTTGATGTATATCAAAAATAGCAACGGCCCTAAGACGCTTCCTTGTGGCACGCCATAATTTATACGTCTTGGTTCAGATTTATAACTTGTAACCAGTTTAGTCTTAGGACAAATTCTAGTAACCTCTATGCACTGATATCTGTCACTTAGATACGATTCCAGTAGTTTCAGGACATTTCCTCTGATACCGTAACTATGAAGTTTTTGTAGTAAGATCTTTTGGTCTACATAGTCGAATGCCTTAGTCATGTCTGTGTAGATGGCGCAAATGGGATTTCTTTTATTTACTGAAGATATGATACGAGATATTAATTCAAACATTGCCATATTAATTGTTGTATTTTTTCGAAATCCCTTTTGTTCGTTGCAGAATAATTCATACTTTTCAAAATATACGTAAAGAGACTGATAAATTATTTTCTCTATTAATTTTGACATTATTGGGATTTTTGCAATTGGCCTATAGTTTTTAATATTTGTTTTATCATCTCTTTTATGTATTGGCTTAATAATTACACTTTTGAGACTATTTGGGAATACGCCCTCGGTAATACACAAATTGATAATATGAGTCAATGGTGGTGCCACTACGTCCTTTACGTATTTTATTACTTTAGTGGACACACCGTCGTAACCAACAGTACTTGTGTTCTTAAGACTATCAATCATTTGAATTATGTCATGGTTTGATACAGGCAACATGAATAATGAATTTGATGTTATATTATCAAGGTTGTGGTTATTATTATGTGGAATGTCACTTTTCATATTTCTTTCAATGTCATCAATAAAATGATTATTAAATTCATTCGCAATGTCGATAGGATTCTTAATGAGAATATCATTTATTTTTATTGTCAAAATGGATTCTTCTGGGAAGCATGATTTGCAGTTATTAATTATTTTCCAAGCAGCTTTAGCTTTATTTCCAGATGTATTAATATAATGGTTATTCCGTGCTTTTTGAGTCAGTTTAATTATTCTTTTATAAAGTTTAGTGTAATTTTTTTAAATTTGTTTATTTTTACGGTTAGGGTTAAAACGGTACGACCAAAGTAGCTGCCTTTGTTTTTGGCTGCATATTTTTATGCCACGAGAGATCCATTTTATCGGTTTGTTACATTTGATAGTTATGATTTTATTAGGGAAACACAGTTTATATAAAAGCAGAAAATACTCCATAAAGTTGTCAAAAGATTCGTTAGCATCGTCGGTGTTGAATACTTGTGCAAATGACAGACATTCTAAATAAGATTTAAATTTTATTAAATTTTCGCGTGATTTTTTGTTTTTCAATTTTCCAAGATTTTAGAAGACTAGTTTTTTTAGTGGGAATTTTTAGTAACTGTGACGTCTGAAAGAACTAAATCTATTATTTGTGCTGTCCATCCCTTTTGAAAATTGTGAGCAAAATTATCTATGCATGTACTACTGCTTAATCTAGTGGGCATGTAAAGTGCTAGCTTTAAATTATACTGCAAAAGAAAAGATTCTAATTCTAGGGTAATTTTGTTTTTCTTTAGCACGTCAATATTGAAATCGCCGGTTAAGATTACTTTCTTCTTTGCAAAATTAATTTTAATAAATATGATACAGTTTTTCATAAAATATTGTATAATTATGCTTAGGCACCCTGTATATACAAATAATAATAATATTATGCGGTATTATTTCTATTGCACAGTATTCAAACACTCCTGAAACGGATTGTTTTGATATATCAGATATCTCTCTATACAAATAACCTGCCTTGACAAAAATACATGTGCCTCCTCGCTTTATATTTCTTGAGAAGTGTGCTGCTAGACGATAATTGGGTATGTTTAGTAAATGTTCATTACCTGATTCTACAAAAGTTTCTGTAATACAGATGATATCTACGTTCGTTCCTTTATATGACAGCTCGTCTAATTTTACCAGTAGAGCATCCGATTTATTAATTAGACCTGCAATGTTTTGATGCAAAATATTGACATAATTATAGAAAAAACCGAGATTCTTCTTGTGTTTGGGTGTCTGATAAGGAGAACGATTGGTCCTTTTGGAAGCAGTCAACTTCTATTTGATCTGTTTTCAATGTGCTTACATATAAAATAAGATCTACCAAATCTGATAATACAATTCTTAAGCCTTTATAATTTAGATTTCCACATAAATTATATGTTTCATGAGTGTATGGCAAATTATAATTACAGTCTAAAACATACGCATAATTACATTTTTCCACATCTAGACACAGCAAGTTGTTAAAGATATCCACTTGGCTATTAAACATTACATTTGTGTTCTCCATATATTTAAATGTCGGTAGGCATATTATAAAATTAGTGTGTTGTAATGGCATGAGCATTTCGCGGACATATGTAACAAGTTCTATATAGTTATGTGTTCTTCGGAAATCTTCTTCACCAATATAAATGATACAGAAGTCAGAGTATGTGAAGTTTGCTACTTTTTTATCAATACCGTTCAATAAAACTTTCAAACCACATTTAGGCATACGGTAATGACATATTTCACTATTATGTAAATGAATATTTTCAATTATGTCATATAACCTATTGGAAGTTTCACTACTTATCATGTATACTTGGTGCTTTGGAGAGGATGGCGGCACTGGTGTTGGATTATTTTGATAACTATCTTGTGACATTTTACTGGTAGCGTTCGAGGCAATTAGGTTGGCATTTTCACTTCTAATTTCTTTTTCTGCACTCATTAATTTTTGTTTCTGTTTGTTTATGGAAGCGTAACTGTCAGAAACTAGTGTATGTGAGTTACTGGTCTTGTTTTCCATAGAACTAATTTTATTTCTCTTTGGTGTTTGTGTTTTCCTCTTTATGGGGCTACTGGTGACTCTTTTAAATATTTCATTTTTCTTGAGTAAGTCGGCATTTGTTCGTTTCAGGGAACTATTTTCTAAAGATAATATTTCTATTTCTTGGTTAGCGCTGTTTAATTGAGACCTAAGGTTTTCAATCTCAGTTTTTAAAATGTTTATTTGCTTATCCTCCTCGTCTTCAGACATTCCCGGCATACTGTTTATAGTGCCGTTATTCGGTTCTGATATAGTACGTGTCCTACGAAATGTGATGTTTTCTAGGAAGTTCATGATGAAATATAAGTAAATTTAAATTCTTACAAAAAGTCTCTCAACAATTGACGGATTTGAACTTGGAATCACGCGGTACAGCGCCAGTACTTACACCGCTTAGCCACCTGAGCTATTGACTTTCCTCTCTAATCTTGCGATCTGATTGTGTCTTAGTACAGTAAATCCTTGTTATTGCGATAGATGTCGCTTTTTGCAATATCGATTTATGTTAGCACAGTGACAACATGAGTGGTTTATGAGGTTTCAGTTAGATGGCGTTGAGTTGTCTTAACTTCTTATCACGTTTCGTTTTTTATTCAAATACCACGCACCTAGCGTGGTATTTGAATAAAAAACGACTTTTTTCCAGTACCAAGTTTTGTTAAGATCACTGTTATTTTTATAATCACTGTTTAGAAATAGTTTATAATGTACTTATTTTGTACGTTATTGACTAACAGTTAGTAGTATACACTGGTAGCACTGTAGCATTGAGATTATAGAGTATTTTAGTCCAAAATTTGTATAATTTTAAAATCAATGTTTTTATAATCACTCGGCAGTTCCAATCGATGATAACACTCTCACTGTTTGTTTACGATGCTAGTTTCACTTTTATGGAAAAATCACTGTTCAAATATTAGGTTTCCTATTTTTGCGAATTATTTAATAACGAGCACAATCGCTTGCGTATTTGACAGCTGACAAAGCCCTTAAACCCTTAAAGTTGAACCTATAATTATTAGAGTATAAGAAAAACGTTAATGAATAAATAATAATTATATTATATGGAACTTCATACATTTAAATCCACTAATTAATTCATTATAATACAAAATAAATAAAAAATAATCAAAAAAGAATCAAAAAACATAATAAGCATTATTTTACAGTACATTAAGATTAGGGTATGTCCCACCCTGCCACATTCTTGAAGTAACTTTTTTTGATTCATTCCCTTTACGTCGATTCCCGTTATGTCGATCCGATAACCTTGACTCGCTTTTATTACCCCTATATCGAGTCAACGTGTTCTTTGCCGCTTCTATTCCCGTTATGTCGCCTCCTCTACCACGCTTCTATTCCCTTTATGTCGATCTTAATAATATCAAAGTAGATCAAGAGATCAAACATTAGTATTGAATATTGGTGATGAACTGGTTTCAGACAAGCTTACCATTGCCAATTTTTTAGCTGCTTTTTTTGCATATATACCCGTGGATATTACTAAGTTTCTCGCATCATCACCAGATGTGGCTGAACTCTTTTTAAATCAAAGCGTAAAACAAACTGTACCTAACTTTAGTTTTAAATCCGTAACAAGTGATGATATTATAAAAGCTTTTAAGAGTATTAAAAGGAAAGGCACAGAAGATTTGTGGGGACTGTCTGTTAAAGCAATTGAATCAATCATACTAAACATTGCTACAATCCTTGCAGCCATCTTCAATGGCTGTATAAGTGATGGTGTCTTTCCCGATTTAATGAAAATAAGTAAGATAATACCCATTTTCAAGGCAGGTTGTTCAAAAAATGCCACGAATTATAGGCCTATCTCAATACTGCCAGCTTTAAGTAAAATATTTGAAAAGCTGATGCTCAGCCAAATGTTGTCGCACTTTAACGTGAATGAGATATTGCATAACAAGCAGTTCGGGTTTACAAGGGGCCGCTCTACTCAGGATGCAGGTTGCACATTAATTAGGTCAATATTGGAGGCTTGGGAGGGATCACAGGATGCGCTGGGAGTTTTCTGTGATCTCTCTAAGGCTTTCGATTGCGTTGATCATCGTACGCTCGTTGTTAAACTGAAGTACTATGGAATATCTGGCACATCTCTTGATCTTGTGATGTCCTATTTATCGGGGCGACAACAGATGGTTTCGATAGGCGGTGTCACTTCGGCACGTCATCCTGTGAAAATGGGGGTGCCCCAGGGGTCTATATTGGGCCCATTTTTATTTCTAGTTTATATAAATGATCTCCCTTATCTGGTAGAGAAAGTATCAGAGATAGTTTTGTTCGCTGATGATACGTCGCTCATATTTAAAGTAAATAGAAAGGATAAAGATCTTATTGAGCATAATAAAACACTCAGCTTTATATCAGAATGGTTTTCGGCAAATAATCTCTTGTTGAATGCAGGGAAAACTAAATGCATCAGGTTCTCATTGCCGAATGTGACTCAAATTGTACCAACAGTTGCACTTAATGCGAAAATATTAGATTTAGTCCCATCGACCGTATTTTTAGGATTGACACTTGATTCAAAATTGCAATGGGGTCCTCAGATTGAAAAGTTAGCAGGTAAATTAAGTTCGGCTTCCTATGCTGTCTGGAAAATAAGGCAATTGTCAGATGAACAAACTGCTAGATTAGTGTATTTCGCGTACTTTCATAGCATTATGTCGTATGGCATTCTGCTGTGGGGTTCGGCGGCTGACATAGGTACTATTTTTGTATTGCAGAAAAGAGCAGTCAGAGCCATTTATGGTTTAGGCAGTCGCGATTCTTTGCGAAATTTGTTTAAAGAAATAAATATACTTACTGTGCCATCGGAATATATATATCAGAATATAATGTTTGTTAGAAAAAATATTCATAATTATAAAAAGAAAAGTGAACTGCATAATATAAATACTAGGAATAAAAACAAACTAGCCATGCCAGGCTTTAGAGTAAGCAAAACTAATAAATCATTTTTAGGAAATTGTATTATGTTTTATAACAAGCTTCCTACTCAAATTACTGATCTGCCTGACACAAGTTTTAAAACACATATTAAACGTGTACTTATGGCTAGGGGTTATTACACCACTAAAGAGTACATCGATGACAAAGACGTCTGGCTCTCACTTCCTACCTGCACATTGCTCGCTGGAGATCTTGTAGCCATATAGACATGACTGATCTGCTGTGTTACGTGAACTATCTGTAAATGATTGCTATCATATACTTAATTTAAAATTATTGACTCTGTCTCAAAATGAATAATGTTATTGTTTCGAAGTTTTTCTTTTGTATACCTAAATATAATCTAAAATAATAAGCATTCAGACAACCGATCGAGCATATATTGTGTTTGCCTACTAAATAATTACTCTAATTGGACCAAATCCCGTGTTCATGCCCGCTTGAGTATGTTTCGCCGGACCGTCTCAACTGGGTCGTGTTGAAACCGGTAGTAGATGAACCCACTGAGTTTGTTTCGCTGGGTCTTTTAGTTGGGGCGCATTGGATCCGGTGGTAGCATTAAAGCGCGACCGTCGTCCATAATAATAATACCTTTAATATAGACAGAACCATTGACAATATGTAGTAAAAATATTAGACTTAAACTAGATAATTAAACATAATCTCTTGACAATAACTTGATACGAGCTAGCTAAATATCATTTCTGTAATAAAATAAATTTTATAAATGTTTTCATACAAGATGTACCTAAATATCTATGTTACTAGAAATAATATCTAATGTATACAATATTACTACAAACATGTTCTGACTATTTACAAGCGCTTTTTTAAAGTCTACGTGAATAAAAACCTTTTTTATTTTTTTATTTTATTTTATTTTATTTATCATATTTAGAAGTACAGTTGGATGAAAAAGTATCTTTTAAAAGAAATAATACATTTATTATACGTATTAGACTATATTGACTAACCTAAATTCAGTGATGCATTGGTGATTTTCCATAAATTAAGTATAGCAGTATTAAGACGTGTTGTCGATGTACCTAAAATAATATGTACCTAATGTACGTTAGCGCAACTTAAGTTCGAATATCAGGTAAGTATTAGATTTCTCCTCTCTTTCGCACATATATACATGTTCCTCTTACACACCTATAGTTATTAGCGTTGCACGCCCCAACTGTATCAAGGGCTACTTACCAGTGTCCTTTTAACCTTGAACGAGTGCATTACGTTCGTAGGTAACTGCTGTATAAGTGCAAGTTCTGTAGTGGTAAAAACGTTTGATAACGTGAAACACGTAAGTACCATTATTTTTCTTTATATAATCTATATTTATTTGTTTTACTATTGGATTAGTATATAACTACATATCAAAATATATACAATCAAAATACATCAATTTACAAAGTATTTAGATTAAGAAAGTTACTTTTATTAGAAGAACTATTATTTACTGTAAAACTATATTATCCTGTTTTACATTTGCACCACTACTAATTATACTGTGATTTATATATATAAGAGAAAAATATTTTTTAAGAATTATTTACCGCAAAGCTATATCCTTTTTTACAATTTTACCAACTAATATTGATGATTGTACTGTGATTTATTTAGACTAAGAAAGTTACTTTTATTAGAAGAATTAATATTTACTAAAAAACTATATTATCCTGTTTTAAATTTACACCACTAGTGATTATACTGTGATTTATATAAATAAGAAAAATATATTTTTATGAACTATTTACATACTGTATAACTATATTATTATGTTGTTTTACAGTTGCACCATTGGTTTAGTGATGATTATATGTACTGTGATTTATATGTATAGATTAAGACAGATTATATGTTTGAAAATAACTTGTAGAACAAATAATAACACAATGTTTAAATGCCACTGGCTTTTAAATTTTGTCCTGACTGTACCTGTTCACCAAAATCGACATAACGGGAATAGAAAGCGTAAAATATCAATACTTGGAGAACAATAGACTCCCAGAGTCGACATAGTGGGAATCGACGTAAAGGGAATGAACCCTTTTTTTCACCTCATGCTCGCCGGGTTAAAGGTTTTTCCATTTGATTAAACAAAAACATCTGTGATGTAATGTAGGCAGGTGACGTATTTATTAAGTACCTCGAGACATTAGACTGCCTCGTTGGTCTAGTGGTAGCGTGTTTACCCGCAGAGAAGAGGTCCTGGGTTCAAATCTCGGATCGGGACAAAAGTGATTTTAGGACTTTTCTGTAAAAAGAAAAACTTCTCAGCATCAGCCCGAAGTCTGGGAGTTGGCGGTATTATAATCCCGTGCTCGGAGAGTACGTAAAGCCGTCGGTCCTGTACCTGTCCTCTTTCCGGTGGTGTCGCTAGGCGTCCCATCGGATAATCAGAGTGATGAAATAGAAAGTGCTCCTTTGTTTGCGCCTACACTTGAGCACTATAATATGTCCCGCGCAGATGGCTAATCTCTATTGGGACTGGCCGTCGTGGCCGAAATTCGGAGGATTATTATTATAAGTACCTAGATCGACATTGACATAATCAATTTCGTTCTACTTAAAAAAGAGGTCACCTGCCTATTTCACATCACAGATGTTTTTTTTTATGTGTAACATATATAGCCGCACGTAAAACCAATTTTTGGCGTGGCGACGCATGCCATGGCGACGCGTCGCCATGCCGCGCTCCTTTGTGCGCGGCCGAGCTGTTGACGCGTTCGGCACTGAGTTCTGCGCTCACCCACCGCGCCCGATACTGTGCGCGGTTGGCGGGCTCGGCAGCGGCTGCGTGGTTTGAGCTGTAGTTTATTGGATTGTGCGTAAATTAATTTGTTAATTTCCCTCACTCCTTTACTAAAATGGCTGAAAAGGAATCGACCAGTACAGTTAAAAGTCCTCTTACATTATTGAAACCTGATTCGATTGGTATATCGAATTTCAAGGAATATTTAAAACCATTTATTAATAAACGCGCAGTCATTAGACGGCGGTTAACTGTTTCAAAGAAATTTATGGAGAAATACAACATTGCTGAAATTTCTAATGTGTCTAGCTTGGAAATAAAAGAAATATCTTTGAGGTTAATTCAGTTAAAAGAATTGATGTCTAATTTTGATCGAATACAAACTGAGATTGAAGAATATTCTGAAAATTTGGATGAACAGATTTCAGAACGTGACATTACCGAAACTGAATTCTATACTCAAATAGCTTTTGCCCAAGAATTGATCGATTTGTTTTCAACAAAAAATAAGGAAAGTAACGCCTCTATTGGAACAGCTTCAAGTTGTTGTCATGGTCTTAAAATTGATATTGTTCGGCTTCCAATTATTAACCTACTTACGTTTGTACATGACAATGACTCGATTGCACCCATAAATAAATTCCATTATTTGAGGAATTCTTTAAATTCAGGTGCCAGTGTCGTAATAAGATCTTTGGAATTTGTCGCGAAGAATTATGAACTTGCTTGGGACACATTGTGTAATAGATATAATAATAAGAATATTTTAATTAATAACCACTTGAGCGCTTTAGTTAATTGCAATTTTATACAAAAAGAATCTTTCAAGGCTTTGCGTTATTTAATTGATCTAGTGTCTAAAAATTTAAATGCTCTAAATACCTTGGACATTTCTACTGATAGTTGGGATCCGTTGGTGATATTTTTGGTGTCAGCTAAACTAGATTCCACCACTAGTAGCAAGTGGGAAGAGTTCAAAGGTGGATTGTCTAAGCTACCTAGTATAGATGATTTTAAAAGTTTTTTTGGAAACTAGGGCAAACGTTTTGGAAACTGCAAGTATTCGTAATTTAGAACATAAACCTACACAAATCAATAATAATTACAAAGAAAACCGAACCACTAAATCTTTTGCTACGTTCACAAATGTTAAAGGCACACATCTATCCAGGACCTGTCCAGTTTGTAACCAAGGTCATCTAGTACATCAATGCAACAAATTTAGAGCAATGAGTGTTGACCACAGATTAGATGAGGTGTCTAAAAATAAATTGTGTTTTAATTGTTTGCGAGGAGGACATTTAAATTAACACTGTGGATTAAAAGGCTCTTGTCGTTTCTGTAAGAAAAAACATAACACATTATTACATAAATATGAGACAAATAAAATACTTACCGATCGTAGCGAGTCTTCTAGTCTCCCCGTCAGCTTGACGGCAGTCACTTCCAGGCAAGTTCTCCTGTGTACCGCAAAAATAAAAGCTATTAACAAAGAAAATAAATCTACTTACCTTGCACGTGCGTTGTTGGACACTGGCAGCCAATCGTTTTATATTACGAAGAACCTGAAAGAAAAGCTCGGACTATTAACAGAAAATATAGATATGTTAAATGTAGCAGGCATAAATGGTGTAGCCTGCCCGATAACAGAGCGGTGTGAATTGAATATCAAATCATGCAATAGCTCATTTACTAGAAATATTAATTGTTTTGTCAATCCAAATTCATGGTTGCAAGCGAGAGTTCTTGGGATATCGTCGCCACCTTTTGCGAGGAGGTGATGATCGCAAAAGAGGTGGCGGAGCGAGAACGGGAGGCACTGTCTTCCCGCCCAAGCCGCGCCAGGAGAACCGGGCGTCGGAGGGCGCATATAGCCAATCTCCAGCCTCCATGAGGAGTGGCCTGCGGATGGTGGACTTGGGGCAGTCCTCCGTCCGACCAGAATAGGCCTGAGACGGTGGCGCGCCGTGTTCCGCGCGCGCCTCTCTTGACGAGGGAGGCAAGGGTGCCCCCAACGGAAGTGGGGCTCACTTAAGAGTGGGCCAGCGCCTGTCCAGACTGCGGTGAATGCGCGAGCGAATCCCGTGGTCTGGACTATAGGTGGCTGAGGAACACCGTGGGGTTTTAGTCGGTAAACCCAGCACTACCATCTGGCTGGGAGTCCGACATACCCCGTCGCTTCCCCAGCGGCGGGACGATCCATAAAGGATTTCACCACGTAAAGAAAAAAAAAAAAAAAGGGTTAGGTTAGGTTAGGTTCGGTTAGGTTGGGGAACCACCCCACAGTGCTTGCGTCCACGTCGCGTTCCCCGGAAACGTCCCAGTTCTGACCACCGTAACGGAGTGGCAGACTGGGTACGGCTAAAGTGCACTGTGCATCGTAGCAAACAACTGCCTTGTGTGTTACGAACTTGCGGATTATGCCAAAACCTGTGCGGGATGCCCTCGGGCATTTTGCCAAAAAATGCCCCAAAACCCAAAGGCCCTTCTCAGGGCCAACCCAAAGGCCCTTCTCAGGGCCAACCAAAAGGCCCTTCTCAGGGCCAACGCGACGCGTCGGCGTCGGCAGAAGGCAGGGCCTTCTACGGAGGGAGTGCGGGCGAGTTGTCGGACTCCGACAATGAGTCCGTTGGGTCGGATGCCAGCGCGATGGCGATCGAGGATTCTCGATCGCGATCGGCATCGAGGAAGAGGACCTTTCTCAAGGTCGTGTCCGATGGCTCCTCGGGCTCAGGCTCGGCAAAGGAGCCTAAAAAGAAAATAAAGGCCAAGAAGTCGGCTATAGCGGCGGATACCCACAACGTGGGTTTGGTAGACGCCCAACGCGAGTTGGACCTTACCAGGCGGGAACAGCTCCAACAAGACCTGGAAGAGCAGGTAGCGGCCAGGGAGGAACGGGCGCGCGCCGCCCGTGCCAAATCGGGATACGGAGCGTCCCGCGTTCTGTACGCGGACCACTCTCTGGCCGAACTGGAACGGATGGCATTGGAGGACGAGGAGGTAATCGTCCAGGTCGCCACCAAGTCCTCACACCTAAAAGGGACTTTTCAAAAGTCCCTCAAATGCCGGGCCGCCAGCATGCGCGGCATTGTCACGGAGCTGGTCAACCGCAAGGCCAGCGACGAATCGCGGCAACTGCAGGCGAAAGTGGATCGCCTGCAGCAGGAGGTAAGCCAGCTGCACCAAAAGCTGGCTGAAGCCACGGCCCGGCCATCCCACGCTGAGCCCAGACCTGTGGTAGAGGGCCTTGACTCCTCCGCCGGCCTTGAGGATATCCTCCGCAAAGTTATGGCGGAGGAAAGGGCCTTCGTGAGGGCCTGCCTAGCAGGCATTGAGGAGCGGCTCTTGCCGGAGAAGGACCTCCGACCACCGCTTGCGGCGGACAAGAGGCGAGAGCCGGTGCCGGCCTCTCAGAGGGAGGACGCCCATCTCCCTTCCACCACCCCGACCACCCAGCAGGGCTGGACGAAGGTGGTCGGTAAGGGGAAGGGCAAGGGCAAAAAGACGGCAGCTGTCGTCCCTGCCGTCCCTGCCACCACCACTCCCAGCCAGTCGAAGCCGACTGGCAAGGGAAAAGGGAAGGGGAAAACCACCCCCCCAGCCGCCTCCGCCACCACCCCTGTCGGTCAGTCACAGACGACTGGCAAGGGAAAGGGGAAGGGTTCGACCCCAGCCGGTGTCAGGAGGAACTTGGTTCCTCCCAAGACCGCAGCCGTCGTGATGACGCTCACCACGGAGGCTGCGGAGCGGGGCGAGACGTACGCGTCCGTGATGTTGCGGGCGCGCGCCAGTGCCGATCCCACCAAACTAGGGATCGGTAAAGTCTCGTGCCGCCGGACACAGGCTGGGGCTCGAATCTTCGAGTTCCCGGGTGCGGAGGGCGGAAAAAACGCTGACCTCTTTGCAGCCAAGCTGCAAGAGGTCATTGCGGACGCGGCAAAGGTGGCCAGGGCGGTCAAGTCGGCGGCCATCGAGGTGACGGATCTGGACGACTCCGTCACCAAGGAGGAGGTGGTGGCAGCGGTAGCAGCCATAGGAGGCTGCGAAGTCGCAGCGGTGCAAGGCCGGGGCATCAGGCCCGGGCGCGGCGGTATGGGCACCATTCGCCTGGAGTGCCCAGTCGCCGCTGCCAAGGCCGTCCTTGAAAGGGACGGATTTCGGTCGGCTTTAGCTCGGGTGCTGTCCGGGCACTGGAGGACCAGCCTCTGAGGTGCTACAAGTGCTTCGGAATCGGCCACACCCGAGCCCTATGTCCGTCCAGTGTCGACAGGACGGACAGTTGTTACCGCTGCGGCAAGGAGGGCCACAAATCCGCCTCCTGCATGGCCGCCGCGCCGCACTGCGCAGTTTGTGCCGCCAGTGGCCGCCCAGCGGGCCACATAATGAAGGGGAGGAATGCAGTCCTTCCCTTAAGAAGGGCAAAGCCCAGGCTCCGACCCCGCCTGTCGCTGCCACCGCCGTCCCAGTGGCTGGGACCTCAGCGGCTGTGGAGGAGGGGGGTGCGATGTACGACTAATGGGTAGGGTCGAACATCGCATCCTCCAGGCGAACACCAACCACTGCAGAGCGGCACAGGATCTGCTGATGCAGACTGTGGCCGAGTGGTTGGTGGACGTGGCGGTGGTCGCCGAGCCGTACTCGGTACCTAGCCGTTGGCTGGGTGATCGGGACGGCTTGGTGGCGTTGGTGTCGCGGCCTGCCACGGACTCCCCTCCCCTCTCGCTTTTAGAGAGGGGTCCGGGATACGTGGCCGCCGCGTGGGGAGAAATAGCCCTGGTCGGGGTCTATTTCTCCCCAAACCGCCCTCTAAGGGACTTCGAGAATTTTCTCGAGGTCCTTACGGCAGTCGTCGGGAGGGCGGCGCCACGCCATGCAATGGTGATGGGCGTCCTAAACGCCAAGTTGGTGGCCTGGGGCAACCCGGCGGCGTCGTGTAACGTCCGGGGGCGCGCCGCCGAATTTTGGTCGGCTTCGTGCGGCGTGTCCCTCCTGAACAGGGGGGGTGTTCACACGTGTGTGCGGCAACGGGGGGGGGTCAGTGGTGGACGTGTCGTTCGCCACCCCCGTGCTAGCCGCCCGCGTAGTGAACTGGCGGGTGGAGATGGTGGAGACCCTGTCGGACCATCGATATGTGCGGTTCGACATCTCCACCCAGAGCCCGCGGGGGATGGCCCGCTCGGGCCAATCTCCCTTCCCGCGGTGGGCTCTTACCCGCCTGGACTGGGAGTCAGCCCAGGAGGCAGCGTTCCTCGAGGACTGGCTCTCGCCCCCTGTGGAGGTGACGGACGTGGACGCCGCAGCGGTTCAGCTCCGGAGGTCCCTGACCGAGGTGTGCAATTCCAGCATGCCTCGGTCTCGCCGTCCGCCTCCCCGTCGCGCCGTTTATTGGTGGACGGGGGAGCTGGCGGCGCTCCGGGCCGCGTGTGTGGAGGCCAGGAGGGCCTACACGCGGAGTCGGCGGCGCACCAGCCGATGTCAGGCCGAGGAGGACCTTCTTACGTAGAGGCAAAGACGGTCCTCAAGTTGGCAATGTGCGCCGCCGAGGACTCGGCAAGTGCCGAGATGCTGGAGGGCCTCGACAGGGATCCGTTTGGGAGACCGTATAAGCTGGCGCGGGGCCAGCTGCGCCCTTACGGTCCCCGATTAGCGGAGACCCTAGAGCCGGCGTTGCTGGATGGGGTGGTTCGGTCACTGTTTCCGCGAAGGATCGACTTCACCCCTCCAACAATGAACCCCCCGCTGGGGGGTTGGTGGCTTCGCCGGAGGAGGTGCCTCCAGTATCGGCGGAGGAACTTCGCGCGGGGGTTCTGCCCCTCCGCGCGAAGAAGACGGCCCCTGGACCGGATGGCGTCCCCGCACGGGTGGTGGCCATCGCGGCGTCCCTAATGGAGGAAAGGTTTCGGGACCTCTTCAGCGCGTGTCTGACGGCTGGGAGGTTCCCGAAGCTCTGGAAGGAGGGGCAGCTTTGCCTGCTCCGGAAGGAGGGACGCCCGGTGGACTCCCCCTCGGCATACCGGCCCATCGTTCTGCTCGATGAGGTCGGTAAACTGTTCGAGGGGATCCTCGCCACCCGGCTTAACAGCCATTTGCGGGAGGTAGGGCCGGACCTGTCGGACGCCCAGTTCGGCTTTCGACAAGGGCGTTCGACGGTCGACGCGGTGGCCCTACTCAGGGGCCAAGTAAAGGCAGCGGTCGAGGCTGGGGACGGAGTGTTGGCGGTGTCGTTCGACATCGCCAACGCGTTCAACTCCGTGCCCCACTCGACCATATTGGAGGCACTCCGGTACCAACTACCTGGAGGACCGGGAGGTCCTCCTGGCGGACAGGACGGCCAGGATCAGGCGCTACGGCGCGGAGTCCGGTGTTCCACAGGGTTCGGTGCTAGGGCCCCTCTTGTGGAACATCGGATTCGATTGGCTCCTGCGGGGCACCCTCCTCCAGGGCACGAGTGTCATCTGCTACGCGGATGACACTCTCCTCGTTGCCCGGGGGAGGGACTTTAGGGAGGCGGCCTGTCTGGCCTCAGCTGGCGGATCCTTAGTGGCAGGTAGGATCCGCCAGCTTGGTTTGAGGGTGGCGCTGAACAAGACCGAGGCCGTGTTCTTTCACGGGCCTCGGCAGCGCTGCCCTCCTGACGCCCACATCGTGGTGGAGGGTGTCCGGATAGGGGTCGGGGCCCAGATGAAGTATCTGGGCCTCGTGCTGGACAGCAGGTGGCGCTTCGGCCCGCACTTCAGCGGGCTGTCGACGCGCCTGCTAAAAGCCGCGGACGCCCTCTCATGGCTCCTCCCGAACCTGGGCGGGCCCAAGGAGCGATGCCGGCGCCTCTATGCCGGCATCCTCAAAAGCATGGCCCTATATGGGGCTCCCATCTGGGCGGACTCCCTCCACAGGAGGGAGAATGCAACCGCCATCCGCAGGCCCCAACGGGCCATTGCACAGCGGGTGGCGCGAGCCTACCGCTCGGTGGGCTTCGCGGCGGCGTGCGCTCTGGCCGGCACCCCTCCATGGGAATTGGAGGCATGGGTGCTCGCCAGAGTGTACGAATGGGTGGCGCGGCGTAGGGCGCTGGGTGAGCGCCCCGCCACGCAAGAGCGGGAGGCCGTGCGGCGGGAGGCGAGGGACGCAATCGTCCTTCACTGGACACGAGACCTCGCCTCCGCCACCTTTGGACGCCGGACGCTGGACGCGCTCGGTCCAGTCCTGCGGGACTGGCTCGAGCGCCCCCACGGTTTCCTCTCTTTCCGTCTGGTGCAGGTGTTGTCCGGGCATGGCTGCTTCGGAACGCACCTGCATCGGATCCAGAGGGAGGAAACCCCGGCGTGCCACGACTGTGGAGCCGCGGAGGACACGGCGCAGCACACCCTCGAGGTGTGCCCAGCCTGGGCTGAGCTGCGCCGTGCCCTGACAGATGTGGTCGGGATGGACCTCTCACTTCCCAGTGTGGTGAACTCCATGCTGGGGAGTGAGGAGGCTTGGGCGGCGGTTGCCTCCTTTTGCGAGAATGTCATGTCGCAAAAGGAGGCGGCGGAGCGCGCGCGGGAGGACGATCCTCTCGCGGCGCCGCTCCGCAGGCGAAGAAGGGGTGGGAGAAGGCGGTTATACGACCGTCGCCTCCCACCTTCCGGTGGTGATTAGCGGGCGATAGGCGCGGGGGCGCCTTCGCTCGCATTGCACAAATCGCCACCATCGTCGGGCGGGAACGGCCGAGCACTCACGGTCGTTCCCGGGCCCCTCCACTTAGGGAGGGGCGTGCGGGCCCCGCTGTAAAGGCGGGCGGTCGTCGGTGGGGGACTGGACGTAAAGGCTGAGCCGGTTTCCCAGTCCTCCTCCAAATAGACGATGCGGGAGTGCCGCTGGGTTATTTTAGTGGGTATGCCGGAGTAGCCGGAGAGTCCCACATAACCCGTCCATCCCCCAATGGGCGGGTATGCGTAACGCATTTTTTCCCAGCGCAAACAAAAAAAAAAAAAAAAAAAAAAAGGTTAGGTTGGGGAACCACCCCACAGTGCTTGCGTCCACGTCGCGTTCCCCGGAAACGTCTCAGTTCTGACCACCGTAACGGAGTGGCAGACTGGGTACGGCTAAAGTGCACTGTGCTTCGTAGCGAATATCTGCCTTGCGTGCTACGTATCTTGCTTTGTTCGGAATGCCGAAACCTGCGCGGGATGCCCTCGGGCATTTCGTGAAAAAAGGCCCTTCTCAGGGCCAACCCAAAGGCCCTTCTCAGGGCCAACCAAAAGGCCCTTCTCAGGGCCAACGCGACGCTTCCTTAGCGTCGGATGAAGGGAGGACCTTCTACGGAGGGAGAGTGGACTCATTGTCGGACTCCGAAAATGAGTCCATTGCGTCGGATGTGATGGAGATCGAGGCTTCTCGGTCGCGATCGGCATCGGGAAAACGGAAGGCGTACCTCAGGCACGGGTCGGATGGATCCTCGGCCTCGGGTTCTGAAAAGAACAAACCGAAGGCAAAAAAGGCAACGAAAGCGGCGGACACCCACAACGTGGGTTTGGCAGACGCCCAACGCCAGTTGGACCTGGCTCAGCGGGAGCAGCTCCAACAGGAGCTGGAGGAGCGAATTGCGGCCAAGGAGGAGCGGGCGCGCGTCGCTCGTGCCAAGGCCGGGTACGGTGCGTCCCGCGTCTTGTACGCAGACCACTCCCTGGCCGAATTGAAGAGGATGGCCTTGGAGGACGAGGAGGCGATCGTGGAGGTCGCCGCCAAGTCCTCCCACCTAAAGGGGACTTTCCAAAAGTCCCTGAAATGCCGGGCCGCTAGTCTTCGCGAAATCGTCGCGGAGCTGGTAAACCGCAAGGCCAGCGACGAGTCGCGGCAACTGCAGGTGAAAGTGGATCGCCTGCAGTCGGAGGTCAGCCAGCTGCACCTGAAGCTGGCTGAAGCCACGGCCCGGCCGTCGCAAGCCGAGCCCAGACCTGCGGCAGACGTCCTCGCTCCCTCCTCCGGCCTGGAGGAAATCCTCCGCCAGGCTATGGCGGAGCAGAGGACATTTGTTAGAGCCTGCCTAGCGGGCATTGAGGACCGGCTCCTGCCGGAGAAAGTCGTCCGACCGCCACTTGCAGCGGACAAGAGGCGAGTGGAGCCGGTAGCAACCTCCCAGAGGGAGGACGCCCATCTCCCGTCCACCACCCCGACCAACCAGCAGGGCTGGACGAAGGTGGTCGGTAAGGGGAAGGGCAAAGGCAAAAGGACGGCACCTGTCGTCCCTGCCGTCCCCGCCACCACCACTCCCAGCCAGTCGAAGCCGACTGGCAAGGGTAAAGGGAGGGGGAAAACCACCCCCCCAGCCGCCTCCGCCACCACCTCTGCCGATCAGTCGATTGGCAAGGGAAAAGGGAAGGGGAAGAGTTCCCCCCAGCAGGCGCCAAGAGGAACTTGGTTCCTCCCAAGACCGCAGCCGTCGTGATGACGCTCACCACGGAGGCTGCGGAGCGGGGCGAGACGTACGCGTCCGTGATGTTGCGGGCGCGTGCCAATGCCGATCCTACCAAACTGGGGATCGGTAAAGTCTCGTGCCGCCGGACGCAGGCTGGGGCTCGAATTTTCGAGTTCCCGGGTGCCGAGGGCGCGAAGAACGCGGACCTCTTTGCAAAAAAGCTGCAGGAGGTCATTGCGGATGCGGCGAAGGTGGCCAGGCCGGTGAAGTCGGCGGCCATCGAGGTGACGGATCTGGACGACTCCGTCACCAAGGAGGAGGTGGTGGCAGCAATCGCAGCCATAGGGGGCTGCGAAGTCGCAGCGGTACAAGGCGGGGGCATCAGGCCCGGGCGCGGCGGCATGGGTACCATTCGCCTGGAGTGCCCAGTCGCCGCTGCCAAAGCCGTCCTCGAAAAGGGACGGCTCGCCGTGGGCTTCAGCTCGGGTGCAGTCCGGGCACTGGAGGACCAGCCTCTGAGGTGTTACAAGTGCTTCGGCATCGGACACACCCGAGCACTCTGTCCGTCCACAATAGACAGGACGGACGTCTGCTACCGCTGCGGCAAGGAGGGACACAAAGCCGCCTCCTGCAACGCCGCCACGCCGCACTGCACGGTCTGTGCCGCCAGTGGCCGCCCTGCGGGCCACATAATGAAGGGGAGGAACTGCAGTCCTCCCCTTAAGAAGGGGAAAGTACAGGCGCCAACCCGGCCTGTCGTTGCCACCGCCGTCCCAGTGGCTGGGACCTCAGCGGCTGTGGAGGAGGGGGGTGCGATGACCGACTAATGGGTAGGGTCGAACATCGCATCCTCCAGGCGAACACCAACCACTGCAGAGCGGCACAGGATCTGCTGATGCAGACTGTGGCCGAGTGGTTGGTGGACGTGGCGGTGGTCGCCGAGCCGTACTCGATACCTGGCCGTTGGCTGGGTGATCGAGACGGCTTGGTGGCGTTGGTGTCGCGGCCTGCCACGGACTCCCCTCCCCTCTCGCTTTTAGAGAGGGGTCCGGGATACGTGGCCGCCGCGTGGGGAGAAATAGCCCTGGTCGGGGTCTATTTCTCCCCAAACCGCCCTCTAAGGGACTTCGAGAATTTTCTCGAGGTCCTTACGGCAGTCGTCGGGAGGGCGGCACCACGTCAGGTAGTAGTGTTGGGCGACCTGAACGCCAAGTCGGTGGCCTGGGGCAACCCAGCGGCGTCCTGCAACGTCCGGGGGCGCGCCGTCGAATTTTTGGGCGGCCTCGTGCGGCGTGTCCCTGCTAAACAGGGGGGATGTTCAGACGTGTGTGTGGCAACAGGGAGGGTCAGTGGTGGACGTGTCGTTCGCCACCCCTGTACTAGCCACACGCGTCGTGAACTGGCGGGTGGAGATGGTGGAGACCCTGTCGGACCACCGATATGTGCGGTTCGACATCTCCACCCAGAGCCCGCGGGGGAGGGCCCGCTCGGGCCAATCTCCCTTCCCGCGGTGGGCTCTCACCCGCCTGGACCGGGAGTCAGCCCAGGAGGCGGCGTTCCTCGAGGACTGGCTCTCGCCCCCTGTGGAGGGCACGGACGTGGACGCCGCAGCGGTTCGGCTGCGGGGGTCCCTGACCGAGGTGTGCAACTCCAGCATGCCTCGGTCTCGCCGTCCGCCTCCCCGTCGTGCCGTTTATTGGTGGACGGTGGAGCTGGCGGGGCTCCGGGCCGCGTGCGTGGAGGCCAGGAGGGCCTACACGCGGAGTCGGCGGCGCACCAGCCGATGTCAGGCTGAGGAGGACCGCCTCTACGCCTCTTACCTAGAGGCAAAGACGGTCCTCAAGTCGGAAATGTGCGCCGCCGAGGACTCGGCAAAGGCCGAGATGCTGAAGGGCCTCGACAGGGATCCGTTTGGGAGGCCGTATAAGCAGGCGCGGAGCCAGCTGCGCCCTTACGGTCCCCCATTAGCGGAGACCCTAGAGCCGGCGTTGCTGGATGGGGTGGTTCGGTCACTGTTTCCGCGCAGGACCGACTTCACCCCACCAACGATGAACCCCCCGCTGGGGGGGGTGGTGGCTTCGCCGGAAGAGGAGGTGCCTCCAGTGTCGGCGGAGGAATTTCACGCGGGGGTTCTGTCCCTCCGCGCGAAGAAGACGGCCCCTGGGCCAGATGGCGTCCCCGCACGGGTGGTGGCCATCGCAGCGTCCTTCATGGAGCAGAGGTTTCGGGACCTCTTCAGCGCGTGCCTGACGGCTGGGAGGTTCCCGAAGATCTGGAAGGAGGGGCAGCTTTGCCTGCTCCGGAAGGAGGGACGCCCGGTGGACTCCCCCTCGGCATACCGGCCCATCGTTCTGCTCGATGAGGTCGGTAAACTGTTCGAGGGGATCCTCGCCACCCGGCTTAGCAGCCATTTGCGGGAGGTAGGGCCGGACCTGTCGGACGCCCAGTTCGGCTTTCGACAGGGGCGTTCGACGGTCGACGCGGTGGCCCTACTCAGGGGCCAAGTAAAGGAGGCGGTCGAGGCTGGGGACGGAGTGTTGGCGGTGTCGTTCGACATCGCCAACGCGTTCAACTCCGTGCCCCACTCGACCATATTGGAGGCACTCCGGTACCACGGAGTGCCCCAATATCTGCGGGTGATCCTGGCCAACTACCTGGAGGACCGGGAGGTCCTCCTGGCGGACAGGACGGCCAGGATCAGGCGCTACGGCGCGGAGTCCGGTGTTCCACAGGGTTCGGTGCTAGGGCCCCTCTTGTGGAACATCGGATTCGATTGGCTGCTGCGCGGCACCCTCCTCCAGGGCACGAGTGTCATCTGCTACGCGGATGACACTCTCCTCGTTGCCCGGGGGAGGGATTATAGGGAGGCGTCCTGTCTGGCCTCAGCTGGCGGATCCTTAGTGGCAGGTAGGATCCGCCAGCTTGGTTTGAGGGTGGCGCTGAACAAGACCGAGGCCGTGTTCTTTCACGGGCCTCGGCAGCGCTGCCCTCCTGACGCCCACATCGTGGTGGAGGGCGTCTGGATAGGGGTCGGGGCCCAGATGAAGTATCTGGGCCTCGTGCTGGACAGCAGGTGGCGCTTCGGCCCGCACTTCAGCGGGCTGTCGACGCGCCTGCTGAAAGCCGCGGACGCCCTCTCATGGCTCCTCCCGAACCTGGGCGGGCCCAAGGAGCGATGCCGGCGCCTCTATGCCGGCATCCTCAAAAGCATGGCCCTATATGGGGCTCCCATCTGGGCGGACTCCCTCCACAGGAGGGAGAATGCAACCGCCATCCGCAGGCCCCAACGGGCCATTGCACAGCGGGTGGCGAGGGCCTACCGCTCAGTGGGTTTTGCGGCGGCGTGCGCTCTGGCCGGCACCCCTCCCTGGGAATTGGAGGCATGGGTGCTCGCCAGAGTGTACGAATGGGCGGCGCGGCGTAGGGCGCTGGGTGAGCGCCCCGCCGCGCAAGAGCGGGATGCCGTGCGGCGGGAGGCGAGGGACGCCATCGTCCAACACTGGACACGGGACCTCGCCTCCGCCACCTTTGGACGCCGGACGCTGGACGCGCTCGGTCCAGTCCTGCGGGACTGGCTCGAGCGCCCCCACGGTTTCCTCTCTTTCCGTCTGGTGCAGGTGTTGTCCGGGCATGGCTGCTTCGGAACGCACCTGCATCGGATCCAGAGGGAGGAAACCCCGGCGTGCCACGATTGTGGAGCCGCGGAGGACACGGCGCAGCACACCCTCGAGGTGTGCCCAGCCTGGGCTGAGCTGCGCCGTGCCCTGACAGATGTGGTCGGGCAGGACCTCTCACTTCCCAGTGTGGTCAACTCCATGCTGGGGAGTGGGGAGGCCTGGGCGGCGGTTGCCTCCTTTTGCGAGAATGTCATGTCGCAAAAGGAGGCGGCGGAGCGCGCGCGGGAGGACGATCCTCTCGCGCCGCCGCTCCGCAGGCGAAGAAGGGGTGGGAGACGGCGGTTGTACGATCGTCGCCTCCCTCCTTCTGGTGGTGATTAGCGGGCGACAGGCGCGGGGGCGCCTTCGCTCGCATTGCAGTAATCACCACCCTCGTCGGGCGGGAACGGCCTAGCACTCGTGGTCGTTCCCGGGCCCCTCCACTTAGGGAGGGGCGTGCGGGCCCCGCTGTAAAGGCGGGCGGTCGTCGGTGGGGGACTGGACGTAAAGGCTGTGCCGGTTTCCCAGTCCTCCTCCACAAAGACGATGCGGGAGTGCCGCTGGGTTATTTTAGTGGGTATGCCGGAGTAGCCGGAGAGTCCCACATAACATGTCCATCCCCCAATGGGCGGGTATGCGTAACGCATTTTTTCCCAGCGCAAGCAAAAAAAAAAAAAAATGGTTAGGTTAGGTTAGGTTGGCGGCGCTCCGGGCCGCGTGCGTGGAGGCCAGGAGGGCCTACACGCGGAGTCGGCGGCTCACCAGCCGATGTCAGGCTGAGGAGGACCGCCTCTACGCCTCTTACCTAGAGGCAAAGACGGTCCTCAAGTCGGAAATGTGCGCCGCCGAGGACTCGGCAAAGGCCGAGATGCTGGAGGGCCTCGACAGGGATCCGTTTGGGAGGCCGTATAAGCAGGCGCGGAGCCAGCTGCGCCCTTACGGTCCCCCATTAGCGGAGACCCTAGAGCCGGCGTTGCTGGATGGGGTGGTTCGGTCACTGTTTCCGCGCAGGACCGACTTCACCCCACCAACGATGAACCCCCCGCTGGGGGGGGGTGGTTGCTTCGCCGGAGGAGGAGGTGCCTCCAGTGTCGGCGGAGGAATTTCGCGCGGGGGTTCTGTCCCTCCGCGCGAAGAAGACGGCCCCTGGACCAGATGGCGTCCCCGCACGGGTGGTGGCCATCGCAGCGTCCTTCATGGAGCAGAGGTTTCGGGACCTCTTCAGCGCGTGCCTGACGGCTGGGAGGTTCCCGAAGATCTGGAAGGAGGGGCAGCTTTGCCTGCTCCGAAAGGAGGGACGCCCGGTGGACTCCCCCTCGGCATACCGGCCCATCGTTCTGCTCGATGAGGTCGGTAAATTGTTCGAGGGGATCATCGCCACCCGGCTAAATAGCCAGTTGCGGGAGGTAGGGCCAGACCTGTCGGACGCCCAGTTCGGGTTCCGACAAGGGCGTTCGACGGTCGACGCGTTGGCCCTACTCAGGGGCCAAGTGCGGGAAGCGGTCGAGGCTGGGGACGGAGTGTTGGCGGTGTCGTTCGACATCGCCAACGCCTTCAACTCCGTGCCCCACTCGACCATATTGGAGGCACTCCGGTATCACGGAGTGCCCCAATATCTGCGGGCGATCCTGGCCAACTACCTGGAGGACCGGGAGGTCCTCCTGGCGGACAGGACGGCCAGGATCAGGCGCTACGGCGCGGAATCCGGTGTTCCACAAGGCTCGGTGCTAGGGCCCCTCTTGTGGAACATCGGATTCGATTGGCTCCTGCGGGGCACCCTCCTCCAGGGCACGAGTGTCATCTGCTACGCGGATGACACTCTCCTCGTTGCCCGGGGGAGGGACTTTGGGGCGGCGGCCTGTTTGGCCTCGGCTGGCGGATCCTTAGTGGCAGGCAGGATCCGCCAGCTTGGATTGAGGGTAGCGCTGAACAAGACCGAGGCCGTGTTCTTTCACGGGCCTCGGCAGCGCTGCCCTCCAGACGCCCACATCGTGGTGGAGGGCGTCCGGATAGGGGTCGGGGCCCAGATGAAGTATCTGGGCCTCGTGCTGGACAGCAGGTGGCGCTTCGGCCCGCACTTCAGCGGGCTGTCGACGCGCCTGCTCAAAGCCGCGGACGCCCTCTCATGGCTCCTCCCGAACCTGGGCGGGCCCAAGGAGCGATGCCGGCGCCTCTATGCCGGCATCCTCAAAAGCATGGCCCTTTACGGGGCACCCATCTGGGCGGACTCCCTCCACAGGAGGGAGAATGCAACCGCCATCCGCAGGCCCCAACGGGCCATTGCACAGCGGGTGGCGAGGGCCTACCGCTCGGTGGGTTTTGCGGCGGCGTGCGCTCTGGCCGGCACCCCTCCCTGGGAATTGGAGGCATGGGTGCTCGCCAGAGTGTACGAATGGACGGCGCGGCGTAGGGCGCTGGGTGAGCGCCCCGCCGCGCAAGAGCGGGATGCCGTGCGGCGGGAGGCGAGGGACGCAATCGTCCTTCACTGGACACGGGACCTCGCCTCCGCCACCTTTGGACGCCGGACGTTGGACGCGCTCGGTCCAGCCCTGCGGGACTGGCTCGAGCGTCCCCACGGTTTCCTCTCGTTCCGTCTGGTGCAGGTGTTATCCGGGCATGGCTGCTTCGGAACGCACCTGCATCGGATCCAGAGGGAGGAAACCCCGGCGTGCCACGAGTGTGGAGCCGCGGAGGACACGGCGCAGCACACCCTCGAGGTGTGCCCAGCCTGGGCTGAGCTGCGCCGTGCCCTGACCGATGTAGTCGGGTTAGACCTCTCACTTCCCGGTGTGGTGAACTCCATGCTGGGGAGTGAGGAGGCTTGGGCGGCGGTTGCCTCCTTTTGCGAGAATGTCATGTCGCAAAAGGAGGCGGCGGAGCGCGCGCGGGAGGATGATCCTCTCGCGCCGCCGCTCCGCAGGCGGAGAAGGGGTGGGAGACGGCGGTTGTACGATCGTCGCCTCCCTCCTTCTGGTGGTGATTAGCGGGCGACAGGCGCGGGAGCGCCTTCGCTCGCATTGCACCAATCACCACCCTCGTCGGGCGGGAACGGCCGAGCACTCACGGTCGTTCCCGGGCCCCTCCACTAAGGGAGGGGCGTGCGGGCCCCGCTGTAAAGGCGGGCGGTCGTCGGTGGGGGACTGGACGTAAAGGCTGTGCCGGTTTCCCAGTCCTCCTCCAAATAGACGATGCGGGAGTGCCGCTGGGTTATTTTAGTGGGTATGCCGGAATAGCCGGAGAGTCCCACATAACCCGTCCATCCCCCAATGGGCGGGTATGCGTAACGCATTTTTTCCCAGCGCAAACAAAAAAAAAAAAAAAAAAAAAAAAAAAAGGTTGGATCGCCTGCAGACGGAGGTGAGCCAGCTTCACCTGAAGCTGGCTGAAGCCACGGCCCGTCCATCCCAAGCCGAGACCCAACCTGCGGCAGAAAGCCTTGTTTCCTCTCCCGGTCTCGAGGATGTCCTCCGCAAGGTGATGGCGGAGGAGAGGGCATTTGTTCGGGCCTGCCTAGCGGGCATTGAGGACCGGCTCTTACCGGCGAAGACCCTCCGACCGCCGCTTGCAGCGGACAAGAGGCGAGAGGAGCCGGTGCCTGCCTCTCAGAGGGAGGACGCCCTTCTGCCTTCCACCACCCCGACCAACCAGCAGGGCTGGACGAAGGTGGTCGGTAAGGGGAAGGGCAAAGGCAAAAGGACGGCACCTGTTGTCACTGCCGTTCCCACCACCACTCCCGGCCAGTCGCAGCCGACTGGCAAAGGAAAAGGGAAGGGGAAGGGGAAGAGCACCCCCCCAGCCCCAGCCGTCTCCGCCACCACCCCTGCCGGTCAGTCGTCGACTGGCAAGGGAAAGGGGAAGGGTTCGCCCCCAGCCGGTGCCAAGAGGAACCTGGTTCCTCCAAAGACCGCGGCCGTCGTGGTGACACTCACCGCGAAGGCCGCGGAGCGGGGTGAGACGTACGCGTCCATGTTGGTGCGGGCGCGTGCCACTGCCGATCCCACCAAACTGGGGATCGGCAAAGTCTCATGCCGCCGGACCCAGGCTGGGGCCCGAATCTTTGAGTTCCCGGGAGCGGAAGGCAGTAAGAACGCGGACCTCTTCGCAGCGAAGCTGCAGGAGGTCATCGCGGACGTGGCGAAGGTGGCCAGGCCGGTGAAGTCGGCGGCCATCGAGGTGACGGATCTGGACGACTCCGTCACCAAGGAGGAGGTGGTGGCAGCAATCGCAGCCATAGGGGGCTGCGAAGTCGCAGCGGTGCAGGGCGGGGGCATCAGGCCCGGGCGCGGCGGCATGGGCACGATTCGCCTGGAGTGCCCAGTTGCCGCTGCCAAAGCCGTCCTCGAGAAGGGACGGCTCGCCGTCGGGTTCAGCTCGGCGGCGGTCCGGGCCCTTGAGGACCAGCCTCTGCGGTGTTACCGGTGCTTCGGCATCGGTCACACCCGAGCCCTCTGTCCGTCCAGCATTGACAGGACGGACAGCTGCTACCGCTGCGGCAAGAAGGGGCACGAAGCCGCCTCCTGCAAGGCCGCCTCACCGCACTGCGCGGTATGCGCCGCCAGTGGCCGCCCAGCGGGCCACATTATGAAGGGGAGGAATTGCAGTCCTCCCCTTAAGAAGGGCAAGGAACAGGCGCCGACCCGGCCTGTCGCTGCCACCGCCACCCCAGTAGCTGGGACCTCGGCGGCTCTGGAGGAGGAGGGTGTGATGTCCGATGCATAGAGTCGAACATCGAATCCTCCAGGCGAACACCAACCACTGCAGAGCGGCCCAGGATCTGCTGATGCAGACTGTGGCCGAGTGGTTGGTGGACGTGGCGGTGGTCGCCGAGCCGTACTCGATACCTGGCCGTTGGCTGGGTGATCGAGACGGCTTGGTGGCGTTGGTGTCGCGGCCTGCCACGGACTCCCCTCCCCTCTCGCTTTTAGAGAGGGGTCCGGGATACGTGGCCGCCGCGTGGGGAGAAATAGCCCTGGTCGGGGTCTATTTCTCCCCAAACCGCCCTCTAAGGGACTTCGAGAATTTTCTCGAGGTCCTTACGGCAGTCGTCGGGAGGGCGGCACCACGTCAGGTCGTAGTGTTGGGCGACTTGAACGCCAAGTCGGTGGCCTGGGGCAACCCAGCGGCGTCCTGCAACGTCCGGGGGCGCGCCGTCGAATTTTGGGCGGCCTCGTGCGGCGTGTCCCTGCTAAACAGGGGGGATGTTCAGACGTGTGTGCGGCAACAGGGAGAGTCAGTGGTGGACGTGTCGTTCGCCACCCCTGTGCTAGCCACACGCGTCGTGAACTGGCGGGTGGAGATGGTGGAGACCCTGTCGGACCACCGATATGTGCGGTTCGACATCTCCACCCAGAGCCCGCGGGGGATGGCCCGCTCGGGCCAATCTCCCTTCCCGCGGTGGGCTCTCACCCGCCTGGACCGGGAGTCAGCCCAGGAGGCGGCGTTCCTCGAGGACTGGCTCTCGCCCCCTGTGCAGGGCACGGACGTGGACGCCGCAGCGGTTCGGCTGCGGGGATCCCTGACCGAGGTGTGCAACTCCAGCATGCCTCGGTCTCGCCGTCCGCCTCCCCGTCGCGCCGTTTATTGGTGGACGGTGGAGCTGGCGGGGCTCCGGGCCGCGTGCGTGGAGGCCAGGAGGGCCTACACGCGGAGTCGGCGGCGCACCAGCCGATGTCAGGCTGAGGAGGACCGCCTCTACGCCTCTTACCTAGAGGCAAAGACGGTCCTCAAGTCGGAAATGTGCGCCGCCGAGGACTCGGCAAAGGCCGAGATGCTGGAGGGCCTCGACAGGGATCCGTTTGGGAGGCCGTATAAGCAGGCGCGGAGCCAGCTGCGCCCTTACGGTCCCCCATTAGCGGAGACCCTAGAGCCGGCGTTGCTGGATGGGGTGGTTCGGTCACTGTTTCCGCGCAGGACCGAATTCACCCCACCAACGATGAACCCCCCACTGGGGGGGGTGGCAGCTTCGCCGGCGGAGGAGGTCCCTCCAGTGTCGGCGGAGGAAGTTCGCGCGGGGGTTCTGCCTCTCCGCGCGAAGAAGACGGCCCCTGGACCGGACGGCGTCCCCGCACGGGTGGTGGCCATCGCGGCGTCCCTCATGGAGGAAAGGCTTCGGGACCTCTTCAGCGCGTGCCTGATGGCTGGGAGGTTCCCGAAGCCATGGAAGGAAGGTAAATTGTGCCTTCTCCGGAAGGAGGGACGCCCGGTGGACTCCCCCTCGGCATACCGGCCCATCGTTCTGCTGGATGAGGTCGGTAAACTGTTCGAGGGGATACTCGCCACCCGGCTTAACAGTCATTTGCGGGAGGTAGGGCCGGACCTGTCGGACGCCCAGTTCGGGTTCCGACAGGGGCGTTCGACGGTCGACGCGTTGGCCCTACTCAGGGGCCAGGTGCGGGAGGCGGTCGAGGCTGGGGACGGAGTGTTGGCGGTGTCGTTCGACATCGCCAACGCCTTCAACTCCGTGCCCCACTCGACCATATTGGAGGCACTCCGATACTACGGAGTGCCCCAATATCTGCGGGCGATCCTGGCCGACTACTTGAGGGACCGAGAGGTCCTTCTGGTGGACAAGACGGCCAGGATCAGGCGCTACGGCGCGGAGTCCGGTGTTCCACAGGGTTCGGTGCTAGGGCCCCTCTTGTGGAACATCGGATTCGATTGGGTCCTTCGGGGCACCCTCCTCCAGGGCACGAGTGTCATCTGTTACGCGGATGACACTCTCCTCGTTGCCCGGGGGAGGGACTTTGGGGCGGCGGCCTGTTTGGCCTCAGCTGGCGGATCCTTAGTGGCAGGTAGGATCCGCCAGCTCGGATTGAGGGTGGCGCTGAACAAGACCGAGGCCGTGTTCTTTCACGGGCCTCGGCAGCGCTGCCCTCCTGACGCCCACATCGTGGTGGAGGGCGTCCGGATAGGGGTCGGGGCCCAGATGAAGTATCTGGGCCTCGTGCTGGACAGCAGGTGGCGCTTTGGCCCGCACTTCAGCGGGCTGTCGACGCGCCTGCTCAAAGCCGCGGACGCCCTCTCATGGCTCCTCCCAAACCTGGGAGGGCCCAAGGAGCGATGCCGGCGCCTCTATGCCGGCATCTTCAAGAGCATGGCCCTATATGGGGCACCCATCTGATCGGTAAAGTCTCGTGCCGCCGGACACAGGCTGGGGCTCGAATCTTCGAGTTCCCCGGTGCAGAGGGCGGAAAAAACGCTGACCTCTTCACAGCGAAGCTGCAAGAGGTCATTGCGGACGCGGCAAAGGTGGCCAGGCCGGTGAAGTCGGCGGCCTTCGAGGTGACGGACCTGGACGACTCCGTCACCAAGGAGGAGGTGGTAGCGGCGGTCGCAGCCATAGGTGGCTGCGCAGTCGCAGCGGTGCAGGGCGGGGGCATCAGGCCCGGGCGCGGCGGCATGGGCGCAATTCGCCTGGAGTGCCCAGTCGCCGCTGCCAAAGCCGTCCTCGAGAAGGGACGGCTCGCCGTCGGGTTCAGCTCGGCGGCGGTCCGGGCCCTTGAGGCCCTGCCGCTGAGGTGTTACCGGTGCTTCGGCATCGGCCACACCCGGGCACTCTGTTCGTCCAGTGTCGACAGGACGGACAGCTGCTACCGCTGCGGCAAGGAGGGGCACAAAGCCGCCTCCTGCAATGCCGCCACGCCACACTGCACGGTCTGTGCCGCCAGTGGCCGCCCTGCGGGCCACATAATGAAGGGGAGGAACTGCAGTCCTCCCCTTAAGAAGGGGAAAGTACAGGCGCCGACCCGGCCTGTCGTTGCCACCGCCGTCCCAGTGGCTGGGACCTCAGTGGCTGTGGAGGAGGGGGGTGCGATGACCGACTAATGGGTAGGGTCGAACATCGCATCCTCCAGGCGAACACCAACCACTGCAGAGCGGCACAGGATCTGCTCATGCAGACTGTGGCCGAGTGGTTGGTGGACGTGGCGGTGGTCGCCGAGCCGTACTCGGTACCTGGCCGTTGGCTGGGTGATCGAGACGGCTTGGTGGCGTTGGTGTCGCGGCCTGCCACGGACTCCCCTCCCCTCTCGCTTTTAGAGAGGGGTCCGGGATACGTGGCCGCCGCGTGGGGAGAAATAGCCCTGGTCGGGGTCTATTTCTCCCCAAACCGCCCTCTAAGGGACTTCGAGAACTTTCTCGAGGTCCTTACGGCAGTCGTCGGGAGGTTAACAGCCATTTGCGGGAGGTAGGGCCGGACCTGTCGGACGCCCAGTTCGGCTTTCGACAGGGGCGTTCGACGGTCGACGCGGTGGCCCTACTCAGGGGCCAAGTAAAGGAGGCGGTCGAGGCTGGGGACGGAGTGTTGGCGGTGTCGTTCGACATCGCCAACGCGTTCAACTCCGTGCCCCACTCGACCATATTGGAGGCACTCCGGTACCACGGAGTGCCCCAATATCTGCGGGTGATCCTGGCCAACTACCTGGAGGACCGGGAGGTCCTCCTGGCGGACAGGACGGCCAGGATCAGGCGCTACGGCGCGGAGTCCGGTGTTCCACAGGGTTCGGTGCTAGGGCCCCTCTTGTGGAACATCGGATTCGATTGGCTGCTGCGCGGCACCCTCCTCCAGAGCTGAGAGCTGCGCCGTTCCCTGACAGATGTGGTCGGGATGGACTTCTCACTTCCCAGTGTGGTGAACTCCATGCTGGGGAGTGAGGAGGCTTGGGCGGCGGTTGCCTCCTTTTGCGAGAATGTCATGTCGCAAAAGGAGGCGGCGGAGCGTGCGCGGGAGGATGATCCTCTCGCGCCGCCGCTCCGCAGGCGAAGAAGGGGTGGGAGACGGCGGTTGTACGATCGTCGCCTCCCTCCTTCTGGTGGTGATTAGCGGGCGACAGGCGCGGGGGCGCCTTCGCTCGCATTGCACTGATCACCACCCTCGTCGGGCGGGATCCGTTTGGGAGGCCATATAAGCTGGCGCGGAGCCAGCTGCGCCCTTATGGCCCCCCACTAACGGAGACCCTAGAGCCGGCGTTGCTGGATGGGGTGGTTCGGTCACTGTTTCCGCGCAGGACCGAATTCACCCCACCAACGATGAACCCCCCACTGGGGGGGGTGGTGGCTTCGCCGGCGGAGGAGGTCCCTCCGGTTTCGGTGGAGGAATTTGGCGCGGGGGTTCTGTCCCTCCGCGCGAAAAAGACGGCCCCTGGACCGGATGGCGTCCCCGCACGGGTGGTGGCCATCGCGGCGTCCCTAATGGAGCAGAGGTTTCGGGACCTCTTCAGCGCTTGCCTGACGGCTGGGAGGTTCCCGAAGCTCTGGAAGGAGGGGCAGCTTTGCCTGCTCCGGAAGGAGGGACGCCCGGTGGACTCCCCCTCGGCATACCGGCCCATCGTTCTGCTCGATGAGGTCGGTAAACTGTTCGAGGGGATCCTCGCCACCCGGCTTAACAGCCATTTGCGGGAGGTAGGGCCGGACCTGTCGGACGCCCAGTTCGGCTTTAGACAAGGGCGTTCGACGGTCGACGCGGTGGCCCTACTCAGGGGCCAAGTAAAGGCGGCGGTCGAGGCTGGGGACGGAGTGTTGGCGGTGTCGTTCGACATCGCCAACGCGTTCAACTCCGTGCCCCACTCGACCATATTGGAGGCACTCCGGTACCACGGAGTGCCCAAATATCTGCGGGCGATCCTGGCCAACTACCTGGAGGACCGGGAGGTCCTCCTGGCGGACAGGACGGCCAGGATCAGGCGCTACGGCGCGGAGTCCGGTGTTCCACAGGGTTCGGTGCTAGGGCCCCTCTTGTGGAACATCGGATTCGATTGGCTCCTGCGGGGCACCCTCCTCCAGGGCACGAGTGTCATCTGCTACGCGGATGACACTCTCCTCGTTGCCCGGGGGAGGGACTTTGGAGAGGCGGCCTGTTTGGCCTCAGCTGGCGGATCCTTAGTGGCAGGTAGGATCCGCCAGCTTGGTTTGAGGGTAGCGCTGAACAAGACCGAGGCCGTGTTCTTTCACGGGCCTCGGCAGCGCTGCCCTCCTGACGCCCACATCGTGGTGGAGGGCGTCCGGATAGGGGTCGGGGCCCAGATGAAGTATCTGGGCCTCGTGCTAGACAGCAGGTGGCGCTTCGGCCCGCACTTCAGCGGGCTGTCGACGCGCCTGCTGAAAGCCGCGGACGCCCTCTCATGGCTCCTCCCAAACCTGGGAGGGCCCAAGGAGCGATGCCGGCGCCTCTATGCCGGCATCCTGAAGAGCATGGCCCTGTACGGGGCACCCATCTGGGCGGACTCCCTCCACAGGAGGGAGAATGCAACCGCCATCCGCAGGCCCCAACGGGCCATTGCACAGCGGGTGGCGAGGGCCTACCGCTCGGTGGGTTTTGCGGCGGCGTGCGCTCTGGCCGGCACCCCTCCCTGGGAATTGGAGGCATGGGTGCTCGCCAGAGTGTATGAGTGGACGGCGCGGCGTAGGGCGCTGGGTGAGCGCCCCGCCGCGCAAGAGCGGGATGCCGTGCGGCGGGAGGCGAGGGACGCAATCGTCCTACACTGGACACAGGACCTCGCCTCCGCCACCTTTGGACGCCGGACGTTGGACGCGCTCGGTCCAGCCCTGCGGGACTGGCTCGAGCGCCCCCACGGTTTCCTCTCGTTCCGTCTAGTGCAGGTGTTGTCCGGACATGGTTGTTTCGGAACGCACCTGCACCGGATCCGGAGGGAGGAAACCCCGGCGTGCCACCATTGCGGAGCCGCGGAGGACACGGCGCAGCACACCCTCGAGGTGTGCCCAGCCTGGGCTGAGCTGCGCCGTGCCCTGACAGATGTGGTCGGTATGGACCTCTCACTTCCCAGTGTGGTGAACTCCATGCTGGGGAGTGAGGAGGCTTGGGCGGCGGTTGCCTCCTTTTGCGAGAATGTCATGTCGCAAAAGGAGGCGGCGGAGCGCGCGCGGGAGGATGATCCTCTCGCGCCGCCGCTCCGCAGGCGAAGAAGGGGTGGGAGACGGCGGTTGTACGATCGTCGCCTCCCTCCTTCTGGTGGTGATTAGCGGGCGACAGGCGCGGGGGCGCCTTCGCTCGCATTGCACTAATCACCACCCTCGTCGGGCGGGAACGGCCGAGCACTCACGGTCGTTCCCGGGCCCCTCCACTTAGGGAGGGGCGTGCGGGCCCCGCTGTAAAGGCGGGCGGTCGTCGGTGGGGGAGTGCCGCTGGGTTATTTTAGTGGGTATGCCGGAGTAGCCGGAGAGTCCCACATAACCCGCCCATCCCCCAATGGGCGGGTATGCGTAACGCATTTTTTCCCAGCGCAAACAAAAAAAAAAAAAAAAAAAAAAAAAAAAAAGGTTAGGTTGAAGAGATCCGTTTGGGAGGCCGTATAAGCAGGCGCGGAGCCAGCTGCGCCCTTACGGTCCCCCATTAGCGGAGACCCTAGAGCCGGCGTTGCTGGATGGGGTGGTTCGGTCACTGTTTCCGCGCAGGACCGACTTCACCCCTCCAACGATGAACCCCCCGCTGGGGGGGTTGGTGGCTTCGCCGGAGGAGGTGCCTCCAGTATCGGCGGAGGAACTTTGCGCGGGGGTTCTGCCCCTCCGCGCGAAGAAGACGGCCCCTGGACCGGACGGCGTCCCCGCACGGGTGGTGGCCATCGCGGCGTCCCAAATGGAGGAAAGGCTTCGGGACCTCTTCAGCGCGTGCTTGACGGCTGGGAGGTTCCCGAAGCCATGGAAGGAAGGCAAGTTGTGCCTTCTCCGGAAGGAGGGACGCCCGGTGGACTCCCCCTCGGCATACCGGCCCATCGTTCTGCTAGATGAGGTCGGTAAATTGTTCGAGGGGATCATCGCCACCCGGCTAAAAAGCCACTTGCGGGAAGTAGGGCCAGACCTGTCGGACGCCCAGTTCGGGTTCCGACAAGGGCGTTCGACGGTCGATGCGTTGGCCCTACTCAGGGGCCAAGTGCGGGAAGCGGTCGAGGCTGGGGACGGAGTGTTGGCGGTGTCGTTCGACATCGCCAACGCCTTCAACTCCGTGCCCCACTCGACCATATTGGAGGCACTCCGGTATCACGGAGTGCCCCAATATCTGCGGGTGATCCTGGCCAACTACCTGGAGGACCGGGAGGTCCTCCTGGCGGACAGGACGGCCAGGATCAGGCGCTACGGCGCGGAGTCCGGTGTTCCACAGGGTTCGGTGCTAGGGCCCCTCTTGTGGAACATCGGATTCGATTGGCTGCTGCGCGGCACCCTCCTCCAGGGCACGAGTGTCATCTGCTACGCGGATGACACTCTCCTCGTTGCCCGGGGGAGGGATTTTAGGGAGGCGGCCTGTCTGGCCTCAGCTGGCGGATCCTTAGTGGCAGGTAGGATCCGCCAGCTTGGTTTGAGGGTGGCGCTGAACAAGACCGAGGCCGTGTTCTTTCACGGGCCTCGGCAGCGCTGCCCTCCTGACGCCCACATCGTGGTGGAGGGCGTCCGGATAGGGGTCGGGGCCCAGATGAAGTATCTGGGCCTCGTGCTGGACAGCAGGTGCCAAGAGGAACCTAGTTCCTCCCAAGACCGCGGCCGTCGTGGTGACGCTCACCGCAAAGGCCGCGGAGCGTGGTGAGACGTACGCGTCCATAATGGTGCGGGCGCGTGCAAATGCCGATCCCACCAAATTGGGGATCGGTAAAGTCTCATGCCGCCGGACACAGGCTGGGGCCCGGATCTTTGAGTTCCCGGGTGCCGAGGGCGGGAAGAACGCTGACCTCTTCGCAGCAAAGCTGCAAGAGGTCATTGCGGAAGACGCGAAGGTGGCCAGGCCGGTGAAGTCGGCGGCCTTCGAGGTGACGGACCTGGACGACTCCGTCACCAAGGAGGAGGTGGTAGCGGCGGTCGCAGCCATAGGTGGCTGCGCAGTCGCAGCGGTGCAGGGCGGGGGCATCAGGCCCGGGCGCGGCGGCATGGGCGCAATTCGCCTGGAGTGCCCAGTCGCCGCTGCCAAAGCCGTCCTCGAGAAGGGACGGCTCGCCGTCGGGTACAGCTCGGCGGCGGTCCGGGCCCTTGAGGTCCCGCCGCTGAGGTGTTACCGGTGCTTCGGCATCGGTCACACCCGGGCCCTCTGTCCGTCCAGTGTCGACAGGACGGACAGCTGCTACCGCTGCGGCAAGGAGGGGCACAAAGCCGCCTCCTGCGAGGCCACCGCACCGCACTGCGCGGTGTGTGCCGCCAGTGGCCGCCCTGCGGGCCACATTATGAAGGGGAGGAATTGTATTCCTCCCCTTAAGAAGGGCAAAGCGCAGGCGCCGACCCGGCCTGTCGCTGCCACCGCCACCCCAGTAGCTGGGACCTCGGCGGCTGTGGAGGAGGAGGGTGTGATGTCCGATTAATGGGTAGAGTCGGACATCGCATCCTCCAGGCGAACACCAACCACTGCAGAGCGGCACAGGATCTGCTGATGCAGACTGTGGCCGAGTGGTTGGTGGACGTGGCGGTGGTCGCCGAGCCGTACTCGATACCTGGCCGTTGGCTGGGTGATCGGGACGGCTTGGTGGCGTTGGTGTCGCGGCCTACCACGGACTCCCCTCCCCTCTCGCTTTTAGAGAGGGGTCCGGGATACGTGGCCGCCGCGTGGGGAGACATAGCCCTGGTCGGGGTCTATTTCTCCCCAAACCGCCCTCTAAGGGACTTCGAGGATTTTCTCGAAGTCCTTACGGCAGTCGTCGGGAGGGCGGTGCCACGTCAGGTCGTCATATTGGGCGACCTGAACGCCAAGGCGGTGGCCTGGGGCAACCCAGCGGCGTCTTGCAACGTCCGGGGGCACGCCGTCGAATTTTGGTCGGCTTCGTGCGGCGTGTCCCTCCTGAACAGGGGGGATGTTCACACGTGTGTGCGGCAACGGGGAGGGTCAGTGGTGGACGTATCGTTCGCCACCCCCGTTCTAGCCGCCCGCGTCGTGAACTGGCGGGTGGAGATGGTGGAGACCCTGTCGGACCACCGATATGTGCGGTTCGACATCTCCACCCAGAGCCCGCGGGGGATGGCCCGCTCGGGCCGATCTCCCTTCCCGCGGTGGGCTCTCACCCGCCTGGACCGGGAGTCAGCCCAGGAGGCGGCGTTCCTCGAGGACTGGCTCTCGCCCCCTGTGGAGGGCACGGACGTGGACGCCGCAGCGGTTCGGCTGCGGGGGTCCCTGACCGAGGTGTGCAACTCCAGCATGCCTCGGTCTCGCCGTCCGCCTCCCCGTCGCGCCGTTTATTGGTGGACGGTGGAGCTGGCGGGGCTCCGGGCCGCGTGCGTGGAGGCCAGGAGGGCCTACACGCGGAGTCGGCGGCGCACCAGCCGATGTCAGGCTGAGGAGGACCGCCTCTACGCCTCTTACCTAGAGGCAAAGACGGTCCTCAAGTCGGAAATGTGCGCCGCCGAGGACTCGGCAAAGGCCGAGATGCTGGAGGGCCTCGACAGGGATCCGTTTGGGAGGCCGTATAAGCAGGCGCGGAGCCAGCTGCGCCCTTACGGTCCCCCATTAGCGGAGACCCTAGAGCCGGCGTTGCTGGATGGGGTGGTTCGGTCACTGTTTCCGCGCAGGACCGACTTCACCCCACCAACGATGAACCCCCCGCTGGGGGGGGTGGTGGCTTCGCCGGAGGAGGAGGCGCGGAGTCCGGTGTTCCACAGGGTTCGGTGCTGGGGCCCCTCTTGTGGAACATCGGATTCGATTGGCTGCTGCGCGGCACCCTCCTCCAGGGCACGAGTGTCATCTGCTACGCGGATGACACTCTCCTCGTTGCCCGGGGGAGGGACTTTCGGGAGGCGGCCTGTCTGGCCTCGGCTGGCGGATCCTTAGTGGCAGGTAGGATCCGCCAGCTTGGGTTGAGGGTGGCGCTGAACAAGACCGAGGCCATGTTCTTTCACGGGCCTCGGCAGCGCTGCCTTCCTGACGCCCACATCGTGGTGGAGGGCGTCCGGATAGGGGTCGGGGCCCAGATGAAGTATCTGGGCCTCGTGCTGGACAGCAGGTGGCGCTTCGGCCCGCACTTCAGCGGGCTGTCGACGCGCCTGCTGAAAGCCGCGGACGCCCTCTCATGGCTCCTCCCGAACCTGGGCGGGCCCAAGGAGCGATGCCGGCGCCTCTATGCCGGCATCCTCAAAAGCATGGCCCTATATGGGGCTCCCATCTGGGCGGACTCCCTCCACAGGAGGGAGAATGCTACCGCCATCCGCAGGCCCCAACGGGCCATTGCACAGCGGGTGGCGCGAGCCTACCGCTCGGTGGGCTTCGCGGCGGCGTGCGCTCTGGCCGGCACCCCTCCATGGGAATTGGAGGCATGGGTGCTCGCCAGAGTCTACGAGTGGACGGCGCGGCGTAGGGCGCTGGGTGAGCGCCCAGCCGCGGAAGAGCGGGAGGCCGTGCGGCGGGAGGCGAGGGACGCCATCGTCCTGCATTGGGCACGGGACCTCGCCTCGGCCACTTTTGGGCGCCGGACGCTGGACGCGCTCGGTCCAGTCCTGCGGGAATGGCTCGAGCGCCCCCACGGTTTCCTATCGTTCCGTCTAGTGCAGGTGTTGTCCGGACATGGCTGTTTCGGAACGCACCTGCACAGGATCCGGAGGGAGGAAACCCCGGCGTGCCATGAATGCGGAGCCGCGGAGGACACGGCGCAGCACACCCTCGAGGTGTGCCCAGCCTGGGCTGAGCTGCGCCGTGCCCTGAATACTGTCGTTGGGCTGGACCTCTCACTTCCCAGGGTGGTGAACTCCATGCTGGGGAGTGAGGAGGCTTGGGCGGCGGTTGCCTCCTTTTGCGAGGACGTCATGTCGCAAAAGGAGCGCGGGAGGATGATCCTCTCGCGCCACCGCTCCGCAGGCGAAGGAGGGGTGGGAGAAGGCGGTTGTACGACCGTCGCCTCCCACCCTCAGGTGGTGATTAGCGGGCGACAGGCGCGGGGGCACCTTCGCTCGCATTGCACAAATCGCCACCACCGTCGGGCGGGAACGGCCGAGCACTCACGGTCGTTTCCGGGCCCCTCCACTAAGGGAGGGGCGTGCGGGCCCCGCTGTAAAGGCGGGCGGTCGTCGGTGGGGGACTGGACGTAAAGGCTGTGCCGGTTTCCCAGTCCTCCTCCACACAGACGATGCGGGAGTGCCGCTGGGTTATTTTAGTGGGTATGCCGGAGTAGCCGGAGAGTCCCACATAACCCGTCCATCCCCCAATGGGCGGGTATGCGTTACGCATTTTTTCCCAGCGCAAACAAAAAAAAAAAAAAAGGTTAGGTTAGGTTAGGTTGGGGAACCACCCCACAGTGCTTGCGTCCACGTCGCGTTCCCTGGAAACGTCCCAGTTCTGACCACCGTAACGGAGTGGCAGACTGGGTACGGCTAAAGTGCACTGTGCATCGTAACAATCAACTGCCTTGTGTGTTACGAGTTTGCGGATTATGCCTAAAATGCATAAACCTGCGCGGGATGCCCTCGGGCATTTCGTCACAAAAGGCCCTTCTCAGGGCCAACCCAAAGGCCCTTCTCAGGGCCAACCCAAAGGCCCTTCTCAGGGCCAACCCAAAGGCCCTTCTCAGGGCCAACCAAAAGGCCCTTCTCAGGGCCAACGCGACGCTGAAGCGTCGAAGGAAGGTCGAGCCTTCTACGGCGGGAGGGTGGATGAATTGTCGGACTCCGACAACGAGTCCACTGCGTCAGATGGCGCGATAGTGATCGAGATTGCTCGATCACGATCGGCTTCGAGGAAACGTTCATTCCTCAAAGTCGTGTCGGATGGCTCCTCTGGCTCGGGCTCGGTGATGGAGCAAAAAAAGAAGATCAGGGCTATAAAGCCGAGGACAGCAGCGGACACCCACGATGTGGGTTTAGCAGACGCCCAGCGCGAGTTGGACCTGGCTCGGCGGGAGCAGCTCCAGCAAGAGTTGGAGGAGCGGATTGCGGCCCAGGAGGAACGGGCACGCGTCGCCCGTGCCAAGTCCGGGTACGGTGCGTCCCGCATCTTATACTCGGACCACTCCCTGGCCGAATTGGAAAGGATGGCCTTGGAGGACGAGGAGGCGATCGTGGAGGTCGCCGCCAAGTCCTCCCACCTAAAGGGGACTTTCCAGAAGTCCCTGAAATGCCGGGCCGCCAGCATGCGATGCATCGTCGCGGAGCTGGTGGAAAGGAAGGCCTGCGATGAAACGCGGCAACTGCAGGCGAAGGTAGATCGCCTGCAGTCGGAGGTCAGCCAGCTGCACATGAAGCTGGCTGAAGCCACGGCCCGGCCATCCCAAGCCGAGCCCAGACCTGCGGCAGAGGGCCCCGCCCTCTCCTCCGGCCTTGAGGACGTCCTCCGCAAGGTTATGGCGGAGGAGAGGGCGTTTGTTCGTTCTTGCCTGGCGGGAATTGAGGACCGGCTCTTGCCGGCAAAGATCCTCCGACCACCGCTTGCGGCGGATAAGAGGCGAGTGGAGCCGGTGGCAACCTCTCAGAGGGGGGACGCCCATCTGCCTTCAACCACCCCGACCAACCAGCAGGGCTGGACGAGGGTGGTTGGTAAGGGCAAGGGCAAGGGAAAAAGGACGGCAGCTGTAATCCCTGCCGTTCCCGCCACCACCACTCCCAGCCAGTCGCAGCCGACTGGCAAAGGGAAGGGGAAAGGCAAAGGGAAGGGAAAGAGCACTCCCCCGGCCCCAGCCGTCTCCGCCACCACCCCTGCCGGTCAGTCGCAGTCGGCCGACAAGGGAAAGGGACAGGGCAAGAGTTCCGCCCCAGCCGGTGTCAGGAGAAACTTAGTTCCTCCCAAGACCGCGGCCGTCGTGGTGACACTCACCGCGGAAGCCGCGGAGCGGGGAGTGACGTACGCGTCCATGTTGGTGCGGGCGCGTGCCAGTGCCGATCCCACCAAATTGGGGATCGGCAAAGTGTCATGCCGCAAGACACAGGCTGGGGCTCGTATCTTCGAGTTCCCGGGGGCGGAGGGCGGAAAAAATGCGGACCTCTTCGCAGAAAAGCTGCAAGAGGTCATTGCGGACGACGCGAAGGTGGCCAGGCCGGTGAAGTCGGCGGCCTTCGAGGTGGCGGATCTGGACGACTCCGTCACCAAGGAGGAGGTGGTGGCAGCAGTCGCGGCCATTGGGGGCTGCACAGTCGCAGCGGTGCAGGGCGGGGGCATCAGGCCCGGGCGCGGCGGCATGGGCACCATTCGCCTGGAGTGCCCAGTGGCCGCAGCCAAAGCCGTCCTCGAGAAGGGACGGCTCGCCGTCGGCTTCAGCTCGGCTGCGGTCCGGGCACTTGAGGCCCAGCCGCTGAGGTGCTACAAGTGCTTCGGCATTGGCCACACCCGGGCCCTCTGTCCGTCCACTGTCGACAGGACGGACAGTTGTTACCGCTGCGGCAAGGAGGGCCACAAATCCGCCTCCTGCATGGCCGCCGCGCCGCACTGCGCAGTTTGTGCCGCCAGTGGCCGCCCTGCGGGCCATATAATGAAGGGGAGGAACTGCAGTCCTCCCCTTAAGAAGGGGAAAGTACAGGCGCCGACCCGGCCTGTCGTTGCCACCGCCGTCCCAGTGGCTGGGACCTCAGCGGCTGTGGAGGAGGGGGGTGCGATGACCGACTAATGGATAGGGTCAAACATCGCATCCTCCAGGCGAACACCAACCACTGCAGAGCGGCCCAGGATCTGCTCATGCAGACCGTGGCCGAGTGGTTGGTGGACGTGGCGGTGGTCGCCGAGCCGTACTCGATACCTGGCCGTTGGCTGGGTGATCGGGACGGCTTGGTGGCGTTGGTGTCGCGGCCTGCCACGGACTCCCCTCCCCTCTCGCTTTTAGAGAGGGGTCCGGGATACGTAGCCGCCGCGTGGGGAGAAATAGCCCTGGTCGGGGTCTATTTCTCCCCAAACCGCCCTCTAAGGGACTTCGAGAACTTTCTCGAGGTCCTTACGGCAGTCGTCGGGAGGGCGGCACCACGTCAGGTCGTCGTGTTGGGCGACCTGAACGCCAAGTCGGTGGCCTGGGGCAACCCAGCGGCGTCCTGCAACGTCCGGGGGCGCGCCGTCGAATTTTGGGCGGCCTCGTGCGGCGTGTCCCTGCTAAACAGGGGGGATGTTCAGACGTGTGTGCGGCAACAGGGAGGGTCAGTGGTGGACGTGTCGTTCGTCACCCCTGTGCTAGCCACACGCGTCGTGAACTGGCGGGTGGAGATGGTGGAGACCCTGTCGGACCACCGATATGTGCGGTTCGACATCTCCACCCAGAGCCCGCGGGGGATGGCCCGCTCGGGCCAATCTCCCTTCCCGCGGTGGGCTCTCACCCGCCTGGACCGGGAGTCAGCCCAGGAGGCGGCGTTCCTCGAGGACTGGCTCTCGCCCCCTGTGCAGGGCACGGACGTGGACGCCGCAGCGGTTCGGCTGCGGGGATCCCTGACCGAGGTGTGCAACTCCAGCATGCCTCGGTCTCGCCGTCCGCCTCCCCGTCGCGCCGTTTATTGGTGGACGGTGGAGCTGGCGGGGCTCCGGGCCGCGTGCGTGGAGGCCAGGAGGGCCTACACGCGGAGTCGGCGGCGCACCAGCCGATGTCAGGCTGAGGAGGACCGCCTCTACGCCTCTTACCTAGAGGCAAAGACGGTCCTCAAGTCGGAAATGTGCGCCGCCGAGGACTCGGCAAAGGCCGAGATGCTGGAGGGCCTCGACAGGGATCCGTTTGGGAGGCCGTATAAGCAGGCGCGGAGCCAGCTGCGCCCTTACGGTCCCCCATTAGCGGAGACCCTAGAGCCGGCGTTGCTGGATGGGGTGGTTCGGTCACTGTTTCCGCGCAGGACCGAATTCACCCCACCAACGATGAACCCCCCACTGGGGGGGGTGGCGGCTTCGCCGGCGGAGGAGGTCCCTCCAGTGTCGGCGGAGGAAGTTCGCGCGGGGGTTCTGCCTCTCCGCACGAAGAAGACGGCCCCTGGACCGGACGGCGTCCCCGCACGGGTGGTGGCCATCGCGGCGTCCCTCATGGAGGAAAGGCTTCGGGACCTCTTCAGCGCGTGCCTGATGGCTGGGAGGTTCCCGAAGCCATGGAAGGAAGGCAAATTGTGCCTTCTCCGGAAGGAGGGACGCCCGGTGGACTCCCCCTCGGCATACCGGCCCATCGTTCTGCTGGATGAGGTCGGTAAACTGTTCGAGGGGATTCTCGCCACCCGGCTTAACAGCCATTTGCGGGAGGTAGGGCCGGACCTGTCGGACGCCCAGTTCGGGTTTCGACAGGGGCGTTCGACGGTCGACGCGTTGGCCCTACTCAGGGGCCAGGTGCGGGAGGCGGTCGAGGCTGGGGACGGAGTGTTGGCGGTGTCGTTCGACATCGCCAACGCCTTCAACTCCGTGCCCCACTCGACCATATTGGAGGCACTCCGGTACCACGGAGTGCCCCAATATCTGCGGGTGATCCTGGCCAACTACCTGGAGGACCGAGAGGTCCTCCTGGCGGACAGGACGGCCAGGATCAGGCGCTACGGCGCGGAGTCCGGTGTTCCACAGGGTTCGGTGCTAGGGCCCCTCTTGTGGAACATCGGATTCGATTGGCTGCTGCGCGGCACCCTCCTCCAGGGCACGAGTGTCATCTGCTACGCGGATGACACTCTCCTCGTTGCCCGGGGAGGGACTTTGGAGAGGCGGCCTGTCTGGCCTCAGCTGGCGGATCCTTAGTGGCAGGTAGGATCCGCCAGCTCGGTTTGAGGGTAGCGCTGAACAAGACCGAGACCGTGTTCTTTCACGGGCCTCGGCAGCGCTGCCCTCCTGACGCCCACATCGTGGTGGAGGGCGTCCGGATAGGGGTCGGGGCCCAGATAAAGTATCTGGGCCTCGTGCTGGACAGCAGGTGGCGCTTCGGCCCGCACTTTAGCGGGCTGTCGACGCGCCTGCTGAAAGCCGCGGACGCCCTCTCATGGCTCCTCCCAAACCTGGGAGGGCCCAAGGAGCGATGCCGGCGCCTCTATGCCGGCATCCTCAAGAGCATGGTCCTATATGGGGCACCCATCTGGGCGGACTCCCTCCATAGGAGGGAGAATGCAACCGCCATCCGCAGGCCCCAACGGGCCATTGCACAGCGGGTGGCGAGAGCCTACCGCTCAGTGGGCTTTGCGGCGGCGTGCGCTCTGGCCGGCACCCCTCCCTGGGAATTGGAGGCATGGGTGCTCGCCAGAGTGTACGAATGGGCGGCGCGGCGTAGGGCGCTGGGTGAGCGCCCCGCCACGCAAGAGCGGGATGCCGTGCGGCGGGAGGCGAGGGACGCAATCGTCCTACACTGGACACGGGACCTCGCCTCCGCCACATTTGGACGCCGGACGCTGGACGCGCTCGGTCCAGTCCTGCGGGACTGGCTCGAGCGGTCCCACGGTTTCCTCTCGTTCCGTCTGGTGCAGGTGTTATCCGGGCATGGCTGCTTCGGATCGCACCTGCATCGGATCCGGAGGGAGGAAACCCCGGCGTGCCACGAGTGTGGAGCCGCGGAGGACACGGCGCAGCACACCCTCGAGGTGTGCCCAGCCTGGGCTGAGCTGCGCCGTGCCCTGACCGATGTAGTCGGGATTGACCTCTCGCTTCCCAGTGTGGTGAATTCCATGCTGGGAAGTGAGGAGGCTTGGGCGGCGGTTGCCTCCTTTTGCGAGAATGTCATGTCGCAAAAGGAGGCGGCGGAGCGCGCGCGGGAGGATGATCCTCTCGCGCCGCCGCTCCGCAGGCGAAGAAGGGGTGGGAGACGGCGGTTGTACGATCGTCGTCTCCCTCCTTCTGGTGGTGATTAGCGGGCGACAGGCGCGGGGGCGCCTTCGCTCGCATTGCACTAATCACCACCCACGTCGGGCGGGAACGGCCGAGCACTCACGGTCGTTTCCGGGCCCCTCCACTTAGGGAGGGGCGTGCGGGCTCCGCTGTAAAGGCGGGCGGTCGTCGGTGGGGGACTGGACGTAAAGGCTGTGCCGGTTTCCCAGTCCTCCTCCACAAAGACGATGCGGGAGTGCCGCTGGGTTATTTTAGTGGGTATGCCGGAGTAGCCGGAGAGTCCCACATAACCCGTCCATCCCCCAATGGGCGGGTATGCGTAACGCATTTTTTCCCAGCGCAAACAAAAAAAAAAAAAAAAAAAAAAAAAAGGTTAGGTTAGGTTTTTTTTTTTGGAATATAATATGGAACAAAAAGGGGTAACGCTAGGAATACGTCTGCACCCTTTTGTGATTGTAGAAAAAACTTAGATTAGGTAGAATTGAATGGATGGTTAGAAGGGAAAGAGAATTTGGGTTGGAATGTTAAAATATATAATTTTTATATAAACTTTACATACGTACTTATATTTAAATATATATATATATATATATATATATATATATATATATATATTTTTTTTTTTTTTTGTTATTTTATGTATTTGCTATATTAGCACTGAGAATGATGGAAGCCGTGAAGAGATTCAACAATACACCGTTTGCTATGTATTGTTGAACCCCTTCAGGGTGGATACAATAGTATGGATGTGATTATGGTACGTGATGATGGTGTTTTTATTGTTTATCACGTCCAGCAACTTGTAGGGATCAGTGTCTCCAGCGACGACTAAGTGGTCGTTTCTCGAGACGCCGAACCTAGGACAATCTTTGATGAGATGGTTGAGTGTTTGGTCGGTCAGTCCGTCACATGGGCAAAAGCTGTCGTTGGTGATTTTAAAGCGGTGTAGATATGTTTTATGGTAACCATGGTTGGTTAGCATTTGGGTAATAGAAAAAGTGGGTTTTACGAAGTCTGTGTATTTACAGAGGTCCTCGTATGTGGGTAGAATGTTTTTTATGTAGGTACAGTTATTATAGAATTGAGCGGATGCAGTTGCAGATTGCTGTTTATTTTGATTTTTAATAAAACTGATGGGGATGTGACAGTAGGAAGGGGAAGAATGAAGATTAGCAGCCGCTTTAGCGGCAGAGTCAGCCGCTTCGTTGCCCGGGACTCCGACGTGAGCTCGGATCCATATAAACTGGGCTCTTATTCCGATGGCAGCTTGTTCGATTAGTAGTCGGCGTATCCGGACAACGAAACGGTTGGTGCTATAGTGGTTGGACAGTTCCGTTAATGCAGATTTAGAGTCAGATAGGATGATATATTTTTGAATACTGTGATTGCCGCCCGATATCCATAGGCAAGCTTGCTCGATGGCAAGCAGCTCCGCCTGGAATACCGAGCAACAATCATGCAGTTTGAATTTTCTTATTATAGGATTATGGTTGGGACAGTAGGCGACGAAGGCAGCGCCAACTTTGCCATCGTGCTTACTTCCATCCGTGTATATCTGTACACCATCAGCTGGAGATATTGAAAGAGTGTCTTCAATCGACTCCATTTCAGTGAAGACGATCTCGGAACGAAGGGAAGGATGAAGAGATTCAGAAGGTGGAGAAGGTGATTCGATAGGTAAGTCGTCAGGAAGGAATGAAGATATGCCTCTGAGGCGAGTTAGTTCTGTGTTTGCAATTTCATAGATTTTGTCCGGTAGAGGGGTGAGTCGAGCAAGGGATATAGCTGTCGGCGTATTAACAGTGCGGAACGCCTGGATGATCTTCAGTGCGAACAATCTTTGCAGAGAAAGAAGTTTCTTGCGATTGTATTCGCAATCCAGGGCGTCGTGCCATATGCTAGCAGCATAACAGGCAATTGGCTCAATGACCTGCTGGTAAATGATGAATACGTTCTCTGGGTGAACACCCCAAGTTGGGCGGATGAAGAGCGAAAGTTTTTGGTAAAGTTTCTTAGCTTTAGTGATGACGTAGTTGCAGTGTTCAGAGAATTTTAGTTTATGGTCTATTATGATGCCTAAATATTTGAAGTTATTGGAGAAGGGGATGGGTGTATTGTTGAAGACAATTCTGCATCTTTTGGATTTGTTGGTAAATCCTACGACGGTTGTTTTTTCGGGGCTAAAGGTTAGTTTGACCGAAGTGCCCCAGGCAACTATACGTGTGAGGACATCATTGGTCACAGATTCAAGTTGCCTGAGGGTCCTGCTGCTAGTGATAAGAAGAACGTCATCCGCATAAGCTTGCAGATGGCATCCCTCCGGCAGTTCGATGTCGAGCAGAGTGTCCAGGAGTACGTTCCATAAAGTTGGACCGCATACGGAACCCTGTATGCAGCCCATAGTCATCCGTTTAGCCACATTACAGTCAGCGAAAGGGAGTTGAACAAAGCGATTTTCAATGTAACTGAGGAGAGTTTGGTAGAGATTTTTTGGACAATTGATGGCACGAAGCCTGTGAAAGACCGCAGGCCACCAAGCATGGTCGAAAGCAGCTTTGATATCCAAGGAGGTCGCGATGACGTGTTCGTTGTTGTTTTTGGCGCACCGGATGACGTTAAGAGCCTCGTCAACAGCGCGAACCGTGGAAATGCCCTCCTTGAAACCAAATTGTCGGGTAGAGTATGTGCGAGTCTTATAAAGGTGATGTGTCAGTCTGTCTGTTAGTAATTTTTCATACAGTTTGCCAAAAACATTAATGAGTCCAATGGGTCGGTAAGAAGATGTAGAGGTGTAATCGTTCTTATTAGGTTTGGGTATAATTTTCGTGATGGCTATCTTCCAGGCGTCAGGAAAGTAGCCTATCTCGAAGCATCTTCTGTATAAGTCGGTCAGTCGGTCAGGGTAGAGTTGGAAAAAATTTAGACAGATGTCGGAGGTCAGATGGTCCGATCCAGGGGCCTTTTTGGGGTTCATTGATCTGAGGCACTGTAGTAGCTCAGAAGAAGTAAAAGGGGGTTCAGATGGTGTATCGAGTGGGACGTTCATAATTGATTTTAGATATGTCTGTCTGTCGGTATAGTCGTTTGATTCGTCAGGGTAAAACTTGTTGAGAAGGGCGTGTACAGTACTAGTCGTGTCCTGTGTATATGAACCGTCGTCTAATTTAAGAGTTGAGGGTGGTTGTTTTAAGGGTGGAGATTTAATTATTCTATTTGTAATGGAGTATACGTCTTCTTTAGTCTGTCGATTACAAAAAGTTTTGAAATGCTCAGTTGAGGTTTTCCGGATAAGGTCAGAGTAGGTTTTACGTAGTTGTATGTTCTCATTTATTAAGTCATCAATGGGTTGGCGTCGTCGGCGCCTGTTGATGAGTCTGTGGTGGACTAGTAAAACTTGCGATTTGAGATTATCTAGTTCCTCGCTCCACCAGGGGGGGCGATTGGTAGGAGCGGTGCTGCGAGGTAATACTTTGTCGCATGTTCGTTGGAGACCGTTTGTCATATGGCGGATAAATTGGTCAAGGCCGGGGGCGTCCAGAGTTGAGATGTCAGTCGTGGTGTCAAAGTTATTCGCAGCCTCCCGAGCGAAGCGATCCGAAAGGACATCCCACTTGACTGAACTGGTATTGTAACGGAAGGTGGATAATTTCACGTTTTTAGTTAGTTGCAGTCGATCAAGCGAGACGCCAAACCGAACGGCGCTATGCTCGGTCGACGGACACACGGTTGGGTCGACTCGCCAATCGGCGATACGGGCTACCTGAGGGTTGCTGACAAAGGTGAGGTCAATAATAGAGGTTCTTAGAATACCATGTGAGACGGTAGCGAATGTAGGCGTGTTTCCCACATTGCATAAATGAAGATTGTTATGTAACATCAGGTCATAGATCCTGTTTCCTCTTCTGTTACAGGTCGACGATCCCCACGCACCGTGCCAGCCATTGAAGTCACCGCCAACAAGGTGAGTAGAACCGGCAGTCCTTTGCAGGAAGTCCTCTAACCTGCGCATGGTGCCACCCGCGTCTGTTCGAGGCTCAATATACACAGAAACAAGATATAGATCTCTCGAACCCCTTCGGCTGAGTTTCACCACGCACAGGTCAGCATTGGAGTATTCAGAAATACCGATAGTACCCACCGTGCCATCCTTAACTAGAATGGCGGCACGAGTATGTGACGACGGGTTCGGGAATTGGTATAATGAGTAGCCGGGAAAGGCCTTCATCGACGAATTTGAACCCACATAGGGCTCACTAATGAGAGCAAAGTCTAATTTTTTCTCATCCAGGTGCACCCACAGTTCTTGTTGGGCGTTACGTCCTCGGCCGAGGTTCACCTGCACGAACTCATAAGTTACAACGGGAGAGGGTGTATTTGTGTTGGCAGTATGTGTGCTTGGATTGCTGCATGGGTCAAGCGTATTATGATCCATAATCAATACGTGCGCGTAGACGGTTGAAGACAGCTATGGATCGGGGGCAGGAATTAGATGTGGCACTGTGATTGGTATTTGTACCACTCCCGTTGTAACGTTTGGAGTGCATGATGCAGTTGAAGCAGTCGGCTTTGGTTTGGTCTCTCTTCACCGGGCAGTCTTTATATACATGCGCCGGCGATGAACAGTGGGAGCAGGCGATTTTGTTTGTGGAGCAGTTCTTTTTTGTGTGCCCGAACTGTAAACACATCAAAACGCCTACAGAAACTAAACATACTGTGAAAGTGGTGCTTATTGTTACCATAAGCAATATACTTAAATTTTGAAAGTTTTAGTACAGTGAAATAAACATAATAACGTTAAAACTATAAATTACTAAACTCCGGACACTAACACACCTAAAACTACCCTGTAACTACATAAATTAATCTTATACTTTGAAAACTGATTTATAATTGTGTTATTGTGAATTTAAAAGTGAATAAAATCCTTTTGCATTGCGGAAATGTGTATGTGCGTGAAAGTTTAACATTCAATAAAAATAAAGACACGATAATATTATTATCAGCAGTGGTGCCATCTATCTTTGGTTGCATGAACTTGCCAGCCGATAAGTACGAGTTCTATCGATCCGTTGTAGCTGTCTTGGTTTGGGCGCCGCCGCGACATCTACCGTAAAACATACGTACCAGACGTATTTGCAATTAGCAAGAATGAATAAGTGCGGAGCTTGCGGTAAGTTTATGACTGCTAAGCTGATTAAAATGGAGCCTCGTTGTTGCAAATGTTCAACTACTTATCATCGTGGTTGTGTTTTAATCCCTGATAAAACCGTTATAAAAGGGGACTGGCTGTGTCCTACATGTAAAGCGGCTTTACCCCGTTTAGATAATTCAGCGACCCCCGTAAAGGACCTAATTACAGCATCCACTGAAACTATGCCTACTCCCAGCGTCACAATAATTCGGGAGGACGTGGACTTGGTCGAGAACTCAGATTCCGAACTCGACAGTGAGGACAACTGCAATCTCGACTTGGCCAAAGAAATACGGGCCTTCCGAAAGGAGCTAAAATCCATGAGAGCCGAAGTTCGGAAATACAGGTCGGAAGTAGTGAAATACGAAGAGTCGCAGAATATATGTCGGACCGAAATTGCCACGCTGACCAATCGAGTCACCCAATTGGAGAACAATTTGGTAAATAAAAAATCCATCTGTGACAACACATTTGATGACGTCATCGCATCGTTGCGCCAGGAGTTGAATGAGCGGGATCAGCAACTCCTGCTCAACGACATTATCATATCCGGGATTCCAGAACAGAAGGAAGAGAGTATCACACATGTACTTAAGGTACTTGGCACAACAATCGGGGTGGTATTGGATGACAGGGATATAGTCAGTGTGGAACGGATTGGCCCTGTGCGCCGAAACTTAACCGAACCCAATTTGGCAATCGGCGGCAGTTCGGATACTCCAGCGCAGCGCCCTCGGCCTATCGCAGTGCGTTTAGCGAGACGCGCGACGCGTGACTGCCTGCTAGGCGCAGCTCGCACTCGTCGTCACTTGAATTCTGCGGACCTCGAGTTGCCGGGAACACAACGCATTTACCTAAATGAAAGGTTGACGCGTACAAATCAACACTTATTCAATGGAGCTCGCGAAGCCGCCCGAATAAATAAATGGCGGTTTGTTTGGACTAAGAATGGCAAGATCTTAGTCAAAAAGGAGGAAGGCGCAGCGGCGCAGTGGATACGAAGCGAAAAAGAATTGCATAATTGTTTTGGCATGTGATCCAGTTGGTTGAACTATACTATATCTGTTTATGTTCTAATTATGTCCTATGTACTTTTGTTTCAACGTATCTGCTCTGTTCGCGGTCAGTAAAAACACGCTCCTCTTGCAATATTCTTGTAATCCCGATGAGATTTATTAATCTTAAAATCAGTTATCATATATTTATTTGCCGCAATGATTTACGATTATACACACTTATTATACTCACTTATAAAATAACTATTATACCTGACAAAAATCGGTTAGTACTTATTATATTAGGACTTGTACTTTATGTAATTGAGATAAGTATCTATAATTATTATTTTCAAATAATAATCCCCCGAATAAACCCTTATGGTATTGTATTATTATCTTATATTCATATTAAATTCACCAGCCCATCAATTTCATTGTCAATTCATATAATAATAATTATATATAAATATTTACTAAGACCCTTTGAAATGGAACACGTGTACATGCATTTAATTAAATTATTCTGTATTGTAGTTTTTTCGTCAACCACATTTTTTAGTTTATGCCGCCATCATGCTTGCTGACAAACACCTTACAGTTGGTTTGTTGAATGTAGGGTCCTTAGGTACTAATCATGACGATTTCTTTTCTTTAGTATCTAGACATAATATTGACATATTAGCGATAAACGAGACATGGCTAAAAAAAGGAGAAGAGGCCCGTGCCCCTGTCCTTCCTTATTTCCGTTTTATTCACACTCCTAGGTCCCCGAATACCGGCAGGGCTAGGGGAGGGGGCGTCGGGTTCTATATCAGACGCGGTATTAATGTGCGCCTATGGAAATGTGTTACTGAGCCTAGATTCTCATCAGTCGAACAAATGTGGCTCACATACACACTTAATGGAAAAAAAATAGCTATAGGCACAGCGTATCGCCCGCCCTGGCTTAATACCAGCCTTTTCCTGGATGCTATTAGTGAGTTATTGGGCACCCTTGGGTATTGCGATCATGTTATTTTGCTTGGAGATTTTAATATAAATATATTAAAACCTGAGGACACCAAAACAAAGAAACTTTGTGAATTTCTCAAATGCATAAGTCTTAACCAACTCGTGACTACGCCTACTCACTTCACTGAAAGTACAGAGACTCTTATTGACTTGATTTGCACCGATCTCAAGGCAAGATCTCTCATAATCGAACCCTTCAAATTGTTAAACAGCCATTCGCTTGTGGTTTGTGAGCTAAGTGCGAAAAGACAGAAATATCAACCTCACACAATTATTTATCGCCCCATTAAGAATATCTGTTTAGATCAATTCCAATTGGATTTGGATAGCATGTGTTGGGACAGTATGTCAGATATGTGTGACGTGAATGATATGGTAAAACAGTTCAATGCGTACATTTTAACCATTTACGATATTCACGCACCAGTGATGCAAACTACAATAAAAGAACGATCATTTCCTTGGGTCACTGATAACTTAAAATTAATGATGCGACTGAGAGACAACGCCTTGGCTAAATATCGAACGACTAAACTTGAAACAAAAAAAAAATATTATAAACAATTAAAGTCTTTAGTAAATACGTCCCTATTCTACGAAAAAGTAGCCTATTTTAAATACAATATTAATAATCAGATTAAAAATCCAATAAAATTGTGGAAAAATATTAAGAATGATGTCCTACCAAAAAAACAAAACAACTGCCTTCCATTGCAATTCAACAATCCTAATTTAATTAACTCCCATTTTCTGAACGTTCCCGGTAATACACATACTAGCATCTCGTATATGACCTATTTTGAATTTTACCGATTTAGTGACGTAACTTTTAGGCTCCAAACAGTAACCCAGGATTCAGTTTACAGCATCATCCACAGGCTTAAGTCCAATGCAGAAGGTTACGACAGAATCACTCTAAGCATGCTAAAACTTACTCTTACTCATACATTGGAATTAATTACGAAAATAGTGAACAGGTCAATAATGACTAGTACTTTCCCTGACATCTGGAAAGTCGCCGCTGTTAGACCCTTACCCAAAAAAAATAACCCGATAGATATGAAGGACCTGCGTCCTATCAGTATCTTGCCATGTATGTCCAAGATAATGGAGAAAGTGGTTAACAAGCAACTCGCAGATTTTTTAGAAAACAATGACATACTACCTTCACTACAATCTGGTTTTAGAAGATGTCGCGGTACTACAACAGCCTTATTAGACGTCACAGATAACATAATCTCTGCATTGGACAGAGGAATGTGCACGGTGCTGGTCCTGCTCGATTTTTCGCGGGCTTTTGATGCTATAAACGTCCCATTACTTCTGTCCAAACTAAGCTATTATGGTTTTGATCATAGAACTACAAACTGGTTCAATAGCTATTTTGAAAATCGAAGTCAATTTGTGGAGCTGTGTCTTGAAGATGGAACCAAGAAAGTCTCGGCAATGAGCTCATTGAATAGAGGTGTACCGCAAGGTTCCATATTGGGCCCTACATTATTTGCGTTATACTGTACTGACATCGTACAATGTTTTCACACATGTCAGTACCATATTTACGCGGATGATGTACAGGCTTATATATCTTTTCGGTCCTGTGAATACGAAGAAGCAATGCGTAATTTAAGTGACGATCTCAATAGGGTAGCTGCATGGTCAGAAAAAAACGGCCTAGTTCTTAATCCTTCAAAGACGAAATATATTGTCTTTGGAACTAAGCACCACATTGAGACCATTTCAACTTCATTAAATGTCACGATCCTGGGAATACCTGTTGAAAGAGTATACGAAGCCCGTAATTTGGGCCTTAATTTAGACTCCGATCTCAGGTTCGAAAGTCACATAGCCGACGCAGTTAAAAACTGCTTTTTTCGTCTGAAGGTTCTATATAAAATTAGACCGTTTTTGTCAGAAGAGTTGCGGATACAACTGGTCGAGTCACTGGTCCTTTCCAAATTAAATTATGCAGATGCTGTTTATGGCCCCCGGTTGTTAGCGCGAACAGATAGACTGATACAGAGAGTCCAGAATGCTTGCGCCAGATTTTGTTTTTCCATCCCACCGAGAACTCATGTCACACCCTTTTTAAACAATAAAAACATGCTGAAAATGAAATCTCGTAGGAAGCTGCACTTGGCATGTCTGTTATTCGGTGTCATACAGTTTAATCAGCCTACATATTTATTTAACAAGCTTGTCTGGATCTCGGGTGGAAGAAAACATACAGGTAGAAAATGCGCACAGCAACTATCTATACCAAAACATAAAACAGCTGCATTCAGAGGAAGCTTTCGTTATGCCGCTAGCAAAGTATGGAATAATATACCCCCACCCATTAAAACTGCTAAAACTATTGACACATTCCGGAAACGCTTGCGTCAATTCCTTATAGGTACGCAGCTAAAGTTTAGTAATATAAACCAAAATAATTCAATAATTTAAATTTTACAATAAGTTCCAATTTAGCTTCAGTATGTGAATGTGTGAGAATGTGTGTGTGTGTGTGTATGTGTATGTGTGTGTGTGTGTGTGTGTGTGTATTATATTTATCTTGTTTACTATTATTTGATGCAATTTATAAGTACGATTGTTAGCTATCGCCTGAAGTATATTTGCAATGGGTTACGGTATATTGACAGCGAATCGGAGCAGTATGATTTTATTTTATTTTATGTTGATTTTATTGTAATATTGTTAATTTAGATTTTTTGTTTCTTTCTTTTAAACCGTATTCTTTTATTTTGTTCTATATATATAATTTTTAAGAAACGTATTGTCTTATGTCTTATGTATGTAATTTATGTAGCACATTTGTGACTCACTGTGGCAGGTAGCTGAAAATCAGCGTTACAGCCATATTGTGGTTGTAACATCATGCTGAGCTGCTAGCCATTTGAGCGCACTAAATCTGTTTTAGTAACAACAATAGAGTATTTTGTATGGTATTTATATTGTTTGTTGCCATTGTTACTCTGTGTCTTTTTGTATCTTTATTATGTGTGCTCAATAAATACTTTTTCTTCTTCTTCTTCTTCTTCTTAAAACACGCATAACACTGTAGCACAGGCACATACTCCTCTACATGAATCCGTTGGTGGTCGATGGAAACCTTCCCCGACTTCATAATTGTCCTCCATACCAATGGAGTTGTCATCAGAACCGCGTTGTACAATTGTTCGCTTTTGTTGCCCCGTTTGAAGCGGAACACTATATCGTCCTTAGAGCAACCGTAACTAGAAAGATTTTGCTGGTGGATAATTTGAGGTAATTCTTCGGCCGGGGTATCGACTGATATCCCCTTGAGGATGATCATAGGTTTGAGTCGTTTTGTGTATTCCGCCGAGATATTTGGTGCGCTGTTAATTTTTTCTAAGGCAATTTTGGCTTGCGCTGGGGTATCAAACTCCACGCGGATCTTATTATTAGATACGAACTTCACGTCTGAGGGCGAGAAGTTCGTATCCCGAAATGTTACGCCGGCGCGGAAGGCGGAGAGGGTGTCCCGAGGGCCCGAGACCTCCTTATTGGGGGCTATAATGATGGCCGGCTTGCTAGTGGGAATTGTAAGTTGGTCTGTCGGTACTTTGGTCTTGGCTACTTCTGAGTAAGTGGTTCTAGATGGAGGGGGAGTGTAGGTTTTCTTTAGCGCCGTCATCTCGTCCCGGAGGGCGGTCCTTACCGCTTCAGTGACCTCTGAGACGATCGACTTTTTAAGAGTGTCATGATTGAGATTTGGAGGGGCGGGAGGAGTCAGGGATGATACGGTTTTATAAGCGAGGATATCGTCAAATATTCTGATAATTTTTTCTTTGTTCTCTTTTTTGAGACTCCTTCCTTCTAGAAGAAGCTTCCTGGCTTCCCTGATCTTAATCGGTACGAGGGTAAGGAACGGGTCCGCGCCGGGTGGTAGGTTCGATTGGGTGCAGTCGGGAGTGTAGTTGTCCTCCTCTGCCGACTTGTAAACCTCATGGAGTCCTTCCTCGTCCGATAAGATCAACGAATCGGTGTCCTTGGGAAGAGAATCTTGTGAAGCCATTTTTGGATTGTTCAGTGCTCTGAAGTATATCTTCAAGGGTATCTATGGAATCCCCAGGAGGAGCTCTATGAGTTGAGCAAATAATAATTTTTGGCTGTCCCTACTCGCTAACTAGTATACGGGAGGGTGGGCGGGTGATGAAAAATCTAAAATTGCAAATATCTTTTGAAATATCACCGTGTATGCGGTGTCGTTAGATGCGTCTCGACGAGAGCTAGCCGGTAAGTAAATAATCAAATTAGGGTACAGTAGAAAAATAATTAGGTATCACTGAAAAACTAGAATTTGTAGTAGAAAGTTAGAGATTATATCAAAAAACTCAAAGACCCTGTGTCTTACAACCGCAAATAGGGTGTTGGCGGATGCGTTTCTTTGAGTTTTTGATATTAGAACTATAAAAACTATATGCACTATGTAAAAATAATAAGTAAATGACCAAAAACTATGTTTTCAGTACAAAGTACACAGAAACTATTGTTTAGGGTAGATTTTAGAAATATATATGTATATTATAATGAAAACAAAGTTACTTTATATATTGGGGGGCTAATATTAAACGATAGACACAAAAAGAATGATTGAAATCGTATGTTTTTGGATTGAGAGGTTAGGTTTTTTTTTTTTTTTTTTTTTTAATTATTCCCACTCTTTTGGGGAATAGGCAGACGTTACCCCTTGCATGGCAAGAGTTCTTGTTTATGTTCATTTCGGGTTTGCCTATTAGGATTTTAATAATCAAGTGAATATTGCAAGAATTTACTTGTTTTTGTGATTAAACTTATTTATTGTATAGGTACTGGTATTGTTATATTTATTTTTATCGTTAGAAATTTACTGTTTATTTATAAGTTGTTTTAATTTTAAGTGTGTGAATTTGCTATTAAGTTATTTGTTTTATTTATTTATTTGTGTATTTAGTTAATAAAATTATTGTTTTGTCTTTAAAGTTATTTATTGTTAACATTACTTCGGTCTATTTTTGTGATCTCCTGTTTATTTATTTGTTTTCTGAGACGGTATTGTAATATTTATCATTTATATCGTCTGAAATTATTGCCTGTTTATTAATACGTTGATTTGAATTAAAAATTTTGATGTTTGAATTTTTATTATTTAGTTGTTTGTTTTCTGGATTACTGTTTCATTATGGGGCGTTAATATTTATATACATAAGGAATAAGTGTCTTCCCTATTAGCTATCCAATTGCAATTTTTACGTATTATCTAAATACATATTCTTGCAACCACCTTGTACTTCCGTCTTGCTTATTTTATATATATAAATATTAATGTTATAGATGTTCGTAGCGTTTGTGGTTGATCATAGTGCATTATGAGCTCTCTACAGACGCTTTTCTTGAACTCTTTTAGGTGCTTAATAAAAATTTTGTTACATTTGAATTTAGTTTTGATATGGTAATTGTATTTCAAAAGGGAATTGATTGTTTCTATGTTCAAGTTTATGTCGTTAATTTTATTCTTGTATCTATTGTATAAATTTGGGTCAGGACCGATTGTAAAGGGACCGGCCCTGTGATGCATTGTAGAATCTATAGTGAATTTTCTTTTTATTACAAAATCTGCATGCCAGCTCATCATTCTTCCATTTGTCCGGAGCCCCTCTAGTTTTTGACTTAGTGTTTGCCTAATTGGTTGCCTATTTTCATAATATGCAACTGAGCCAATTATTTCACTTAGGTTTAGGGAGTTCCGGAACCAGCCTAGGTAGGGCTCATAGCGCATTCGACAGTGTTGGTTTCTCGCGATGTACTAAGAGTATGCAACTCTAGCTCTTGCGAGAGCGTCCCATTTTTTACGAATGGGACATTCACTGTCGAATGCGTAGTGAGACGTTTTCTCAAATTTACTGGCACGACAATTTTTACAGTTGGCGATTTCCCCGGCTTGCCAATTTGGACAGTCGGGCCGTCGGTGGGAACCGCCGCAGTGCGAGCACAGATCTTTATCTTCGGTGCAGTGTCTGCGACCGTGACCGAAGCCGAGGCAACGTGTACATTGTACCAGCGGGCTTTGGTCGAAAACACGAACCCGCTGCAGATCAATGTACACCCTCTCCGCTGCGATCAGTCGCCTCCAGACGGGGGGCGAAACTTCCAATACGACGTGTTGCTCATTTGGATTTTTCGCCCTCCGCCTGTACTTGACCACGACGGTTTTGTCTCCCTCGGAGATGTCGCTGAGAAGATGACCATTTTGGTTCAGTATAGACTCTACGATGTCATTGTCCGTATTGAAGGACAGTAAATCGGTCAGTACTATTAGCGGGTTTTTAAAATTTGTCGCGTCCATCTTAAGTTGGGCGGACGAATTTTTAATTTTGGTTGTCACGCCCTGCAGATCGTTTTTGTCTACGCAGCTTATTATGACTTTTTGTCCTTGACTTTACGTAGCCTGTCCACTCGTAGGCCCGACGTTTTTGCGTCTACCATCTCTCTAATTTTATCTATAATCGTCCCAGAGGTGTCCATTACGTCCTCCGATGAGACGATTATAGAGTGGAGTGGCGGTGGCATATCAGGAACACGGGCGGCAGCCTTTGCGTAGGAATAAGCTGGGGTTATTACTGAGTGCGGCACAGTTGCAGACGTCCCGTTTTTTATTTCCTGCGAGAGTGTGCGTGTATAGAGCGCACACTCCGCCATGTCTCTCCTGCTATCCTTCACCTCACTCAGTATTTCCCTCAGTAGCGTCACCGTTTCGCCCTCGTTTGCGGCGGATGGAACCTGCGCGCTGGTCATTATTATGGTCTGGGTGTGGTTTTCACGTGTGGTCTGGTGTGGTTTTGGGTTTTTCGCCTGGGTCCCCTCCTCGCCTACGTTAGTTTTATGGGGTACTGCGACTGTGGCATTGTCCAAATGTTTTGCCACCCCCACAAACATCTCCATGATAATATGTGGCAACCTCGACAGGTTCCTGTTCAACGTTTCTTTAATTTGACGCTTCAGGTTTCCGGACCGCTCCATGGCCGACTGTGACTCCTTGGTTAGCCGTTCAGCTTCTCGCGCCAAGCCTTCCAACATAAGGCGCAATGCGGCCTCGGAGCTGTCCGGTGCCTGAACCGCAGGGCCAGGTGAACTTTTTGTGGCTGATGGGCCTGTCGAGGTGCGTTTTGCCGTGGCTGGCTTATCGCTGTCCCCGCCTTTGGTCGGGGCCGCGGCCGACTTTTTGGTGGGTGGTAGCTTTTTAAGGGGAGGAGAGGGCTTAATTAGGGCCTTCTGCCGCAGTGGATTTTGTCCACCAACGCTGCCAGCGCTAGTGCGCGTTAATTTGGCAGCCGCGCCGGCAGCGTAGGTGGTTTGAGTAGGGGAGGAGTGATCCACTGTAAAAGATTTCCTCTTCTCCAGTTCCCCCTCTGCCATCCCGGTAGAGCTCCTGGGAGGAGTGCGGAACATGTTGTTCTTGGGTAGGCAGGCAATAATATTTGATAAGCTAGTGAGTGGTGTATAGGGCCAACTCAACTAGCGAGTCAAGATAAGACGAGTTTTTGGGCCTCGAATGAAACACCAGTCTATATGAAAAGTCAAAAACTCTTGCTGTAGGCCGCCTCAGTGGTCGGGGGTATGCCGTGTAGGGTATATATCGGATGGGCTTGAGGAGCCCTATCCGATCGGCCAGTAAAATTTTTCAGTACCCCCTTTGAAATATAGTAAACGGGTGGGTGGGCGGGCCAAATTTTTGCTGTCGCAACGGTTTCCGACGCTTCCCTACCACTTTCCCTGGAGTTTGACCCCACGAGATGGGTGTCTTCGGGTAGGCAAAGACCAGGGCTGTTGTTTGAAAGTGGTCGGGTTCGAAGCTCCCGAAGAAAATTTTTCAGGACGAGCAGAATAAGGCGCGACACCCGAGAAAACTAAGAATTTTGTATATAAAATTGATTTAAAAATAATTTAACCACTTTAAATATTGCGAGGCGTTATTTTGTGTATCGGGAGGTCTATATACACGTTTTTGCACTGTTGGAAACGTCCGAATCGGATGCCTGTGCCTTGAGAAATGCCGAATGTATGGGCGCAAAGCCCCTATATATATACTCCACCCCGGTCGAGTCTATGAGATTTAATTTGATAAATTTAACAAGTTGTATGTGGCTGACCTATATAAATAGGGTGTCGGTAGACGCGTCTTGAGATGATCTAATTAATTGGTAAATAAAATTATAAGGGTCGGTACAAAATTTGGTTAAAAACACCCAAAAACCTGAAACTACGGGTGTTTTGTATGAAAATTGACGTTTTTAGCAAAAATCTCAAAAGTCTTTCGCAATACTACCACAAACAGGGTGTCAGGAGATGCGTCTCGTTGAGATCTTGCTAAATGCGCTATTAAACAATTATATGTAGATAGTATTAATTAAAATAGCCAAAAAACGGTGAACTTTTGGTCAAATATTTCACTATGTATAGGAAAAATGTCTTTTTTTAAGTGTCACCTATATATTTAAGCCGCCAGTTGGTTTTAGTTATTTAGGTATGTATATAATAAAGGTAAATATATATTGTCAACTGTTTAATTATGTATAATTTTGAAAATATTTTATGTTTCAGATGGCGGGCGGGCCAATTTTTGCTGTCGCAACGGTTTCCGACGCTTCCCTACCACTTTCCCTGGAGTCTGACCCCACGAGATGGGTGTCTTCGGGTAGGCAAAGACCAGGGCTGTTGTTTGAAAGTGGTCGGGTTCGAAGCTCCCGAAGAAAATTTTTCAGGACGAGCAGAATAAGGCGCGACACCCGAGAAAACTAAGAATTTTGTATATAAAATTGATTTAAAAATAATTTAACCACTTTAAATATTGCGAGGCGTTATTTTGTGTATCGGGAGGTCTATATACACGTTTTTGCACTGTTGGAAACGTCCGAATCGGATGCCTGTGCCTTGAGAAATGCCGAATGTATGGGCGCAAAGCCCCTATATATATACTCCACCCCGGTCGAGTCTATGAGATTTAATTTGATAAATTTAACAAGTTGTATGTGGCTGACCTATATAAATAGGGTGTCGGTAGACGCGTCTTGAGATGATCTAATTAATTGGTAAATAAAATTATAAGGGTCGGTACAAAATTTGGTTAAAAACACCCAAAAACCTGAAACTACGGGTGTTTTGTATGAAAATTGACGTTTTTAGCAAAAATCTCAAAAGTCTTTCGCAATACTACCACAAACAGGGTGTCAGGAGATGCGTCTCGTTGAGATCTTGCTAAATGCGCTATTAAACAATTATATGTAGATAGTATTAATTAAAATAGCCAAAAAACGGTGAACTTTTGGTCAAATATTTCACTATGTATAGGAAAAATGTCTTTTTTTAAGTGTCACCTATATATTTAAGCCGCCAGTTGGTTTTAGTTATTTAGGTATGTATATAATAAAGGTAAATATATATTGTCAACTGTTTAATTATGTATAATTTTGAAAATATTTTATGTTTCAGATGGCGGGCGGGCCAATTTTTGCTGTCGCAACGGTTTCCGACGCTTCCCTACCACTTTCCCTGGAGTCTGACCCCACGAGATGGGTGTCTTCGGGTAGGCAAAGACCAGGGCTGTTGTTTGAAAGTGGTCGGGTTCGAAGCTCCCGAAGAAAATTTTTCAGGACGAGCAGAATAAGGCGCGACACCCGAGAAAACTAAGAATTTTGTATATAAAATTGATTTAAAAATAATTTAACCACTTTAAATATTGCGAGGCGTTATTTTGTGTATCGGGAGGTCTATATACACGTTTTTGCACTGTTGGAAACGTCCGAATCGGATGCCTGTGCCTTGAGAAATGCCGAATGTATGGGCGCAAAGCCCCTATATATATACTCCACCCCGGTCGAGTCTATGAGATTTAATTTGATAAATTTAACAAGTTGTATGTGGCTGACCTATATAAATAGGGTGTCGGTAGACGCGTCTTGAGATGATCTAATTAATTGGTAAATAAAATTATAAGGGTCGGTACAAAATTTGGTTAAAAACACCCAAAAACCTGAAACTACGGGTGTTTTGTATGAAAATTGACGTTTTTAGCAAAAATCTCAAAAGTCTTTCGCAATACTACCACAAACAGGGTGTCAGGAGATGCGTCTCGTTGAGATCTTGCTAAATGCGCTATTAAACAATTATATGTAGATAGTATTAATTAAAATAGCCAAAAAACGGTGAACTTTTGGTCAAATATTTCACTATGTATAGGAAAAATGTCTTTTTTTAAGTGTCACCTATATATTTAAGCCGCCAGTTGGTTTTAGTTATTTAGGTATGTATATAATAAAGGTAAATATATATTGTCAACTGTTTAATTATGTATAATTTTGAAAATATTTTATGTTTCAGATGGCGGGCGGGCCAATTTTTGCTGTCGCAACGGTTTCCGACGCTTCCCTACCACTTTCCCTGGAGTCTGACCCCACGAGATGGGTGTCTTCGGGTAGGCAAAGACCAGGGCTGTTGTTTGAAAGTGGTCGGGTTCGAAGCTCCCGAAGAAAATTTTTCAGGACGAGCAGAATAAGGCGCGACACCCGAGAAAACTAAGAATTTTGTATATAAAATTGATTTAAAAATAATTTAACCACTTTAAATATTGCGAGGCGTTATTTTGTGTATCGGGAGGTCTATATACACGTTTTTGCACTGTTGGAAACGTCCGAATCGGATGCCTGTGCCTTGAGAAATGCCGAATGTATGGGCGCAAAGCCCCTATATATATACTCCACCCCGGTCGAGTCTATGAGATTTAATTTGATAAATTTAACAAGTTGTATGTGGCTGACCTATATAAATAGGGTGTCGGTAGACGCGTCTTGAGATGATCTAATTAATTGGTAAATAAAATTATAAGGGTCGGTACAAAATTTGGTTAAAAACACCCAAAAACCTGAAACTACGGGTGTTTTGTATGAAAATTGACGTTTTTAGCAAAAATCTCAAAAGTCTTTCGCAATACTACCACAAACAGGGTGTCAGGAGATGCGTCTCGTTGAGATCTTGCTAAATGCGCTATTAAACAATTATATGTAGATAGTATTAATTAAAATAGCCAAAAAACGGTGAACTTTTGGTCAAATATTTCACTATGTATAGGAAAAATGTCTTTTTTTAAGTGTCACCTATATATTTAAGCCGCCAGTTGGTTTTAGTTATTTAGGTATGTATATAATAAAGGTAAATATATATTGTCAACTGTTTAATTATGTATAATTTTGAAAATATTTTATGTTTCAGATGGCGGGCGGGCCAATTTTTGCTGTCGCAACGGTTTCCGACGCTTCCCTACCACTTTCCCTGGAGTCTGACCCCACGAGATGGGTGTCTTCGGGTAGGCAAAGACCAGGGCTGTTGTTTGAAAGTGGTCGGGTTCGAAGCTCCCGAAGAAAATTTTTCAGGACGAGCAGAATAAGGCGCGACACCCGAGAAAACTAAGAATTTTGTATATAAAATTGATTTAAAAATAATTTAACCACTTTAAATATTGCGAGGCGTTATTTTGTGTATCGGGAGGTCTATATACACGTTTTTGCACTGTTGGAAACGTCCGAATCGGATGCCTGTGCCTTGAGAAATGCCGAATGTATGTTTTTTTTTTTTTTTTTTTTTTTTTTTTTTTTTTTTTTTTTTTTTTTTTTTTTTTTTAACGTGACGCGTGCAGTTAGCCTCTCGGCTTTTACTGCTTCACCGGACAGTAGGGGTGAGCGTGGGCTCTAACCGGCCTAGCAAATATAAAACTACAAACTAAGTACCCGCGCCGGAGGGCGCCCCCTGTGGGGCTCGAACCTCGGCTCTGGGCGGATACTGACGGGGAGAGGGCGAGAGATCATGGTTTTTAGGGAGTTTAGTGCAACTTTCGCTCTACGTTAATGACATGACGCGGCCCCCCTTCCGCGTTGAGGGGGGCTTTTTATCGGTACGATATGCAAACTAAGGGTCATGGAGGACGCTGGTGGTCGCGACGCGTTCGCGGTCGTACTCGCATCCGGCGAGTACGAAATATCAGTTGTGCAGTGTTGCGAGAGTCTCTAATCGATTTGATTTGGTTTAAGTAAACGGTGATCTCGTCGTCCGATTCGTCTATGACGTTCTTCGGACGACGGTGTTTACGTGAGAGACGGGAAGGAGTGTATTTGACCGCCTGTACCACCAATTTACTTGGATGGTGAGTGGCAGAGTCAAAGTACCTTTTGGACGCTTGCTTCATCCATTGCCTGATGGTAGGCAATTGGAGATCGGCATGGAGGCTTTTGTTACGGACGAACCACGGTGCGCCCGCGGCTCGTCGCATAAACTTGTTCTGGACTACCTGGAGGAGGTGGATGAATCGATCCTTAGCGTGCGCGAAGACCGGGCTCGCATAGGTCATCATGGGTCGAATGCACGTCTTGTAAATTCTCACCTTGTTTTCAAGGGACATTTTACTGCGTGCATTCAGGAGGCTGTGTAATCGATAAAGGGCAAATGAGGCACGGTTACGAGCGTATCTCAGATGGTCCTTGAAGTTTAACTTCCGATCGAGGATCACTCCCAAATATTTGGTTTTCTTCTCCCAGGGGATCGGTTCACCAAACATTCGGACGGGATCGGCGGTGGGGGCGGGGTCTATCCTAGAGAAGAGCACGGCTGCGCTCTTGGTGGGATTGACTTCGATCCTCCATTTCCTGAACCATTCGCCGAGGGCGTCGGCTGAGGATTGGAGTTCTCGGTGGATGACTGACGTGCTCCTACTGGAGTAGTAGAGAGCTGTGTCGTCAGCGAAGAGGGCTAGATGAGCCTTGTTGGGTCTGGGGATGTCGCTGGTGTACAGCGAGAACAGGAGCGGGGCAAGGACTGAGCCTTGGGGAACTCCTGCGCGTATCGGTCTGAGGGAGGAGTAATTTCCCTCGACGCGGTAGCTAAACGTTCGGTCCGTAAGGAAGTCTCGTAAGATGTGCACGAGACGGTCGGGCACTTTGAGTTCGAACAGCTTATATAATAAGCCGTTGTGCCAGACCTTATCGAACGCTTTGGCCACGTCGAAGAAGAGTGCTCCTGTGTGGGCTCTTTGACGGGCAGCTTTCACTAGGATGTGTTCGACAATGCGATGCACCTGGTGAACGCTGGAGTGTCTGGCTCGAAAGCCAAACTGCTCGTCAGGGAGGATATCGTTTGCGTGGATGTAAGACGACAAACGGGCGTGAATGATGCGCTCGTAGAGTTTCCCCATGGCGCAGAGGAGGCTAATAGGGCGGTAATTCGCCGGGTCGGATTTGGGTTTACCGGGTTTCGGGATACCAATCACGTTTGCCTGTTTCCACTGGTGTGGAAAGATGTTGTTGGAAAAGGCCGCGTTGAAAATCGCGACCATCAGGCTAAGTAGAAGCAACGGGAGTTGCTTGAAAACGCGATTGGTGATTCCGTCGTACCCGGGGGCTTTGCGAGGGCGGAGGTCCCTGATCAGAGTTTTAACCTCTTCGATGGTCACTGGCCTCAGGGGATCGTCGTCGTCGACGTCTGCATCCTCCCGGGAGGGGGCAGTTGGGGTCGGAGGGAGTGGTATGGCGAGCCTACGTTCTACCTCAGAGTCGACCTCGTTGAGGTGCTCCGGGTCTACTGGTAGGGTGCTGGGAGAACATTGGGTCTCTAGATTGTCGGCCATGCATTCGGCTTTTTCGTCGTCATCGAACGCGGGGCGTTGATTCGGACGCGTCAGCGGGGGGATGGTCCAGTCGGTGTCTGTCTTGAGTCGCTTGCAGAGATTCCAAAAGGCCTTCCGCGAGGGTTGAATCTCGGCTAACGTCCTATCCCACCCGGAATCCCGCCTCTCGGTCATGCGTTCACGTACAGTACGCTGTAGTTCACGCATTCGAGTGCGGTTTTCCAAGGTGTTATAGGAGTCGAAGGCTCTGATGGCCGCGTTCTTCTCAGTCACTAACTCACGCAAATCCTCCGGGAGCTTCCACCGTCTGAACGCGTCAGCCGCTGGGACCTCCCGGGAACATTCGTTCATTTGGATTTGGATGTGAGTCGTGAAGGAGCCGATGGCTGCATGCGTTTGCTCGGGGGTCTCTATGAGGGATGGGATCGAATCTAAGTGCTCCGACGTGGCTGACTTGAGTTTACCCTCAAGTTTCTGCCAGTCGGTAACATATCTGGGTGGGAGGTTGCTATCCGCGCCAGAGTGGCTTGTGCGGGAGGCAAGACTTAGGATGACCGGTCTATGGTCGGAGTCTAACTCGTGTAGCACTTCTACAGAAGCCAAACGTAGGTTTGTATTCTTAAGGAGTGCTATGTCGAGTATGTCGGGTCGGTGACTGTCAATTCTGGGGAAGTGGGTCGGTTCGAGAGGGACTATAGGGTCGAACGGTATGGTTGCCAAGTGATTAGCAAGTGCGCGGCCGTTCGAGTTGCTCGTACGGCAGCTCCATTGCTCATGCTTGGAGTTTAGATCGCCTGCCACTATGACAGAGCCATCTAAGTCATACAGTGCTTGGAGATCGCTAAGTAGTATCTCCTTGTCTGGGGGGAGGTAGGCCGAGACTATCGTGATTGGCTGATGGCCTGTCATGCCTATTCGACAGACAGAGACCTCAATGTTCTTCAGCACGGGAGGGTCCAAAGGTACGCAATGCAGTGATTTCTTAAAGTAAATCAGCGTGCCCCCTTTGGCGGAGTGAGTCCTATCGTTGCGAACTATACGATAGTTGGCAACTGTAGGACTTCTCCGTTTGCTCGGTTTGAGGAATGTCTCTTGAACGAGGAAGAGATCAATTTGATGATCGCAGAGGAATTCTGCGACTTCATCGCGTTGTCTCGCTAATCCGTCTGCATTGTAAAACCCGATCTTTAAAGATCTGGGTTTTAGCCTGCAAGTGAATTGGGGAGTCATCAACGGGTGTACAGCCATTACGGTTGTATTGATTTAATAAAGCGGCGGTATACGTGTGCCGCGTCGACGGCCAACTGGATGTTGGTCGGATCAGCTTCGGCCCTCTGGGTGAGGTCCTCGAACTGATCGAGCAACTCCCAGCCCTGAGTCATGATGCGCTCGGCAAAACCTGAGGCGCGCCCTTTGCTATTCGCTTGGGGCGCCCGGGTTTTGGGCACTGGGGCTGATGACTTTGGAGTCTGGGCTCCTTTGGCCGGGGCCTTTGGAGCCTGTGACTTCTTGGTCAGCGGGTTGTAAGCCCAGCCCGATTGGACTGGGGCGGGAGGGGACGCGCTGGTTGAGGGTTTGGGGGACACCGCTTTAGCTGGGACTGGCACAGCCTTAGGGGCGACCGCCTCACCCGCAGCCTTGGGTGCGGTCGAGGGGACGTAGTCTGGCAGAGGCCAGTGTGGTCTCGCTGGTCGCAGGGATGTCTTTTGGACATCCAAGGACATTAGCGGGGGAGGGCTTGCTTGGGGCTTGGCGGAGCTAGTCTGCGCCTGGGGCTTGCGAGCGTTGCGCTTGCTGCGAGGCCTCCTGGCGGGTCTCCTCGCCGGTGCCTTGGGACAGCCGCGATAGTTCGCAGGGTGTCCCAAGGACTGGCAGTTGACACAACCGGGTGGCTCGGAGCATTCGCTACGATCCTTAGGTCTTGGGCATTCGGAGGTGTGATGACCTGGGGTCAGGCATTTAACACACCTCGGGGCGACGTGGCAGTTCTTAGACGAGTGCCCGTACAGTTGGCAGTTGTGGCACTGCCCCTGTACGGTCCCTCGCCGCGGCGGCTCGACGACGATGCCGCCGACGCCGCAAACTGTTTTAAGGACAGTCAGGATTTTCTGTCCTTCCTTCGAGTCGTCAAGGTGGACCAGCACCATATCGAAGGGCTCGCCACCGTTTGATCGGCGCATCCGATGCACCTCTCTCACGGGGTACCCTTGGGTGGTTAGGTCCTCCTTGATGGAGTCGATGGGAAGGTAACGGCACACTCGGCGGATAACCACGCGGAGTGTTTTGTCCTCAGCGGTGCCGTAAGTGTAGTAGTCTACCTTACGTGCATCGAAGAGAGCCGTCGTTGTCCTGTATTCAGTGGAGGTCTGCAGCTGTATTTTGTACATCTGCTCCTTGAGGATGTATGTAGTGCTGAGTGCGACTACACCTTTGGCTTTTAGCGTGGTGGACAAGTCTTCCCACTTATCGATGCTGAGTAGCATGATAGGTGGGGGCTTAGTGGTCTTGGCCGTGAAGCCAGAGGGTTTGGCCTTTGCCTGTGAGGCGGGGGCGCTTGTAGTGGGGGAAGAGGGGACAGAGTTGGTGGCGGAGGGTCTCTCCGTGCGCAACTTCTTCGTCTTGGCGCTCTTCTTGCTCTTCTCCTGAGTCGAAGCCTCAGAATCAGAGCCGGAAGAGCTGCCAGACGAAGACGACGACGACTTGTCGCCGCGGGTCCGCTTATCAGCTTTCCCGCGCCTGACGGTTGTCCACTCGTTGTGAGCGTCGTCTTCGCTGTCGATCGGTACGACGTCCATCTCTTCCTCTGTGGCTAGAGGCTGAGATGGAGAGGGGGTACGGTTACGGGGGAGTGGCGACTGCCTGTCCGTCTGGGTGAACGGGGCAGAAGAGGAGGGGACGGAGAGACTGAGTTTCTCCTGCGCTGTTGCGCCGGAGCAGGGGAGGTCGTCTCGCATGAGCTTAGTCTTCACTGACTCCATCAAGTTTGCCCAGATAACTGGGTCAGACTTGAGGACCTTGAAGGCAGCCTCAATGAAGCGTGGATCCTTGGTAATGTCTACCATGGAGGCGGGTACGGGGGCGGCCATCTTGTGATGGTATTAAAAGCCTAACAACTACCGAATAATTACGTTAGTTCGCTCCCGGAGCGTTCCGAGAAGAAGAACTAACAAGAAACTTCTCGGCAATCGCTCTAACAGTTGGATGTCCCTAACAACTATCACCTCGGGTTGGACGGGCCCGAGGGTGTGTTGGTGTGTGTATCACCCTCCTCGCCGGGTTAGACGAGGAGGTATGTGTACCTATGGTGAGCCCTAAGCTTGTATCCCTCTCGCCAGTCTTATTGTGCGAAAGGGTTCCTAGCAGCTCTAATGCAGAGGGCGATATGGGCCGAAGCCGTCAGCACCCAAACAACAAGAGAGAATGGGAAGGTAGGGTAAGGAGGTGGGATTCCGATTTGGAGTTGACTAGGGTAGCCCCCAAGGCCAATGATTCCAAACCGCTTCCAATTAACTGGCGTTGCTCTGAAGGAGCAAGGCCTAGTGCTTGGGGCTACACTAACTTGGCTTAGTTGGCACGGTTACGTTTCCACCAAGTACCACTAGAAAAGTGGATTTTCCCTGAAGGGGCACGAAAGTACAAAGAAACACACACTATATTGGGGTAGCGCTGTCTTGAAAAAGACGCCACTACACCAATTAATAGTGTGAAGGTTTGCCGAGATTCAACCAATCTGACGATCGATTTATCTCAACTGACGAACGTACACGAGCACGTATAGTCGGAAATAGTCGGGTAAGGCAGGAGCGCACGAACGTGTCCGTGCGCGTCGGCTGTCCAAACGAGACTCCCCGAATGTATGGGCGCAAAGCCCCTATATATATACTCCACCCCGGTCGAGTCTATGAGATTTAATTTGATAAATTTAACAAGTTGTATGTGGCTGACCTATATAAATAGGGTGTCGGTAGACGCGTCTTGAGATGATCTAATTAATTGGTAAATAAAATTATAAGGGTCGGTACAAAATTTGGTTAAAAACACCCAAAAACCTGAAACTACGGGTGTTTTGTATGAAAATTGACGTTTTTAGCAAAAATCTCAAAAGTCTTTCGCAATACTACCACAAACAGGGTGTCAGGAGATGCGTCTCGTTGAGATCTTGCTAAATGCGCTATTAAACAATTATATGTAGATAGTATTAATTAAAATAGCCAAAAAACGGTGAACTTTTGGTCAAATATTTCACTATGTATAGGAAAAATGTCTTTTTTTAAGTGTCACCTATATATTTAAGCCGCCAGTTGGTTTTAGTTATTTAGGTATGTATATAATAAAGGTAAATATATATTGTCAACTGTTTAATTATGTATAATTTTGAAAATATTTTATGTTTCAGATGGCGGGCGGGCCAATTTTTGCTGTCGCAACGGTTTCCGACGCTTCCCTACCACTTTCCCTGGAGTCTGACCCCACGAGATGGGTGTCTTCGGGTAGGCAAAGACCAGGGCTGTTGTTTGAAAGTGGTCGGGTTCGAAGCTCCCGAAGAAAATTTTTCAGGACGAGCAGAATAAGGCGCGACACCCGAGAAAACTAAGAATTTTGTATATAAAATTGATTTAAAAATAATTTAACCACTTTAAATATTGCGAGGCGTTATTTTGTGTATCGGGAGGTCTATATACACGTTTTTGCACTGTTGGAAACGTCCGAATCGGATGCCTGTGCCTTGAGAAATGCCGAATGTATGGGCGCAAAGCCCCTATATATATACTCCACCCCGGTCGAGTCTATGAGATTTAATTTGATAAATTTAACAAGTTGTATGTGGCTGACCTATATAAATAGGGTGTCGGTAGACGCGTCTTGAGATGATCTAATTAATTGGTAAATAAAATTATAAGGGTCGGTACAAAATTTGGTTAAAAACACCCAAAAACCTGAAACTACGGGTGTTTTGTATGAAAATTGACGTTTTTAGCAAAAATCTCAAAAGTCTTTCGCAATACTACCACAAACAGGGTGTCAGGAGATGCGTCTCGTTGAGATCTTGCTAAATGCGCTATTAAACAATTATATGTAGATAGTATTAATTAAAATAGCCAAAAAACGGTGAACTTTTGGTCAAATATTTCACTATGTATAGGAAAAATGTCTTTTTTTAAGTGTCACCTATATATTTAAGCCGCCAGTTGGTTTTAGTTATTTAGGTATGTATATAATAAAGGTAAATATATATTGTCAACTGTTTAATTATGTATAATTTTGAAAATATTTTATGTTTCAGATGGCGGGCGGGCCAATTTTTGCTGTCGCAACGGTTTCCGACGCTTCCCTACCACTTTCCCTGGAGTCTGACCCCACGAGATGGGTGTCTTCGGGTAGGCAAAGACCAGGGCTGTTGTTTGAAAGTGGTCGGGTTCGAAGCTCCCGAAGAAAATTTTTCAGGACGAGCAGAATAAGGCGCGACACCCGAGAAAACTAAGAATTTTGTATATAAAATTGATTTAAAAATAATTTAACCACTTTAAATATTGCGAGGCGTTATTTTGTGTATCGGGAGGTCTATATACACGTTTTTGCACTGTTGGAAACGTCCGAATCGGATGCCTGTGCCTTGAGAAATGCCGAATGTATGGGCGCAAAGCCCCTATATATATACTCCACCCCGGTCGAGTCTATGAGATTTAATTTGATAAATTTAACAAGTTGTATGTGGCTGACCTATATAAATAGGGTGTCGGTAGACGCGTCTTGAGATGATCTAATTAATTGGTAAATAAAATTATAAGGGTCGGTACAAAATTTGGTTAAAAACACCCAAAAACCTGAAACTACGGGTGTTTTGTATGAAAATTGACGTTTTTAGCAAAAATCTCAAAAGTCTTTCGCAATACTACCACAAACAGGGTGTCAGGAGATGCGTCTCGTTGAGATCTTGCTAAATGCGCTATTAAACAATTATATGTAGATAGTATTAATTAAAATAGCCAAAAAACGGTGAACTTTTGGTCAAATATTTCACTATGTATAGGAAAAATGTCTTTTTTTAAGTGTCACCTATATATTTAAGCCGCCAGTTGGTTTTAGTTATTTAGGTATGTATATAATAAAGGTAAATATATATTGTCAACTGTTTAATTATGTATAATTTTGAAAATATTTTATGTTTCAGATGGCGGGCGGGCCAATTTTTGCTGTCGCAACGGTTTCCGACGCTTCCCTACCACTTTCCCTGGAGTCTGACCCCACGAGATGGGTGTCTTCGGGTAGGCAAAGACCAGGGCTGTTGTTTGAAAGTGGTCGGGTTCGAAGCTCCCGAAGAAAATTTTTCAGGACGAGCAGAATAAGGCGCGACACCCGAGAAAACTAAGAATTTTGTATATAAAATTGATTTAAAAATAATTTAACCACTTTAAATATTGCGAGGCGTTATTTTGTGTATCGGGAGGTCTATATACACGTTTTTGCACTGTTGGAAACGTCCGAATCGGATGCCTGTGCCTTGAGAAATGCCGAATGTATGGGTTTTTTTTTTTTTTTAACGTGACGCGTGCAGTTAGCCTCTCGGCTTTTACTGCTTCACCGGACAGTAGGGGTGAGCGTGGGCTCTAACCGGCCTAGCAAATATAAAACTACAAACTAAGTACCCGCGCCGGAGGGCACCCCCTGTGGGGCTCGAACCTCGGCTCTGGGCGGATACTGACGGGGAGAGGGCGAGAGATCATGGTTTTTAGGGAGTTTAGTGCAACTTTCGCTCTACGTTAATGACATGACGCGGCCCCCCTTCCGCGTTGAGGGGGGCTTTTTATCGGTACGATATGCAAACTAAGGGTCATGGAGGACGCTGGTGGTCGCGACGCGTTCGCGGTCGTACTCGCATCCGGCGAGTACGAAATATCGGTTGTGCAGTGTTGCGAGAGTCTCTAATCGAATTGATTTGGTTTAAGTAAACGGTGATCTCGTCGTCCGATTCGTCTATGACGTTCTTCGGACGACGGTGTTTACGTGAGAGTCGGGAAGGAGTGTATTTGACCGCCTGTACCACCAATTTACTTGGATGGTGAGTGGCAGAGTCAAAGTACCTTTTGGACGCTTGCTTCATCCATTGCCTGATGGTAGGCAATTGGAGATCAGCATGGAGGCTTTTGTTACGGACGAACCACGGTGCGCCCGCGGCTCGTCGCATAAACTTGTTCTGGACTACCTGGAGGAGGTGGATGAATCGATCCTTAGCGTGCGCGAAGACCGGGCTCGCATAGGTCATCATGGGTCGAATGCACGTCTTGTAAATTCTCACCTTGTTTTCAAGGGACATTTTACTGCGTGCATTCAGGAGGCTGTGTAATCGATAAAGGGCAAATGAGGCACGGTTACGAGCGTATCTCAGATGGTCCTTGAAGTTTAACTTCCGATCGAGGATCACTCCCAAATATTTGGTTTTCTTCTCCCAAGGGATCGGTTCACCAAACATTCGGACGGGATCGGCGGTGGGGGCGGGGTCTATCCTAGAGAAGAGCACGGCTGCGCTCTTGGTGGGATTGACTTCGATCTTCCATTTCCTGAACCATTCGCCGAGGGCGTCGGCTGAGGATTGGAGTTCTCGGTGGATGACTGACGTGCTCCTACTAGAGTAGTAGAGAGCTGTGTCGTCAGCGAAGAGGGCTAGATGAGCCTTATTGGGTCTGGGGATGTCGCTGGTGTACAGCGAGAACAGGAGCGGGGCAAGGACTGAGCCTTGGGGAACTCCTGCGCGTATCGGTCTGAGGGAGGAGTAATTTCCCTCGACGCGGTAGCTAAACGTTCGGTCCGTAAGGAAGTCTCGTAAGATGTGCACGAGACGGTCGGGCACTTTGAGTTCGAACAGCTTATATAATAAGCCGTTGTGCCAGACCTTATCGAACGCTTTGGCCACGTCGAAGAAGAGTGCTCCTGTGTGGGCTCTTTGACGGGCAGCTTTCACTAGGATGTGTTCGACAATGCGATGCACCTGGTGAACGCTGGAGTGTCTGGCTCGAAAGCCAAACTGCTCGTCAGGGAGGATATCGTTTGCGCGGATGTAAGACGACAAACGGGCGTGAATGATGCGCTCGTAGAGTTTCCCCATGGCGCAGAGGAGGCTAATAGGGCGGTAATTCGCCGGATCGGATTTGGGTTTTCCGGGTTTCGGGATGCCAATCACGTTTGCCTGTTTCCACTGGTGTGGAAAGATGTTGTTGGAAAAGGCCGCGTTGAAAATCGCGACCATCAGGCTAAGTAAAAGCAACGGGAGTTGCTTGAAAACGCGATTGGTGATTCCGTCATACCCGGGGGCTTTGCGAGGGCGGAGGTCCCTGATCAGAGTTTTAACCTCTTCGATGGTCACTGGCCTCAGGGGATCGTCGTCGTCGACGTCTGCATCCTCCCGGGAGGGGGCAGTTGGGGTCGGAGGGAGTGGTATGGCGAGCCTACGTTCTACCTCAGAGTCGACCTCGTTGAGGTGCTCCGGGTCTACTGGTAGGGTGCTGGGAGAACATTGGGTCTCTAGATTGTCGGCCATGCATTCGGCTTTTTCGTCGTCATCGAACGCGGGGCGTTGATTCGGACGCGTCAGCGGGGGGATGGTCCAGTCGGTGTCTGTCTTGAGTCGCTTGCAGAGATTCCAAAAGGCCTTCCGCGAGGGTTGAATCTCGGCTAACGTCCTATCCCACCCGGAATCCCGCCTCTCGGTCATGCGTTCACGTACAGTACGCTGTAGTTCACGCATTCGAGTGCGGTTTTCCAAGGTGTTATAGGAGTCGAAGGCTCTGATGGCCGCGTTCTTCTCAGTCACTAACTCACGCAAATCCTCCGGGAGCTTCCACCGTCTGAACGCGTCAGCCGCTGGGACCTCCCGGGAACATTCGTTCATTTGGATTTGGATGTGAGTCGTGAAAGAGCCGATGGCTGCATGCGTTTGCTCGGGGGTCTCTATGAGGGATGGGATCGAATCTAAGTGCTCCGATGTGGCTGACTTGAGTTTACCCTCAAGTTTCTGCCAGTCGGTAACATATCTGGGTGGGAGGTTGCTATCCGCGCCAGAGTGGCTTGTGCGGGAGGCAAGACTAAGGATGACCGGTCTATGGTCGGAGTCTAACTCGTGTAGCACTTCTACAGAAGCCAAACGTAGGTTTGTATTCTTAAGGAGTGCTATGTCGAGTATGTCGGGTCGGTGACTGTCAATTCTGGGGAAGTGGGTCGGTTCGAGAGGGACTATAGGGTCGAACGGTATGATTGCCAAGTGATTAGCAAGTGCGCGGCCGTTCGAGTTGCTCGTACGGCAGCTCCATTGCTCATGCTTGGAGTTTAGATCGCCTGCCACTATGACAGAGCCATCTAAGTCATACAGTGCTTGGAGATCGCTAAGTAGTATCTCCTTGTCTGGGGGGAGGTAGGCCGAGACTATCGTGATTGGCTGATGGCCTGTCATGCCTATTCGACAGACAGAGACCTCAATGTTCTTCAGCACGGGAGGGTCCAAAGGTACGCAATGCAGTGATTTCTTAAAGTAAATCAGCGTGCCCCCTTTGGCGGAGTGAGTCCTATCGTTGCGAACTATACGATAGTTGGCAACTGTAGGACTTCTCCGTTTGCTCGGTTTGAGGAATGTCTCTTGAACGAGGAAGAGATCAATTTGATGGTCGCAGAGGAATTCTGCGACTTCATCGCGTTGTCTCGCTAATCCGTCTGCATTGTAAAACCCGATCTTTAAAGATCTGGGTTTTAGCCTGCAAGTGAATTGGGGAGTCATCAACGGGTGTACAGCCATTACGGTTGTATTGATTTAATAAAGCGGCGGTATACGTGTGCCGCGTCGACGGCCAACTGGATGTTGGTCGGATCAGCTTCGGCCCTCTGGGTGAGGTCCTCGAACTGATCGAGCAACTCCCAGCCCTGAGTCATGATGCGCTCGGCAAAGCCTGAGGCGCGCCCTTTGCTATTCGCTTGGGGCGCCCGGGTTTTGGGCGCTGGGGCTGATGACTTTGGAGTCTGGGCTCCTTTGGCCGGGGCCTTTGGAGCCTGTGACTTCTTGGTCAGCGGGTTGTAAGCCCAGCCCGATTGGACTGGGGCGGGAGGGGACGCGCTGGTTGAGGGTTTGGGGGACGCCTCTTTAGCTGGGACTGGCACAGCCTTAGGGGCGACCGCCTCACCCGCAGCCTTGGGTGCGGTCGAGGGGACGTAGTCTGGCAGAGGCCAGTGTGGTCTCGCTGGTCGCAGGGATGTCTTTTGGACATCCAAGGACATTAGCGGGGGAGGGCTTGCTTGGGGCTTGGCGGAGCTAGTCTGCGCCTGGGGCTTGCGAGCGTTGCGCTTGCTGCGAGGCCTCCTGGCGGGTCTCCTCGCCGGTGCCTTGGGACAGCCGCGATAGTTCGCAGGGTGTCCCAAGGACTGGCAGTTGACACAACCGGGTGGCTCGGAGCATTCGCTACGATCCTTAGGTCTTGGGCATTCGGAGGTGTGATGACCTGGGGTCAGGCATTTAACACACCTCGGGGCGACGTGGCAGTTCTTAGACGAGTGCCCGTACAGTTGGCAGTTGTGGCACTGCCCCTGTACGGTCCCTCGCCGCGGCGGCTCGACGACGATGCCGCCGACGCCGCAAACTGTTTTAAGGACAGTCAGGATTTTCTGTCCTACCTTCGAGTCGTCAAGGTGGACCAGCACCATATCGAAGGGCTCGCCACCGTTTGATCGGCGCATCCGATGCACCTCTCTCACGGGGTACCCTTGGGTGGTTAGGTCCTCCTTGATGGAGTCGATGGGAAGGTAACGGCACACTCGGCGGATAACCACGCGGAGTGTTTTGTCCTCAGCGGTGCCGTAAGTGTAGTAGTCTACCTTACGTGCATCGAAGAGAGCCGTCGTTGTCCTGTATTCAGTGGAGGTCTGCAGCTGTATTTTGTACATCTGCTCCTTGAGGATGTATGTAGTGCTGAGTGCGACTACACCTTTGGCTTTTAGCGAGGTGGACAAGTCTTCCCACTTATCGATGCTGAGTAGCATGATAGGTGGGGGCTTAGTGGTCTTGGCCGTGAAGCCAGAGGGTTTGGCCTTTGCCTGTGAGGCGGGGGCGCTTGTAGTGGGGGAAGAGGGGACAGAGTTGGTGGCGGAGGGTCTCTCCGTGCGCAACTTCTTCGTCTTGGCGCTTTTCTTGCTCTTCTCCTGAGTCGAAGCCTCAGAATCAGAGCCGGAAGAGCTGCCAGACGAAGACGACGACGACTTGTCGCCGCGGGTCCGCTTATCAGCTTTCCCGCGCCTGACGGTTGTCCACTCGTTGTGAGCGTCGTCTTCGCTGTCGATCGGTACGACGTCCATCTCTTCCTCTGTGGCTAGAGGCTGAGATGGAGAGGGGGTACGGTTACGGGGGAGTGGCGACTGCCTGTCCGTCTGGGTGAACGGGGCAGAAGAGGAGGGGACGGAGAGACTGAGTTTCTCCTGCGCTGTTGCGCCGGAGCAGGGGAGGTCGTCTCGCATGAGCTTAGTCTTCACTGACTCCATCAAGTTTGCCCAGATAACTGGGTCAGACTTGAGGACCTTGAAGGCAGCCTCAATGAAGCGTGGGTCCTTGGTAATGTCTACCATGGAGGCGGGTACGGGGGCGGCCATCTTGTGATGGTATTAAAAGCCTAACAACTACCGAATAATTACGTTAGTTCGCTCCCGGAGCGTTCCGAGAAGAAGAACTAACAAGAAACTTCTCGGCAATCGCTCTAACAGTTGGATGTCCCTAACAACTATCACCTCGGGTTGGACGGGCCCGAGGGTGTGTTGGTGTGTGTATCACCCTCCTCGCCGGGTTAGACGAGGAGGTATGTGTACCTATGGTGAGCCCTAAGCTTGTATCCCTCTCGCCAGTCTTATTGTGCGAAAGGGTTCCTAGCAGCTCTAATGCAGAGGGCGATATGGGCCGAAGCCGTCAGCACCCAAACAACAAGAGAGAATGGAAAGGTAGGGTAAGGAGGTGGGATTCCGATTTGGAGTTGACTAGGGTAGCCCCCAAGGCCAATGATTCCAAACCGCTTCCAATTAACTGGCGTTACTCTGAAGGAGCAAGGCCTAGTGCTTGGGGCTACACTAACTTGGCTTAGTTGGCACGGTTACGTTTCCACCAAGTACCACTAGAAAAGTGGATTTTCCCTGAAGGGGCACGAAAGTACAAAGAAACACACACTATATTGGGGTAGCGCTGTCTTAAAAAAGACGCCACTACACCAATTAATAGTGTGAAGGTTTGCCGAGATTCAACCAATCTGACGATCGATTTATCTCAACTGACGAACGTACACGAGCACGTATAGTCGGAAATAGTCGGGTAAGGCAGGAGCGCACGAACGTGTCCGTGCGCGTCGGCTGTCCAAACGAGACTCCCCGAATGTATGGGCGCAAAGCCCCTATATATATACTCCACCCCGGTCGAGTCTATGAGATTTAATTTGATAAATTTAACAAGTTGTATGTGGCTGACCTATATAAATAGGGTGTCGGTAGACGCGTCTTGAGATGATCTAATTAATTGGTAAATAAAATTATAAGGGTCCGTACAAAATTTGGTTAAAAACACCCAAAAACCTGAAACTACGGGTGTTTTGTATGAAAATTGACGTTTTTAGCAAAAATCTCAAAAGTCTTTCGCAATACTACCACAAACAGGGTGTCAGGAGATGCGTCTCGTTGAGATCTTGCTAAATGCGCTATTAAACAATTATATGTAGATAGTATTAATTAAAATAGCCAAAAAACGGTGAACTTTTGGTCAAATATTTCACTATGTATAGGAAAAATGTCTTTTTTTAAGTGTCACCTATATATTTAAGCCGCCAGTTGGTTTTAGTTATTTAGGTATGTATATAATAAAGGTAAATATATATTGTCAACTGTTTAATTATGTATAATTTTGAAAATATTTTATGTTTCAGATGGCGGGCGGGCCAATTTTTGCTGTCGCAACGGTTTCCGACGCTTCCCTACCACTTTCCCTGGAGTCTGACCCCACGAGATGGGTGTCTTCGGGTAGGCAAAGACCAGGGCTGTTGTTTGAAAGTGGTCGGGTTCGAAGCTCCCGAAGAAAATTTTTCAGGACGAGCAGAATAAGGCGCGACACCCGAGAAAACTAAGAATTTTGTATATAAAATTGATTTAAAAATAATTTAACCACTTTAAATATTGCGAGGCGTTATTTTGTGTATCGGGAGGTCTATATACACGTTTTTGCACTGTTGGAAACGTCCGAATCGGATGCCTGTGCCTTGAGAAATGCCGAATGTATGGGTTTTTTTTTTTTTTTTTTTTTTTTTTTTTTTTTTTTTTTTTTAACGTGACGCGTGCAGTTAGCCTCTCGGCTTTTACTGCTTCACCGGACAGTAGGGGTGAGCGTGGGCTCTAACCGGCCTAGCAAATATAAAACTACAAACTAAGTACCCGCGCCGGAGGGCGCCCCCTGTGGGGCTCGAACCTCGGCTCTGGGCGGATACTGACGGGGAGAGGGCGAGAGATCATGGTTTTTAGGGAGTTTAGTGCAACTTTCGCTCTACGTTAATGACGTGACGCGGCCCCCCTTCCGCGTTGAGGGGGGCTTTTTATCGGTACGATATGCAAACTAAGGGTCATGGAGGACGCTGGTGGTCGCGACGCGTTCGCGGTCGTACTCGCATCCGGCGAGTACGAAATATCGGTTGTGCAGTGTTGCGAGAGTCTCTAATCGATTTGATTTGGTTTAAGTAAACGGTGATCTCGTCGTCCGATTCGTCTATGACGTTCTTCGGACGACGGTGTTTACGTGAGAGTCGGGAAGGAGTGTATTTGACCGCCTGTACCACCAATTTACTTGGATGGTGAGTGGCAGAGTCAAAGTACCTTTTGGACGCTTGCTTCATCCATTGCCTGATGGTAGGCAATTGGAGATCAGCATGGAGACTTTTGTTACGGACGAACCACGGTGCGCCCGCGGCTCGTCGCATAAACTTGTTCTGGACTACCTGGAGGAGGTGGATGAATCGATCCTTAGCGTGCGCGAAGACCGGGCTCGCATAGGTCATCATGGGTCGAATGCACGTCTTGTAAATTCTCACCTTGTTTTCAAGGGACATTTTACTGCGTGCATTCAGGAGGCTGTGTAATCGATAAAGGGCAAATGAGGCACGGTTACGAGCGTATCTCAGATGGTCCTTGAAGTTTAACTTCCGATCGAGGATCACTCCCAAATATTTGGTTTTCTTCTCCCAGGGGATCGGTTCACCAAACATTCGGACGGGATCGGCGGTGGGGGTGGGGTCTATCCTAGAGAAGAGCACGGCTGCGCTCTTGGTGGGATTGACTTCGATCCTCCATTTCCTGAACCATTCGCCGAGGGCGTCGGCTGAGGATTGGAGTTCTCGGTGGATGACTGACGTGCTCCTACTGGAGTAGTAGAGAGCTGTGTCGTCAGCGAAGAGGGCTAGATGAGCCTTATTGGGTCTGGGGATGTCGCTGGTGTACAGCGAGAACAGGAGCGGGGCAAGGACTGAGCCTTGGGGAACTCCTGCGCGTATCGGTCTGAGGGAGGAGTAATTTCCCTCGACGCGGTAGCTAAACGTTCGGTCCGTAAGGAAGTCTCGTAAGATGTGCACGAGACGGTCGGGCACTTTGAGTTCGAACAGCTTATATAATAAGCCGTTGTGCCAGACCTTATCGAACGCTTTGGCCACGTCGAAGAAGAGTGCTCCTGTGTGGGCTCTTTGACGGGCAGCTTTCACTAGGATGTGTTCGACAATGCGATGCACCTGGTGAACGCTGGAGTGTCTGGCTCGAAAGCCAAACTGCTCGTCAGGGAGGATATCGTTTGCGCGGATGTAAGACGACAAACGGGCGTGAATGATGCGCTCGTAGAGTTTCCCCATGGCGCAGAGGAGGCTAATGGGGCGGTAATTCGCCGGATCGGATTTGGGTTTTCCGGGTTTCGGGATGCCAATCACGTTTGCCTGTTTCCACTGGTGTGGAAAGATGTTGTTGGAAAAGGCCGCGTTGAAAATCGCGACCATCAGGCTAAGTAAGAGCAACGGGAGTTGCTTGAAAACGCGATTGGTGATTCCGTCATACCCGGGGGCTTTGCGAGGGCGGAGGTCCCTGATCAGAGTTTTAACCTCTTCGATGGTCACTGGCCTCAGGGGATCGTCGTCGTCGACGTCTGCATCCTCCCGGGAGGGGGCAGTTGGGGTCGGAGGGAGTGGTATGGCGAGCCTACGTTCTACCTCAGAGTCGACCTCGTTGAGGTGCTCCGGGTCTACTGGTAGGGTGCGAATGTATGGGCGCAAAGCCCCTATATATATACTCCACCCCGGTCGAGTCTATGAGATTTAATTTGATAAATTTAACAAGTTGTATGTGGCTGACCTATATAAATAGGGTGTCGGTAGACGCGTCTTGAGATGATCTAATTAATTGGTAAATAAAATTATAAGGGTCGGTACAAAATTTGGTTAAAAACACCCAAAAACCTGAAACTACGGGTGTTTTGTATGAAAATTGACGTTTTTAGCAAAAATCTCAAAAGTCTTTCGCAATACTACCACAAACAGGGTGTCAGGAGATGCGTCTCGTTGAGATCTTGCTAAATGCGCTATTAAACAATTATATGTAGATAGTATTAATTAAAATAGCCAAAAAACGGTGAACTTTTGGTCAAATATTTCACTATGTATAGGAAAAATGTCTTTTTTTAAGTGTCACCTATATATTTAAGCCGCCAGTTGGTTTTAGTTATTTAGGTATGTATATAATAAAGGTAAATATATATTGTCAACTGTTTAATTATGTATAATTTTGAAAATATTTTATGTTTCAGATGGCGGGCGGGCCAATTTTTGCTGTCGCAACGGTTTCCGACGCTTCCCTACCACTTTCCCTGGAGTCTGACCCCACGAGATGGGTGTCTTCGGGTAGGCAAAGACCAGGGCTGTTGTTTGAAAGTGGTCGGGTTCGAAGCTCCCGAAGAAAATTTTTCAGGACGAGCAGAATAAGGCGCGACACCCGAGAAAACTAAGAATTTTGTATATAAAATTGATTTAAAAATAATTTAACCACTTTAAATATTGCGAGGCGTTATTTTGTGTATCGGGAGGTCTATATACACGTTTTTGCACTGTTGGAAACGTCCGAATCGGATGCCTGTGCCTTGAGAAATGCCGAATGTATGGGCGCAAAGCCCCTATATATATACTCCACCCCGGTCGAGTCTATGAGATTTAATTTGATAAATTTAACAAGTTGTATGTGGCTGACCTATATAAATAGGGTGTCGGTAGACGCGTCTTGAGATGATCTAATTAATTGGTAAATAAAATTATAAGGGTCGGTACAAAATTTGGTTAAAAACACCCAAAAACCTGAAACTACGGGTGTTTTGTATGAAAATTGACGTTTTTAGCAAAAATCTCAAAAGTCTTTCGCAATACTACCACAAACAGGGTGTCAGGAGATGCGTCTCGTTGAGATCTTGCTAAATGCGCTATTAAACAATTATATGTAGATAGTATTAATTAAAATAGCCAAAAAACGGTGAACTTTTGGTCAAATATTTCACTATGTATAGGAAAAATGTCTTTTTTTAAGTGTCACCTATATATTTAAGCCGCCAGTTGGTTTTAGTTATTTAGGTATGTATATAATAAAGGTAAATATATATTGTCAACTGTTTAATTATGTATAATTTTGAAAATATTTTATGTTTCAGATGGCGGGCGGGCCAATTTTTGCTGTCGCAACGGTTTCCGACGCTTCCCTACCACTTTCCCTGGAGTCTGACCCCACGAGATGGGTGTCTTCGGGTAGGCAAAGACCAGGGCTGTTGTTTGAAAGTGGTCGGGTTCGAAGCTCCCGAAGAAAATTTTTCAGGACGAGCAGAATAAGGCGCGACACCCGAGAAAACTAAGAATTTTGTATATAAAATTGATTTAAAAATAATTTAACCACTTTAAATATTGCGAGGCGTTATTTTGTGTATCGGGAGGTCTATATACACGTTTTTGCACTGTTGGAAACGTCCGAATCGGATGCCTGTGCCTTGAGAAATGCCGAATGTATGTTTTTTTTTTTTTTTTTTTTTTTTTTTTTTTTTTTTTTTTTTAACATGACGCGTGCAGTTAGCCTTACGGCTTTTACTGCTTCACCGGGCAGTAGGGGTGAGCGTGGGCTCTAACCGGCCTAGCAAATATAGACTACAAACTAAGTACCCGCGCCGGAGGGCACCCCCTGTGGGGTTCGAACCTCGGCTCTGGGCGGATACTGACGGGGAGAGGGCAAGATCATGGTTTTTAGGGAGTTTAGTGCAACTTTCGCTCTACGTTAATGACATGACGCGGCCCCCCGTCCGCGTTGAGGGGGGCTTTTTATCGGTACGATATGCAAACTAAGGGTCATGGAGGACGCTGGTGGTCGCGACGCGTTCGCGGTCGTACTCGCATCCGGCGAGTACGAAATATCGGTTGTGCAGTGTTGCGAGAGTCTCTAATCGATTTGATTTGGTTTAAGTAAACGGTGATCTCGTCGTCCGATTCGTCTATGACGTTCTTCGGACGACGGTGTTTACGTGAGAGTCGGGAAGGAGTGTATTTGACCGCCTGTACCACCAATTTACTTGGATGGTGAGTGGCAGAGTCAAAGTACCTTTTGGACGCTTGCTTCATCCATTGCCTGATGGTAGGCAATTGGAGATCAGCATGGAGACTTTTGTTACGGACGAACCACGGTGCGCCCGCGGCTCGTCGCATAAACTTGTTCTGGACTACCTGGAGGAGGTGGATGAATCGATCCTTAGCGTGCGCGAAGACCGGGCTCGCATAGGTCATCATGGGTCGAATGCACGTCTTGTAAATTCTCACCTTGTTTTCAAGGGACATTTTACTGCGTGCATTCAGGAGGCTGTGTAATCGATAAAGGGCAAATGAGGCACGGTTACGAGCGTATCTCAGATGGTCCTTGAAGTTTAACTTCCGATCGAGGATCACTCCCAAATATTTGGTTTTCTTCTCCCAGGGGATCGGTTCACCAAACATTCGGACGGGATCGGCGGTGGGGGCGGGGTCTATCCTAGAGAAGAGCACGGCTGCGCTCTTGGTGGGATTGACTTCGATCCTCCATTTCCTGAACCATTCGCCGAGGGCGTCGGCTGAGGATTGGAGTTCTCGGTGGATGACTGACGTGCTCCTACTGGAGTAGTAGAGAGCTGTGTCGTCAGCGAAGAGGGCTAGATGAGCCTTATTGGGTCTGGGGATGTCGCTGGTGTACAGCGAGAACAGGAGCGGGGCAAGGACTGAGCCTTGGGGAACTCCTGCGCGTATCGGTCTGAGGGAGGAGTAATTTCCCTCGACGCGGTAGCTAAACGTTCGGTCCGTAAGGAAGTCTCGTAAGATGTGCACGAGACGGTCGGGCACTTTGAGTTCGAACAGCTTATATAATAAGCCGTTGTGCCAGACCTTATCGAACGCTTTGGCCACGTCGAAGAAGAGTGCTCCTGTGTGGGCTCTTTGACGGGCAGCTTTCACTAGGATGTGTTCGACAATGCGATGCACCTGGTGAACGCTGGAGTGTCTGGCTCGAAAGCCAAACTGCTCGTCAGGGAGGATATCGTTTGCGCGGATGTAAGACGACAAACGGGCGTGAATGATGCGCTCGTAGAGTTTCCCCATGGCGCAGAGGAGGCTAATGGGGCGGTAATTCGCCGGATCGGATTTGGGTTTTCCGGGTTTCGGGATGCCAATCACGTTTGCCTGTTTCCACTGGTGTGGAAAGATGTTGTTGGAAAAGGCCGCGTTGAAAATCGCGACCATCAGGCTAAGTAAAAGCAACGGGAGTTGCTTGAAAACGCGATTGGTGATTCCGTCATACCCGGGGGCTTTGCGAGGGCGGAGGTCCCTGATCAGAGTTTTAACCTCTTCGATGGTCACTGGCCTCAGGGGATCGTCGTCGTCGACGTCTGCATCCTCCCGGGAGGGGGCAGTTGGGGTCGGAGGGAGTGGTATGGCGAGCCTACGTTCTACCTCAGAGTCGACCTCGTTGAGGTGCTCCGGGTCTACTGGTAGGGTGCTGGGAGAACATTGGGTCTCTAGATTGTCGGCCATGCATTCGGCTTTTTCGTCGTCATCGAACGCGGGGCGTTGATTCGGACGCGTCAGCGGGGGGATGGTCCAGTCGGTGTCTGTCTTGAGTCGCTTGCAGAGATTCCAAAAGGCCTTCCGCGAGGGTTGAATCTCGGCTAACGTCCTATCCCACCCGGAATCCCGCCTCTCGGTCATGCGTTCACGTACAGTACGCTGTAGTTCACGCATTCGAGTGCGGTTTTCCAAGGTGTTATAGGAGTCGAAGGCTCTGATGGCCGCGTTCTTCTCAGTCACTAACTCACGCAAATCCTCCGGGAGCTTCCACCGTCTGAACGCGTCAGCCGCTGGGACCTCCCGGGAACATTCGTTCATTTGGATTTGGATGTGAGTCGTGAAAGAGCCGATGGCTGCATGCGTTTGCTCGGGGGTCTCTATGAGGGATGGGATCGAATCTAAGTGCTCCGATGTGGCTGACTTGAGTTTACCCTCAAGTTTCTGCCAGTCGGTAACATATCTGGGTGGGAGGTTGCTATCCGCGCCAGAGTGGCTTGTGCGGGAGGCAAGACTAAGGATGACCGGTCTATGGTCGGAGTCTAACTCGTGTAGCACTTCTACAGAAGCCAAACGTAGGTTTGTATTCTTAAGGAGCGCTATGTCGAGTATGTCGGGTCGGTGACTGTCAATTCTGGGGAAGTGGGTCGGTTCGAGAGGGACTATAGGGTCGAACGGTATGATTGCCAAGTGATTAGCAAGTGCGCGGCCGTTCGAGTTGCTCGTACGGCAGCTCCATTGCTCATGCTTGGAGTTTAGATCGCCTGCCACTATGACAGAGCCATCCAAGTCATACAGTGCTTGGAGATCGCTAAGTAGTATCTCCTTGTCTGGGGGGAGGTAGGCCGAGACTATCGTGATTGGCTGATGGCCTGTCATGCCTATTCGACAGACAGAGACCTCAATGTTCTTCAGCACGGGAGGGTCCAAAGGTACGCAATGCAGTGATTTCTTAAAGTAAATCAGCGTGCCCCCTTTGGCGGAGTGAGTCCTATCGTTGCGAACTATACGATAGTTGGCAACTGTAGGACTTCTCCGTTTGCTCGGTTTGAGGAAAGTCTCTTGAACGAGGAAGAGATCAATTTGATGATCGCAGAGGAATTCTGCGACTTCATCGCGTTGTCTCGCTAATCCGTCTGCATTGTAAAACCCGATCTTTAAAGATCTGGGTTTTAGCCTGCAAGTGAATTGGGGAGTCATCAACGGGTGTACAGCCATTACGGTTGTATTGATTTAATAAAGCGGCGGTATACGTGTGCCGCGTCGACGGCCAACTGGATGTTGGTCGGATCAGCTTCGGCCCTCTGGGTGAGGTCCTCGAACTGATCGAGCAACTCCCAGCCCTGAGTCATGATGCGCTCGGCAAAACCTGAGGCGCGCCCTTTGCTATTCGCTTGGGGCGCCCGGGTTTTGGGCGCTGGGGCTGATGACTTTGGAGTCTGGGCTCCTTTGGCCGGGGCCTTTGGAGCCTGTGACTTCTTGGTCAGCGGGTTGTAAGCCCAGCCCGATTGGACTGGGGCGGGAGGGGACGCGCTGGTTGAGGGTTTGGGGGACACCGCTTTAGCTGGGACTGGCACAGCCTTAGGGGCGACCGCCTCACCCGCAGCCTTGGGTGCGGTCGAGGGGACGTAGTCTGGCAGAGGCCAGTGTGGTCTCGCTGGTCGCAGGGATGTCTTTTGGACATCCAAGGACATTAGCGGGGGAGGGCTTGCTTGGGGCTTGGCGGAGCTAGTCTGCACCTGGGGCTTGCGAGCGTTGCGCTTGCTGCGAGGCCTCCTGGCGGGTCTCCTCGCCGGTGCCTTGGGACAGCCGCGATAGTTCGCAGGGTGTCCCAAGGACTGGCAGTTGACACAACCGGGTGGCTCGGAGCATTCGCTACGATCCTTAGGTCTTGGGCATTCGGAGGTGTGATGACCTGGGGTCAGGCATTTAACACACCTCGGGGCGACGTGGCAGTTCTTAGACGAGTGCCCGTACAGTTGGCAGTTGTGGCACTGCCCCTGTACGGTCCCTCGCCGCGGCGGCTCGACGACGATGCCGCCGACGCCGCAAACTGTTTTAAGGACAGTCAGGATTTTCTGTCCTTCCTTCGAGTCGTCAAGGTGGACCAGCACCATATCGAAGGGCTCGCCACCGTTTGATCGGCGCATTCGATGCACCTCTCTCACGGGGTACCCTTGGGTGGTTAGGTCCTCCTTGATGGAGTCGATGGGAAGGTAACGGCACACTCGGCGGATAACCACGCGGAGTGTTTTGTCCTCAGCGGTGCCGTAAGTGTAGTAGTCTACCTTACGTGCATCGAAGAGAGCCGTCGTTGTCCTGTATTCAGTGGAGGTCTGCAGCTGTATTTTGTACATCTGCTCCTTGAGGATGTATGTAGTGCTGAGTGCGACTACACCTTTGGACTTTAACGTCGTGGACAAGTCTTCCCACTTATCGATGCTGAGTAGCATGATAGGTGGGGGCTTAGTGGTCTTGGCCGTGAAGCCAGAGGGTTTGGCCTTTGCCTGTGAGGCGGGGGCGCTTGTAGTGGGGGAAGAGGGGACAGAGTTGGTGGCGGAGGGTCTCTCCGTGCGCAACTTCTTCGTCTTGGCGCTCTTCTTGCTCTTCTCCTGAGTCGAAGCCTCAGAATCAGAGCCGGAAGAGCTGCCAGACGAGGACGACGACGACTTGTCGCCGCGGGTCCGCTTATCAGCTTTCCCGCGCCTGACGGTTGTCCACTCGTTGTGAGCGTCGTCATCGCTGTCGATCGGTACGACGTCCATCTCTTCCTCTGTGGCTAGAGGCTGAGATGGAGAGGGGGTACGGTTACGGGGGAGTGGCGACTGCCTGTCCGTCTGGGTGAACGGGGCAGAAGAGGAGGGGACGGAGAGACTAAGATTCTCCTGCGCAGATGCGCCGGAGCAAGGGGAGTCGTCAAGCATGAGCTTTGTCTTGACGGTCTCCATCAAGTTTACCCAGCCAACTGGGTCGGACTTGAGGAGCTTGAAGAGCGCTTCAACGAAGCGGGGATCCTTGGTAATGTCTACCATGGAGGCGGGTACGGGGGCGGCCATCTTATGATGGTTTTAAAAGCCTACCAACTACCGAATAATTACGTTAGTTCGCTCCCGGAGCGTTCCGAGAAGAAGAACTAACAAGAAACTTCTCGGCGGTCGCTCTAACAATAGAATGTCCCTAACAACTATCACCTCGGGTTGGACGGGCCCGAGGGTGTGTTGGTGTGTGTATCACCCTCCTCGCCGGGTTAGACGAGGAGGTATGTGTACCTATGGTGAGCCCTAAGCTTGTATCCCTCTCGCCAGTCTTATTGTGCGAAAGGGTTCCTAGCAGCTCTAATGCAGAGGGCGATATGGGCCGAAGCCGTCAGCACCCAAACAACAAGAGAGAATGGGAAGGTAGGGTAAGGAGGTGGGATTCCGATTTGGAGTTGACTAGGGTAGCCCCCAAGGCCAATGATTCCAAACCGCTTCCAATTAACTGGCGTTGCTCTGAAGGAGCAAGGCCTAGTGCTTGGGGCTACACTAACTTGGCTTAGTTGGCACGGTTACGTTTCCACCAAGTACCACTAGAAAAGTGGATTTTCCCTGAAGGGGCACGAAAGTACAAAGAAACACACACTATATTGGGGTAGCGCTGTCTTGAAAAAGACGCCACTACACCAATTAATAGTGTGAAGGTTTGTCGAGATTCAACCAATCTGACGATCGATTTATCTCAACTGACGAACGTACACGAGCACGTATAGTCGGAAATAGTCGGGTAAGGCAGGAGCGCACGAACGTGTCCGTGCGCGTCGGCTGTCCAAACGAGACTGCCGAATGTATGGGCGCAAAGCCCCTATATATATACTCCACCCCGGTCGAGTCTATGAGATTTAATTTGATAAATTTAACAAGTTGTATGTGGCTGACCTATATAAATAGGGTGTCGGTAGACGCGTCTTGAGATGATCTAATTAATTGGTAAATAAAATTATAAGGGTCGGTACAAAATTTGGTTAAAAACACCCAAAAACCTGAAACTACGGGTGTTTTGTATGAAAATTGACGTTTTTAGCAAAAATCTCAAAAGTCTTTCGCAATACTACCACAAACAGGGTGTCAGGAGATGCGTCTCGTTGAGATCTTGCTAAATGCGCTATTAAACAATTATATGTAGATAGTATTAATTAAAATAGCCAAAAAACGGTGAACTTTTGGTCAAATATTTCACTATGTATAGGAAAAATGTCTTTTTTTAAGTGTCACCTATATATTTAAGCCGCCAGTTGGTTTTAGTTATTTAGGTATGTATATAATAAAGGTAAATATATATTGTCAACTGTTTAATTATGTATAATTTTGAAAATATTTTATGTTTCAGATGGCGGGCGGGCCAATTTTTGCTGTCGCAACGGTTTCCGACGCTTCCCTACCACTTTCCCTGGAGTCTGACCCCACGAGATGGGTGTCTTCGGGTAGGCAAAGACCAGGGCTGTTGTTTGAAAGTGGTCGGGTTCGAAGCTCCCGAAGAAAATTTTTCAGGACGAGCAGAATAAGGCGCGACACCCGAGAAAACTAAGAATTTTGTATATAAAATTGATTTAAAAATAATTTAACCACTTTAAATATTGCGAGGCGTTATTTTGTGTATCGGGAGGTCTATATACACGTTTTTGCACTGTTGGAAACGTCCGAATCGGATGCCTGTGCCTTGAGAAATGCCGAATGTATGGGCGCAAAGCCCCTATATATATACTCCACCCCGGTCGAGTCTATGAGATTTAATTTGATAAATTTAACAAGTTGTATGTGGCTGACCTATATAAATAGGGTGTCGGTAGACGCGTCTTGAGATGATCTAATTAATTGGTAAATAAAATTATAAGGGTCGGTACAAAATTTGGTTAAAAACACCCAAAAACCTGAAACTACGGGTGTTTTGTATGAAAATTGACGTTTTTAGCAAAAATCTCAAAAGTCTTTCGCAATACTACCACAAACAGGGTGTCAGGAGATGCGTCTCGTTGAGATCTTGCTAAATGCGCTATTAAACAATTATATGTAGATAGTATTAATTAAAATAGCCAAAAAACGGTGAACTTTTGGTCAAATATTTCACTATGTATAGGAAAAATGTCTTTTTTTAAGTGTCACCTATATATTTAAGCCGCCAGTTGGTTTTAGTTATTTAGGTATGTATATAATAAAGGTAAATATATATTGTCAACTGTTTAATTATGTATAATTTTGAAAATATTTTATGTTTCAGATGGCGGGCGGGCCAATTTTTGCTGTCGCAACGGTTTCCGACGCTTCCCTACCACTTTCCCTGGAGTCTGACCCCACGAGATGGGTGTCTTCGGGTAGGCAAAGACCAGGGCTGTTGTTTGAAAGTGGTCGGGTTCGAAGCTCCCGAAGAAAATTTTTCAGGACGAGCAGAATAAGGCGCGACACCCGAGAAAACTAAGAATTTTGTATATAAAATTGATTTAAAAATAATTTAACCACTTTAAATATTGCGAGGCGTTATTTTGTGTATCGGGAGGTCTATATACACGTTTTTGCACTGTTGGAAACGTCCGAATCGGATGCCTGTGCCTTGAGAAATGCCGAATGTATGTTTTTTTTTTTTTTTTTTTTTTTTTTTTTAACATGACGCGTGCAGTTAGCCTTACGGCTTTTACTGCTTCACCGGGCAGTAGGGGTGAGCGTGGGCTCTAACCGGCCTAGCAAATATAGACTACAAACTAAGTACCCGCGCCGGAGGGCACCCCCTGTGGGGTTCGAACCTCGGCTCTGGGCGGATACTGACGGGGAGAGGGCAAGATCATGGTTTTTAGGGAGTTTAGTGCAACTTTCGCTCTACGTTAATGACATGACGCGGCCCCCCGTCCGCGTTGAGGGGGGCTTTTTATCGGTACGATATGCAAACTAAGGGTCATGGAGGACGCTGGTGGTCGCGACGCGTTCGCGGTCGTACTCGCATCCGGCGAGTACGAAATATCGGTTGTGCAGTGTTGCGAGAGTCTCTAATCGATTTGATTTGGTTTAAGTAAACGGTGATCTCGTCGTCCGATTCGTCTATGACGTTCTTCGGACGACGGTGTTTACGTGAGAGTCGGGAAGGAGTGTATTTGACCGCCTGTACCACCAATTTGCTTGGATGGTGAGTGGCAGAGTCAAAGTACCTTTTGGACGCTTGCTTCATCCATTGCCTGATGGTAGGCAATTGGAGATCAGCATGGAGGCTTTTGTTACGGACGAACCACGGTGCGCCCGCGGCTCGTCGCATAAACTTGTTCTGGACTACCTGGAGGAGGTGGATGAATCGATCCTTAGCGTGCGCGAAGACCGGGCTCGCATAGGTCATCATGGGTCGAATGCACGTCTTGTAAATTCTCACCTTGTTTTCAAGGGACATTTTACTGCGTGCATTCAGGAGGCCGTGTAATCGATAAAGGGCAAATGAGGCACGGTTACGAGCGTATCTCAGATGGTCCTTGAAGTTTAACTTCCGATCGAGGATCACTCCCAAATATTTGGTTTTCTTCTCCCAGGGGATCGGTTCACCAAACATTCGGACGGGATCGGCGGTGGGGGCGGGGTCTATCCTAGAGATGAGCACGGCTGCGCTCTTGGTGGGATTGACTTCGATCCTCCATTTCCTGAACCATTCGCCGAGGGCGTCGGCTGAGGATTGGAGTTCTCGGTGGATGACTGACGTGCTCCTACTGGAGTAGTAGAGAGCTGTGTCGTCAGCGAAGAGGGCTAGATGAGCCTTATCGGGTCTGGGGATGTCGCTGGTGTACAGCGAGAACAGGAGCGGGGCAAGGACTGAGCCTTGGGGAACTCCTGCGCGTATCGGTCTGAGGGAGGAGTAATTTCCCTCGACGCGGTAGCTAAACGTTCGGTCCGTAAGGAAGTCTCGTAAGATGTGCACGAGACGGTCGGGCACTTTGAGTTCGAACAGCTTATATAATAAGCCGTTGTGCCAGACCTTATCGAACGCTTTGGCCACGTCGAAGAACAGTGCTCCTGTGTGGGCTCTTTGACGGGCAGCTTTCACTAGGATGTGTTCGACAATGCGATGCACCTGGTGAACGCTGGAGTGTCTGGCTCGAAAGCCAAACTGCTCGTCAGGGAGGATATCGTTTGCGTGGATGTAAGACGACAAACGGGCGTGAATGATGCGCTCGTAGAGTTTCCCCATGGCGCAGAGGAGGCTAATGGGGCGGTAGTTCGCCGGATCGGATTTGGGTTTTCCGGGTTTCGGGATGCCAATCACGTTTGCCTGTTTCCACTGGTGTGGAAAGATGTTGTTGGAAAAGGCCGCGTTGAAAATCGCGACCATCAGGCTAAGTAGAAGCAACGGAAGTTGCTTGAAAACGCGATTGGTGATTCCGTCGTACCCGGGGGCTTTGCGAGGGCGGAGGTCCCTGATCAGAGTTTTAACCTCTTCGATGGTCACTGGCCTCAGGGGATCGTCGTCGTCGACGTCTGCATCCTCCCGGGAGGGGGCAGTTGGGGTCGGAGGGAGTGGTATGGCGAGCCTACGTTCTACCTCAGAGTCGACCTCATTGAGGTGCTCCGGGTCTACTGGTAGGGTGCTGGGAGAACATTGGGTCTCTAGATTGTCGGCCATGCATTCGGCTTTTTCGTCGTCATCGAACGCGGGGCGTTGATTCGGACGCGTCAGCGGGGGGATGGTCCAGTCGGTATCTGTCTTGAGTCGCTTGCAGAGATTCCAAAAGGCCTTCCGCGAGGGTTGAATCTCGGCTAACGTCCTATCCCACCCGGAATCCCGCCTCTCGGTCATGCGTTCACGTACAGTACGCTGTAGTTCACGCATTCGAGTGCGGTTTTCCAAGGTGTTATAGGAGTCGAAGGCTCTGATGGCCGCGTTCTTCTCAGTCACTAACTCACGCAAATCCTCCGGGAGCTTCCACCGTCTGAACGCGTCAGCCGCTGGGACCTCCCGGGAACATTCGTTCATTTGGATTTGGATGTGAGTCGTGAAAGAGCCGATGGCTGCATGCGTTTGCTCGGGGGTCTCTATGAGGGATGGAATCGAATCTAAGTGCTCCGACGTGGCTGACTTGAGTTTGCCCTCAAGTTTCTGCCAGTCGGTAACATATCTGGGTGGTAGGTTGCTATCCGCGCCAGAGTGGCTTGTGCGGGAGGCAAGACTAAGGATGACCGGTCTATGGTCGGAGTCTAACTCGTGTAGCACTTCTACAGAAGCCAAACGTAGGTTTGTATTCTTAAGGAGTGCTATGTCGAGTATGTCGGGTCGGTGACTGTCAATTCTGGGGAAGTGGGTCGGTTCGAGAGGGACTATAGGGTCGAACGGTATGATTGCCAAGTGATTAGCAAGTGCGCGGCCGTTCGAGTTGCTCGTACGGCAGCTCCATTGCTCATGCTTGGAGTTTAGATCGCCTGCCACTATGACAGAGCCATCTAAGTCATACAGTGCTTGGAGATCGCTAAGTAGTATCTCCTTGTCTGGGGGGAGGTAGGCCGAGACTATCGTGATTGGCTGATGGCCTGTCATGCCTATTCGACAGACAGAGACCTCAATGTTCTTCAGCACGGGAGGGTCCAAAGGTACGCAATGCAGTGATTTCTTAAAGTAAATCAGCGTGCCCCCTTTGGCGGAGTGAGTCCTATCGTTGCGAACTATACGATAGTTGGCAACTGTAGGACTTCTCCGTTTGCTCGGTTTGAGGAATGTCTCTTGAACGAGGAAGAGATCAATTTGATGATCGCAGAGGAATTCTGCGACCTCATCGCGTTGTCTCGCTAATCCGTCTGCATTGTAAAACCCGATCTTTAAAGATCTGGGTTTTAGCCTGCAAGTGAATTGGGGAGTCATCAACGGGTGTACAGCCATTACGGTTGTATTGATTTAATAAAGCGGCGGTATACGCGTGCCGCGTCGATGGCCAACTGGATGTTGGTCGGATCAGCTTCGGCCCTCTGGGTGAGGTCCTCAAACTGATCGAGCAACTCCCAGCCCTGAGTCATGATGCGCTCGGCAAAGCCTGAGGCGCGCCCTTTGCTATTCGCTTGGGGCGCCCGGGTTTTGGGCGCTGGGGCTGATGACTTTGGAGTCTGGGCTCCTTTGGCCGGGGCCTTTGGAGCCTGTGACTTCTTGGTCAGCGGGTTGTAAGCCCAGCCCGATTTGACTGGGGTGGGAGGGGTCGCGCTGGTTGAGGGTTTGGGGGACGCCTCTTTAGCTGGGACTGGCACAGCCTTAGGGGCGACCGCCTCACCCGCAACCTTGGGTGCGGTCGAGGGGACGTAATCTGGCAGAGGCCAGTGTGGTCTTGCTGGTCGCAGGGATGTCTGTTGGACATCCAAGGACATTAGCGGGGGAGGGCTTGCTTGGGGCTTGGCGGAGCTAGTCTGCGCCTGAGGCTTGCGAGCGTTGCGCTTGCTGCGAGGCCTCCTGGCGGGTCTCCTCGCCGGTGCCTTGGGACAGCCGCGATAGTTCGCAGGGTGTCCCAAGGACTGGCAGTTGACACAACCGGGTGGCTCGGAGCATTCGCTACGATCCTTAGGTCTTGAGCATTCGGAGGTGTGATGACCTGGGGTCAGGCATTTAACACACCTCGGGGCGACGTGGCAGTTCTTAGACGAGTGCCCGTACAGTTGGCAGTTGTGGCACTGCCCCTGTACGGTCCCTCGCCGCGGCGGCTCGACGACGATGCCGCCGACGCCGCAAACTGTTTTAAGGACAGTCAGGATTTTCTGTCCTTCCTTCGAGTCGTCAAGGTGGACCAGCACCATATCGAAGGGCTCGCCACCGTTTGATCGGCGCATCCGATGCACCTCTCTCACGGGGTACCCTTGGGTGGTTAGGTCCTCCTTGATGGAGTCGATGGGAAGGTAACGGCACACTCGGCGGATAACCACGCGGAGTGTTTTGTCCTCAGCGGTGCCGTAAGTGTAGTAGTCTACCTTACGTGCATCGAAGAGAGCCGTCGTTGTCCTGTATTCAGTAGAGGTCTGCAGCTGTATTTTGTACATCTGCTCCTTGAGGATGTATGTAGTGCTGAGTGCGACTACACCTTTGGACTTTAACGTCGTGGACAAGTCTTCCCACTTATCGATGCTGAGTAGCATGATAGGTGGGGGCTTAGTGGTCTTGGCCGTGAAGCCAGAGGGTTTGGCCTTTGCCTGTGAGGCGGGGGCGCTTGTAGTGGGGGAAGAGGGGACAGAGTTGGTGGCGGAGGGTCTCTCCGTGCGCAACTTCTTCGTCTTGGCGCTCTTCTTGCTCTTCTCCTGAGTCGAAGCCTCAGAATCAGAGCCGGAAGAGCTGCCAGACGAAGACGACGACGACTTGTCGCCGCGGGTCCGCTTATCAGCTTTCCCGCGCCTGACGGTTGTCCACTCGTTGTGAGCGTCGTCATCGCTGTCGATCGGTACGACGTCCATCTCTTCCTCTGTGGCTAGAGGCTGAGATGGAGAGGGGGTACGGTTACGGGGGAGTGGCGACTGCCTGTCCGTCTGGGTGAACGGGGCAGAAGAGGAGGGGACGGAGAGACTAAGATTCTCCTGCGCAGATGCGCCGGAGCAAGGGGAATCGTCAAGCATGAGCTTTGTCTTGACGGTCTCCATCAAGTTTACCCAGCCAACTGGGTCGGACTTGAGGAGCTTGAAGAGCGCTTCAACGAAGCGGGGATCCTTGGTAATGTCTACCATGGAGGCGGGTACGGGGGCGGCCATCTTGTGATGGTTTTAAAAGCCTAACAACTACCGAATAATTACGTTAGTTCGCTCCCGGAGCGTTCCGAGAAGAAGAACTAACAAGAAACTTCTCGGCGGTCGCTCTAACAATAGAATGTCCCTAACAACTATCACCTCGGGTTGGACGGGCCCGAGGGTGTGTTGGTGTGTGTATCACCCTCCTCGCCGGGTTAGACGAGGAGGTATGTGTACCTATGGTGAGCCCTAAGCTTGTATCCCTCTCGCCAGTCTTATTGTGCGAAAGGGTTCCTAGCAGCTCTAATGCAGAGGGCGATATGGGCCGAAGCCGTCAGCACCCAAACAACAAGAGAGAATGGGAAGGTAGGGTAAGGAGGTGGGATTCCGATTTGGAGTTGACTAGGGTAGCCCCCAAGGCCAATGATTCCAAACCGCTTCCAATTAACTGGCGTTGCTCTGAAGGAGCAAGGCCTAGTGCTTGGGGCTACACTAACTTGGCTTAGTTGGCACGGTTACGTTTCCACCAAGTACCACTAGAAAAGTGGATTTTCCCTGAAGGGGCACGAAAGTACAAAGAAACACACACTATATTGGGGTAGCGCTGTCTTGAAAAAGACGCCACTACACCAATTAATAGTGTGAAGGTTTGCCGAGATTCAACCAATCTGACGATCGATTTATCTCAACTGACGAACGTACACGAGCACGTATAGTCGGAAATAGTCGGGTAAGGCAGGAGCGCACGAACGTGTCCGTGCGCGTCGGCTGTCCAAACGAGACTGCCGAATGTATGGGCGCAAAGCCCCTATATATATACTCCACCCCGGTCGAGTCTATGAGATTTAATTTGATAAATTTAACAAGTTGTATGTGGCTGACCTATATAAATAGGGTGTCGGTAGACGCGTCTTGAGATGATCTAATTAATTGGTAAATAAAATTATAAGGGTCGGTACAAAATTTGGTTAAAAACACCCAAAAACCTGAAACTACGGGTGTTTTGTATGAAAATTGACGTTTTTAGCAAAAATCTCAAAAGTCTTTCGCAATACTACCACAAACAGGGTGTCAGGAGATGCGTCTCGTTGAGAACTTGCTAAATGCGCTATTAAACAATTATATGTAGATAGTATTAATTAAAATAGCCAAAAAACGGTGAACTTTTGGTCAAATATTTCACTATGTATAGGAAAAATGTCTTTTTTTAAGTGTCACCTATATATTTAAGCCGCCAGTTGGTTTTAGTTATTTAGGTATGTATATAATAAAGGTAAATATATATTGTCAACTGTTTAATTATGTATAATTTTGAAAATATTTTATGTTTCAGATGGCGGGCGGGCCAATTTTTGCTGTCGCAACGGTTTCCGACGCTTCCCTACCACTTTCCCTGGAGTCTGACCCCACGAGATGGGTGTCTTCGGGTAGGCAAAGACCAGGGCTGTTGTTTGAAAGTGGTCGGGTTCGAAGCTCCCGAAGAAAATTTTTCAGGACGAGCAGAATAAGGCGCGACACCCGAGAAAACTAAGAATTTTGTATATAAAATTGATTTAAAAATAATTTAACCACTTTAAATATTGCGAGGCGTTATTTTGTGTATCGGGAGGTCTATATACACGTTTTTGCACTGTTGGAAACGTCCGAATCGGATGCCTGTGCCTTGAGAAATGCCGAATGTATGGGCGCAAAGCCCCTATATATATACTCCACCCCGGTCGAGTCTATGAGATTTAATTTGATAAATTTAACAAGTTGTATGTGGCTGACCTATATAAATAGGGTGTCGGTAGACGCGTCTTGAGATGATCTAATTAATTGGTAAATAAAATTATAAGGGTCGGTACAAAATTTGGTTAAAAACACCCAAAAACCTGAAACTACGGGTGTTTTGTATGAAAATTGACGTTTTTAGCAAAAATCTCAAAAGTCTTTCGCAATACTACCACAAACAGGGTGTCAGGAGATGCGTCTCGTTGAGATCTTGCTAAATGCGCTATTAAACAATTATATGTAGATAGTATTAATTAAAATAGCCAAAAAACGGTGAACTTTTGGTCAAATATTTCACTATGTATAGGAAAAATGTCTTTTTTTAAGTGTCACCTATATATTTAAGCCGCCAGTTGGTTTTAGTTATTTAGGTATGTATATAATAAAGGTAAATATATATTGTCAACTGTTTAATTATGTATAATTTTGAAAATATTTTATGTTTCAGATGGCGGGCGGGCCAATTTTTGCTGTCGCAACGGTTTCCGACGCTTCCCTACCACTTTCCCTGGAGTCTGACCCCACGAGATGGGTGTCTTCGGGTAGGCAAAGACCAGGGCTGTTGTTTGAAAGTGGTCGGGTTCGAAGCTCCCGAAGAAAATTTTTCAGGACGAGCAGAATAAGGCGCGACACCCGAGAAAACTAAGAATTTTGTATATAAAATTGATTTAAAAATAATTTAACCACTTTAAATATTGCGAGGCGTTATTTTGTGTATCGGGAGGTCTATATACACGTTTTTGCACTGTTGGAAACGTCCGAATCGGATGCCTGTGCCTTGAGAAATGCCGAATGTATGGGCGCAAAGCCCCTATATATATACTCCACCCCGGTCGAGTCTATGAGATTTAATTTGATAAATTTAACAAGTTGTATGTGGCTGACCTATATAAATAGGGTGTCGGTAGACGCGTCTTGAGATGATCTAATTAATTGGTAAATAAAATTATAAGGGTCGGTACAAAATTTGGTTAAAAACACCCAAAAACCTGAAACTACGGGTGTTTTGTATGAAAATTGACGTTTTTAGCAAAAATCTCAAAAGTCTTTCGCAATACTACCACAAACAGGGTGTCAGGAGATGCGTCTCGTTGAGATCTTGCTAAATGCGCTATTAAACAATTATATGTAGATAGTATTAATTAAAATAGCCAAAAAACGGTGAACTTTTGGTCAAATATTTCACTATGTATAGGAAAAATGTCTTTTTTTAAGTGTCACCTATATATTTAAGCCGCCAGTTGGTTTTAGTTATTTAGGTATGTATATAATAAAGGTAAATATATATTGTCAACTGTTTAATTATGTATAATTTTGAAAATATTTTATGTTTCAGATGGCGGGCGGGCCAATTTTTGCTGTCGCAACGGTTTCCGACGCTTCCCTACCACTTTCCCTGGAGTCTGACCCCACGAGATGGGTGTCTTCGGGTAGGCAAAGACCAGGGCTGTTGTTTGAAAGTGGTCGGGTTCGAAGCTCCCGAAGAAAATTTTTCAGGACGAGCAGAATAAGGCGCGACACCCGAGAAAACTAAGAATTTTGTATATAAAATTGATTTAAAAATAATTTAACCACTTTAAATATTGCGAGGCGTTATTTTGTGTATCGGGAGGTCTATATACACGTTTTTGCACTGTTGGAAACGTCCGAATCGGATGCCTGTGCCTTGAGAAATGCCGAATGTATGTTTTTTTTTTTTTTTTTTTTTTTTTTTTTTTTTTTTTTTTTTTTTTTAACATGACGCGTGCAGTTAGCCTTACGGCTTTTACTGCTTCACCGGGCAGTAGGGGTGAGCGTGGGCTCTAACCGGCCTAGCAAATATAGACTACAAACTAAGTACCCGCGCCGGAGGGCACCCCCTGTGGGGTTCGAACCTCGGCTCTGGGCGGATACTGACGGGGAGAGGGCAAGATCATGGTTTTTAGGGAGTTTAGTGCAACTTTCGCTCTACGTTAATGACATGACGCGGCCCCCCGTCCGCGTTGAGGGGGGCTTTTTATCGGTACGATATGCAAACTAAGGGTCATGGAGGACGCTGGTGGTCGCGACGCGTTCGCGGTCGTACTCGCATCCGGCGAGTACGAAATATCGGTTGTGCAGTGTTGCGAGAGTCTCTAATCGATTTGATTTGGTTTAAGTAAACGGTGATTTCGTCGTCCGATTCGTCTATGACGTTCTTCGGACGACGGTGTTTACGTGAGAGTCGGGAAGGAGTGTATTTGACCGCCTGTACCACCAATTTGCTTGGATGGTGAGTGGCAGAGTCAAAGTACCTTTTGGACGCTTGCTTCATCCATTGCCTGATGGTAGGCAATTGGAGATCAGCATGGAGGCTTTTGTTACGGACGAACCACGGTGCGCCCGCGGCTCGTCGCATAAACTTGTTCTGGACTACCTGGAGGAGGTGGATGAATCGATCCTTAGCGTGCGCGAAGACCGGGCTCGCATAGGTCATCATGGGTCGAATGCACGTCTTGTAAATTCTCACCTTGTTTTCAAGGGACATTTTACTGCGTGCATTCAGGAGGCCGTGTAATCGATAAAGGGCAAATGAGGCACGGTTACGAGCGTATCTCAGATGGTCCTTGAAGTTTAACTTCCGATCGAGGATCACTCCCAAATATTTGGTTTTCTTCTCCCAGGGGATCGGTTCACCAAACATTCGGACGGGATCGGCGGTGGGGGCGGGGTCTATCCTAGAGAAGAGCACGGCTGCGCTCTTGGTGGGATTGACTTCGATCCTCCATTTCCTGAACCATTCGCCGAGGGCGTCGGCTGAGGATTGGAGTTCTCGGTGGATGACTGACGTGCTCCTACTGGAGTAGTAGAGAGCTGTGTCGTCAGCGAAGAGGGCTAGATGAGCCTTATCGGGTCTGGGGATGTCGCTGGTGTACAGCGAGAACAGGAGCGGGGCAAGGACTGAGCCTTGGGGAACTCCTGCGCGTATCGGTCTGAGGGAGGAGTAATTTCCCTCGACGCGGTAGCTAAACGTTCGGTCCGTAAGGAAGTCTCGTAAGATGTGCACGAGACGGTCGGGCACTTTGAGTTCGAACAGCTTATATAATAAGCCGTTGTGCCAGACCTTATCGAACGCTTTGGCCACGTCGAAGAAGAGTGCTCCTGTGTGGGCTCTTTGACGGGCAGCTTTCACTAGGATGTGTTCGACAATGCGATGCACCTGGTGAACGCTGGAGTGTCTGGCTCGAAAGCCAAACTGCTCGTCAGGGAGGATATCGTTTGCGTGGATGTAAGACGACAAACGGGCGTGAATGATGCGCTCGTAGAGTTTCCCCATGGCGCAGAGGAGGCTAATGGGGTGGTAGTTCGCCGGATCGGATTTGGGTTTTCCGGGTTTCGGGATGCCAATCACGTTTGCCTGTTTCCACTGGTGTGGAAAGATGTTGTTGGAAAAGGCCGCGTTGAAAATCGCGACCATCAGGCTAAGTAGAAGCAACGGAAGTTGCTTGAAAACGCGATTGGTGATTCCGTCGTACCCGGGGGCTTTGCGAGGGCGGAGGTCCCTGATCAGAGTTTTAACCTCTTCGATGGTCACTGGCCTCAGGGGATCGTCGTCGTCGACGTCTGCATCCTCCCGGGAGGGGGCAGTTGGGGTCGGAGGGAGTGGTATGGCGAGCCTACGTTCTACCTCAGAGTCGACCTCATTGAGGTGCTCCGGGTCTACTGGTAGGGTGCTGGGAGAACATTGGGTCTCTAGATTGTCGGCCATGCATTCGGCTTTTTCGTCGTCATCGAACGCGGGGCGTTGATTCGGACGCGTCAGCGGGGGGATGGTCCAGTCGGTATCTGTCTTGAGTCGCTTGCAGAGATTCCAAAAGGCCTTCCGCGAGGGTTGAATCTCGGCTAACGTCCTATCCCACCCGGAATCCCGCCTCTCGGTCATGCGTTCACGTACAGTACGCTGTAGTTCACGCATTCGAGTGCGGTTTTCCAAGGTGTTATAGGAGTCGAAGGCTCTGATGGCCGCGTTCTTCTCAGTCACTAACTCACGCAAATCCTCCGGGAGCTTCCACCGTCTGAACGCGTCAGCCGCTGGGACCTCCCGGGAACATTCGTTCATTTGGATTTGGATGTGAGTCGTGAAAGAGCCGATGGCTGCATGCGTTTGCTCGGGGGTCTCTATGAGGGATGGAATCGAATCTAAGTGCTCCGACGTGGCTGACTTGAGTTTGCCCTCAAGTTTCTGCCAGTCGGTAACATATCTGGGTGGTAGGTTGCTATCCGCGCCAGAGTGGCTTGTGCGGGAGGCAAGACTAAGGATGACCGGTCTATGGTCGGAGTCTAACTCGTGTAGCACTTCTACAGAAGCCAAACGTAGGTTTGTATTCTTAAGGAGTGCTATGTCGAGTATGTCGGGTCGGTGACTGTCAATTCTGGGGAAGTGGGTCGGTTCGAGAGGGACTATAGGGTCGAACGGTATGATTGCCAAGTGATTAGCAAGTGCGCGGCCGTTCGAGTTGCTCGTACGGCAGCTCCATTGCTCATGCTTGGAGTTTAGATCGCCTGCCACTATGACAGAGCCATCTAAGTCATACAGTGCTTGGAGATCGCTAAGTAGTATCTCCTTGTCTGGGGGGAGGTAGGCCGAGACTATCGTGATTGGCTGATGGCCTGTCATGCCTATTCGACAGACAGAGACCTCAATGTTCTTCAGCACGGGAGGGTCCAAAGGTACGCAATGCAGTGATTTCTTAAAGTAAATCAGCGTGCCCCCTTTGGCGGAGTGAGTCCTATCGTTGCGAACTATACGATAGTTGGCAACTGTAGGACTTCTCCGTTTGCTCGGTTTGAGGAATGTCTCTTGAACGAGGAAGAGATCAATTTGATGATCGCAGAGGAATTCTGCGACCTCATCGCGTTGTCTCGCTAATCCGTCTGCATTGTAAAACCCGATCTTTAAAGATCTGGGTTTTAGCCTGCAAGTGAATTGGGGAGTCATCAACGGGTGTACAGCCATTACGGTTGTATTGATTTAATAAAGCGGCGGTATACGCGTGCCGCGTCGATGGCCAACTGGATGTTGGTCGGATCAGCTTCGGCCCTCTGGGTGAGGTCCTCAAACTGATCGAGCAACTCCCAGCCCTGAGTCATGATGCGCTCGGCAAAGCCTGAGGCGCGCCCTTTGCTATTCGCTTGGGGCGCCCGGGTTTTGGGCGCTGGGGCTGATGACTTTGGAGTCTGGGCTCCTTTGGCCGGGGCCTTTGGAGCCTGTGACTTCTTGGTCAGCGGGTTGTAAGCCCAGCCCGATTTGACTGGGGTGGGAGGGGTCGCGCTGGTTGAGGGTTTGGGGGACGCCTCTTTAGCTGGGACTGGCACAGCCTTAGGGGCGACCGCCTCACCCGCAACCTTGGGTGCGGTCGAGGGGACGTAATCTGGCAGAGGCCAGTGTGGTCTTGCTGGTCGCAGGGATGTCTGTTGGACATCCAAGGACATTAGCGGGGGAGGGCTTGCTTGGGGCTTGGCGGAGCTAGTCTGCGCCTGAGGCTTGCGAGCGTTGCGCTTGCTGCGAGGCCTCCTGGCGGGTCTCCTCGCCGGTGCCTTGGGACAGCCGCGATAGTTCGCACGGTGTCCCAAGGACTGGCAGTTGACACAACCGGGTGGCTCGGAGCATTCGCTACGATCCTTAGGTCTTGAGCATTCGGAGGTGTGATGACCTGGGGTCAGGCATTTAACACACCTCGGGGCGACGTGGCAGTTCTTAGACGAGTGCCCGTACAGTTGGCAGTTGTGGCACTGCCCCTGTACGGTCCCTCGCCGCGGCGGCTCGACGACGATGCCGCCGACGCCGCAAACTGTTTTAAGGACAGTCAGGATTTTCTGTCCTTCCTTCGAGTCGTCAAGGTGGACCAGCACCATATCGAAGGGCTCGCCACCGTTTGATCGGCGCATCCGATGCACCTCTCTCACGGGGTACCCTTGGGTGGTTAGGTCCTCCTTGATGGAGTCGATGGGAAGGTAACGGCACACTCGGCGGATAACCACGCGGAGTGTTTTGTCCTCAGCGGTGCCGTAAGTGTAGTAGTCTACCTTACGTGCATCGAAGAGAGCCGTCGTTGTCCTGTATTCAGTAGAGGTCTGCAGCTGTATTTTGTACATCTGCTCCTTGAGGATGTATGTAGTGCTGAGTGCGACTACACCTTTGGACTTTAACGTCGTGGACAAGTCTTCCCACTTATCGATGCTGAGTAGCATGATAGGTGGGGGCTTAGTGGTCTTGGCCGTGAAGCCAGAGGGTTTGGCCTTTGCCTGTGAGGCGGGGGCGCTTGTAGTGGGGGAAGAGGGGACAGAGTTGGTGGCGGAGGGTCTCTCCGTGCGCAACTTCTTCGTCTTGGCGCTCTTCTTGCTCTTCTCCTGAGTCGAAGCCTCAGAATCAGAGCCGGAAGAGCTGCCAGACGAAGACGACGACGACTTGTCGCCGCGGGTCCGCTTATCAGCTTTCCCGCGCCTGACGGTTGTCCACTCGTTGTGAGCGTCGTCATCGCTGTCGATCGGTACGACGTCCATCTCTTCCTCTGTGGCTAGAGGCTGAGATGGAGAGGGGGTACGGTTACGGGGGAGTGGCGACTGCCTGTCCGTCTGGGTGAACGGGGCAGAAGAGGAGGGGACGGAGAGACTAAGATTCTCCTGCGCAGATGCGCCGGAGCAAGGGGAATCGTCAAGCATGAGCTTTGTCTTGACGGTCTCCATCAAGTTTACCCAGCCAACTGGGTCGGACTTGAGGAGCTTGAAGAGCGCTTCAACGAAGCGGGGATCCTTGGTAATGTCTACCATGGAGGCGGGTACGGGGGCGGCCATCTTGTGATGGTTTTAAAAGCCTAACAACTACCGAATAATTACGTTAGTTCGCTCCCGGAGCGTTCCGAGAAGAAGAACTAACAAGAAACTTCTCGGCGGTCGCTCTAACAATAGAATGTCCCTAACAACTATCACCTCGGGTTGGACGGGCCCGAGGGTGTGTTGGTGTGTGTATCACCCTCCTCGCCGGGTTAGACGAGGAGGTATGTGTACCTATGGTGAGCCCTAAGCTTGTATCCCTCTCGCCAGTCTTATTGTGCGAAAGGGTTCCTAGCAGCTCTAATGCAGAGGGCGATATGGGCCGAAGCCGTCAGCACCCAAACAACAAGAGAGAATGGGAAGGTAGGGTAAGGAGGTGGGATTCCGATTTGGAGTTGACTAGGGTAGCCCCCAAGGCCAATGATTCCAAACCGCTTCCAATTAACTGGCGTTGCTCTGAAGGAGCAAGGCCTAGTGCTTGGGGCTACACTAACTTGGCTTAGTTGGCACGGTTACGTTTCCACCAAGTACCACTAGAAAAGTGGATTTTCCCTGAAGGGGCACGAAAGTACAAAGAAACACACACTATATTGGGGTAGCGCTGTCTTGAAAAAGACGCCACTACACCAATTAATAGTGTGAAGGTTTGCCGAGATTCAACCAATCTGACGATCGATTTATCTCAACTGACGAACGTACACGAGCACGTATAGTCGGAAATAGTCGGGTAAGGCAGGAGCGCACGAACGTGTCCGTGCGCGTCGGCTGTCCAAACGAGACTCCCCGAATGTATGGGCGCAAAGCCCCTATATATATACTCCACCCCGGTCGAGTCTATGAGATTTAATTTGATAAATTTAACAAGTTGTATGTGGCTGACCTATATAAATAGGGTGTCGGTAGACGCGTCTTGAGATGATCTAATTAATTGGTAAATAAAATTATAAGGGTCGGTACAAAATTTGGTTAAAAACACCCAAAAACCTGAAACTACGGGTGTTTTGTATGAAAATTGACGTTTTTAGCAAAAATCTCAAAAGTCTTTCGCAATACTACCACAAACAGGGTGTCAGGAGATGCGTCTCGTTGAGATCTTGCTAAATGCGCTATTAAACAATTATATGTAGATAGTATTAATTAAAATAGCCAAAAAACGGTGAACTTTTGGTCAAATATTTCACTATGTATAGGAAAAATGTCTTTTTTTAAGTGTCACCTATATATTTAAGCCGCCAGTTGTTTTAGTTATTTAGGTATGTATATAATAAAGGTAAATATATATTGTCAACTGTTTAATTATGTATAATTTTGAAAATATTTTATGTTTCAGATGGCGGGCGGGCCAATTTTTGCTGTCGCAACGGTTTCCGACGCTTCCCTACCACTTTCCCTGGAGTCTGACCCCACGAGATGGGTGTCTTCGGGTAGGCAAAGACCAGGGCTGTTGTTTGAAAGTGGTCGGGTTCGAAGCTCCCGAAGAAAATTTTTCAGGACGAGCAGAATAAGGCGCGACACCCGAGAAAACTAAGAATTTTGTATATAAAATTGATTTAAAAATAATTTAACCACTTTAAATATTGCGAGGCGTTATTTTGTGTATCGGGAGGTCTATATACACGTTTTTGCACTGTTGGAAACGTCCGAATCGGATGCCTGTGCCTTGAGAAATGCCGAATGTATGGGCGCAAAGCCCCTATATATATACTCCACCCCGGTCGAGTCTATGAGATTTAATTTGATAAATTTAACAAGTTGTATGTGGCTGACCTATATAAATAGGGTGTCGGTAGACGCGTCTTGAGATGATCTAATTAATTGGTAAATAAAATTATAAGGGTCGGTACAAAATTTGGTTAAAAACACCCAAAAACCTGAAACTACGGGTGTTTTGTATGAAAATTGACGTTTTTAGCAAAAATCTCAAAAGTCTTTCGCAATACTACCACAAACAGGGTGTCAGGAGATGCGTCTCGTTGAGATCTTGCTAAATGCGCTATTAAACAATTATATGTAGATAGTATTAATTAAAATAGCCAAAAAACGGTGAACTTTTGGTCAAATATTTCACTATGTATAGGAAAAATGTCTTTTTTTAAGTGTCACCTATATATTTAAGCCGCCAGTTGGTTTTAGTTATTTAGGTATGTATATAATAAAGGTAAATATATATTGTCAACTGTTTAATTATGTATAATTTTGAAAATATTTTATGTTTCAGATGGCGGGCGGGCCAATTTTTGCTGTCGCAACGGTTTCCGACGCTTCCCTACCACTTTCCCTGGAGTCTGACCCCACGAGATGGGTGTCTTCGGGTAGGCAAAGACCAGGGCTGTTGTTTGAAAGTGGTCGGGTTCGAAGCTCCCGAAGAAAATTTTTCAGGACGAGCAGAATAAGGCGCGACACCCGAGAAAACTAAGAATTTTGTATATAAAATTGATTTAAAAATAATTTAACCACTTTAAATATTGCGAGGCGTTATTTTGTGTATCGGGAGGTCTATATACACGTTTTTGCACTGTTGGAAACGTCCGAATCGGATGCCTGTGCCTTGAGAAATGCCGAATGTATGGGCGCAAAGCCCCTATATATATACTCCACCCCGGTCGAGTCTATGAGATTTAATTTGATAAATTTAACAAGTTGTATGTGGCTGACCTATATAAATAGGGTGTCGGTAGACGCGTCTTGAGATGATCTAATTAATTGGTAAATAAAATTATAAGGGTCGGTACAAAATTTGGTTAAAAACACCCAAAAACCTGAAACTACGGGTGTTTTGTATGAAAATTGACGTTTTTAGCAAAAATCTCAAAAGTCTTTCGCAATACTACCACAAACAGGGTGTCAGGAGATGCGTCTCGTTGAGATCTTGCTAAATGCGCTATTAAACAATTATATGTAGATAGTATTAATTAAAATAGCCAAAAAACGGTGAACTTTTGGTCAAATATTTCACTATGTATAGGAAAAATGTCTTTTTTTAAGTGTCACCTATATATTTAAGCCGCCAGTTGGTTTTAGTTATTTAGGTATGTATATAATAAAGGTAAATATATATTGTCAACTGTTTAATTATGTATAATTTTGAAAATATTTTATGTTTCAGATGGCGGGCGGGCCAATTTTTGCTGTCGCAACGGTTTCCGACGCTTCCCTACCACTTTCCCTGGAGTCTGACCCCACGAGATGGGTGTCTTCGGGTAGGCAAAGACCAGGGCTGTTGTTTGAAAGTGGTCGGGTTCGAAGCTCCCGAAGAAAATTTTTCAGGACGAGCAGAATAAGGCGCGACACCCGAGAAAACTAAGAATTTTGTATATAAAATTGATTTAAAAATAATTTAACCACTTTAAATATTGCGAGGCGTTATTTTGTGTATCGGGAGGTCTATATACACGTTTTTGCACTGTTGGAAACGTCCAAATCGGATGCCTGTGCCTTGAGAAATGCCGAATGTATGGGTTTTTTTTTTTTTTTTTTTTTTTTTTTTTTTTAACGTGACGCGTGCAGTTAGCCTCTCGGCTTTTACTGCTTCACCGGACAGTAGGGGTGAGCGTGGGCTCTAACCGGCCTAGCAAATATAAAACTACAAACTAAGTACCCGCGCCGGAGGGCGCCCCCTGTGGGGCTCGAACCTCGGCTCTGGGCGGATACTGACGGGGAGAGGGCGAGAGATCATGGTTTTTAGGGAGTTTAGTGCAACTTTCGCTCTACGTTAATGACATGACGCGGCCCCCCTTCCGCGTTGAGGGGGGCTTTTTATCGGTACGATATGCAAACTAAGGGTCATGGAGGACGCTGGTGGTCGCGACGCGTTCGCGGTCGTACTCGCATCCGGCGAGTACGAAATATCGGTTGTGCAGTGTTGCGAGAGTCTCTAATCGATTTGATTTGGTTTAAGTAAACGGTGATCTCGTCGTCCGATTCGTCTATGACGTTCTTCGGACGACGGTGTTTACGTGAGAGTCGGGAAGGAGTGTATTTGACCGCCTGTACCACCAATTTACTTGGATGGTGAGTGGCAGAGTCAAAGTACCTTTTGGACGCTTGCTTCATCCATTGCCTGATGGTAGGCAATTGGAGATCAGCATGGAGACTTTTGTTACGGACGAACCACGGTGCGCCCGCGGCTCGTCGCATAAACTTGTTCTGGACTACCTGGAGGAGGTGGATGAATCGATCCTTAGCGTGCGCGAAGACCGGGCTCGCATAGGTCATCATGGGTCGAATGCACGTCTTGTAAATTCTCACCTTGTTTTCAAGGGACATTTTACTGCGTGCATTCAGGAGGCTGTGTAATCGATAAAGGGCAAATGAGGCACGGTTACGAGCGTATCTCAGATGGTCCTTGAAGTTTAACTTCCGATCGAGGATCACTCCCAAATATTTGGTTTTCTTCTCCCAGGGGATCGGTTCACCAAACATTCGGACGGGATCGGCGGTGGGGGCGGGGTCTATCCTAGAGAAGAGCACGGCTGCGCTCTTGGTGGGATTGACTTCGATCCTCCATTTCCTGAACCATTCGCCGAGGGCGTCGGCTGAGGATTGGAGTTCTCGGTGGATGACTGACGTGCTCCTACTGGAGTAGTAGAGAGCTGTGTCGTCAGCGAAGAGGGCTAGATGAGCCTTATTGGGTCTGGGGATGTCGCTGGTGTACAGCGAGAACAGGAGCGGGGCAAGGACTGAGCCTTGGGGAACTCCTGCGCGTATCGGTCTGAGGGAGGAGTAATTTCCCTCGACGCGGTAGCTAAACGTTCGGTCCGTAAGGAAGTCTCGTAAGATGTGCACGAGACGGTCGGGCACTTTGAGTTCGAACAGCTTATATAATAAGCCGTTGTGCCAGACCTTATCGAACGCTTTGGCCACGTCGAAGAAGAGTGCTCCTGTGTGGGCTCTTTGACGGGCAGCTTTCACTAGGATGTGTTCGACAATGCGATGCACCTGGTGAACGCTGGAGTGTCTGGCTCGAAAGCCAAACTGCTCGTCAGGGAGGATATCGTTTGCGCGGATGTAAGACGACAAACGGGCGTGAATGATGCGCTCGTAGAGTTTCCCCATGGCGCAGAGGAGGCTAATGGGGCGGTAATTCGCCGGATCGGATTTGGGTTTTCCGGGTTTCGGGATGCCAATCACGTTTGCCTGTTTCCATTGGTGTGGAAAGATGTTGTTGGAAAAGGCCGCGTTGAAAATCGCGACCATCAGGCTAAGTAAGAGCAACGGGAGTTGCTTGAAAACGCGATTGGTGATTCCGTCATACCCGGGGGCTTTGCGAGGGCGGAGGTCCCTGATCAGAGTTTTAACCTCTTCGATGGTCACTGGCCTCAGGGGATCGTCGTCGTCGACGTCTGCATCCTCCCGGGAGGGGGCAGTTGGGGTCGGAGGGAGTGGTATGGCGAGCCTACGTTCTACCTCAGAGTCGACCTCGTTGAGGTGCTCCGGGTCTACTGGTAGGGTGCTGGGAGAACATTGGGTCTCTAGATTGTCGGCCATGCATTCGGCTTTTTCGTCGTCATCGAACGCGGGGCGTTGATTCGGACGCGTCAGCGGGGGGATGGTCCAGTCGGTATCTGTCTTGAGTCGCTTGCAGAGATTCCAAAAGGCCTTCCGCGAGGGTTGAATCTCGGCTAACGTCCTATCCCACCCGGAATCCCGCCTCTCGGTCATGCGTTCACGTACAGTACGCTGTAGTTCACGCATTCGAGTGCGGTTTTCCAAGGTGTTATAGGAGTCGAAGGCTCTGATGGCCGCGTTCTTCTCAGTCACTAACTCACGCAAATCCTCCGGGAGCCTCCACCGTCTGAACGCGTCAGCCGCTGGGACCTCCCGGGAACATTCGTTCATTTGGATTTGGATGTGAGTCGTGAAAGAGCCGATGGCTGCATGCGTTTGCTCGGGGGTCTCTATGAGGGATGGAATCGAATCTAAGTGCTCCGACGTGGCTGACTTGAGTTTGCCCTCAAGTTTCTGCCAGTCGGTAACATATCTGGGTGGTAGGTTGCTATCCGCGCCAGAGTGGCTTGTGCGGGAGGCAAGACTAAGGATGACCGGTCTATGGTCGGAGTCTAACTCGTGTAGCACTTCTACAGAAGCCAAACGTAGGTTTGTATTCTTAAGGAGTGCTATGTCGAGTATGTCGGGTCGGTGACTGTCAATTCTGGGGAAATGGGTCGGTTCGAGAGGGACTATAGGGTCGAACGGTATGATTGCCAAGTGATTAGCAAGTGCGCGGCCGTTCGAGTTGCTCGTACGGCAGCTCCATTGCTCATGCTTGGAGTTTAGATCGCCTGCCACTATGACAGAGCCATCTAAGTCATACAGTGCTTGGAGATCGCTAAGTAGTATCTCCTTGTCTGGGGGGAGGTAGGCCGAGACTATCGTGATTGGCTGATGGCCTGTCATGCCTATTCGACAGACAGAGACCTCAATGTTCTTCAGCACGGGAGGGTCCAAAGGTACGCAATGCAGTGATTTCTTAAAGTAAATCAGCGTGCCCCCTTTGGCGGAGTGAGTCCTATCGTTGCGAACTATACGATAGTTGGCAACTGTAGGACTTCTCCGTTTGCTCGGTTTGAGGAATGTCTCTTGAACGAGGAAGAGATCAATTTGATGATCGCAGAGGAATTCTGCGACCTCATCGCGTTGTCTCGCTAATCCGTCTGCATTGTAAAACCCGATCTTTAAAGATCTGGGTTTTAGCCTGCAAGTGAATTGGGGAGTCATCAACGGGTGTACAGCCATTACGGTTGTATTGATTTAATAAAGCGGCGGTATACGCGTGCCGCGTCGATGGCCAACTGGATGTTGGTCGGATCAGCTTCGGCCCTCTGGGTGAGGTCCTCAAACTGATCGAGCAACTCCCAGCCCTGAGTCATGATGCGCTCGGCAAAGCCTGAGGCGCGCCCTTTGCTATTCGCTTGGGGCGCCCGGGTTTTGGGCGCTGGGGCTGATGACTTTGGAGTCTGGGCTCCTTTGGCCGGGGCCTTTGGAGCCTGTGACTTCTTGGTCAGCGGGTTGTAAGCCCAGCCCGATTTGACTGGGGCGGGAGGGGTCGCGCTGGTTGAGGGTTTGGGGGACGCCTCTTTAGCTGGGACTGGCACAGCCTTAGGGGCGACCGCCTCACCCGCAGCCTTGGGTGCGGTCGAGGGGACGTAATCTGGCAGAGGCCAGTGTGGTCTTGCTGGTCGCAGGGATGTCTGTTGGACATCCAAGGACATTAGCGGGGGAGGGCTTGCTTGGGGCTTGGCGGAGCTAGTCTGCGCCTGAGGCTTGCGAGCGTTGCGCTTGCTGCGAGGCCTCCTGGCGGGTCTCCTCGCCGGTGCCTTGGGACAGCCGCGATAGTTCGCAGGGTGTCCCAAGGACTGGCAGTTGACACAACCGGGTGGCTCGGAGCATTCGCTACGATCCTTAGGTCTTGAGCATTCGGAGGTGTGATGACCTGGGGTCAGGCATTTAACACACCTCGGGGCGACGTGGCAGTTCTTAGACGAGTGCCCGTACAGTTGGCAGTTGTGGCACTGCCCCTGTACGGTCCCTCGCCGCGGCGGCTCGACGACGATGCCGCCGACGCCGCAAACTGTTTTAAGGACAGTCAGGATTTTCTGTCCTTCCTTCGAGTCGTCAAGGTGGACAAGCACCATATCGAAGGGCTCGCCACCGTTTGATCGGCGCATCCGATGCACCTCTCTCACGGGAATGTATGGGCGCAAAGCCCCTATATATATACTCCACCCCGGTCGAGTCTATGAGATTTAATTTGATAAATTTAACAAGTTGTATGTGGCTGACCTATATAAATAGGGTGTCGGTAGACGCGTCTTGAGATGATCTAATTAATTGGTAAATAAAATTATAAGGGTCGGTACAAAATTTGGTTAAAAACACCCAAAAACCTGAAACTACGGGTGTTTTGTATGAAAATTGACGTTTTTAGCAAAAATCTCAAAAGTCTTTCGCAATACTACCACAAACAGGGTGTCAGGAGATGCGTCTCGTTGAGATCTTGCTAAATGCGCTATTAAACAATTATATGTAGATAGTATTAATTAAAATAGCCAAAAAACGGTGAACTTTTGGTCAAATATTTCACTATGTATAGGAAAAATGTCTTTTTTTAAGTGTCACCTATATATTTAAGCCGCCAGTTGGTTTTAGTTATTTAGGTATGTATATAATAAAGGTAAATATATATTGTCAACTGTTTAATTATGTATAATTTTGAAAATATTTTATGTTTCAGATGGCGGGCGGGCCAATTTTTGCTGTCGCAACGGTTTCCGACGCTTCCCTACCACTTTCCCTGGAGTCTGACCCCACGAGATGGGTGTCTTCGGGTAGGCAAAGACCAGGGCTGTTGTTTGAAAGTGGTCGGGTTCGAAGCTCCCGAAGAAAATTTTTCAGGACGAGCAGAATAAGGCGCGACACCCGAGAAAACTAAGAATTTTGTATATAAAATTGATTTAAAAATAATTTAACCACTTTAAATATTGCGAGGCGTTATTTTGTGTATCGGGAGGTCTATATACACGTTTTTGCACTGTTGGAAACGTCCGAATCGGATGCCTGTGCCTTGAGAAATGCCGAATGTATGTTTTTTTTTTTTTTTTTTTTTTTTTTTTTTAACGTGACGCGTGCAGTTAGCCTCTCGGCTTTTACTGCTTCACCGGACAGTAGGGGTGAGCGTGGGCTCTAACCGGCCTAGCAAATATAAAACTACAAACTAAGTACCCGCGCCGGAGGGCACCCCCTGTGGGGTTCGAACCTCGGCTCTGGGCGGATACTGACGGGGAGAGGGCAAGATCATGGTTTTTAGGGAGTTTAGTGCAACTTTCGCTCTACGTTAATGACATGACGCGGCCCCCCGTCCGCGTTGAGGGGGGCTTTTTATCGGTACGATATGCAAACTAAGGGTCATGGAGGACGCTGGTGGTCGCGACGCGTTCGCGGTCGTACTCGCATCCGGCGAGTACGAAATATCGGTTGTGCAGTGTTGCGAGAGTCTCTAATCGATTTGATTTGGTTTAAGTAAACGGTGATCTCGTCGTCCGATTCGTCTATGACGTTCTTCGGACGACGGTGTTTACGTGAGAGTCGGGAAGGAGTGTATTTGACCGCCTGTACCACCAATTTGCTTGGATGGTGAGTGGCAGAGTCAAAGTACCTTTTGGACGCTTGCTTCATCCATTGCCTGATGGTAGGCAATTGGAGATCAGCATGGAGGCTTTTGTTACGGACGAACCACGGTGCGCCCGCGGCTCGTCGCATAAACTTGTTCTGGACTACCTGGAGGAGGTGGATGAATCGATCCTTAGCGTGCGCGAAGACCGGGCTCGCATAGGTCATCATGGGTCGAATGCACGTCTTGTAAATTCTCACCTTGTTTTCAAGGGACATTTTACTGCGTGCATTCAGGAGGCCGTGTAATCGATAAAGGGCAAATGAGGCACGGTTACGAGCGTATCTCAGATGGTCCTTGAAGTTTAACTTCCGATCGAGGATCACTCCCAAATATTTGGTTTTCTTCTCCCAGGGGATCGGTTCACCAAACATTCGGACGGGATCGGCGGTGGGGGCGGGGTCTATCCTAGAGAAGAGCACGGCTGCGCTCTTGGTGGGATTGACTTCGATCCTCCATTTCCTGAACCATTCGCCGAGGGCGTCGGCTGAGGATTGGAGTTCTCGGTGGATGACTGACGTGCTCCTACTGGAGTAGTAGAGAGCTGTGTCGTCAGCGAAGAGGGCTAGATGAGCCTTATCGGGTCTGGGGATGTCGCTGGTGTACAGCGAGAACAGGAGCGGGGCAAGGACTGAGCCTTGGGGAACTCCTGCGCGTATCGGTCTGAGGGAGGAGTAATTTCCCTCGACGCGGTAGCTAAACGTTCGGTCCGTAAGGAAGTCTCGTAAGATGTGCACGAGACGGTCGGGCACTTTGAGTTCGAACAGCTTATATAATAAGCCGTTGTGCCAGACCTTATCGAACGCTTTGGCCACGTCGAAGAAGAGTGCTCCTGTGTGAGCTCTTTGACGGGCAGCTTTCACCAGGATGTGTTCGACAATGCGATGCACCTGGTGAACGCTGGAGTGTCTGGCTCGAAAGCCAAACTGCTCGTCAGGGAGGATATCGTTTGCGTGGATGTAAGACGACAAACGGGCGTGAATGATGCGCTCGTAGAGTTTCCCCATGGCGCAGAGGAGGCTAATGGGGCGGTAGTTCGCCGGATCGGATTTGGGTTTTCCGGGTTTCGGGATGCCAATCACGTTTGCCTGTTTCCACTGGTGTGGAAAGATGTTGTTGGAAAAGGCCGCGTTGAAAATCGCGACCATCAGGCTAAGTAGAAGCAACGGAAGTTGCTTGAAAACGCGATTGGTGATTCCGTCGTACCCGGGGGCTTTGCGAGGGCGGAGGTCCCTGATCAGAGTTTTAACCTCTTCGATGGTCACTGGCCTCAGGGGATCGTCGTCGTCGACGTCTGCATCCTCCCGGGAGGGGGCAGTTGGGGTCGGAGGGAGTGGTATGGCGAGCCTACGTTCTACCTCAGAGTCGACCTCATTGAGGTGCTCCGGGTCTACTGGTAGGGTGCTGGGAGAACATTGGGTCTCTAGATTGTCGGCCATGCATTCGGCTTTTACGTCGTCATCGAACGCGGGGCGTTGATTCGGACGCGTCAGCGGGGGGATGGTCCAGTCGGTATCTGTCTTGAGTCGCTTGCAGAGATTCCAAAAGGCCTTCCGCGAGGGTTGAATCTCGGTTAACGTCCTATCCCACCCGGAATCCCGCCTCTCGGTCATGCGTTCACGTACAGTACGCTGTAGTTCACGCATTCGAGTGCGGTTTTCCAAGGTGTTATAGGAGTCGAAGGCTCTGATGGCCGCGTTCTTCTCAGTCACTAACTCACGCAAATCCTCCGGGAGCTTCCACCGTCTGAACGCGTCAGCCGCTGGGACCTCCCGGGAACATTCGTTCATTTGGATTTGGATGTGAGTCGTGAAAGAGCCGATGGCTGCATGCGTTTGCTCGGGGGTCTCTATGAGGGATGGAATCGAATCTAAGTGCTCCGACGTGGCTGACTTGAGTTTGCCCTCAAGTTTCTGCCAGTCGGTAACATATCTGGGTGGTAGGTTGCTATCCGCGCCAGAGTGGCTTGTGCGGGAGGCAAGACTAAGGATGACCGGTCTATGGTCGGAGTCTAACTCGTGTAGCACTTCTACAGAAGCCAAACGTAGGTTTGTATTCTTAAGGAGTGCTATGTCGAGTATGTCGGGTCGGTGACTGTCAATTCTGGGGAAGTGGGTCGGTTCGAGAGGGACTATAGGGTCGAACGGTATGATTGCCAAGTGATTAGCAAGTGCGCGGCCGTTCGAGTTGCTCGTACGGCAGCTCCATTGCTCATGCTTGGAGTTTAGATCGCCTGCCACTATGACAGAGCCATCTAAGTCATACAGTGCTTGGAGATCGCTAAGTAGTATCTCCTTGTCTGGGGGGAGGTAGGCCGAGACTATCGTGATTGGCTGATGGCCTGTCATGCCTATTCGACAGACAGAGACCTCAATGTTCTTCAGCACGGGAGGGTCCAAAGGTACGCAATGCAGTGATTTCTTAAAGTAAATCAGCGTGCCCCCTTTGGCGGAGTGAGTCCTATCGTTGCGAACTATACGATAGTTGGCAACTGTAGGACTTCTCCGTTTGCTCGGTTTGAGGAATGTCTCTTGAACGAGGAAGAGATCAATTTGATGATCGCAGAGGAATTCTGCGACCTCATCGCGTTGTCTCGCTAATCCGTCTGCATTGTAAAACCCGATCTTTAAAGATCTGGGTTTTAGCCTGCAAGTGAATTGGGGAGTCATCAACGGGTGTACAGCCATTACGGTTGTATTGATTTAATAAAGCGGCGGTATACGCGTGCCGCGTCGATGGCCAACTGGATGTTGGTCGGATCAGCTTCGGCCCTCTGGGTGAGGTCCTCAAACTGATCGAGCAACTCCCAGCCCTGAGTCATGATGCGCTCGGCAAAGCCTGAGGCGCGCCCTTTGCTATTCGCTTGGGGCGCCCGGGTTTTGGGCGCTGGGGCTGATGACTTTGGAGTCTGGGCTCCTTTGGCCGGGGCCTTTGGAGCCTGTGACTTCTTGGTCAGCGGGTTGTAAGCCCAGCCCGATTTGACTGGGGCGGGAGGGGTCGCGCTGGTTGAGGGTTTGGGGGACGCCTCTTTAGCTGGGACTGGCACAGCCTTAGGGGCGACCGCCTCACCCGCAGCCTTGGGTGCGGTCGAGGGGACGTAATCTGGCAGAGGCCAGTGTGGTCTTGCTGGTCGCAGGGATGTCTGTTGGACATCCAAGGACATTAGCGGGGGAGGGCTTGCTTGGGGCTTGGCGGAGCTAGTCTGCGCCTGAGGCTTGCGAGCGTTGCGCTTGCTGCGAGGCCTCCTGGCGGGTCTCCTCGCCGGTGCCTTGGGACAGCCGCGATAGTTCGCAGGGTGTCCCAAGGACTGGCAGTTGACACAACCGGGTGGCTCGGAGCATTCGCTACGATCCTTAGGTCTTGAGCATTCGGAGGTGTGATGACCTGGGGTCAGGCATTTAACACACCTCGGGGCGACGTGGCAGTTCTTAGACGAGTGCCCGTACAGTTGGCAGTTGTGGCACTGCCCCTGTACGGTCCCTCGCCGCGGCGGCTCGACGACGATGCCGCCGACGCCGCAAACTGTTTTAAGGACAGTCAGGATTTTCTGTCCTTCCTTCGAGTCGTCAAGGTGGACCAGCACCATATCGAAGGGCTCGCCACCGTTTGATCGGCGCATCCGATGCACCTCTCTCACGGGGTACCCTTGGGTGGTTAGGTCCTCCTTGATGGAGTCGATGGGAAGGTAACGGCACACTCGGCGGATAACCACGCGGAGTGTTTTGTCCTCAGCGGTGCCGTAAGTGTAGTAGTCTACCTTACGTGCATCGAAGAGAGCCGTCGTTGTCCTGTATTCAGTAGAGGTCTGCAGCTGTATTTTGTACATCTGCTCCTTGAGGATGTATGTAGTGCTGAGTGCGACTACACCTTTGGACTTTAACGTCGTGGACAAGTCTTCCCACTTATCGATGCTGAGTAGCATGATAGGTGGGGGCTTAGTGGTCTTGGCCGTGAAGCCAGAGGGTTTGGCCTTTGCCTGTGAGGCGGGGGCGCTTGTAGTGGGGGAAGAGGGGACAGAGTTGGTGGCGGAGGGTCTCTCCGTGCGCAACTTCTTCGTCTTGGCGCTCTTCTTGCTCTTCTCCTGAGTCGAAGCCTCAGAATCAGAGCCGGAAGAGCTGCCAGACGAAGACGACGACGACTTGTCGCCGCGGGTCCGCTTATCAGCTTTCCCGCGCCTGACGGTTGTCCACTCGTTGTGAGCGTCGTCATCGCTGTCGATCGGTACGACGTCCATCTCTTCCTCTGTGGCTAGAGGCTGAGATGGAGAGGGGGTACGGTTTCGGGGGAGTGGCGACTGCCTGTCCGTCTGGGTGAACGGGGCAGAAGAGGAGGGGACGGAGAGACTAAGATTCTCCTGCGCAGATGCGCCGGAGCAAGGGGAATCGTCAAGCATGAGCTTTGTCTTGACGGTCACCATCAAGTTTACCCAGCCAACTGGGTCGGACTTGAGGAGCTTGAAGAGCGCTTCAACGAAGCGGGGATCCTTGGTAATGTCTACCATGGAGGCGGGTACGGGGGCGGCCATCTTGTGATGGTTTTAAAAGCCTAACAACTACCGAATAATTACGTTAGTTCGCTCCCGGAGCGTTCCGAGAAGAAGAACTAACAAGAAACTTCTCGGCGGTCGCTCTAACAATAGAATGTCCCTAACAACTATCACCTCGGGTTGGACGGGCCCGAGGGTGTGTTGGTGTGTGTATCACCCTCCTCGCCGGGTTAGACGAGGAGGTATGTGTACCTATGGTGAGCCCTAAGCTTGTATCCCTCTCGCCAGTCTTATTGTGCGAAAGGGTTCCTGGCAGCTCTAATGCAGAGGGCGATATGGGCCGAAGCCGTCAGCACCCAAACAACAAGAGAGAATGGGAAGGTAGGGTAAGGAGGTGGGATTCCGATTTGGAGTTGACTAGGGTAGCCCCCAAGGCCAATGATTCCAAACCGCTTCCAATTAACTGGCGTTGCTCTGAAGGAGCAAGGCCTAGTGCTTGGGGCTACACTAACTTGGCTTAGTTGGCACGGTTACGTTTCCACCAAGTACCACTAGAAAAGTGGATTTTCCCTGAAGGGGCACGAAAGTACAAAGAAACACACACTATATTGGGGTAGCGCTGTCTTGAAAAAGACGCCACTACACCAATTAATAGTGTGAAGGTTTGCCGAGATTCAACCAATCTGACGATCGATTTATCTCAACTGACGAACGTACACGAGCACGTATAGTCGGAAATAGTCGGGTAAGGCAGGAGCGCACGAACGTGTCCGTGCGCGTCGGCTGTCCAAACGAGACTCTGCCGAATGTATGGGCGCAAAGCCCCTATATATATACTCCACCCCGGTCGAGTCTATGAGATTTAATTTGATAAATTTAACAAGTTGTATGTGGCTGACCTATATAAATAGGGTGTCGGTAGACGCGTCTTGAGATGATCTAATTAATTGGTAAATAAAATTATAAGGGTCGGTACAAAATTTGGTTAAAAACACCCAAAAACCTGAAACTACGGGTGTTTTGTATGAAAATTGACGTTTTTAGCAAAAATCTCAAAAGTCTTTCGCAATACTACCACAAACAGGGTGTCAGGAGATGCGTCTCGTTGAGATCTTGCTAAATGCGCTATTAAACAATTATATGTAGATAGTATTAATTAAAATAGCCAAAAAACGGTGAACTTTTGGTCAAATATTTCACTATGTATAGGAAAAATGTCTTTTTTTAAGTGTCACCTATATATTTAAGCCGCCAGTTGGTTTTAGTTATTTAGGTATGTATATAATAAAGGTAAATATATATTGTCAACTGTTTAATTATGTATAATTTTGAAAATATTTTATGTTTCAGATGGCGGGCGGGCCAATTTTTGCTGTCGCAACGGTTTCCGACGCTTCCCTACCACTTTCCCTGGAGTCTGACCCCACGAGATGGGTGTCTTCGGGTAGGCAAAGACCAGGGCTGTTGTTTGAAAGTGGTCGGGTTCGAAGCTCCCGAAGAAAATTTTTCAGGACGAGCAGAATAAGGCGCGACACCCGAGAAAACTAAGAATTTTGTATATAAAATTGATTTAAAAATAATTTAACCACTTTAAATATTGCGAGGCGTTATTTTGTGTATCGGGAGGTCTATATACACGTTTTTGCACTGTTGGAAACGTCCGAATCGGATGCCTGTGCCTTGAGAAATGCCGAATGTATGGGCGCAAAGCCCCTATATATATACTCCACCCCGGTCGAGTCTATGAGATTTAATTTGATAAATTTAACAAGTTGTATGTGGCTGACCTATATAAATAGGGTGTCGGTAGACGCGTCTTGAGATGATCTAATTAATTGGTAAATAAAATTATAAGGGTCGGTACAAAATTTGGTTAAAAACACCCAAAAACCTGAAACTACGGGTGTTTTGTATGAAAATTGACGTTTTTAGCAAAAATCTCAAAAGTCTTTCGCAATACTACCACAAACAGGGTGTCAGGAGATGCGTCTCGTTGAGATCTTGCTAAATGCGCTATTAAACAATTATATGTAGATAGTATTAATTAAAATAGCCAAAAAACGGTGAACTTTTGGTCAAATATTTCACTATGTATAGGAAAAATGTCTTTTTTTAAGTGTCACCTATATATTTAAGCCGCCAGTTGGTTTTAGTTATTTAGGTATGTATATAATAAAGGTAAATATATATTGTCAACTGTTTAATTATGTATAATTTTGAAAATATTTTATGTTTCAGATGGCGGGCGGGCCAATTTTTGCTGTCGCAACGGTTTCCGACGCTTCCCTACCACTTTCCCTGGAGTCTGACCCCACGAGATGGGTGTCTTCGGGTAGGCAAAGACCAGGGCTGTTGTTTGAAAGTGGTCGGGTTCGAAGCTCCCGAAGAAAATTTTTCAGGACGAGCAGAATAAGGCGCGACACCCGAGAAAACTAAGAATTTTGTATATAAAATTGATTTAAAAATAATTTAACCACTTTAAATATTGCGAGGCGTTATTTTGTGTATCGGGAGGTCTATATACACGTTTTTGCACTGTTGGAAACGTCCGAATCGGATGCCTGTGCCTTGAGAAATGCCGAATGTATGGGCGCAAAGCCCCTATATATATACTCCACCCCGGTCGAGTCTATGAGATTTAATTTGATAAATTTAACAAGTTGTATGTGGCTGACCTATATAAATAGGGTGTCGGTAGACGCGTCTTGAGATGATCTAATTAATTGGTAAATAAAATTATAAGGGTCGGTACAAAATTTGGTTAAAAACACCCAAAAACCTGAAACTACGGGTGTTTTGTATGAAAATTGACGTTTTTAGCAAAAATCTCAAAAGTCTTTCGCAATACTACCACAAACAGGGTGTCAGGAGATGCGTCTCGTTGAGATCTTGCTAAATGCGCTATTAAACAATTATATGTAGATAGTATTAATTAAAATAGCCAAAAAACGGTGAACTTTTGGTCAAATATTTCACTATGTATAGGAAAAATGTCTTTTTTTAAGTGTCACCTATATATTTAAGCCGCCAGTTGGTTTTAGTTATTTAGGTATGTATATAATAAAGGTAAATATATATTGTCAACTGTTTAATTATGTATAATTTTGAAAATATTTTATGTTTCAGATGGCGGGCGGGCCAATTTTTGCTGTCGCAACGGTTTCCGACGCTTCCCTACCACTTTCCCTGGAGTCTGACCCCACGAGATGGGTGTCTTCGGGTAGGCAAAGACCAGGGCTGTTGTTTGAAAGTGGTCGGGTTCGAAGCTCCCGAAGAAAATTTTTCAGGACGAGCAGAATAAGGCGCGACACCCGAGAAAACTAAGAATTTTGTATATAAAATTGATTTAAAAATAATTTAACCACTTTAAATATTGCGAGGCGTTATTTTGTGTATCGGGAGGTCTATATACACGTTTTTGCACTGTTGGAAACGTCCGAATCGGATGCCTGTGCCTTGAGAAATGCCGAATGTATGGGTTTTTTTTTTTTTGTATGACGCTACAGTTAGCCTAGGAGGCTTTCACTGCTTCACCGGACTATAGAGGCGAGCAGAGGGCTCGAGCCGTCTAGAAATTAAGTAACCCGCGCCGGAGGGCACCCCCTGTGGGGTTCGAACCTCGACTCTGGGCGATTACTGGCGGGGAGAGGGCAGAGATCATCATTTTAGGGAGTTTAGTGCAACTTTCGCTCTACGTTAATGACATGACGCGGCCCCCCGTCCGCGTTGAGGGGGGCTTTTTATCGGTACGATATGCAAACTAAGGGTCATGGAGGGCGTTGGAGGTCGCGGCGCGATCGCGGTCGTACTCTCGTCCGACGAGTACGAATTATCGGTCTGTGTGGAGTGTCACGGGAGTCTCTGATGGTTTTAATCTGAGCTAGGTAAGTAGTGATCTCGTCGTCCGGTTCGTCCAAGACGGACCTGGGACGACGGTGCTTACGCGAGAAGCCCTTGAATGGGGTGTACTTGACCGCCTTTACCACCAAATGGTTTGGATGGTGAGTGGCCGAATCAAAGTATGATTTAGACGCTTGCTTCATCCACTGCTTGATGGTAGGCAGTTGGAGATCGGCGTGTAGGTTTTTATTGCGGACGTACCATGGTGCGCCCACGGCGCGCCGCATAAACCGATTCTGCAGCGTTTGGAGTCGGTATAGGGATTTGTGACTGGCGTACGCGAACACCGGGCTGGCGTACGTCATTATCGGTCGAATGCACGTCTTGTAAATTCTCACCTTGTTAACAAGGGACATTTTACTGCGTGCATTCAAGAGGCAGTGTAATCGACCAAGAGCAAATGCGGCCCGATTGCGAACGGTCCGCAGGTGCTCCCTGAAGTTTAGCCTTTGATCGAGGATCACCCCTAAATATTTGGCTTTCCCATCCCAAGGGATAGGCTCGCCGAACATTCGGACGGGTGGTAGGATCGGGGGGGCTCTTGCCCTAGAGAAGAGCACGGCAGTGCTCTTGGAGGGGTTTATCTCGATCCTCCATTTCCTGAACCAGTCGCCTAAGGCGTCGGCTGCGGATTGGAGTCGAGAGTGAATGACACTCGGGCTCCTGCCCGAGTAATACAGAGCGGTGTCGTCTGCGAAGAGGGCCAGATGGGCCGCCTTGGGGGTGGGAATGTCGCTGGTGTACAGCGAGAACAGGAGGGGGGAGAGGACTGACCCCTGGGGAACTCCTGCTCGGATCGGGCGAGGGGTGGAGAAGGCTCCCTCGACGCGGTATCTAAAGGTACGATCCGACAGGAAGTCTCGTATGATGTGTACGAGACGGTCTGGTACTTCGTGCTCCAACAGCTTGTATAATAAGCCGTTGTGCCAGACTCTGTCGAAGGCTTTAGCCACGTCGAAGAAAAGTGCTCCGGTGTGGAAACCTTGCCGGGCTGATTTAACGAGGACGTGTTCAACGATGCGGTGCACCTGGTGAACACATGAGTGTCTGGCTCGAAAGCCAAATTGAACGTCAGGGAGGAGTTTGTTGGCATTGGTGTATGCCAAGAGGCGGGCGTAGATTATGCGCTCGTAAAGTTTCCCCATCGTGCTGAGGAGACTTATCGGGCGATAACTAGCCGGGTCGGTTTTGACTTTGCCGGGTTTCGGTATACCAATCACTGTGGCCTGCTTCCACTGTTGTGGAAAGATGTTATTGGAAAAGGCCGCGTTGAAGATCGCGGCCAGCAGGTTAAGTAGGGGCACAGAGAAGTGCTTGAACACACGATTGGTGATACCGTCGGCGCCGGGGGCTTTACGTGGGCGGAGACCCCCGATCAGGGTCCTCACCTCGTCGATTGTGACTGGCCTCAGGGGGTCGTCGTCGTCGTCTATTACGACGGCATCGTCCTCCCGGGAGGACTCTGCCCTGGGTGCTATCGCGGTCGGGGGGAGTGAGGCAGCGAGTCTACGTTCTACCTCAGAGTCGACCTTAGTAAGGTGATCCGGGTTTACTGGTAGAGTGCTGGGCGAACATTGGGCCTCTAGACTGTCGGCCAGGCACTCCGCCTTCTCGACGTCATCGAACGCTGGGCGTTGATTCGGTCGGTGCAGCGGAGGCATGGTCGCTTGGGTGTCGGATTTGAGCCGCTTGCAGAGCTCCCAAAAGGCCAAGTGCGAAGGATCTATCTCGCTTAACTTCCTATCCCACTGGTTATCCCGCAACTCGGCTATACATTCCCTTACGGCTCGCCGAAGGGAACGCATGCGTCTGCGGTTTTCCTCAGTGTGATAGGAGTCGTAGGCTCTGATGGCTGCATTCCTCTCAGTCATCAGCTCACGCAAATCAGCCGGGAGTCTCCATCGGCTGAACTCATCAGTCGCTGGAATCTCCCGGGAACATTCGTTCACTTGGATTTGAACGTGAGTCGTGAGTGAGCCGATCGCTGCGTGCGTTTGCTCAGGGGTCTCTATGAGAGAGGGGATCGCGTCTAGATGGACCGATGATGTTGACTTGAGTTTTTCCTCAAGTTTCCTCCAATCGGTCGCATATCTGGGGGGGTCGTTCTCGCCGCGGTCGGACGGACCGGTGCGAGAGGCGAGACATAGGGTGACCGGTCTATGGTCAGAGTCTAACTCGTGTTGCACATCTATAGAAGCCAAACGTAAGTTTATGTTCTTCAGAAGTGCAACATCGAGAATGTCAGGTCTGTTGCCCACTTGGATGGGATAGTGGGTCGGTTCGAGGGGGACTATAAGGTCGAAGGGGATGACCTCCAGGCTTCGCGCAAGGGAGACGCCCCGCGAGTTGCTCGCGACGCAGCTCCACTGCACGTGCTTGGCGTTGAGATCGCCTGCCACTATGACAGAGCCATCTAGGTCGTAAAGGGTCTGGAGGTCGCTCCGGAGCAACTCCTTGTCTGGGGGGAGGTAGGCCGAGACTAGGGTGATGGGTTGATGTCCTGTCATGCCTATCCGACAGACAGAGGTCTCGATGTTCGTTAGTGCGGGCGGGTCCAAGGGTATGCAATGCAGTGATTTCTTGTAGTAAATCAGCGTGCCCCCTTTTGGGGAGTGGATCCTGTCATTGCGAACCACACGGTAGTTGGCAATGTTGGGATTTCTCCTTTTGGACGGTTTGAGGAAGGTTTCTTGGACAAGAAAGAAATCAAGTTGATGGTCACAGAGAAAAGCTCCGATCTCATCGCGTTGTTTATCAAGTCCGTCGGCGTTGAAAAAACCGATCCTTAGGGATCTAGGTTTGGTCCTATTTGCGACACACGTTGTAATCACCGGGACCGCCATTTATGGGCGTATAGATTTAATGAAGCGGCGGTAAACGTGTGCCGCGTCGATCGCCAGTTGGAGGTTGCCGGGGTCGGCCTCGGCCCTCGCAGAGAGTTCCTCGAACTCGTCGAGTAACTCCCAACCTTTGGATTTAATGCGCTCCGCAAAACCCGAGGCGCGCCCCTTGCTGTTCGCTGGGGGCGCTCGGGATTTGGGGGCGGCGGTGTTAGGCTTGGAAGCCTTCGGGGCGTTCGCCCTCTTAGTTAGAGGGTTATAAGCCCAGGGGGTGGGGGGGGCCGCGCTAGTGGCGGGTCTGGGAGACGCCTCCTTGGGCGGCGCCGGCGCCACCTTCGGGGCGTCCCCCACAGTCGCCACCTTGGCCGGACCGTTATACTCTGGCATTGGCCAGGATGGTCTCATGGGTCTCAGTGAGACCCCTCGAAGGTCGAGGGACATCAGTGGGACCGGTTTCGGAGACTGGGGCTGAGGGGGGGCAGGCTGCGCTTCGGCTTTGCGGCCGTTGCGCTTACTGCGCTGTTTTACGGGGCGGGGTGCCCTCACTGGGGCTTTGGGGCATCCGCGATAGTTGGCGGGGTGGCCCAGGGTTTGGCAGTTGACACAGCCTGGGGGGGCGGAGTTTTCGCTCCGCTCCTTGGGACGAGGGCACTCCGAGGTGTGGTGGCCGGGCGTGAGGCATTTCACGCACCGGGGGGCAACTCGGCAATGTTTTGATGAATGCCCGTACAGTTGGCAGTTATGGCACTGCCCCTGTACGGTCCCCTTGTGTGGCTCTTCGACCTTAAGGCCGCCGACACCACACAGGGTTTTCAGGTTGGCAAAGATTTTCTGACCCTCCGGCGTAGGGTCCAGATGGACGAGGAGCATGTCGTAGGGCTCCCCTCCGTTCGAGCGGCGCATGCGATGCACCTCGCGGACGGGGAACCCCTGGGATAACATGTCCTCCTTAATAAGGTCTATCGACAAGTGTCGACAGACGCGACGGATGACTACGCGGAGGGACTTGTCCTCCGCGGTTCCGTAGGTATAATAATCGACTCTTAAGGAGTCGAATAAAGAGGTCATCGTACGATATTCGGCCGAGGTTTGCACCTGCAGCTTCATCGTATTATCTTTCTGTATATATGTGTTGCGGAGGGCGATAACTCCGCGCTCCTTCAATGTCATCGACAAGTTATTCCACTTGTCGGTGGACAGGAGCATTATGGGGGGCGGTTTGACGCTCTTGGAAGAGGCGTCGGAGGGCTTTGGGGTGGCCCTCACCGCGGAAGGGGTCAGGCGCTTGGCCTTAGGGGGGTCCGTCTTGAGCTTTTTCAAGCTCAGGACGGCGGGGCGGGACTCGGCGTCCGAGTCCGAAGAGAAGTTTGGGGTGGGGGACTTGCGGGCCCGCTTCCGCTCCACCTTCTGCCAGGGCTCCACTGGGGCCAAGTCGCCTCCGCACTCCATGTCGGAGTTCGCGGACGGCGATGGGGAGAGGTTGCGGTGAGCGGGGGTGAGATCGCGGTCTCGGAAGCGCTCGGACTCCTTCCTCCTGGATGAGGGGGTCGGGGTCCGGAGTGTGGGGACCGGGGAGCGGTCTCGGGCACCGTCGCGGTCGCTTTCGCTATCGCGATCGCCACCGCGACGGCGGCGCCTGACCTGCTTGGTCGGAGAGGGCGGCGGGGTACGCAGAGTGCGTACCCCGTAAGAGGGGGCCGGTGAGGGGGACGGGGTACGCAGAGTGCGCCCGCCGTAAGAGGGGACAGGTGAGGGGGACGGGCTACGCCGGGCTGGGGACAAGTCCCGGTCGTAGGTATTAATGGGGCGCCTGACCTGCACGGCAGGTAAGGGGCACGGGGACGGGGAGCGACGGGGGACCGAAGTTCGGTCGCGGTCGCGTTGGTTACGCCTGACTATCTTGTCAGGCGAGGGGGACGGGGAGCTCGGCTGGCCCAGGTTGGGGACCCGTCCAGCCGGTTGGGATTTTTCGCTCACCAACTGGCAGAGACGATCCCATAAACATGGGTCGACCTCGGCCAGGAGGCGGGCGATGGCTTCTAAGAAGCCGGGCGGCGCGTTGTCTAGCGACATCGCGGCACAGAGGGGGGGGGGGCGGTAACTTAATTTATTCCCTTCTATGTATACACCTAAGTGTATACACAGAAACAAACAAACAAGCGATATAAATATACGTATACTAAAATATACGTATATTTACACGACCGGGAATAGGTGCATTCACCCTACAACGGAAGCGACCGACCAAGCGATACAAATATACGTATACTTAAAAAATATACGTATATTTATACGGCCGGGAACTGGTGCATTCGCCCTACGCTGCCGGTAAACTACGGCCGTTCAAACGCGTAGTGTTTTCCGGGGAGAAGAGCGGCCAAGAAACTCCCCGGCGATCACTTCTAGCTAAGTGGCTTATGGCCTTTCCCTATCACCTCGGGTTGGACGGGCCCGAGGGTGTGTGAAGGTGTGCGAACCCTCCCCGCCGGGTATAGGCGAGGAGGCGTGTGTACTTATAACTAGGTGTGCCCTAAGAGTGTTTCCCTTCGCCAATCTCAATGTGCGAAGGGTTCCTAGCTGCCCTAGTGCTGAGGGCGATATGGGCCGAAGCCGTCAGCGCCCAAACCACACTAAGGAATAGGAAATGGGGTAAAGGATGTAGATCGGTTGGGATCGACTAGGAGATCCCCCAAGGCCGACGGCCCCAACCGCTTCCAACTTTGGCGTTGCCCTGAAGGGGCAAAACCGAGAACTTGGGGCGCACTCACCTGGCTTGGTTAGCACAGTATGTTTCAACCAGGTACCACCGAAAGTGGTTTTTCCCTGAAGGGGCACAAAACTGCGAAACACAGAAACACCTACTGGCTAGGCGCTGTCTTGAAAAAGACGCCGCTTTGCCAGCAATAGTGTCGAATGAGAACGCGATACGAACACCGAACGATCGTATGACGCGAAAAAACGAAATGGGCGCGGCACTTAGCGGAGCGGTTAGTAACCGACGCTAACGGACACGAATTTGGCGGGAACGAGTGAACGGGCGCGCGCGACCGTACGCAAGCGCTGCCAAAAACGGACTCCCGAATGTATGGGTTTTTTTTTTTTTTTTTTTTTTTTTTTTTTTTTTTTTTTTTTTTTTTTTTTTTTGTATGACGCTACAGTTAGCCTAGGAGGCTTTCACTGCTTCACCGGACTATAGAGGCGAGCAGAGGGCTCGAGCCGTCTAGAAATTAAGTAACCCGCGCCGGAGGGCACCCCCTGTGGGGTTCAAACCTCGACTCTGGGCGATTACTGGCGGGGAGAGGGCAGAGATCATCATTTTAGGGAGTTTAGTGCAACTTTCGCTCTACGTTAATGACATGACGCGGCCCCCCTCCGCGTTGAGGGGGGCTTTTTATCGGTACGATATGCAAACTAAGGGTCATGGAGGGCGTTGGAGGTCGCGGCGCGATCGCGGTCGTACTCTCGTCCGACGAGTACGAATTATCGGTCTGTGTGATGGGCGCAAAGCCCCTATATATATACTCCACCCCGGTCGAGTCTATGAGATTTAATTTGATAAATTTAACAAGTTGTATGTGGCTGACCTATATAAATAGGGTGTCGGTAGACGCGTCTTGAGATGATCTAATTAATTGGTAAATAAAATTATAAGGGTCGGTACAAAATTTGGTTAAAAACACCCAAAAACCTGAAACTACGGGTGTTTTGTATGAAAATTGACGTTTTTAGCAAAAATCTCAAAAGTCTTTCGCAATACTACCACAAACAGGGTGTCAGGAGATGCGTCTCGTTGAGATCTTGCTAAATGCGCTATTAAACAATTATATGTAGATAGTATTAATTAAAATAGCCAAAAAACGGTGAACTTTTGGTCAAATATTTCACTATGTATAGGAAAAATGTCTTTTTTTAAGTGTCACCTATATATTTAAGCCGCCAGTTGGTTTTAGTTATTTAGGTATGTATATAATAAAGGTAAATATATATTGTCAACTGTTTAATTATGTATAATTTTGAAAATATTTTATGTTTCAGATGGCGGGCGGGCCAATTTTTGCTGTCGCAACGGTTTCCGACGCTTCCCTACCACTTTCCCTGGAGTCTGACCCCACGAGATGGGTGTCTTCGGGTAGGCAAAGACCAGGGCTGTTGTTTGAAAGTGGTCGGGTTCGAAGCTCCCGAAGAAAATTTTTCAGGACGAGCAGAATAAGGCGCGACACCCGAGAAAACTAAGAATTTTGTATATAAAATTGATTTAAAAATAATTTAACCACTTTAAATATTGCGAGGCGTTATTTTGTGTATCGGGAGGTCTATATACACGTTTTTGCACTGTTGGAAACGTCCGAATCGGATGCCTGTGCCTTGAGAAATGCCGAATGTATGGGCGCAAAGCCCCTATATATATACTCCACCCCGGTCGAGTCTATGAGATTTAATTTGATAAATTTAACAAGTTGTATGTGGCTGACCTATATAAATAGGGTGTCGGTAGACGCGTCTTGAGATGATCTAATTAATTGGTAAATAAAATTATAAGGGTCGGTACAAAATTTGGTTAAAAACACCCAAAAACCTGAAACTACGGGTGTTTTGTATGAAAATTGACGTTTTTAGCAAAAATCTCAAAAGTCTTTCGCAATACTACCACAAACAGGGTGTCAGGAGATGCGTCTCGTTGAGATCTTGCTAAATGCGCTATTAAACAATTATATGTAGATAGTATTAATTAAAATAGCCAAAAAACGGTGAACTTTTGGTCAAATATTTCACTATGTATAGGAAAAATGTCTTTTTTTAAGTGTCACCTATATATTTAAGCCGCCAGTTGGTTTTAGTTATTTAGGTATGTATATAATAAAGGTAAATATATATTGTCAACTGTTTAATTATGTATAATTTTGAAAATATTTTATGTTTCAGATGGCGGGCGGGCCAATTTTTGCTGTCGCAACGGTTTCCGACGCTTCCCTACCACTTTCCCTGGAGTCTGACCCCACGAGATGGGTGTCTTCGGGTAGGCAAAGACCAGGGCTGTTGTTTGAAAGTGGTCGGGTTCGAAGCTCCCGAAGAAAATTTTTCAGGACGAGCAGAATAAGGCGCGACACCCGAGAAAACTAAGAATTTTGTATATAAAATTGATTTAAAAATAATTTAACCACTTTAAATATTGCGAGGCGTTATTTTGTGTATCGGGAGGTCTATATACACGTTTTTGCACTGTTGGAAACGTCCGAATCGGATGCCTGTGCCTTGAGAAATGCCGAATGTATGGGCGCAAAGCCCCTATATATATACTCCACCCCGGTCGAGTCTATGAGATTTAATTTGATAAATTTAACAAGTTGTATGTGGCTGACCTATATAAATAGGGTGTCGGTAGACGCGTCTTGAGATGATCTAATTAATTGGTAAATAAAATTATAAGGGTCGGTACAAAATTTGGTTAAAAACACCCAAAAACCTGAAACTACGGGTGTTTTGTATGAAAATTGACGTTTTTAGCAAAAATCTCAAAAGTCTTTCGCAATACTACCACAAACAGGGTGTCAGGAGATGCGTCTCGTTGAGATCTTGCTAAATGCGCTATTAAACAATTATATGTAGATAGTATTAATTAAAATAGCCAAAAAACGGTGAACTTTTGGTCAAATATTTCACTATGTATAGGAAAAATGTCTTTTTTTAAGTGTCACCTATATATTTAAGCCGCCAGTTGGTTTTAGTTATTTAGGTATGTATATAATAAAGGTAAATATATATTGTCAACTGTTTAATTATGTATAATTTTGAAAATATTGTTTGTTTCAGATGGCGGGCGGGCCAATTTTTGCTGTCGCAACGGTTTCCGACGCTTCCCTACCACTTTCCCTGGAGTCTGACCCCACGAGATGGGTGTCTTCGGGTAGGCAAAGACCAGGGCTGTTGTTTGAAAGTGGTCGGGTTCGAAGCTCCCGAAGAAAATTTTTCAGGACGAGCAGAATAAGGCGCGACACCCGAGAAAACTAAGAATTTTGTATATAAAATTGATTTAAAAATAATTTAACCACTTTAAATATTGCGAGGCGTTATTTTGTGTATCGGGAGGTCTATATACACGTTTTTGCACTGTTGGAAACGTCCGAATCGGATGCCTGTGCCTTGAGAAATGCCGAATGTATGTTTTTTTTTTTTTTTTTTTTTTTTTTTTTTTTTTTTTTTAACGTGACGCGTGCAGTTAGCCTCTCGGCTTTTACTGCTTCACCGGACAGTAGGGGTGAGCGTGGGCTCTAACCGGCCTAGCAAATATAAAACTACAAACTAAGTACCCGCGCCGGAGGGCACCCCCTGTGGGGCTCGAACCTCGGCTCTGGGCGGATACTGACGGGGAGAGGGCGAGAGATCATGGTTTTTAGGGAGTTTAGTGCAACTTTCGCTCTACGTTAATGACATGACGCGGCCCCCCTTCCGCGTTGAGGGGGGCTTTTTATCGGTACGATATGCAAACTAAGGGTCATGGAGGACGCTGGTGGTCGCGACGCGTTCGCGGTCGTACTCGCATCCGGCGAGTACGAAATATCGGTTGTGCAGTGTTGCGAGAGTCTCTAATCGAATTGATTTGGTTTAAGTAAACGGTGATCTCGTCGTCCGATTCGTCTATGACGTTCTTCGGACGACGGTGTTTACGTGAGAGTCGGGAAGGAGTGTATTTGACCGCCTGTACCACCAATTTACTTGGATGGTGAGTGGCAGAGTCAAAGTACCTTTTGGACGCTTGCTTCATCCATTGCCTGATGGTAGGCAATTGGAGATCAGCATGGAGGCTTTTGTTACGGACGAACCACGGTGCGCCCGCGGCTCGTCGCATAAACTTGTTCTGGACTACCTGGAGGAGGTGGATGAATCGATCCTTAGCGTGCGCGAAGACCGGGCTCGCATAGGTCATCATGGGTCGAATGCACGTCTTGTAAATTCTCACCTTGTTTTCAAGGGACATTTTACTGCGTGCATTCAGGAGGCTGTGTAATCGATAAAGGGCAAATGAGGCACGGTTACGAGCGTATCTCAGATGGTCCTTGAAGTTTAACTTCCGATCGAGGATCACTCCCAAATATTTGGTTTTCTTCTCCCAAGGGATCGGTTCACCAAACATTCGGACGGGATCGGCGGTGGGGGCGGGGTCTATCCTAGAGAAGAGCACGGCTGCGCTCTTGGTGGGATTGACTTCGATCCTCCATTTCCTGAACCATTCGCCGAGGGCGTCGGCTGAGGATTGGAGTTCTCGGTGGATGACTGACGTGCTCCTACTAGAGTAGTAGAGAGCTGTGTCGTCAGCGAAGAGGGCTAGATGAGCCTTATTGGGTCTGGGGATGTCGCTGGTGTACAGCGAGAACAGGAGCGGGGCAAGGACTGAGCCTTGGGGAACTCCTGCGCGTATCGGTCTGAGGGAGGAGTAATTTCCCTCGACGCGGTAGCTAAACGTTCGGTCCGTAAGGAAGTCTCGTAAGATGTGCACGAGACGGTCGGGCACTTTGAGTTCGAACAGCTTATATAATAAGCCGTTGTGCCAGACCTTATCGAACGCTTTGGCCACGTCGAAGAAGAGTGCTCCTGTGTGGGCTCTTTGACGGGCAGCTTTCACTAGGATGTGTTCGACAATGCGATGCACCTGGTGAACGCTGGAGTGTCTGGCTCGAAAGCCAAACTGCTCGTCAGGGAGGATATCGTTTGCGCGGATGTAAGACGACAAACGGGCGTGAATGATGCGCTCGTAGAGTTTCCCCATGGCGCAGAGGAGGCTAATAGGGCGGTAATTCGCCGGATCGGATTTGGGTTTTCCGGGTTTCGGGATGCCAATCACGTTTGCCTGTTTCCACTGGTGTGGAAAGATGTTGTTGGAAAAGGCCGCGTTGAAAATCGCGACCATCAGGCTAAGTAAAAGCAACGGGAGTTGCTTGAAAACGCGATTGGTGATTCCGTCATACCCGGGGGCTTTGCGAGGGCGGAGGTCCCTGATCAGAGTTTTAACCTCTTCGATGGTCACTGGCCTCAGGGGATCGTCGTCGTCGACGTCTGCATCCTCCCGGGAGGGGGCAGTTGGGGTCGGAGGGAGTGGTATGGCGAGCCTACGTTCTACCTCAGAGTCGACCTCGTTGAGGTGCTCCGGGTCTACTGGTAGGGTGCTGGGAGAACATTGGGTCTCTAGATTGTCGGCCATGCATTCGGCTTTTTCGTCGTCATCGAACGCGGGGCGTTGATTCGGACGCGTCAGCGGGGGGATGGTCCAGTCGGTGTCTGTCTTGAGTCGCTTGCAGAGATTCCAAAAGGCCTTCCGCGAGGGTTGAATCTCGGCTAACGTCCTATCCCACCCGGAATCCCGCCTCTCGGTCATGCGTTCACGTACAGTACGCTGTAGTTCACGCATTCGAGTGCGGTTTTCCAAGGTGTTATAGGAGTCGAAGGCTCTGATGGCCGCGTTCTTCTCAGTCACTAACTCACGCAAATCCTCCGGGAGCTTCCACCGTCTGAACGCGTCAGCCGCTGGGACCTCCCGGGAACATTCGTTCATTTGGATTTGGATGTGAGTCGTGAAAGAGCCGATGGCTGCATGCGTTTGCTCGGGGGTCTCTATGAGGGATGGGATCGAATCTAAGTGCTCCGATGTGGCTGACTTGAGTTTACCCTCAAGTTTCTGCCAGTCGGTAACATATCTGGGTGGGAGGTTGCTATCCGCGCCAGAGTGGCTTGTGCGGGAGGCAAGACTAAGGATGACCGGTCTATGGTCGGAGTCTAACTCGTGTAGCACTTCTACAGAAGCCAAACGTAGGTTTGTATTCTTAAGGAGTGCTATGTCGAGTATGTCGGGTCGGTGACTGTCAATTCTGGGGAAGTGGGTCGGTTCGAGAGGGACTATAGGGTCGAACGGTATGATTGCCAAGTGATTAGCAAGTGCGCGGCCGTTCGAGTTGCTCGTACGGCAGCTCCATTGCTCATGCTTGGAGTTTAGATCGCCTGCCACTATGACAGAGCCATCTAAGTCATACAGTGCTTGGAGATCGCTAAGTAGTATCTCCTTGTCTGGGGGGAGGTAGGCCGAGACTATCGTGATTGGCTGATGGCCTGTCATGCCTATTCGACAGACAGAGACCTCAATGTTCTTCAGCACGGGAGGGTCCAAAGGTACGCAATGCAGTGATTTCTTAAAGTAAATCAGCGTGCCCCCTTTGGCGGAGTGAGTCCTATCGTTGCGAACTATACGATAGTTGGCAACTGTAGGACTTCTCCGTTTGCTCGGTTTGAGGAAAGTTTCTTGAACGAGGAAGAGATCAATTTGATGATCGCAGAGGAATTCTGCGACTTCATCGCGTTGTCTCGCTAATCCGTCTGCATTGTAAAACCCGATCTTTAAAGATCTGGGTTTTAGCCTGCAAGTGAATTGGGGAGTCATCAACGGGTGTACAGCCATTACGGTTGAATTGATTTAATAAAGCGGCGGTATAAGTGTGCCGCGTCGATGGCCAACTGGATGTTGGTCGGATCAGCTTCGGCCCTCTGGGTGAGGTCCTCAAACTGATCGAGCAACTCCCAGCCCTGAGTCATGATGCGCTCGGCAAAGCCTGAGGCGCGCCCTTTGCTATTCGCTTGGGGCGCCCGGGTTTTGGGCGCTGGGGCTGATGACTTTGGAGTCTGGGCTCCTTTGGCCGGGGCCTTTGGAGCCTGTGACTTCCTGGTCAGCGGGTTGTAAGCCCAGCCCGATTTGACTGGGGCGGGAGGGGTCGCGCTGGTTGAGGGTTTGGGGGACGCCTCTTTAGCTGGGACTGGCACAGCCTTAGGGGCGACCGCCTCACCCGCAGCCTTGGGTGCGGTCGAGGGGACGTAATCTGGCAGAGGCCAGTGTGGTCTTGCTGGTCGCAGGGATGTCTGTTGGACATCCAAGGACATTAGCGGGGGAGGGCTTGCTTGGGGCTTGGCGGAGCTAGTCTGCGCCTGAGGCTTGCGAGCGTTGCGCTTGCTGCGAGGCCTCCTGGCGGGTCTCCTCGCCGGTGCCTTGGGACAGCCGCGATAGTTCGCAGGGTGTCCCAAGGACTGGCAGTTGACACAACCGGGTGGCTCGGAGCATTCGCTACGATCCTTAGGTCTTGGGCATTCGGAGGTGTGATGACCTGGGGTCAGGCATTTAACACACCTCGGGGCGACGTGGCAGTTCTTAGACGAGTGCCCGTACAGTTGGCAGTTGTGGCACTGCCCCTGTACGGTCCCTCGCCGCGGCGGCTCGACGACGATGCCGCCGACGCCGCAAACTGTTTTAAGGACAGTCAGGATTTTCTGTCCTTCCTTCGAGTCGTCAAGGTGGACCAGCACCATATCGAAGGGCTCGCCACCGTTTGATCGGCGCATCCGATGCACCTCTCTCACGGGGTACCCTTGGGTGGTTAGGTCCTCCTTGATGGAGTCGATGGGAAGGTAACGGCACACTCGGCGGATAACCACGCGGAGTGTTTTGTCCTCAGCGGTGCCGTAAGTGTAGTAGTCTACCTTACGTGCATCGAAGAGAGCCGTCGTTGTCCTGTATTCAGTGGAGGTCTGCAGCTGTATTTTGTACATCTGCTCCTTGAGGATGTATGTAGTGCTGAGTGCGACTACACCTTTGGCTTTTAGCGTGGTGGACAAGTCTTCCCACTTATCGATGCTGAGTAGCATGATAGGTGGGGGCTTAGTGGTCTTGGCCGTGAAGCCAGAGGGTTTGGCCTTTGCCTGTGAGGCGGGGGCGCTTGTAGTGGGGGAAGAGGGGACAGAGTTGGTGGCGGAGGGTCTCTCCGTGCGCAACTTCTTCGTCTTGGCGCTCTTCTTGCTCTTCTCCTGAGTCGAAGCCTCAGAATCAGAGCCGGAAGAGCTGCCAGACGAAGACGACGACGACTTGTCGCCGCGGGTCCGCTTATCAGCTTTCCCGCGCCTGACGGTTGTCCACTCGTTGTGAGCGTCGTCTTCGCTGTCGATCGGTACGACATCCATCTCTTCCTCTGTGGCTAGAGGCTGAGATGGAGAGGGGGTACGGTTACGGGGGAGTGGCGACTGCCTGTCCGTCTGGGTGAACGGGGCAGAAGAGGAGGGGACGGAGAGACTGAGTTTCTCCTGCGCTGTTGCGCCGGAGCTGGGGAGGTCGTCTCGCATGAGCTTAGTCTTCACTGACTCCATCAAGTTTGCCCAGATAACTGGGTCAGACTTGAGGACCTTGAAGGCAGCCTCAATGAAGCGTGGGTCCTTGGTAATGTCTACCATGGAGGCGGGTACGGGGGCGGCCATCTTGTGATGGTATTAAAAGCCTAACAACTACCGAATAATTACGTTAGTTCGCTCCCGGAGCGTTCCGAGAAGAAGAACTAACAAGAAACTTCTCGGCAATCGCTCTAACAGTTGGATGTCCCTAACAACTATCACCTCGGGTTGGACGGGCCCGAGGGTGTGTTGGTGTGTGTATCACCCTCCTCGCCGGGTTAGACGAGGAGGTATGTGTACCTATGGTGAGCCCTAAGCTTGTATCCCTCTCGCCAGTCTTATTGTGCGAAAGGGTTCCTAGCAGCTCTAATGCAGAGGGCGATATGGGCCGAAGCCGTCAGCACCCAAACAACAAGAGAGAATGGAAAGGTAGGGTAAGGAGGTGGGATTCCGATTTGGAGTTGACTAGGGTAGCCCCCAAGGCCAATGATTCCAAACCGCTTCCAATTAACTGGCGTTGCTCTGAAGGAGCAAGGCCTAGTGCTTGGGGCTACACTAACTTGGCTTAGTTGGCACGGTTACGTTTCCACCAAGTACCACTAGAAAAGTGGATTTTCCCTGAAGGGGCACGAAAGTACAAAGAAACACACACTATATTGGGGTAGCGCTGTCTTGAAAAAGACGCCACTACACCAATTAATAGTGTGAAGGTTTGCCGAGATTCAACCAATCTGACGATCGATTTATCTCAACTGACGAACGTACACGAGCACGTATAGTCGGAAATAGTCGGGTAAGGCAGGAGCGCACGAACGTGTCCGTGCGCGTCGGCTGTCCAAACGAGACTCGCCGAATGTATGGGCGCAAAGCCCCTATATATATACTCCACCCCGGTCGAGTCTATGAGATTTAATTTGATAAATTTAACAAGTTGTATGTGGCTGACCTATATAAATAGGGTGTCGGTAGACGCGTCTTGAGATGATCTAATTAATTGGTAAATAAAATTATAAGGGTCGGTACAAAATTTGGTTAAAAACACCCAAAAACCTGAAACTACGGGTGTTTTGTATGAAAATTGACGTTTTTAGCAAAAATCTCAAAAGTCTTTCGCAATACTACCACAAACAGGGTGTCAGGAGATGCGTCTCGTTGAGATCTTGCTAAATGCGCTATTAAACAATTATATGTAGATAGTATTAATTAAAATAGCCAAAAAACGGTGAACTTTTGGTCAAATATTTCACTATGTATAGGAAAAATGTCTTTTTTTAAGTGTCACCTATATATTTAAGCCGCCAGTTGGTTTTAGTTATTTAGGTATGTATATAATAAAGGTAAATATATATTGTCAACTGTTTAATTATGTATAATTTTGAAAATATTTTATGTTTCAGATGGCGGGCGGGCCAATTTTTGCTGTCGCAACGGTTTCCGACGCTTCCCTACCACTTTCCCTGGAGTCTGACCCCACGAGATGGGTGTCTTCGGGTAGGCAAAGACCAGGGCTGTTGTTTGAAAGTGGTCGGGTTCGAAGCTCCCGAAGAAAATTTTTCAGGACGAGCAGAATAAGGCGCGACACCCGAGAAAACTAAGAATTTTGTATATAAAATTGATTTAAAAATAATTTAACCACTTTAAATATTGCGAGGCGTTATTTTGTGTATCGGGAGGTCTATATACACGTTTTTGCACTGTTGGAAACGTCCGAATCGGATGCCTGTGCCTTGAGAAATGCCGAATGTATGGGTTTTTTTTTTTTTTTTTTTTTTTTTTTTTTTTTTTTTTTTTAACATGACGCGTGCAGTTAGCCTTACGGCTTTTACTGCTTCACCGGGCAGTAGGGGTGAGCGTGGGCTCTAACCGGCCTAGCAAATATAGACTACAAACTAAGTACCCGCGCCGGAGGGCACCCCCTGTGGGGTTCGAACCTCGGCTCTGGGCGGATACTGACGGGGAGAGGGCAAGATCATGGTTTTTAGGGAGTTTAGTGCAACTTTCGCTCTACGTTAATGACATGACGCGGCCCCCCGTCCTCGTTGAGGGGGGCTTTTTATCGGTACGATATGCAAACTAAGGGTCATGGAGGACGCTGGTGGTCGCGACGCGTTCGCGGTCGTACTCGCATCCGGCGAGTACGAAATATCGGTTGTGCAGTGTTGCGAGAGTCTCTAATCGATTTGATTTGGTTTAAGTATACGGTGATCTCGTCGTCCGATTCGTCTATGACGTTCTTCGGACGACGGTGTTTACGTGAGAGTCGAGAAGGAGTGTATTTGACCGCCTGTACCACCAATTTGCTTGGATGGTGAGTGGCAGAGTCAAAGTACCTTTTGGACGCTTGCTTCATCCATTGCCTGATGGTAGGCAATTGGAGATCAGCACGGAGGCTTTTGTTACGGACGAACCACGGTGCGCCCGCGGCTCGTCGCATAAACTTGTTCTGGACTACCTGGAGGAGGTGGATGAATCGATCCTTAGCGTGCGCGAAGACCGGGCTCGCATAGGTCATCATGGGTCGAATGCACGTCTTGTAAATTCTCACCTTGTTTTCAAGGGACATTTTACTGCGTGCATTCAGGAGGCCGTGTAATCGATAAAGGGCAAATGAGGCACGGTTACGAGCGTATCTCAGATGGTCCTTGAAGTTTAACTTCCGATCGAGGATCACTCCCAAATATTTGGTTTTCTTCTCCCAGGGGATCGGTTCACCAAACATTCGGACGGGATCGGCGGTGGGGGCGGGGTCTATCCTAGAGAAGAGCACGGCTGCGCTCTTGGTGGGATTTACTTCGATCCTCCATTTCCTGAACCATTCGCCGAGGGCGTCGGCTGAGGATTGGAGTTCTCGGTGGATGACTGACGTGCTCCTACTGGAGTAGTAGAGAGCTGTGTCGTCAGCGAAGAGGGCTAGATGAGCCTTATCGGGTCTGGGGATGTCGCTGGTGTACAGCGAGAACAGGAGCGGGGCAAGGACTGAGCCTTGGGGAACTCCTGCGCGTATCGGTCTGAGGGAGGAGTAATTTCCCTCGACGCGGTAGCTAAACGTTCGGTCCGTAAGGAAGTCTCGTAAGATGTGCACGAGACGGTCGGGCACTTTGAGTTCGAACAGCTTATATAATAAGCCGTTGTGCCAGACCTTATCGAACGCTTTGGCCACGTCGAAGAAGAGTGCTCCTGTGTGGGCTCTTTGACGGGCAGCTTTCACTAGGATGTGTTCGACAATGCGATGCACCTGGTGAACGCTGGAGTGTCTGGCTCGAAAGCCAAACTGCTCGTCAGGGAGGATATCGTTTGCGTGGATGTAAGACGACAAACGGGCGTGAATGATGCGCTCGTAGAGTTTCCCCATGGCGCAGAGGAGGCTAATGGGGCGGTAGTTCGCCGGATCGGATTTGGGTTTTCCGGGTTTCGGGATGCCAATCACGTTTGCCTGTTTCCACTGGTGTGGAAAGATGTTGTTGGAAAAGGCCGCGTTGAAAATCGCGACCATCAGGCTAAGTAGAAGCAACGGAAGTTGCTTGAAAACGCGATTGGTGATTCCGTCGTACCCGGGGGCTTTGCGAGGGCGGAGGTCCCTGATCAGAGTTTTAACCTCTTCGATGGTCACTGGCCTCAGGGGATCGTCGTCGTCGACGTCTGCATCCTCCCGGGAGGGGGCAGTTGGGGTCGGAGGGAGTGGTATGGCGAGCCTACGTTCTACCTCAGAGTCGACCTCATTGAGGTGCTCCGGGTCTACTGGTAGGGTGCTGGGAGAACATTGGGTCTCTAGATTGTCGGCCATGCATTCGGCTTTTTCGTCGTCATCGAACGCGGGGCGTTGATTCGGACGCGTCAGCGGGGGGATGGTCCAGTCGGTATCTGTCTTGAGTCGCTTGCAGAGATTCCAAAAGGCCTTCCGCGAGGGTTGAATCTCGGCTAACGTCCTATCCCACCCGGAATCCCGCCTCTCGGTCATGCGTTCACGTACAGTACGCTGTAGTTCACGCATTCGAGTGCGGTTTTCCAAGGTGTTATAGGAGTCGAAGGCTCTGATGGCCGCGTTCTTCTCAGTCACTAACTCACGCAAATCCTCCGGGAGCTTCCACCGTCTGAACGCGTCAGCCGCTGGGACCTCCCGGGAACATTCGTTCATTTGGATTTGGATGTGAGTCGTGAAAGAGCCGATGGCTGCATGCGTTTGCTCGGGGGTCTCTATGAGGGATGGAATCGAATCTAAGTGCTCCGACGTGGCTGACTTGAGTTTGCCCTCAAGTTTCTGCCAGTCGGTAACATATCTGGGTGGTAGGTTGCTATCCGCGCCAGAGTGGCTTGTGCGGGAGGCAAGACTAAGGATGACCGGTCTATGGTCGGAGTCTAACTCGTGTAGCACTTCTACAGAAGCCAAACGTAGGTTTGTATTCTTAAGGAGTGCTATGTCGAGTATGTCGGGTCGGTGACTGTCAATTCTGGGGAAGTGGGTCGGTTCGAGAGGGACTATAGGGTCGAACGGTATGATTGCCAAGTGATTAGCAAGTGCGCGGCCGTTCGAGTTGCTCGTACGGCAGCTCCATTGCTCATGCTTGGAGTTTAGATCGCCTGCCACTATGACAGAGCCATCTAAGTCATACAGTGCTTGGAGATCGCTAAGTAGTATCTCCTTGTCTGGGGGGAGGTTGGCCGAGACTATCGTGATTGGCTGATGGCCTGTCATGCCTATTCGACAGACAGAGACCTCAATGTTCTTCAGCACGGGAGGGTCCAAAGGTACGCAATGCAGTGATTTCTTAAAGTAAATCAGCGTGCCCCCTTTGGCGGAGTGAGTCCTATCGTTGCGAACTATACGATAGTTGGCAACTGTAGGACTTCTCCGTTTGCTCGGTTTGAGGAATGTCTCTTGAACGAGGAAGAGATCAATTTGATGATCGCAGAGGAATTCTGCGACCTCATCGCGTTGTCTCGCTAATCCGTCTGCATTGTAAAACCCGATCTTTAAAGATCTGGGTTTTAGCCTGCAAGTGAATTGGGGAGTCATCAACGGGTGTACAGCCATTACGGTTGTATTGATTTAATAAAGCGGCGGTATACGCGTGCCGCGTCGATGGCCAACTGGATGTTGGTCGGATCAGCTTCGGCCCTCTGGGTGAGGTCCTCAAACTGATCGAGCAACTCCCAGCCCTGAGTCATGATGCGCTCGGCAAAGCCTGAGGCGCGCCCTTTGCTATTCGCTTGGGGCGCCCGGGTTTTGGGCGCTGGGGCTGATGACTTTGGAGTCTGGGCTCCTTTGGCCGGGGCCTTTGGAGCCTGTGACTTCTTGGTCAGCGGGTTGTAAGCCCAGCCCGATTTGACTGGGGCGGGAGGGGTCGCGCTGGTTGAGGGTTCGGGGGACGCCTCTTTAGCTGGGACTGGCACAGCCTTAGGGGCGACCGCCTCACCCGCAGCCTTGGGTGCGGTCGAGGGGACGTAATCTGGCAGAGGCCAGTGTGGTCTTGCTGGTCGCAGGGATATCTGTTGGACATCCAAGGACATTAGCGGGGGAGGGCTTGCTTGGGGCTTGGCGGAGCTAGTCTGCGCCTGAGGCTTGCGAGCGTTGCGCTTGCTGCGAGGCCTCCTGGCGGGTCTCCTCGCCGGTGCCTTGGGACAGCCGCGATAGTTCGCAGGGTGTCCCAAGGACTGGCAGTTGACACAACCGGGTGGCTCGGAGCATTCGCTACGATCCTTAGGTCTTGGGCATTCGGAGGTGTGATGACCTGGGGTCAGGCATTTAACACACCTCGGGGCGACGTGGCAGTTCTTAGACGAGTGCCCGTACAGTTGGCAGTTGTGGCACTGCCCCTGTACGGTCCCTCGCCGCGGCGGCTCGACGACGATGCCGCCGACGCCGCAAACTGTTTTAAGGACAGTCAGGATTTTCTGTCCTTCCTTCGAGTCGTCAAGGTGGACCAGCACCATATCGAAGGGCTCGCCACCGTTTGATCGGCGCATTCGATGCACCTCTCTCACGGGGTACCCTTGGGTGGTTAGGTCCGCCTTGATGGAGTCGATGGGAAGGTAACGGCACACTCGGCGGATAACCACGTGGAGTGTTTTGTCCTCAGCGGTGCCGTAAGTGTAGTAGTCTACCTTACGTGCATCGAAGAGAGCCGTCGTTGTCCTGTATTCAGTGGAGGTCTGCAGCTGTATTTTGTACATCTGCTCCTTGAGGATGTATGTAGTGCTGAGTGCGACTACACCTTTGGACTTTAACGTCGTGGACAAGTCTTCCCACTTATCGATGCTGAGTAGCATGATAGGTGGGGGCTTAGTGGTCTTGGCCGTGAAGCCAGAGGGTTTGGCCTTTGCCTGTGAGGCGGGGGCGCTTGTAGTGGGGGAAGAGGGGACAGAGTTGGTGGCGGAGGGTCTCTCCGTGCGCAACTTCTTCGTCTTGGCGCTCTTCTTGCTCTTCTCCTGAGTCGAAGCCTCAGAATCAGAGCCGGAAGAGCTGCCAGACGAGGACGACGACGACTTGTCGCCCCGGGTCCGCTTATCAGCTTTCCCGCGCCTGACGGTTGTCCACTCGTTGTGAGCGTCGTCATCGCTGTCGATCGGTACGACGTCCATCTCTTCCTCTGTGGCTAGAGGCTGAGATGGAGAGGGGGTACGGTTACGGGGGAGTGGCGACTGCCTGTCCGTCTGGGTGAACGGGGCAGAAGAGGAGGGGACGGAGAGACTAAGATTCTCCTGCGCAGATGCGCCGGAGCAAGGGGAATCGTCAAGCATGAGCTTTGTCTTGACGGTCTCCATCAAGTTTACCCAGCCAACTGGGTCGGACTTGAGGAGCTTGAAGAGCGCTTCAACGAAGCGGGGATCCTTGGTAATGTCTACCATGGAGGCGGGTACGGGGGCGGCCATCTTGTGATGGTTTTAAAAGCCTACCAACTACCGAATAATTACGTTAGTTCGCTCCCGGAGCGTTCCGAGAAGAAGAACTAACAAGAAACTTCTCGGCGGTCGCTCTAACAATAGAATGTCCCTAACAACTATCACCTCGGGTTGGACGGGCCCGAGGGTGTGTTGGTGTGTGTATCACCCTCCTCGCCGGGTTAGACGAGGAGGTATGTGTACCTATGGTGAGCCCTAAGCTTGTATCCCTCTCGCCAGTCTTATTGTGCGAAAGGGTTCCTAGCAGCTCTAATGCAGAGGGCGATATGGGCCGAAGCCGTCAGCACCCAAACAACAAGAGAGAATGGGAAGGTAGGGTAAGGAGGTGGGATTCCGATTTGGAGTTGACTAGGGTAGCCCCCAAGGCCAATGATTCCAAACCGCTTCCAATTAACTGGCGTTGCTCTGAAGGAGCAAGGCCTAGTGCTTGGGGCTACACTAACTTGGCTTAGTTGGCACGGTTACGTTTCCACCAAGTACCACTAGAAAAGTGGATTTTCCCTGAAGGGGCACGAAAGTACAAAGAAACACACACTATATTGGGGTAGCGCTGTCTTGAAAAAGACGCCACTACACCAATTAATAGTGTGAAGGTTTGCCGAGATTCAACCAATCTGACGATCGATTTATCTCAACTGACGAACGTACACGAGCACGTATAGTCGGAAATAGTCGGGTAAGGCAGGAGCGCACGAACGTGTCCGTGCGCGTCGGCTGTCCAAACGAGACTCATCCGAATGTATTTTTTTTTTTTTTTTTTTTTTTTTTTTTTTTTTTTTTTTTTTTTTTTTTTAACGTGACGCGTGCAGTTAGCCTCTCGGCTTTTACTGCTTCACCGGACAGTAGGGGTGAGCGTGGGCTCTAACCGGCCTAGCAAATATAAAACTACAAACTAAGTACCCGCGCCGGAGGGCACCCCCTGTGGGGCTCGAACCTCGGCTCTGGGCGGATACTGACGGGGAGAGGGCGAGAGATCATGGTTTTTAGGGAGTTTAGTGCAACTTTCGCTCTACGTTAATGACATGACGCGGCCCCCCTTCCGCGTTGAGGGGGGCTTTTTATCGGTACGATATGCAAACTAAGGGTCATGGAGGACGCTGGTGGTCGCGACGCGTTCGCGGTCGTACTCGCATCCGGCGAGTACGAAATATCGGTTGTGCAGTGTTGCGAGAGTCTCTAATCGATTTGATTTGGTTTAAGTAAACGGTGATCTCGTCGTCCGATTCGTCTATGACGTTCTTCGGACGACGGTGTTTACGTGAGAGTCGGGAAGGAGTGTATTTGACCGCCTGTACCACCAATTTACTTGGATGGTGAGTGGCAGAGTCAAAGTACCTTTTGGACGCTTGCTTCATCCATTGCCTGATGGTAGGCAATTGGAGATCAGCATGGAGGCTTTTGTTACGGACGAACCACGGTGCGCCCGCGGCTCGTCGCATAAACTTGTTCTGGACTACCTGGAGGAGGTGGATGAATCGATCCTTAGCGTGCGCGAAGACCGGGCTCGCATAGGTCATCATGGGTCGAATGCACGTCTTGTAAATTCTCACCTTGTTTTCAAGGGACATTTTACTGCGTGCATTCAGGAGGCTGTGTAATCGATAAAGGGCAAATGAGGCACGGTTACGAGCGTATCTCAGATGGTCCTTGAAGTTTAACTTCCGATCGAGGATCACTCCCAAATATTTGGTTTTCTTCTCCCAAGGGATCGGTTCACCAAACATTCGGACGGGATCGGCGGTGGGGGCGGGGTCTATCCTAGAGAAGAGCACGGCTGCGCTCTTGGTGGGATTGACTTCGATCCTCCATTTCCTGAACCATTCGCCGAGGGCGTCGGCTGAGGATTGGAGTTCTCGGTGGATGACTGACGTGCTCCTACTAGAGTAGTAGAGAGCTGTGTCGTCAGCGAAGAGGGCTAGATGAGCCTTATTGGGTCTGGGGATGTCGCTGGTGTACAGCGAGAACAGGAGCGGGGCAAGGACTGAGCCTTGGGGAACTCCTGCGCGTATCGGTCTGAGGGAGGAGTAATTTCCCTCGACGCGGTAGCTAAACGTTCGGTCCGTAAGGAAGTCTCGTAAGATGTGCACGAGACGGTCGGGCACTTTGAGTTCGAACAGCTTATATAATAAGCCGTTGTGCCAGACCTTATCGAACGCTTTGGCCACGTCGAAGAAGAGTGCTCCTGTGTGGGCTCTTTGACGGGCAGCTTTCACTAGGATGTGTTCGACAATGCGATGCACCTGGTGAACGCTGGAGTGTCTGGCTCGAAAGCCAAACTGCTCGTCAGGGAGGATATCGTTTGCGTGGATGTAAGACGACAAACGGGCGTGAATGATGCGCTCGTAGAGTTTCCCCATGGCGCAGAGGAGGCTAATGGGGCGGTAATTCGCCGGATCGGATTTGGGTTTTCCGGGTTTCGGGATGCCAATCACGTTTGCCTGTTTCCACTGGTGTGGAAAGATGTGCCGAATGTATGGGCGCAAAGCCCCTATATATATACTCCACCCCGGTCGAGTCTATGAGATTTAATTTGATAAATTTAACAAGTTGTATGTGGCTGACCTATATAAATAGGGTGTCGGTAGACGCGTCTTGAGATGATCTAATTAATTGGTAAATAAAATTATAAGGGTCGGTACAAAATTTGGTTAAAAACACCCAAAAACCTGAAACTACGGGTGTTTTGTATGAAAATTGACGTTTTTAGCAAAAATCTCAAAAGTCTTTCGCAATACTACCACAAACAGGGTGTCAGGAGATGCGTCTCGTTGAGATCTTGCTAAATGCGCTATTAAACAATTATATGTAGATAGTATTAATTAAAATAGCCAAAAAACGGTGAACTTTTGGTCAAATATTTCACTATGTATAGGAAAAATGTCTTTTTTTAAGTGTCACCTATATATTTAAGCCGCCAGTTGGTTTTAGTTATTTAGGTATGTATATAATAAAGGTAAATATATATTGTCAACTGTTTAATTATGTATAATTTTGAAAATATTTTATGTTTCAGATGGCGGGCGGGCCAATTTTTGCTGTCGCAACGGTTTCCGACGCTTCCCTACCACTTTCCCTGGAGTCTGACCCCACGAGATGGGTGTCTTCGGGTAGGCAAAGACCAGGGCTGTTGTTTGAAAGTGGTCGGGTTCGAAGCTCCCGAAGAAAATTTTTCAGGACGAGCAGAATAAGGCGCGACACCCGAGAAAACTAAGAATTTTGTATATAAAATTGATTTAAAAATAATTTAACCACTTTAAATATTGCGAGGCGTTATTTTGTGTATCGGGAGGTCTATATACACGTTTTTGCACTGTTGGAAACGTCCGAATCGGATGCCTGTGCCTTGAGAAATGCCGAATGTATGGGCGCAAAGCCCCTATATATATACTCCACCCCGGTCGAGTCTATGAGATTTAATTTGATAAATTTAACAAGTTGTATGTGGCTGACCTATATAAATAGGGTGTCGGTAGACGCGTCTTGAGATGATCTAATTAATTGGTAAATAAAATTATAAGGGTCGGTACAAAATTTGGTTAAAAACACCCAAAAACCTGAAACTACGGGTGTTTTGTATGAAAATTGACGTTTTTAGCAAAAATCTCAAAAGTCTTTCGCAATACTACCACAAACAGGGTGTCAGGAGATGCGTCTCGTTGAGATCTTGCTAAATGCGCTATTAAACAATTATATGTAGATAGTATTAATTAAAATAGCCAAAAAACGGTGAACTTTTGGTCAAATATTTCACTATGTATAGGAAAAATGTCTTTTTTTAAGTGTCACCTATATATTTAAGCCGCCAGTTGGTTTTAGTTATTTAGGTATGTATATAATAAAGGTAAATATATATTGTCAACTGTTTAATTATGTATAATTTTGAAAATATTTTATGTTTCAGATGGCGGGCGGGCCAATTTTTGCTGTCGCAACGGTTTCCGACGCTTCCCTACCACTTTCCCTGGAGTCTGACCCCACGAGATGGGTGTCTTCGGGTAGGCAAAGACCAGGGCTGTTGTTTGAAAGTGGTCGGGTTCGAAGCTCCCGAAGAAAATTTTTCAGGACGAGCAGAATAAGGCGCGACACCCGAGAAAACTAAGAATTTTGTATATAAAATTGATTTAAAAATAATTTAACCACTTTAAATATTGCGAGGCGTTATTTTGTGTATCGGGAGGTCTATATACACGTTTTTGCACTGTTGGAAACGTCCGAATCGGATGCCTGTGCCTTGAGAAATGCCGAATGTATGGGCGCAAAGCCCCTATATATATACTCCACCCCGGTCGAGTCTATGAGATTTAATTTGATAAATTTAACAAGTTGTATGTGGCTGACCTATATAAATAGGGTGTCGGTAGACGCGTCTTGAGATGATCTAATTAATTGGTAAATAAAATTATAAGGGTCGGTACAAAATTTGGTTAAAAACACCCAAAAACCTGAAACTACGGGTGTTTTGTATGAAAATTGACGTTTTTAGCAAAAATCTCAAAAGTCTTTCGCAATACTACCACAAACAGGGTGTCAGGAGATGCGTCTCGTTGAGATCTTGCTAAATGCGCTATTAAACAATTATATGTAGATAGTATTAATTAAAATAGCCAAAAAACGGTGAACTTTTGGTCAAATATTTCACTATGTATAGGAAAAATGTCTTTTTTTAAGTGTCACCTATATATTTAAGCCGCCAGTTGGTTTTAGTTATTTAGGTATGTATATAATAAAGGTAAATATATATTGTCAACTGTTTAATTATGTATAATTTTGAAAATATTTTATGTTTCAGATGGCGGGCGGGCCAATTTTTGCTGTCGCAACGGTTTCCGACGCTTCCCTACCACTTTCCCTGGAGTCTGACCCCACGAGATGGGTGTCTTCGGGTAGGCAAAGACCAGGGCTGTTGTTTGAAAGTGGTCGGGTTCGAAGCTCCCGAAGAAAATTTTTCAGGACGAGCAGAATAAGGCGCGACACCCGAGAAAACTAAGAATTTTGTATATAAAATTGATTTAAAAATAATTTAACCACTTTAAATATTGCGAGGCGTTATTTTGTGTATCGGGAGGTCTATATACACGTTTTTGCACTGTTGGAAACGTCCGAATCGGATGCCTGTGCCTTGAGAAATGCCGAATGTATGTTTTTTTTTTTTTTTTTTTTTTTTTTTTTTTTTTTTTTTTTAACATGACGCGTGCAGTTAGCCTTACGGCTTTTACTGCTTCACCGGGCAGTAGGGGTGAGCGTGGGCTCTAACCGGCCTAGCAAATATAGACTACAAACTAAGTACCCGCGCCGGAGGGCACCCCCTGTGGGGTTCGAACCTCGGCTCTGGGCGGATACTGACGGGGAGAGGGCAAGATCATGGTTTTTAGGGAGTTTAGTGCAACTTTCGCTCTACGTTAATGACATGACGCGGCCCCCCGTCCGCGTTGAGGGGGGCTTTTTATCGGTACGATATGCAAACTAAGGGTCATGGAGGACGCTGGTGGTCGCGACGCGTTCGCGGTCGTACTCGCATCCGGCGAGTACGAAATATCGGTTGTGCAGTGTTGCGAGAGTCTCTAATCGATTTGATTTGGTTTAAGTAAACGGTGATCTCGTCGTCCGATTCGTCTATGACGTTCTTCGGACGACGGTGTTTACGTGAGAGTCGGGAAGGAGTGTATTTGACCGCCTGTACCACCAATTTGCTTGGATGGTGAGTGGCAGAGTCAAAGTACCTTTTGGACGCTTGCTTCATCCATTGCCTGATGGTAGGCAATTGGAGATCAGCATGGAGGCTTTTGTTACGGACGAACCACGGTGCGCCCGCGGCTCGTCGCATAAACTTGTTCTGGACTACCTGGAGGAGGTGGATGAATCGATCCTTAGCGTGCGCGAAGACCGGGCTCGCATAGGTCATCATGGGTCGAATGCACGTCTTGTAAATTCTCACCTTGTTTTCAAGGGACATTTTACTGCGTGCATTCAGGAGGCCGTGTAATCGATAAAGGGCAAATGAGGCACGGTTACGGGCGTATCTCAGATGGTCCTTGAAGTTTAACTTCCGATCGAGGATCACTCCCAAATATTTGGTTTTCTTCTCCCAGGGCTCAGCGCCCCCACGGTTTCCTCTCTTTCCGTCTGGTGCAGGTGTTGTCCGGGCATGGTTGCTTCGGAGCGCACCTGCATCGGATCCAGAGGGAGGAAACCCCGGCGTGCCACCATTGCGGAGCCGCGGAGGACACGGCGCAGCACACCCTCGAGGTGTGCCCAGCCTGGGCTGAGCTGCGCCGTGCCCTGAATACTGTCGTTGGGCTGGACCTCTCACTTCCCAGTGTGGTGAACTCCATGCTGGGGAGTGAGGAGGCTTGGGCGGCGGTTGCCTCCTTTTGCGAGGACGTCATGTCGCAAAAGGAGGCGGCGGAGCGCGCGCGGGAGGATGATCCTCTCGCGCCACCGCTCCGCAGGCGAAGGAGGGGTGGGAGAAGGCGGTTGTACGACCGTCGCCTCCCACCCTCAGGTGGTGATTAGCGGGTGACAGGCGCGGGGGCGCCTTCGCTCGCATTGCACAAATCGCCACCACCGTCGGGCGGGAACGGCCGAGCACTCACGGTCGTTCCCGGGCCCCTCCACTTAGGAAGGGGCGTGTGGGCCCCGCTGTAAAGGCGGGCGGTCGTCGGTGGGGGACTGGACGTAAAGGCTGTGCCGGTTTCCCAGTCCCCCTCCAAACAGACGATGCGGGAGTGCCGCTGGGTTATTTTAGTGGGTATGCCGGAGTAGCCGGAGAGTCCCACATAACCCGTCCATCCCCCAATGGGCGGGTATGCGTAAAGCATTTTTTCCCAGCGCAAACAAAAAAAAAAAAAAAAAAAAAAAAAAAAAAAAAAAAAAAAAAAAAAAAAAAAAAAAAAAAAAAAAAAAAAAAGGTTGGGGAAGCCCTTCTCAGGGCCAACGCGACGCGTCGGCGTCGAACGAAGGCAGGGCCTTCTACGGAGGAAAAGTTGTCGAATTGTCGGACTCCGACAACGAGTCCGTTGGGTCGGATGCCAGTGCGATGGCGATCGAAGATCGGTCACGCTCGGCATCAAGGAAGCGAACCTTCCTGAAAGTTGTGTCTGATGGCTCCTCAGGCTCGGGTTCGGCGAAGGAGTCCAAGAGAAAGGTCAAGGCCAAAAAGGCGTTGACAGCAGCTGACACCCATGACGTGGGTTTGGCCGATGCCCAACGTGAGTTGGACCTGGCATGGCGGGAGCAGCTCCAGCAAGAGCTGGAGGAGCGGGTTGCGGCCCAGGAGGAACGGGCGCGCGTCGCCCGTGCAAAGTCCGGGTACGGGGCGTCCCGCGTCCTGTACGCGGACCACTCCCTGGCCGAACTCCAAAGGATGGCCTTGGAGGACGAGGAGGCGATCGTAGAGGTCGCCGCCAAGTCTTCGCATCTGAAGGGGACTTTCCAGAAGTCCCTCAAATGCCGGGCCGCCAGCATGCGTGGCATCGTCGCGGAGCTGGTGGACCGCAAGGCCAGCGACGAAACGCGGCAACTGCAGGCGAAGGTAGATCGCCTGCAGTCGGAGGTCAGCCAGCTGCACATGAAGCTGGCTGAAGCCACAGCCCGGCCATCGCAAGCCGAGCCCGGACCTGCGTCGGAGGGTCTTGCCTCCTCCCCCGGCCTTGAGGATGTCCTCCGCAAGGTGATGGCGGAGGAGAGGGCATTTGTTCGGGCCTGTCTAGCGGGTATTGAGGACCGGCTCTTACCGGCGAAGACCCTCCGACCGCCGCTGGCAGCGGACAAGAGGCGAGAGGAGCCGGTGCCTGCCTCTCAGAGGGAGGACGCCCTTCTGCCTTCCACCACCCCGACCAACCAGCAGGGCTGGACGAAGGTGGTCGGTAAGGGGAAGGGCAAAGGCAAAAGGACGGCACCTGTTGTCACTGCCGTTCCCACCACCACTCCCGGCCAGTCGCAGCCGACTGGCAAAGGAAAAGGGAAGGGGAAGGGGAAGAGCACCCCCCCAGCCCCAGCCGTCTCCGCCACCACCCCTGCCGGTCAGTCGTCGACTGGCAAGGGAAAGGGGAAGGGTTCGCCCCCAGCCGGTGCCAAGAGGAACCTGGTTCCTCCAAAGACCGCGGCCGTCGTGGTGACACTCACCGCGAAGGCCGCGGAGCGGGGTGAGACGTACGCGTCCATGTTGGTGCGGGCGCGTGCCACTGCCGATCCCACCAAACTGGGGATCGGCAAGGTCTCATGCCGCCGGACCCAGGCTGGGGCCCGAATCTTTGAGTTCCCGGGAGCGGAAGGCAGTAAGAACGCGGACCTCTTCGCAGCGAAGCTGCAGGAGGTCATCGCGGACGTGGCGAAGGTGGCCAGGCCGGTGAAGTCGGCGGCCATCGAGGTGACGGATCTGGACGACTCCGTCACCAAGGAGGAGGTGGTGGCAGCAATCGCAGCCATAGGGGGCTGCGAAGTCGCAGCGGTGCAGGGCGGGGGCATCAGGCCCGGGCGCGGCGGCATGGGCACGATTCGCCTGGAGTGCCCAGTTGCCGCTGCCAAAGCCGTCCTCGAGAAGGGACGGCTCGCCGTCGGGTTCAGCTCGGCGGCGGTCCGGGCCCTTGAGGACCAGCCTCTGCGGTGTTACCGGTGCTTCGGCATCGGTCACACCCGAGCCCTCTGTCCGTCCAGCATTGACAGGACGGACAGCTGCTACCGCTGCGGCAAGGAGGGGCACAAAGCCGCCTCCTGCAAGGCCGCCGCACCGCACTGCGCGGTATGCGCCGCCAGTGGCCGCCCAGCGGGCCACATTATGAAGGGGAGGAATTGCAGTCCTCCCCTTAAGAAGGGCAAGGAACAGGCGCCGACCCGGCCTGTCGCTGCCACCGCCGTCCCAGTGGCTGGGACCTCAGTGGCTGTGGAGGAGGGGGGTGCGATGACCGACTAATGGGTAGAGTCGAACATCGCATCCTCCAGGCGAACACCAACCACTGCAGAGCGGCACAGGATCTGCTGATGCAGACTGTGGCCGAGTGGTTGGTGGACGTGGCGGTGGTCGCCGAGCCGTACTCGATACCTGGCCGCTGGCTGGGTGATCGGGACGGCTTGGTGGCGTTGGTGTCGCGGCCTGCCATGGACTCCCCTCCCCTCTCGTTCTTAGAGAGGGGTCCGGGATACGTGGCCGCCGCGTGGGGAGAAATAGCCCTGGTCGGGGTCTATTTCTCCCCAAACCGCCCTCTAAGGGACTTCGAGAATTTTCTCGAGGTCCTTACGGCAGTCGTCGGGAGGGCGGCGCCACGTCAGGTCATTGTGTGTGGTGACCTGAACGCCAAGTCGGTGGCCTGGGGCAACCCAGCGGCGTCCTGTAACGTCCGGGGGCGCGCAGTCGAATTTTGGGCGGCTTCGTGCGGCGTGTCCCTCCTGAACAGGGGGGATGTTCACACGTGTGTGCGGCAACAGGGAGGGTCAGTGGTGGACGTGTCGTTCGCCACCCCTGTGCTAGCCACACGCGTCGTGAACTGGCGGGTGGAGATGGTGGAGACCCTGTCGGACCACCGATATGTGCGGTTCGACATCTCCACCCAGAGCCCGCGGGGGATGGCCCGCTCGGGCCAATCTCCCTTCCCGCGGTGGGCTCTCACCCGCCTGGACCGGGAGGCAGCCCAGGAGGCTGCGTTCCTCCGGGACTGGCTCTCGCCCCCTGTTGAGGTCACGGACGTGGACGCCGCAGCGGTTCAGCTGCGGGGGTCCCTGACCGAGGTGTGCAACTCCAGCATGCCTCGGTCTCGCCGTCCGCCTCCCCGTCGCGCCGTTTATTGGTGGACGGGGGAGCTGGTGGCGCTACGGGCCGCGTGCGTGGAGGCCAGGAGGGCCTACACGCGGAGTCGGCGGCGCACCAGCCGATGTCAGGCGGAGGAGGACCGCCTCTACGCCTCTTACCTAGAGGCAAAGACGGTCCTCAAGTCGGAAATGTGCGCCGCCGAGGACTCGGCAAAGGCCGAGATGCTGGAGGGCCTCGACAGGGATCCGTTTGGGAGGCCGTATAAGCAGGCGCGGAGCCAGCTGCGCCCTTATGGCCCCCCATTAGCGGAGACCCTAGAGCCGGCGTTGCTGGATGGGGTGGTTCGGTCACTGTTTCCGCGCAGGACCGACTTCACCCCACCAACGATGAACCCCCCGCTGGGGGGGGTGGTGGCTTCGCCGGAGGAGGAGGTCCCTCAAGTATCGGTGGAGGAACTTCGCGCGGGGGTTCTGCCCCTCCGCACGAAGAAGACGGCCCCTGGACCGGACGGCGTCCCCGCACGGGTGGTGGCCATCGCGGCGTCCCTCATGGAGGAAAGGCTTCGGGACCTCTTCAGCGCGTGCCTGACGGCTGGGAGGTTCCCGAAGCTATGGAAGGAAGGCAAGTTGTGCCTTCTTCGCAAGGAGGGACGCCCGGTGGACTCCCCCTCGGCATACCGGCCCATCGTTTTACTCGATGAGGTCGGTAAACTGTTCGAGGGGATCATCGCCACCCGGCTTAATAGCCAGCTGCGGGAGGTAGGGCCGGACCTGTCGGACGCCCAATTCGGGTTCCGACAAGGGCGTTCGACGGTCGACGCGTTGGCCCTACTCAGGGGCCAGGTGCGGGAGGCGGTCGAGGCTGGGGACGGAGTGTTGGCGGTGTCGTTCGACATCGCCAACGCCTTCAACTCCGTGCCCCACTCGACCATATTGGAGGCACTCCGATACTACGGAGTGCCCCAATATCTGCGGGCGATCCTGGCCAGCTACCTGGAGGACCGAGAGGTCCTTCTGGTGGACAAGGCGGCCAGGATCAGGCGCTACGGAGTGGAGTCCGGTGTTCCACAGGGTTCGGTGCTGGGGCCCCTCCTGTGGAACATCGGATTTGACTGGCTCCTGCGGGGCACCCTCCTCCAGGGCACGAGTGTCATCTGCTACGCGGATGACACTCTCCTCGTTGCCCGGGGGAGGGATTTTAGGGAGGCGGCCTGTCTGGCCTCAGCTGGCGGATCCTTAGTGGCAGGTAGGATCCGCCAGCTTGGATTGGGGGTAGCGCTGAACAAGACCGAGGCCGTGTTCTTTCACGGGCCTCGGCAGCGCTGCCCACCTGACGCCCACATCGTGGTGGAGGGCGTCCGGATAGGGGTCGGGGCCCAGATGAAGTATCTGGGCCTCGTGCTGGACAGCAGGTGGCGCTTCGGCCCGCACTTTAGCGGGCTGTCGACGCGCCTGCTGAAAGCCGCGGACGCCCTCTCATGGCTCCTCCCAAACCTGGGAGGGCCCAAGGAGCGATGCCGGCGCCTCTATGCCGGCATCCTCAAGAGCATGGCCCTGTATGGGGCACCCATCTGGGCGGACTCCCTCCATAGGAGGGAGAATGCAACCGCCATCCGCAGGCCCCAACGGGCCATTGCACAGCGGGTGGCGAGAGCCTACCGCTCAGTGGGCTTTGCGGCGGCGTGCGCTCTGGCCGGCACCCCTCCCTGGGAATTGGAGGCATGGGTGCTCGCCAGAGTGTACGAATGGGCGGCGCGGCGTAGGGCGCTGGGTGAGCGCCCCGCCGCGCAAGAGCGGGATGCCGTGCGGCGGGAGGCGAGGGACGCAATCGTCCTCCACTGGACACGGGACCTCGCCTCCGCCACATTTGGACGCCGGACGTTGGACGCGCTCGGTCCAGTCCTGCGGGACTGGCTCGAGCGATCCCACGGTTTCCTCTCTTTCCGTCTGGTGCAGGTGTTGTCCGGGCATGGTTGTTTCGGAACGCACCTGCATCGGATCCAGAGGGAGGAGACCCCGGCGTGCCACGACTGTGGAGCCGCGGAGGACACGGCGCAGCACACCCTCGAGGTGTGCCCAGCCTGGGCTGAGCTGCGCCGTGCCCTGACCGATGTAGTCGGGTTAGACCTCTCACTTCCCGGTGTGGTGAACTCCATGCTGGGGAGTGAGGAGGCTTGGGTGGCGGTTGCCTCCTTTTGCGAGAATGTCATGTCGCAAAAGGAGGCGGCGAAGCGCGCGCGGGAGGATGATCCTCTCGCGCCGCCGCTCCGCAGGCGGAGAAGGGGTGGGAGACGGCGGTTGTACGATCGTCGCCTCCCTCCTTCTGGTGGTGATTAGCGGGCGACAGGCGCGGGGGCGCCTTCGCTCGCACTGCACCAATCACCACCCTCGTCGGGCGGGAACGGCCGAGCACTCACGGTCGTTCCCGGGCCCCTCCACTAAGGGAGGGGCGTGCGGGCCCCGCTGTAAAGGCGGGCGGTCGTCGGTGGGGGACTGGACGTAAAGGCTGTGCCGGTTTCCCAGTCCTCCTCCAAGTAGACGATGCGGGAGTGCCGCTGGGTTATTTTAGTGGGTATGCCGGAATAGCCGGAGAGTCCCACATAACCCGTCCATCCCCCAATGGGCGGGTATGCGTAACGCATTTTTTCCCAGCGCAAACAAAAAAAAAAAAAAAAAAAAAAGGTTAGGTTGGGGAACCACCCCACAGTGCTTGCGTCCACGTCGCGTTCCCCGGAAACGTCCCAGTTCTGACCACCGTAACGGAGTGGCAGACTGGGTACGGCTAAAGTGCACTGTGCATCGTAGCGATCTTATTGCCGTGACAGCTACGAATCTTGTTTTGTTCGAAATGCCGAAACCTGCGCGGGATGCCCTCGGGCATTTTGTGAAAAAAGGCCCTTCTCAGGGCCAACCCAAAGGCCCTTCTCAGGGCCAACCCAAAGGCCCTTCTCAGGGCCAACCAAAAGGCCCTTCTCAGGGCCAACGCGACGCTGAAGCGTCGAAGGAAGGCAGCGCCTTCTACGGCGGGAGGGAGGGCGATTTGTCGGACTCCGACATTGAGTCCGTTGGGTCGGATGCCAGTGCGATGGCGATCGAGGATCCTCCTGGCCTCCACGCATGCGGCCCGGAGCGCCGCCAGCTCCGCCGTCCACCAATAAACGGCGCGACGGGGAGGCGGACGGCGAGACCGAGGCATGCTCGAGTTGCACACCTCGGTCAGGGACCCCCGGAGCCGAACCGCTGCGGCGTCGACGTCCGTGCCCTGCACAGGGGGCGAGAGCCAGTCCTCGAGGAACGCTGCCTCCAGGGCTGCCTCCCGGTCCAGGCGGGTGAGAGCCCACCGCGGGAAGGGAGATTGGCCCGAGCGGGCCATCCCCCGCGGGCTCTGGGTGGAGATGTCGAACCGCACATATCGGTGGTCCGACAGGGTCTCCACCATCTCCACCCGCCAGTTCACGACGCGGGCGGCTAGCACGGGGGTGGCGAACGATACGTCCACCACTGACCCTCCCCGTTGCCGCACACACGTGTGAACATCCCCCCTGTTCAGGAGGGACACGCCGCACGAAGCCGACCAAAATTCGGCGGCGCGCCCCCGGACGTTGCACGACGCCGCCGGGTTGCCCCAGGCCGCGATCGAGGATCCTCGATCGCGATCGGCATCTAGGAAGCGGAGCTTCCTAAAAGTCGTGTCCGATGGGTCCTCGGGCTCAGGTTCAGCGAAGGGGCCCGGAAGGAGGGTCAAGTCCAGAAAGGCGACGACAGCGGCAGACACCCACGACGTGGGTCTAGCCGACGCCCAACGCGAGTTGGACCTGGCAAGGCGGGAACAGCTCCAGCAAGAGCTGGAGGAGCGGGTAGCGGCCAAGGAAGAACGGGCGCGCGTCACCCGTGCCAAGTCCGGGTACGGTGCGTCCAGCGTGCTGTACTCGGACCACTCCCTGGCCGAACTGAAGAGGATGGCCTTGGAGGACGAGGAGGCGATCGCGGAGGTCGCCGCCAAGTCCTCGCATCTGAAGGGGACTTTCCAGAAGTCCCTCAGATGCCGGGCCGCCAGCATGCGTGGCATCGTCGCGGAGCTGGTGGACCGCAAGGCCAGCGATGAAACGCGGCAACTGCAGGCGAAGGTAGATCGCCTGCAGTCGGAGGTCAGCCAGCTGCACCTGAAGCTGGCTGAAGCCACGGCCCGGCCGTCGCAAGCCGAGCCCAGACCTGCGGCAGAGGTCCTCGCTCCCTCCTCCGGCCTGGAGGAAATCCTCCGCAAGGCTATGGCGGAGCAGAGGACATTTGTTAGAGCCTGCCTAGCGGGCATCGAGGACCGGCTCCTGCCGGAGAAACGCCTCCGACCGCCGCTTGCAGCGGACAAGAGGCGAGAGGAGCCGGTGCCCACCTCACAGAGGGAGGACGCCCTTCTCCCTTCGACCACCCCGACCAACCAGCAGGGCTGGACGAGGGTGGTCGGCAAGGGGAAGGGCAAGGGCAAAAAGACGGCAGCTGCCGTCCCTGCCGTTCCCGCCACCACCACTCCCAGCCAGTCGCGGCCAGCTGGGAAAGGGAAGGGGAAGGGGAAGAGCACCCCTCCAGCCCCAGCCGTCTCCGACACCACCCCTGCCGGTCAGTCGTCAACTGGCAAGGGAAAGGGGAAGGGTTCGCCCCCAGCCGGTGCTAAGAGGAACCTAGTTCCTCCCAAGACCGCGGCCGTCGTGGTGACGCTCACCGCAGAGGCCGCGGAGCGGGGTGAGACGTACGCGTCCATGTTGGTGCGGGCGCGTGCCAATGCCGATCCCACCAAACTGGGAATCGGCAAAGTCTCATGCCGCAAGACACAGGCTGGGGCTCGTATATTCGAGTTCCCTGGTGCGGAGGGCGGCAAAAACGCGGACCTCTTCGCAGCTAAGCTGCAAGAGGTCATCGCAGACTCGGCGAAGGTGGCCAGGCCGGTAAAGTCGGCGGCCATTGAGGTGACGGATCTCGACGACTCCGTCACCAAGGAGGAGGTGGTGGCAGCAATCGTAGCCATAGGGGGCTGCGAAGTCGCAGCGGTACAAGGCGGGGGCATCAGGCCCGGGCGCGGCGGCATGGGCGCAATTCGCCTGGAGTGCCCAGTCGCCGCTGCCAAAGCCGTCCTCGAGAAGGGACGGCTCGCCGTCGGGTTCAGCTCGGGTGCGGTCCGGGCACTTGAGGACCAGCCTTTGCGGTGCTACAAGTGCTTCGGAATCGGCCACACCCGAGCCCTCTGTCCGTCCAGTGTCGACAGGACGGACAGCTGCTACCGCTGCGGCAAGGAGGGGCACAAAGCCGCCTCCTGCAAGGCCGCCACGCCGCACTGCGCGGTATGTGCCGCCAGTGGCCGCCCAGCGGGCCACATCATGAAGGGGAGGAATTGTAGTCCTCCCCTTAAGAAGGGCAAGGAACAGGCGCTGACCCGGCCTGTCGCTGCCACCGCCGTCCCAGTGGCTGGGACCTCGGCGGCCGTGGAGGAGAGGGGTGCGATGTCCGATTAATGGGAGTCGAACATCGCATCCTCCAGGCGAACACCAACCACTGCAGAGCGGCCCAGGATCTGCTGATGCAGACTGTGGCCGAGTGGTTGGTGGACGTGGCGGTGGTCGCCGAGCCGTACTCGGTGCCTGGCCGTTGGCTGGGTGACCGGGACGGCTTGGTGGCGTTGGTGTCGCGGCCTGCCACGGACTCCCCTCCCCTCTCGCTTTTAGAGAGGGGTCCGGGATACGTGGCCGCCGCGTGGGGAGAAATAGCCCTGGTCGGGGTCTATTTCTCCCCAAACCGCCCTCTAAGGGACTTCGAGAATTTTCTCGAAGTCCTTACGGCAGTCGTCGGGAGGGCGGCACCACGTCAGGTCGTCGTAATGGGCGACCCGAACTTGCCCGGGGGAGGGACTTTGGAGAGGCGGCCTGTCTGGCCTCGGCTGGCGGATCCTTAGTGGCAGGTAGGATCCGCCAGCTCGGTTTGAGGGTAGCGCTGAACAAGACCGAGGCCGTGTTCTTTCACGGGCCTCGGCAGCGCTGCCCTCCTGACGCCCACATCGTGGTGGAGGGCGTCCGGATAGGGGTCGGGGCCCAGATGAAGTATCTGGGCCTCGTGCTGGACAGCAGGTGGCGCTTCGGCCCGCACTTTAGCGGGCTGTCGACGCGCCTGCTGAAAGCCGCGGACGCCCTCTCATGGCTCCTCCCAAACCTGGGAGGGCCCAAGGAGCGATGCCGGCGCCTCTATGCCGGCATCCTCAAGAGCATGGCCCTATATGGGGCACCCATCTGGGCGGACTCCCTCCATAGGAGGGAGAATGCAACCGCCATCCGCAGGCCCCAACGGGCCATTGCACAGCGGGTGGCGAGAGCCTACCGCTCAGTGGGCTTTGCGGCGGCGTGCGCTCTGGCCGGCACCCCTCCCTGGGAATTGGAGGCATGGGTGCTCGCCAGAGTGTACGAATGGGCGGCGCGGCGTAGGGCGCTGGGTGAGCGCCCCGCCGCGCAAGAGCGGGATGCCGTGCGGCGGGAGGCGAGGGACGCAATCGTCCTCCACTGGACACGGGACCTCGCCTCCGCCACATTTGGACGCCGGACGTTGGACGCGCTCGGTCCAGTCCTGCGGGACTGGCTCGAGCGATCCCACGGTTTCCTCTCTTTCCGTCTGGTGCAGGTGTTGTCCGGGCATGGTTGTTTCGGAACGCACCTGCATCGGATCCAGAGGGAGGAGACCCCGGCGTGCCACGACTGTGGAGCCGCGGAGGACACGGCGCAGCACACCCTCGAGGTGTGCCCAGCCTGGGCTGAGCTGCGCCGTGCCCTGACTGATGTGGTCGGGCAGGACCTCTCACTTCCCAGTGTGGTCAACTCCATGCTGGGGAGTGAGGAGGCTTGGGCGGCGGTTGCCTCCTTTTGCGAGAATGTCATGTCGCAAAAGGAGGCGGCGGAGCGCGCGCGGGAGGATGATCCTCTTGCGCCGCCGCTCCGCAGGCGAAGAAGGGGTGGGAGACGGCGGTTGTACGATCGTCGCCTCCCTCCTTCTGGTGGTGATTAGCGGGCGACAGGCGCGGGGGCGCCTTCGCTCGCATTGCACTAATCACCACCCTCGTCGGGCGGGAACGGCCGAGCACTCACGGTCGTTCCCGGGCCCCTCCACTTTGGGAGGGGCGTGCGGGCCCCGCTGTAAAGGCGGGCGGTCGTCGGTGGGGGACTGGACGTAAAGGCTGTGCCGGTTTCCCAGTCCTCCTCCACACAGACGATGCGGGAGTGCCGCTGGGTTATTTTAGTGGGTATGCCGGGCTAGCCGGAGAGTCCCACATAACCCGTCCATCCCCCAATGGGCGGGTATGCGTAACGCATTTTTTCCCAGCGCAAACAAAAAAAAAAAAAAAAAAAAAAAGGTTAGGTTGGGGAGGGGAACCACCCCACAGTGCTTGCGTCCACGTCGCGTTCCCCGGAAACGTCCCAGTTCTGACCACCGTAACGGAGTGGCAGACTGGGTACGGCTAAAGTGCACTGTGCATCGTAGCGATCTTATTGCCGTGACAGCTACGAATCTTGTTTTGTTCGAAATGCCGAAACCTGCGCGGGATGCCCTCGGGCATTTTGTGAAAAAAGGCCCTTCTCAGGGCCAACCCAAAGGCCCTTCTCAGGGCCAACCCAAAGGCCCTTCTCAGGGCCAACCAAAAGGCCCTTCTCAGGGCCAACGCGACGCTGAAGCGTCGAAGGAAGGCAGCGCCTTCTACGGCGGGAGGGAGGGCGATTTGTCGGACTCCGACATTGAGTCCGTTGGGTCGGATGCCAGTGCGATGGCGATCGAGGATCCTCGATCGCGATCGGCATCCAGGAAGCGGAGCTTCCTAAAAGTCGTGTCCGATGGGTCCTCGGGCTCAGGTTCAGCGAAGGGGCCCGGAAGGAGGGTCAAGTCCAGAAAGGCGACGACAGCGGCAGACACCCACGACGTGGGTCTAGCCGACGCTCAACGCGAGTTGGACCTGGCAAGGCGGGAACAGCTCCAGCAAGAGCTGGAGGAGCGGGTAGCGGCCAAGGAAGAACGGGCGCGCGTCACCCGTGCCAAGTCCGGGTACGGTGCGTCCAGCGTGCTGTACTCGGACCACTCCCTGGCCGAACTGAAGAGGATGGCCTTGGAGGACGAGGAGGCGATCGCGGAGGTCGCCGCCAAGTCCTCGCATCTGAAGGGGACTTTCCAGAAGTCCCTCAGATGCCGGGCCGCCAGCATGCGTGGCATCGTCGCGGAGCTGGTGGACCGCAAGGCCAGCGATGAAACGCGGCAACTGCAGGCGAAGGTAGATCGCCTGCAGTCGGAGGTCAGCCAGCTGCACCTGAAGCTGGCTGAAGCCACGGCCCGGCCGTCGCAAGCCGAGCCCAGACCTGCGGCAGAGGTCCTCGCTCCCTCCTCCGGCCTGGAGGAAATCCTCCGCAAGGCTATGGCAGAGCAGAGGACATTTGTTAGAGCCTGCCTAGCGGGCATCGAGGACCGGCTCCTGCCGGAGAAACGCCTCCGACCGCCGCTTGCAGCGGACAAGAGGCGAGAGGAGCCGGTGCCCACCTCACAGAGGGAGGACGCCCTTCTCCCTTCGACCACCCCGACCAACCAGCAGGGCTGGACGAGGGTGGTCGGCAAGGGGAAGGGCAAGGGCAAAAAGACGGCAGCTGCCGTCCCTGCCGTTCCCGCCACCACCACTCCCAGCCAGTCGCGGCCAGCTGGGAAAGGGAAGGGGAAGGGGAAGAGCACCCCTCCAGCCCCAGCCGTCTCCGCCACCACCCCTGCCGGTCAGTCGTCAACTGGCAAGGGAAAGGGGAAGGGTTTGCCCCCAGCCGGTGCTAAGAGGAACCTAGTTCCTCCCAAGACCGCGGCCGTCGTGGTGACGCTCACCGCAGAGGCCGCGGAGCGGGGTGAGACGTACGCGTCCATGTTGGTGCGGGCGCGTGCCAATGCCGATCCCACCAAACTGGGAATCGGCAAAGTCTCATGCCGCAAGACACAGGCTGGGGCTCGTATATTCGAGTTCCCTGGTGCGGAGGGCGGCAAAAACGCGGACCTCTTCGCAGCTAAGCTGCAAGAGGTCATCGCAGACTCGGCGAAGGTGGCCAGGCCGGTAAAGTCGGCGGCCATTGAGGTGACGGATCTCGACGACTCCGTCACCAAGGAGGAGGTGGTGGCAGCAATCGTAGCCATAGGGGGCTGCGAAGTCGCAGCGGTACAAGGCGGGGGCATCAGGCCCGGGCGCGGCGGCATGGGCGCAATTCGCCTGGAGTGCCCAGTCGCCGCTGCCAAAGCCGTCCTCGAGAAGGGACGGCTCGCCGTCGGGTTCAGCTCGGGTGCGGTCCGGGCTCTTGAGGACCAGCCTTTGCGGTGCTACAAGTGCTTCGGAATCGGCCACACCCGAGCCCTCTGTCCGTCCAGTGTCGACAGGACGGACAGCTGCTACCGCTGCGGCAAGGAGGGGCACAAAGCCGCCTCCTGCAAGGCCGCCACGCCGCACTGCGCGGTATGTGCCGCCAGTGGCCGCCCAGCGGGCCACATCATGAAGGGGAGGAATTGTAGTCCTCCCCTTAAGAAGGGCAAGGAACAGGCGCTGACCCGGCCTGTCGCTGCCACCGCCGTCCCAGTGGCTGGGACCTCGGCGGCCGTGGAGGAGAGGGGTGCGATGTCCGATTAATGGGAGTCGAACATCGCATCCTCCAGGCGAACACCAACCACTGCAGAGCGGCCCAGGATCTGCTGATGCAGACTGTGGCCGAGTGGTTGGTGGACGTGGCGGTGGTCGCCGAGCCGTACTCGGTGCCTGGCCGTTGGCTGGGTGACCGGGACGGCTTGGTGGCGTTGGTGTCGCGGCCTGCCACGGACTCCCCTCCCCTCTCGCTTTTAGAGAGGGGTCCGGGATACGTGGCCGCCGCGTGGGGAGAAATAGCCCTGGTCGGGGTCTATTTCTCCCCAAACCGCCCTCTAAGGGACTTCGAGAATTTTCTCGAAGTCCTTACGGCAGTCGTCGGGAGGGCGGCACCACGTCAGGTCGTCGTAATGGGCGACCTGAACGCCAAGTCGGTGGCCTGGGGCAACCCGGCGGCGTCGTGCAACGTCCGGGGGCGCGCCGCCGAATTTTGGTCGGCTTCGTGCGGCGTGTCCCTCCTGAACAGGGGGGATGTTCACACGTGTGTGCGGCAACGGGGAGGGTCAGTGGTGGACGTATCGTTCGCCACCCCCGTGCTAGCCGCCCGCGTCGTGAACTGGCGGGTGGAGATGGTGGAGACCCTGTCGGACCACCGATATGTGCGGTTCGACATCTCCACCCAGAGCCCGCGGAGGATGGCCCGCTCGGGCCAATCTCCCTTCCCGCGGTGGGCTCTCACCCGCCTGGACCGGGAGGCAGCCCTGGAGGCAGCGTTCCTCGAGGACTGGCTCTCGCCCCCTGTGCAGGGCACGGACGTCGACGCCGCAGCGGTTCGGCTCCGGGGGTCCCTGACCGAGGTGTGCAACTCGAGCATGCCTCGGTCTCGCCGTCCGCCTCCCCGTCGCGCCGTTTATTGGTGGACGGCGGAGCTGGCGGCGCTCCGGGCCGCGTGCGTGGAGGCCAGGAGGGCCTACACGCGGAGTCGGCGGCGCACCAGCCGATGTCAGGCGGAGGAGGACCGCCTCTACGCCTCTTACGTAGAGGCAAAGACGGTCCTCAAGTTTGCAATGTGCGCCGCCGAGGACTCGGCAAAGGCCGAGATGCTGGAGGGCCTCGACAGGGATCCGTTTGGGAGGCCGTATAAGCAGGCGCGGAGCCAGCTGCGCCCTTACGGTCCCCCATTAGCGGAGACCCTAGAGCCGGCGTTGCTGGATGGGGTGGTTCGGTCACTGTTTCCGCGCAGGACCGACTTCACCCCACCAACGATGAACCCCCCGCTGGGGGGGGTGGTGGCTTCGCCGGAGGAGGAGGTCCCTCCAGTATCGGTGGAGGAATTTCGCGCGGGGGTTCTGTCCCTCCGCGCGAAGAAGACGGCCCCTGGACCGGATGGTGTCCCCGCACGGGTGGTGGCCATCGCGGCGTCCCTCATGGAGGAGAGGTTTCGGGACCTCTTCAGCGCGTGCCTGACGGCTGGGAGGTTCCCGAAAATCTGGAAGGAGGGGCAGCTTTGCCTGCTCCGGAAGGAGGGACGCCCGGTGGACTCCCCCTCGGCATACCGGCCCATCGTTCTGCTCGATGAGGTCGGTAAATTGTTCGAGGGGATCATCGCCACCCGGCTTAATAGCCAGTTGCGGGAGGTAGGGCCAGACCTGTCGGACGCCCAGTTCGGGTTTCGACAGGGGCGTTCGACGGTCGACGCGGTGGCCCTACTCAGGGGCCAAGTGCAGGAGGCGGTTGGAGCTGGGGACGGAGTGTTGGCGGTGTCGTTCGACATCGCCAACGCCTTCAACTCCGTGCCCCACTCGACCATATTGGAGGCACTCCGGTACCACGGAGTGCCCCAATATCTGCGGGTGATCCTGGCCAACTACCTGGAGGACCGGGAGGTCCTCCTGGCGGACAGGACGGCCAGGATCAGGCGCTACGGCGCGGAGTCCGGTGTTCCACAGGGTTCGGTGCTGGGGCCCCTCTTGTGGAACATCGGATTCGATTGGCTGCTGCGCGGCACCCTCCTCCAGGGCACGAGTGTCATCTGCTACGCGGATGACACTCTCCTCGTTGCCCGGGGGAGGGACTTTCGGGAGGCGGCCTGTCTGGCCTCAGCTGGCGGATCCTTAGTGGCAGGTAGGATCCGCCAGCTTGGTTTGAGGGTAGCGCTGAACAAGACCGAGGCCGTGTTCTTTCACGGGCCTCGGCAGCGCTGCCCTCCTGACGCCCACATCGTGGTGGAGGGCGTCCGGATAGGGGTCGGGGCCCAGATGAAGTATCTGGGCCTCGTGCTGGACAGCAGGTGGCGCTTCGGCCCGCACTTTAGCGGGCTGTCGACGCGCCTGCTGAAAGCCGCGGACGCCCTCTCATGGCTCCTCCCAAACCTGGGCGGGCCCAAGGAGCGATGCCGGCGCCTCTATGCCGGCATCCTGAGGAGTATGGCCCTATACGGGGCACCCATCTGGGCGGACTCCCTCCACAGGAGGGAGAATGCAACCGCCATCCGCAGGCCCCAACGGGCCATTGCACAGCGGGTGGCGCGAGCCTACCGCTCGGTGGGCTTCGCGGCGGCGTGCGCTCTGGCCGGCACCCCTCCATGGGAATTGGAGGCATGGGTGCTCGCCAGAGTCTACGAGTGGACGGCGCGGCGTAGGGCGCTGAGTGAGCGCCCAGCCGCGGAAGAGCGGGAGGCCGTGCGGCGGGAGGCGAGGGATGCCATCGTCCTCCACTGGGCACGTGATCTCGCCTCCGCCACCTTTGGGCGCCGGTCGCTGGACGCGCTCGGTCCAGCCCTGCGGGACTGGCTCGAGCGCCCCCACGGTTTCCTCTCGTTCCGTCTAGTGCAGGTGTTGTCCGGACATGGTTGTTTCGGAACGCACCTGCACCGGATCCGGAGGGAGGAAACCCCGGCGTGCCACCATTGCGGAGCCGCGGAGGACACGGCGCAGCACACCCTCGAGGTGTGCCCAGCCTGGGCTGAGCTGCGCCGTGCCCTGACAGATGTGGTCGGGCAGGACCTCTCACTTCCCAGTGTGGTGAACTCCATGCTGGGGAGTGAGGAGGCTTGGGCGGCGGTTGCCTCCTTTTGCGAGAATGTCATGTCGCAAAAGGAGGCGGCGGAGCGCGCGCGGGAGGATGATCCTCTCGCGCCGCCGCTCCGCAGGCGAAGAAGGGGTGGGAGACGGCGGTTGTACGATCGTCGTCTCCCTCCTTCTGGTGGTGATTAGCGGGCGACAGGCGCGGGGGCGCCTTCGCTCGCATTGCACTGATCACCACCCTCGTCGGGCGGGAACGGCCGAGCACTCACGGTCGTTCCTGGGCCCCTCCACTTAGGGAGGGGCGTGCGGGCCCCGCTGTAAAGGCGGGCGGTCGTCGGTGGGGGACTGGACGTAAAGGCTGTGCCGGTTTCCCAGTCCTCCTCCAAATAGACGATGCGGGAGTGCCGCTGGGTTATTTTAGTGGGTATGCCGGAGTAGCCGGAGAGTCCCACATAACCCGTCCATCCCCCAATGGGCGGGTATGCGTAACGCATTTTTTCCCAGCGCAAACAAAAAAAAAAAAAAAAAAAAAAAAAAAAGGTTAGGTTGGGGAACCACCCCACAGTGCTTGCGTCCACGTCGCGTTCCCTGGAAACGTCCCAGTTCTGACCACCGTAACGGAGTGGCAGACTGGGTACGGCTAAAGTGCACTGTGATTCGTTGCGAACTATATTGCCTGGATTGCTTCGAAACTGCGGATTATGCCTAAAATGCATAAACCTGCGCGGGATGCCCTCGGGCATTTCGTGAAACAAGGCCGACGCGTCGGCGTCGGAAGGCAGAGCCTTCTACGGAGGGAGAGCGGGAGATATGTCGGACTCCGACATTGAGTCAATTGCGTCGGATGGTGATTCGATGGCGCTCGATGTTTGTCGATCGCGATCGGCATCGAGGAAGCGGACCTTCCTCAAGGTTGTGTCCGATGGGTCCTCGGGCTCAGGCTCGGCGAAGGAGCCTAAAAAGCGGGTCAAGGCCAAGAAGTTGGCAATTACAGCAGATACCCACAACGTGGGTTTGGCAGACGCCCAGCGGGAGTTGGACCTGGCTCAGCGGGAGCGGCTCCAACAAGACCTGGAGGAGCAGGTAGCGGCCAGGGAGGAACGGGCGCGCGCCGCCCGTGCCAAATCAGGATACGGAGCGTCCCGCGTTCTGTACGCGGACCACTCCCTAGCCGAACTGGAGCGGATGGCATTGGAGGACGAGGAGGTAATCGTCCAGGTCGCCACCAAGTCCTCCCACCTAAAAGGGACTTTTCAAAAGTCCCTCAAATGCCGGGCCGCCAGCATGCGTGGCATCGTCGCGGAGCTGGTCAACCGCAAGGCCAGCGACGAATCGCGGCAACTGCAGGCGAAAGTGGATCGCCTGCAGTTGGAGGTCAGCCAGCTGCATTTAAAGCTGGCTGAAGCCACGGCCCGGCCATCGCAAGCCGAGCCCAGGCCTGCGGCAGAGGGCCTCGCTCCGTCCTCTGGCCTTGAGGAAATCCTCTGCAGAGCTATGGGGGAGCAGAGGGATTTTGTGAGGGCCTGCTTAGCGGGCATCGAGGACCGGTTACTGCCGGAGAAACGCCTCCGACCGCCACTTGCGGCGGACAAGAGGCGACAGGAGCCGGTGCCTACCTCCCAGACGGAGGACGCCCTTCTACCTTCGACCACCCCGACCAACCAGCAGGGCTGGACGAAGGTGGTCGGTAAGGGAAAGGGCAAGGGCAAAAGGACGGCAGCAGTCGTCCCTGCCGTCCCCGCCACCACCACTCCCAGCCAGTCGCAGCCGACTGGCAAAGGGAAGGGGAAAGGCAAAGGGAAGGGGAAGAGCACCCCCCCAGCCCCAGCCGTCTCCGCCACCACCCCTGCCGGTCAGTCGCAGTCGGCCGACAAGGGAAAGGGACAGGGCAAGAGCTCCGCCCCAGCCGGTGTCAGGAGGAACTTAGTTCCTCCCAAGACCGCGGCCGTCGTGGTGACGCTCACCGCAGAGGCCGCGGAGCGGGGTGAGACGTACGCGTCCATGTTGGTGCGGGCGCGTGCCACTGCCGATCCCACCAAACTGGGGATCGGCAAAGTCTCATGCCGCAAGACCCAGGCTGGGGCTCGAATTTTTGAGTTCCCTGGTGCGGAGGGCGGCAAAAACGCGGACCTCTTCGCAGCTAAGCTGAAAGAGGTCATCGCAGACTCGGCGAAGGTGGCGAGGCCGGTGAAGTCGGCGGCCATCGAGGTGACGGATCTGGACGACTCCGTCACCAAGGAGGAGGTGGTGGCAGCAATCGCAGCCATAGGGGGCTGCGAAGTCGCAGCGGTACAGGGCGGGGGCATCAGGCCCGGGCGTGGCGGCATGGGCACCATTCGCCTAGAGTGCCCAGTCGCCGCTGCCAAAGCCGTCCTCGAGAAGGGACGGCTCGCCGTCGGGTTCAGCTCGGCGGCGGTCCGGGCCCTTGAGGACCAGCCTCTGCGGTGTTACCGGTGCTTCGGCATCGGTCACACCCGAGCCCTCTGTCCGTCCAGCATTGACAGGACGGGCAGTTGCTACCGCTGCGGCAAGGAGGGGCACAAGGCCGCCTCCTGCGAGGCCGCCGCACCGCACTGTGCGGTGTGTGCCGCCAGTGGCCGCCCTGCGGGCCACATTATGAAGGGGAGGAATTGTATTCCTCCCCTTAAGAAGGGCAAAACTCAGGCGCCGACCCGGCCTGTCGCTGCCACCGCCACCCCAGTAGCTGGGACTTCGGCGGCTGTGGAGGAGGGGGGTGCGATGACCGACTAATGGGTAGGGTCGAACATCGCATCCTCCAGGCGAACACCAACCACTGCAGAGCGGCACAGGATCTGTTGATGCAGACTGTGGCCGAGTGGTTGGTGGACGTGGCGGTGGTTGCCGAGCCGTACTCGATACCTGGCCGTTGGCTGGGTGATCGAGACGGCTTGGTGGCGTTGGTGTCGCGGCCTGCCACGGACTCCCCTCCCCCTTCGCTTTTAGAGAGGGGTCCGGGATACGTGGCCGCCGCGTGGGGAGAAATAGCCCTGGTCGGGGTCTATTTCTCCCCAAACCGCCCTCTAAGGGACTTCGAGGATTTTCTCGAAGTCCTTACGGCAGTCGTCGGGAGGGCGGCACCACGTCAGGTCGTCGTGTTGGGCGACCTGAACGCCAAGTCGGTGGCCTGGGGCAACTCAGCGGCGTCCTGCAACGTCCGGGGGCGCGCCGTCGAATTTTGGGCGGCCTCGTGCGGCGTGTCTCTCCTAAACAGGGGGGATGTTCACACGTGTGTGCGGCAACAGGGAGGGTCAGTGGTGGACGTATCGTTCGCCACCCCTGTGCTAGCCGCCCGCGCTGTGAACTGGCGGGTGGAGATGGTGGAGACCCTGTCGGACCACGGATATGTGCGGTTCGACATCTCCACCCAGAGCCCGCGGGGGATGGCCCGCTCGGGCCAATCACCCTTCCCGCGGTGGGCTCTCACCCGCCTGGACCAGGAGTCAGCCCAGGAGGCGGCGTTCCTCGAGGACTGGCTCTCGCCCCCTGTGGAGGGCACGGACGTGGACGCCGCAGCGGTTCGATTGCGGGGGTCCCTGACCGAGGTGTGCAACTCCAGCATGCCTCGGTCTCGCCGTCCGCCTCCCCGTCGCGCCGTTTATTGGTGGACGGTGGAGCTGGCGGGGCTCCGGGCCGCGTGCGTGGAGGCCAGGAGGGCCTACACGCGGAGTCGGCGGCGCACCAGCCGATGTCAGGCTGAGGAGGACCGCCTCTACGCCTCTTACCTAGAGGCAAAGACGGTCCTCAAGTCGGAAATGTGCGCCGCTGAGGACTCGGCAAAGGCCGAGATGCTGGAGGGCCTCGACAGGGATCCGTTTGGGAGGCCGTATAAGCAGGCGCGGAGCCAGCTGCGCCCTTACGGTCCCCCATTAGCGGAGACCCTAGAGCCGGCGTTGCTGGATGGGGTGGTTCGGTCACTGTTTCCGCGCAGGACCGACTTCACCCCACCAACGATGAACCCCCCGCTGGGGGAGGTGGTGGCTTCGCCGGAGGAGGAGGTGCCTCCAGTGTCGGCGGAGGAATTTCGCGCGGGGGTTCTGTCCCTCCGCGCGAAGAAGACGGCCCCTGGACCAGATGGCGTCCCCGCACGGGTGGTGGCCATCGCAGCGTCCTTCATGGAGCAGAGGTTTCGGGACCTCTTCAGCGCGTGCCTGACGGCTGGGAGGTTCCCGAAGATCTGGAAGGAGGGGCAGCTTTGCCTGCTCCGGAAGGAGGGACGCCCGGTGGACTCCCCCTCGGCATACCGGCCCATCGTTCTGCTCGATGAGGTCGGTAAATTGTTCGAGGGGATCATCGCCACCCGGCTAAATAGCCAGTTGCGGGAGGTAGGGCCAGACCTGTCGGACGCCCAGTTCGGGTTCCGACAAGGGCGTTCGACGGTCGACGCGTTGGCCCTACTCAGGGGCCAAGTGCGGGAAGCGGTCGAGGCTGGGGACGGAGTGTTGGCGGTGTCGTTCGACATCGCCAACGCGTTCAACTCCGTGCCCCACTCGACCATATTGGAGGCACTCCGGTACCACGGAGTGCCCCAATATCTGCGGGTGATCCTGGCCAACTACCTGGAGGACCGGGAGGTCCTCCTGGCGGACAGGACGGCCAGGATCAGGCGCTACGGTGCGGAGTCCGGTGTTCCACAGGGTTCGGTGCTAGGGCCCCTCTTGTGGAACATCGGATTCGATTGGCTGCTGCGCGGCACCCTCCTCCAGGGCACGAGTGTCATCTGCTACGCGGATGACATTCTCTTCGTTGCCCGGGGGAGGGATTTTAGGGAGGCGTCCTGTCTGGCCTCAGCTGGCGGATCCTTAGTGGCAGGTAGGATCCGCCAGCTTGGTTTGAGGGTGGCGCTGAACAAGACCGAGGCCGTGTTCTTTCACGGGCCTCGGCAGCGCTGCCCTCCTGACGCCCACATCGTGGTGGAGGGCGTCCGGATAGGGGTCGGGGCCCAGATGAAGTATCTAGGCCTCGTGCTGGACAGCAGGTGGCGCTTCGGCCCGCACTTCAGCGGGCTGTCGACGCGCCTGCTCAAAGCCGCGGACGCCCTCTCATGGCTCCTCCCGAACCTGGGCGGGCCCAAGGAGCGATGCCGGCGCCTCTATGCCGGCATCCTCAAAAGCATGGCCCTTTACGGGGCACCCATCTGGGCGGACTCCCTCCACAGGAGGGAGAATGCAACCGCCATCCGCAGGCCCCAACGGGCCATTGCACAGCGGGTGGCGAGGGCCTACCGCTCGGTGGGTTTTGCGGCGGCGTGCGCTCTGGCCGGCACCCCTCCCTGGGAATTGGAGGCATGGGTGCTCGCCAGAGTGTACGAATGGACGGCGCGGCGTAGGGCGCTGGGTGAGCGCCCCGCCGCGCAAGAGCGGGATGCCGTGCGGCGGGAGGCGAGGGACGCAATCGTCCTTCACTGGACACGGGACCTCGCCTCCGCCACCTTTGGACGCCGGACGTTGGACGCGCTTGGTCCAGCCCTGCGGGACTGGCTCGAGCGTCCCCACGGTTTCCTCTCGTTCCGTCTGGTGCAGGTGTTATCCGGGCATGGCTGCTTCGGAACGCACCTGCATCGGATCCAGAGGGAGGAAACCCCGGCGTGCCACGAGTGTGGAGCCGCGGAGGACACGGCGCAGCACACCCTCGAGGTGTGCCCAGCCTGGGCTGAGCTGCGCCGTGCCCTGACCGATGTAGTCGGGTTAGACCTCTCACTTCCCGGTGTGGTGAACTCCATGCTGGGGAGTGAGGAGGCTTGGGTGGCGGTTGCCTCCTTTTGCGAGAATGTCATGTCGCAAAAGGAGGCGGCGGAGCGCGCGCGGGAGGATGATCCTCTCGCGCCGCCGCTCCGCAGGCGGAGAAGGGGTGGGAGACGGCGGTTGTACGATCGTCGCCTCCCTCCTTCTGGTGGTGATTAGCGGGCGACAGGCGCGGGGGCGCCTTCGCTCGCATTGCACCAATCACCACCCTCGTCGGGCGGGAACGGCCGAGCACTCACGGTCGTTTCCGGGCCCCTCCACTAAGGGAGGGGCGTGCGGGCCCCGCTGTAAAGGCGGGCGGTCGTCGGTGGGGGACTGGACGTAAAGGCTGTGCCGGTTTCCCAGTCCTCCTCCAAATAGACGATGCGGGAGTGCCGCTGGGTTATTTTAGTGGGTATGCTGGAATAGCCGGAGAGTCCCACATAACCCGTCCATCCCCCAATGGGCGGGTATGCGTAACGCATTTTTTCCCAGCGCAAACAAAAAAAAAAAAAAAAAAAAAAGGTTAGGTTGTACGCGTCCATGTTGGTGCGGGCGCGTGCCACTGCCGATCCCACCAAACTGGGGATCGGCAAAGTCTCATGCCGCAAGACACAGGCTGGGGCTCGTATATTCGAGTTCCCTGGTGCGGAGGGCGGCAAAAACGCGGACCTCTTCGCAGCTAAGCTGCAAGAGGTCATTTCAGACTCGGCGAAGGTGGCCAGGCCGGTAAAGTCGGCGGCCATCGAGGTGACGGATCTAGACGACTCCGTCACCAAGGAGGAGGTGGTGGCAGCAATCGCAGCCATAGGTGGCTGCGCAGTCAAAGCGGTGCAGGGCGGGGGCATCAGGCCCGGGCGCGGCGGCATGTGCACCATTCGCCTGGAGTGCCCAGTCGCCGCTGCCAAAGCCGTCCTCGAAAAGGGACGGCTCGCCGTCGGCTTCAGCTCGGGTGCAGTCCGGGCCCTTGAAGACCAGCCTTTAAGGTGTTATAAGTGCTTCGGCATCGGACACACCCGGGCTCTCTGTCCGTCCACAATAGACAGGACGGACAGCTGCTACCGCTGCGGCAAGGAGGGGCACAAAGCCGCCTCCTGCATGGCCGCCGCGCCGCACTGCGCAGTTTGTGCCGCCAGTGGCCGCCCTGCCGGCCATATAATGAAGGGGAGGAACTGCAGTCCTCCCCTTAAGAAGGGGAAAGTACAGGCGCCGACCCGGCCTGTCGTTGCCACCGCCGTCCCAGTGGCTGGGACCTCAGCGGCTGTGGAGGAGGGGGGTGCGATGACCGACTAATGGGTAGAGTCGAACATCGCATCCTCCAGGCGAACACCAACCACTGCAGAGCGGCCCAGGATCTGCTGATGCAGACTGTGGCCGAGTGGTTGGTGGACGTGGCGGTGGTCGCCGAGCCGTACTCGATACCTGGCCGTTGGCTGGGTGATCGGGACGGCTTGGTGGCGTTGGTGTCGCGGCCTGCCACGGACTCCCCTCCCCTCTCGCTTTTAGAGAGGGGTCCGGGATACGTGGCCGCCGCGTGGGGAGAAATAGCCCTGGTCGGGGTCTATTTCTCCCCAAACCGCCCTCTAAGGGACTTCGAGAACTTTCTCGAGGTCCTTACGGCAGTCGTCGGGAGGGCGGCACCACGTCAGGTCGTCGTTTTGGGCGACCTGAACGCCAAGGCGGTGGCTTGGGGCAACCCAGCGGCGTCCTGTAACGTCCGAGGGCGCGCCGTCGAATTTTGGGCGGCTTCGTGCGGCGTGTCCCTCCTGAACAGGGGGGATGTTCACACGTGTGTGCGGCAACAGGGAGGGTCAGTGGTGGACGTGTCGTTCGCCACCCCTGTGCTAGCCACACGCGTCGTGAACTGGCGGGTGGAGATGGTGGAGACCCTGTCGGACCACCGATATGTGCGGTTCGACATCTCCACCCAGAGCCCGCGGGGGGTGGCCCGCTCGGGCCAATCTCCCTTCCCGCGGTGGGCTCTCACCCGCCTGGACCGGGAGGCAGCCCTGGAAGCAGCGTTCCTCCAGGACTGGCTCTCGCCCCCTGTGGAGGGCACGGACGTGGACGCCGCAGCGGTTCAGCTCCGGAGGTCCCTGACCGAGGTGTGCAACTCTAGCATGCCTCGGTCTCGCCGTCCGCCTCCCCGTCGCGCCGTTTACTGGTGGACGGTGGAGCTGGCGGGGCTCCGGGCCGAGTGCGTGGAGGCCAGGAGGGCCTACACGCGGAGTCGGCGGCGCACCAGCCGATGTCAGGCTGAGGAGGACCGCCTCTACGCCTCTTACCTAGAGGCAAAGACGGTCCTCAAGTCGGAAATGTGCGCCGCCGAGGACTCGGCAAAGGCCGAGATGCTGGAGGGCCTCGACAGGGATCCGTTTGGGAGGCCGTATAAGCAGGCGCGGAGCCAGCTGCGCCCTTACGGTCCCCCATTAGCGGAGACCCTAGAGCCGGCGTTGCTGGATGGGGTGGTTCGGTCACTGTTTCCGCGCAGGACCGACTTCACCCCTCCAACGATGAACCCCCCGCTGGGGGGGTTGGTGGCTTCGCCGGAGGAGGTGCCTCCAGTATCGGCGGAGGAACTTTGCGCGGGGGTTCTGCCCCTCCACGCGAAGAAGACGGCCCCTGGACCGGACGGCGTCCCCGCACGGGTGGTGGCCATCGCGGCGTCCCAAATGGAGGAAAGGCTTCGGGACCTCTTCAGCGCGTGCTTGACGGCTGGGAGGTTCCCGAAGCCATGGAAGGAAGGCAAGTTGTGCCTTCTCCGGAAGGAGGGACGCCCGGTGGACTCACCCTCGGCATACCGGCCCATCGTTCTGCTAGATGAGGTCGGTAAATTGTTCGAGGGGATCATCGCCACCCGGCTAAAAAGCCACTTGCGGGAGGTAGGGCCGGACCTGTCGGACGCCCAGTTCGGGTTTCGACAGGGGCGTTCGACGGTCGACGCATTGGCCCTACTCAGGGGCCAAGTGCAGGAGGCGGTCGGGGCCGGGGACGGAGTGTTGGCGGTGTCGTTCGACATCGCCAACGCCTTCAACTCCGTGCCCCACTTGACCATATTGGAGGCACTCCGCTACCACGGAGTGCCCCAATATCTGCGGGTGATCCTGGCCAACTACCTGGAGGACCGGGAGGTCCTCTTGGTGGACAGGACGGCCAGGATCAGGCGCTACGGCGCGGAGTCCGGTGTTCCACAGGGTTCGGTGCTGGGGCCCCTCTTGTGGAACATCGGATTCGATTGGCTGCTGCGCGGCACCCTCCTCCAGGGCACGAGTGTCATCTGCTATGCGGATGACACTCTCCTCGTTGCCCGGGGGAGGGACTTTAGGGAGGTGGCCTGTCTGGCCTCGGCTGGCGGATCCTTAGTGGCAGGTAGGATCCGCCAGCTTGGATTGAGGGTGGCGCTGAACAAGACCGAGGCCGTGTTCTTTCACGGGCCTCGGCAGCGCTGCCCTCCAGACGCCCACATCGTGGTGGAGGGCGTCCGGGTAGGGGTCGGGGCCCAGATGAAGTATCTGGGCCTCGTGCTGGACAGCAGGTGGCGCTTCGGCCCGCACTTCAGCGGGCTGTCGACGCGCCTGCTAAAAGCCGCGGACGCCCTCTCATGGCTCCTCCCAAACTTGGGTGGGCCGAAGGAGCGATGCCGGCGCCTCTATGCCGGCATCCTCAAAAGCATGGCCCTATATGGGGCTCCCATCTGGGCGGACTCCCTCCACCGGAGGGAGAATGCAACCGCCATCCGCAGGCCCCAACGGGCCATTGCACAGCGGGTGGCGAGGGCCTACCGCTCGGTGGGCTTCGCGGCGGCGTGCGCTCTGGCCGGCACCCCTCCATGGGAATTGGAGGCATGGGTGCTCGCCAGAGTGTACGAATGGACGTCGCGGCGTAGGGCGCTGGGTGAGCGCCCCGCCGCCGAAGAGCGGGAAGCCGTGCGGCGGGAGGCGAGGGATGCCATCGTCCTCCACTGGGCACGCGACCTCGCCTCCGCCACCTTTGGACGCCGGACGCTGGACGCGCTCGGCCCAATCCTGCGGGATTGGCTCGAGCGGTCTCACGGTTTCCTCTCTTTCCGTCTGGTGCAGGTGTTGTCCGGGCATGGCTGCTTCGGAACGCACCTGCATCGGATTCAGAGGGAGGAAACCCCGGCGTGCCACGAGTGTGGAGCCGCGGAGGACACGGCGCAGCACACCCTCGAGGTGTGCCCAGCCTGGGCTGAGCTGCGCCGTGCCCTGACAGATGTGGTCGGGATGGACCTCTCACTTCCCAGTGTGGTGAACTCCATGCTGGGGAGTGAGGAGGCTTGGGCGGCGGTTGCCTCCTTTTGCGAGAATGTCATGTCACAAAAGGAGGCGGCGGAGCGCGCGCGGGAGGATGATCCTCTCGCGCCGCCGCTCCGCAGGCGGAGAAGGGGTGGGAGACGGCGGTTGTACGATCGTCGCCTCCCTCCTTCTGGTGGTGATTAGCGGGCGACAGGCGCGGGGGCGCCTTCGCTCGCATTGCACTAATCACCACCCTCGTCGGGCGGGAACGGCCGAGCACTCACGGTCGTTTCCGGGCCCCTCCATTTTGGGAGGGGCGTGTGGGCCCCGCTGTAAAGGCGGGCGGTCGTCGGTGGGGGACTGGACGTAAAGGCTGTGCCGGTTTCCCAGTCCTCCTCCAAATAGACGATGCGGGAGTGCCGCTGGGTTATTTTAGTGGGTATGCCGGAGTAGCCGGAGAGTCCCACATAACCCGTCCATCCCCCAATGGGCGGGTATGCGTAACGCATTTTTTCCCAGCGCAAACAAAAAAAAAAAAAAAGGTTAGGTTGGGGAGGGGAACCACCCCACAGTGCTTGCGTCCACGTCGCGTTCCCCGGAAACGTCCCAGTTCTGACCACCGTAACGGAGTGGCAGACTGGGTACGGCTAAAGTGCACTGTGCTTCGTAGCTACCTATTGCGTTGAGAGTTACGAATTTTGCGTTGTTTGATATGCCAAAACCTGTGCGGGATGCCCTCGGGCATTTTGTAAAAAAAGGCCCTTCTCAGGGCCAACCCAAAGGCCCTTCTCAGGGCCAACCCAAAGGCCCTTCTCAGGGCCAACCCAAAGGCCCTTCTCAGGGCCAACCAAAAGGCCCTTCTCAGGGCCAACGCGACGCAGCCTTAGCGTCGGAGGAAGGCAGGACCTTCTACGGAGGGAAGGCGGGCGATTTGTCTGAATCCGACAACGAGTCCGTATTGTCGGATGCCAGTTCAATGGTGATTGATGCTCGATCGCGATCGGCATCGAGGAAGCGGAGCTTCTTGAAAGTCGTGTCCGATGGGTCCTCGGGCTCAGGTTCAGCGAAGGGGCCCGGAAGGAGGGTCAAGTCTAGAAAGGCGACGACAGCGGCAGACACCCACGACGTGGGTTTAGCCGACGCCCAACGCGAGTTCGACCTGGCAAGGCGGGAGCAGCTCCAGCAAGAGCTGGAGGAGCGGGTTGCGGCCCAGGAGGAACGGGCGCGCGTCGCCCGTGCAAAGTCCGGGTACGGGGCGTCCCGCGTCCTGTACGCGGACCACTCCTTGGCCGAACTCCAGAGGATGGCCTTGGAGGACGAGGAGGCGATCGTGGAGGTCGCCGCCAAGTCCTCGCATCTGAAGGGGACTTTCCAAATGCCGGGCCGCGAGTCTTCGCGAAATCGTCGCGGAGCTGGTGGACCGCAAGGCCAGCGATGAGTCGCGGCAACTGCAGGCGAAAGTAGATCGCCTGCAGTCGGAGGTCAGCCAGCTGCACTTAAAGCTGGCTGAAGCCACGGCCCGGCCATCGCAAGCCGAGCCCGGACCTGCGGCGGAGGGTCTTTCCTCCACTCCCGGCCTTGAGGATGTCCTCCGCAGGGTCATGGCGGAGGAGAGGGCGTTCGTTCGCTCCTGCCTAGCGGGCATCGAGGACCGGCTCCTACCGGAGAAACGCCTCCGACCGCCGCTTGCGGCAGACAAGAGGCGAGAGGAGCGAGTGGAAACCTCCCAGAGGGAAGACGCCCTACTCCCTTCGACCACCCCGACCAACCAGCAGGGCTGGACGAAGGTGGTCGGTAAGGGCAAGGGAAAAAGGACGGCAGCTGTCGTCCCTGCCGTTCCCGCCACCACCACTCCCAGCCATTCGCAGCCGACTGGCAAAGGGAAGGGAAAAGGGAAAGGGAAGGGGAAGAGCACCCCCCCAGCCCCAGCCGTCCCCGCCACCACCCCTGCTGGTCAGTCGACTGGCACGGGAAAGGGGAAGGGTTCGACCCCAGCCGGTGTCAGGAGGAACTTGGTTCCTCCCAAGACCGCAGCCGTCGTGATGACGCTCACCACGGAGGCTGCGGAGCGGGGCGAGACGTACGCGTCCGTGATGTTGCGGGCGCGTGCCAATGCCGATCCTACCAAATTGGGGATCGGTAAAGTCTCGTGCCGCCGGACGCAGGCTGGGGCTCGAATTTTCGAGTTCCCGGGTGCCGAGGGCGCGAAGAACGCGGACCTCTTTGCAGCGAAGCTGCAGGAGGTCATCGCGAACTCGGCGAAGGTGGCCAGGCCGGTGAAGTCGGCGGCCATCGAGGTGACGGACCTGGATGACTCCGTCACCAGGGAGGAGGTGGTGGCAGCGATCGCAGCCATTGGGGGCTGCGAAGCCGCAGCGGTGCAGGGCGGGGGCATCAGGCCCGGGCGCGGCGGCATGGGCACTATTCGCCTGGAGTGCCCAGTCGCCGCTGCCAAAGCCGTCCTCGAGAAGGGACGGCTCGCCGTCGGGTTCAGCTCGGCGGCGGTCCGGGCCCTTGAGGTCCTGCCGCTGAGGTGTTACCGGTGCTTCGGCATCGGTCACACCCGGGCCCTCTGTCCGTCCAGTGTCGACAGGGCGGACAGCTGCTACCGCTGCGGCAAGGAGGGGCATAAAGCCGCCTCCTGCGAGGCCACCGCACCGCACTGCGCGGTGTGTGCCGCCAGTGGCCGCCCTGCGGGCCACATTATGAAGGGGAGGAATTGTATTCCTCCCCTTAAGAAGGGCAAAGTGCAGGCGCCGACCCGGCCTGTCGCTGCCACCGTCACCCCAGTAGCTGGGACCTCGGCGGCTGTGGAGGAGGAGAGTGCGATGTTCGATTAATGGGTAGAGTCGAACATCGCATCCTCCAGGCGAACACCAACCACTGCAGAGCGGCACAGGATCTGCTGATGCAGACTGTGGCCGAGTGGTTGGTGGACGTGGCGGTGGTCGCCGAGCCGTACTCGGTACCTGGCCGTTGGCTGGGTGATCGGGACGGCTTGGTGGCGTTGGTGTCGCGGCCTGCCACGGACTCCCCTCCCCTCTCGCTTTTAGAGAGGGGTCCGGGATACGTGGCCGCCGCGTGGGGAGACATAGCCCTGGTCGGGGTCTATTTCTCCCCAAACCGCCCTCTAAGGGACTTCGAGGATTTTCTCGAAGTCCTTACGGCAGTCGTCGGGAGGGCGGCGCCACGTCAGGTCGTCATATTGGGCGACCTGAACGCCAAGGCGGTGGCCTGGGGCAACCCAGCGGCGTCCTGCAACGTCCGGGGGCACGCCGTCGAATTTTGGTCGGCTTCGTGCGGCGTGTCCCTCCTGAACAGGGGGGATGTTCACACGTGTGTGCGGCAACGGGGAGGGTCAGTGGTGGACGTATCGTTCGCCACCCCCGTTCTAGCCGCCCGCGTCGTGAACTGGCGGGTGGAGTTGGTGGAGACCCTGTCGGACCACCGATATGTGCGGTTCGACATCTCCACCCAGAGCCCGCGGGGGATGGCCCGCTCGGGCCAATCTCCCTTCCCGCGGTGGGCTTTCACCCGCCTGGACCGGGAGGCAGCCCAGGAGGCTGCGTTCCTCCGGGACTGGCTCTCGCCCCCTGTTGAGGTCACGGACGTGGACGCCGCAGCGGTTCAGCTGCGGGGGTCCCTGACCGAGGTGTGCAACTCCAGCATGCCTCGGTCTCGCCGTCCGCCTCCCCGTCGCGCCGTTTATTGGTGGACGGGGGAGCTGGCGGCGCTACGGGCCGCGTGCGTGGAGGCCAGGAGGGCCTACACGCGGAGTCGGCGGCGCACCAGCCGATGTCAGGCTGAGGAGGACCGCCTCTACGCCTCTTACCTAGAGGCAAAGACGGTCCTCAAGTCGGAAATGTGCGCCGCCGAGGACTCGGCAAAGGCCGAGATGCTGGAGGGCCTCGACAGGGATCCGTTTGGGAGGCCGTATAAGCAGGCGCGGAGCCAGCTGCGCCCTTACGGTCCCCCATTAGCGGAGACCCTAGAGCCGGCGTTGCTGGATGGGGTGGTTCGGTCACTGTTTCCGCGCAGGACCGACTTCACCCCACCAACGATGAATCCCCCGCTGGGGGGGGTGGTGGCTTCGCCGGAGGAGGAGGTCCCTCCAGTATCGGTGGAGGAATTTCGCGCGGGGGTTCTGTCCCTCCGCGCGAAGAAGACGGCCCCTGGACCGGATGGTGTCCCCGCACGGGTGGTGGCCATCGCGGCGTCCCTCATGGAGGAGAGGTTTCGGGACCTCTTCAGCGCGTGCCTGACGGCTGGGAGGTTCCCGAAGATCTGGAAGGAGGGGCAGCTTTGCCTGCTCCGGAAGGAGGGACGCCCGGTGGACTCCCCCTCGGCATACCGGCCCATCGTTCTGCTCGATGAGGTCGGTAAATTGTTCGAGGGGATCATCGCCACCCGGCTAAATAGCCAGCTGCGGGAGGTAGGGCCAGACCTGTCGGACGCCCAGTTCGGGTTTCGACAGGGGCGTTCGACGATCGACGCGGTGGCCCTACTCAGGGGCCAAGTGCAGGAGGCGGTCGGGGCTGGGGACGGAGTGTTGGCGGTGTCGTTCGACATCGCCAACGCCTTCAACTCCGTGCCCCACTCGACCATATTGGAGGCACTCCGGTACCACGGAGTGCCCCAATATCTGCGGGTGATCCTGGCCAACTACCTGGAGGACCGGGAGGTCCTCCTGGCGGACAGGACGGCCAGGATCAGGCGCTACGGCGCGGAGTCCGGTGTTCCACAGGGTTCGGTGCTAGGGCCCCTCTTGTGGAACATCGGATTCGATTGGCTGCTGCGCGGCACCCTCCTCCAGGGCACGAGTGTCATCTGCTACGCGGATGACACTCTCCTCGTTGCCCGGGGGAGGGACTTTGGAGAGGCGGCCTGTCTGGCCTCAGCTGGCGGATCTTTAGTGGCAGGTAGGATCCGCCAGCTCGGTTTGAGGGTAGCGCTGAACAAGACCGAGGCCGTGTTCTTTCACGGGCCTCGGCAGCGCTGCCCTCCTGACGCCCACATCGTGGTGGAGGGCGTCCGGATAGGGGTCGGGGCCCAGATAAAGTATCTGGGCCTCGTGCTGGACAGCAGGTGGCGCTTCGGCCCGCACTTTAGCGGGCTGTCGACGCGCCTGCTGAAAGCCGCGGACGCCCTCTCATGGCTCCTCCCAAACCTGGGAGGGCCCAAGGAGCGATGCCGGCGCCTCTATGCCGGCATCCTCAAGAGCATGGCCCTGTATGGGGCACCCATCTGGGCGGACTCCCTCCACAGGAGGGAGAATGCAACCGCCATCCGCAGGCCCCAACGGGCCATTGCACAGCGGGTGGCGAGGGCCTACCGCTCAGTGGGCTTTGCGGTGGCGTGCGCTCTGGCCGGCACCCCTCCCTGGGAATTGGAGGCATGGGTGCTCGCCAGAGTATACGAATGGGCGGCGCGGCGTAGGGCGCTAGGTGAGCGCCCCGCCGCGCAAGAGCGGGAGGCCGTGCGGCGGGAGGCGAGGGACGCCATCGTCCTGCACTGGGCACGGGACCTCGCCTCCGCCACCTTTGGGCGCCGGACGCTGGACGCGCTCGGTCCAGTCCTGCGGGAATGGCTCGAGCGCCCCCACGGTTTCCTCTCGTTCCGTTTAGTGCAGGTGTTGTCCGGACATGGCTGTTTCGGAACGCACCTGCACCGGATTCGGAGGGAGGAAGCCCCGGCGTGCCACGACTGTGGAGCCGCGGAGGACACGGCGCAGCACACCCTCGAGGTGTGCCCAGCCTGGGCTGAGCTGCGCCGTGCCCTGAATACCGTCGTTGGGCTGGACCTCTCACTTCCCAGTGTGGTGAACTCCATGCTGGGGAGTGAGGAGGCTTGGGCGGCGGTTGCCTCCTTTTGCGAGGACGTCATGTCGCAATAGGAGGCGGCGGAGCGCGCGCGGGAGGACGATCCTCTCGCGCCGCCGCTCCGCAGGCGAAGAAGGGGTGGGAGACGGCGGTTGTACGATCGTCGCCTCCCTCCTTCTGGTGGTGATTAGCGGGCGACAGGCGCGGGGGCGCCTTCGCTCGCATTGCACTGATCACCACCCTCGTCGGGCGGGAACGGCCGAGCACTCACGGTCGTTCCCGGGCCTCTCCACTTAGGGAGGGGCGTGCGGGCCCCGCTGTTAAGGCGGGCGGTCGTCGGTGGGGGACTGGACGTAAAGGCTGAGCCGGTTTCCCAGTCCTCCTCCACATAGACGATGCGGGAGTGCCGCTGGGTTATTTTAGTGGGTATGCCGGACTAGCCGGAGAGTCCCACATAACCCGTCCATCCCCCAATGGGCGGGTATGCGTAACGCATTTTTTCCCAGCGCAAACAAAAAAAAAAAAAAAAAAAAAAAAAAAGGTTAGGTTGGGGAGGGGAACCACCCCACAGTGCTTGCGTCCACGTCGCGTTCCCCGGAAACGTCCCAGTTCTGACCACCGTAACGGAGTGGCAGACTGGGTACGGCTAAAGTGCACTGTGCTTCGTAGCTACCTATTGCGTTGAGAGTTACGAATTTTGCGTTGTTTGATATGCCAAAACCTGTGCGGGATGCCCTCGGGCATTTTGTAAAAAAAGGCCCTTCTCAGGGCCAACCCAAAGGCCCTTCTCAGGGCCAACCCAAAGGCCCTTCTCAGGGCCAACCCAAAGGCCCTTCTCAGGGCCAACCAAAAGGCCCTTCTCAGGGCCAACGCGACGCAGCCTTAGCGTCGGAGGAAGGCAGGACCTTCTACGGAGGGAAGGCGGGCGATTTGTCTGAATCCGACAACGAGTCCGTATTGTCGGATGCCAGTTCAATGGTGATTGATGCTCGATCGCGATCGGCATCGAGGAAGCGGAGCTTCTTGAAAGTCGTGTCCGATGGGTCCTCGGGCTCAGGTTCAGCGAAGGGGCCCGGAAGGAGGGTCAAGTCTAGAAAGGCGACGACAGCGGCAGACACCCACGACGTGGGTTTAGCCGACGCCCAACGCGAGTTCGACCTGGCAAGGCGGGAGCAGCTCCAGCAAGAGCTGGAGGAGCGGGTTGCGGCCCAGGAGGAACGGGCGCGCGTCGCCCGTGCAAAGTCCGGGTACGGGGCGTCCCGCGTCCTGTACGCGGACCACTCCTTGGCCGAACTCCAGAGGATGGCCTTGGAGGACGAGGAGGCGATCGTGGAGGTCGCCGCCAAGTCCTCGCATCTGAAGGGGACTTTCCAGAAGTCCCTCAAATGCCGGGCCGCGAGTCTTCGCGAAATCGTCGCGGAGCTGGTGGACCGCAAGGCCAGCGATGAGTCGCGGCAACTGCAGGCGAAAGTAGATCGCCTGCAGTCGGAGGTCAGCCAGCTGCACTTAAAGCTGGCTGAAGCCACGGCCCGGCCATCGCAAGCCGAGCCCGGACCTGCGGCGGAGGGTCTTTCCTCCACTCCCGGCCTTGAGGATGTCCTCCGCAGGGTCATGGCGGAGGAGAGGGCGTTCGTTCGCTCCTGCCTAGCGGGCATCGAGGACCGGCTCCTACCGGAGAAACGCCTCCGACCGCCGCTTGCGGCAGACAAGAGGCGAGAGGAGCGAGTGGAAACCTCCCAGAGGGAAGACGCCCTACTCCCTTCGACCACCCCGACCAACCAGCAGGGCTGGACGAAGGTGGTCGGTAAGGGCAAGGGAAAAAGGACGGCAGCTGTCGTCCCTGCCGTTCCCGCCACCACCACTCCCAGCCATTCGCAGCCGACTGGCAAAGGGAAGGGAAAAGGGAAAGGGAAGGGGAAGAGCACCCCCCCAGCCCCAGCCGTCCCCGCCACCACCCCTGCTGGTCAGTCGACTGGCACGGGAAAGGGGAAGGGTTCGACCCCAGCCGGTGTCAGGAGGAACTTGGTTCCTCCCAAGACCGCAGCCGTCGTGATGACGCTCACCACGGAGGCTGCGGAGCGGGGCGAGACGTACGCGTCCGTGATGTTGCGGGCGCGTGCCAATGCCGATCCTACCAAATTGGGGATCGGTAAAGTCTCGTGCCGCCGGACGCAGGCTGGGGCTCGAATTTTCGAGTTCCCGGGTGCCGAGGGCGCGAAGAACGCGGACCTCTTTGCAGCGAAGCTGCAGGAGGTCATCGCGAACTCGGCGAAGGTGGCCAGGCCGGTGAAGTCGGCGGCCATCGAGGTGACGGACCTGGATGACTCCGTCACCAGGGAGGAGGTGGTGGCAGCGATCGCAGCCATTGGGGGCTGCGAAGCCGCAGCGGTGCAGGGCGGGGGCATCAGGCCCGGGCGCGGCGGCATGGGCACTATTCGCCTGGAGTGCCCAGTCGCCGCTGCCAAAGCCGTCCTCGAGAAGGGACGGCTCGCCGTCGGGTTCAGCTCGGCGGCGGTCCGGGCCCTTGAGGTCCTGCCGCTGAGGTGTTACCGGTGCTTCGGCATCGGTCACACCCGGGCCCTCTGTCCGTCCAGTGTCGACAGGGCGGACAGCTGCTACCGCTGCGGCAAGGAGGGGCATAAAGCCGCCTCCTGCGAGGCCACCGCACCGCACTGCGCGGTGTGTGCCGCCAGTGGCCGCCCTGCGGGCCACATTATGAAGGGGAGGAATTGTATTCCTCCCCTTAAGAAGGGCAAAGTGCAGGCGCCGACCCGGCCTGTCGCTGCCACCGTCACCCCAGTAGCTGGGACCTCGGCGGCTGTGGAGGAGGAGAGTGCGATGTTCGATTAATGGGTAGAGTCGAACATCGCATCCTCCAGGCGAACACCAACCACTGCAGAGCGGCACAGGATCTGCTGATGCAGACTGTGGCCGAGTGGTTGGTGGACGTGGCGGTGGTCGCCGAGCCGTACTCGGTACCTGGCCGTTGGCTGGGTGATCGGGACGGCTTGGTGGCGTTGGTGTCGCGGCCTGCCACGGACTCCCCTCCCCTCTCGCTTTTAGAGAGGGGTCCGGGATACGTGGCCGCCGCGTGGGGAGAAATAGCCCTGGTCAAGGCCAGTCAAGACCAGGGCTATGTCTCCCCTGGTCGGGGTCTATTTCTCCCCAAACCGCCCTCTAAGGGACTTCGAGGATTTTCTCGAAGTCCTTACGGCAGTCGTCGGGAGGGCGGCGCCACGTCAGGTCGTCATATTGGGCGACCTGAACGCCAAGGCGGTGGCCTGGGGCAACCCAGCGGCGTCCTGCAACGTCCGGGGGCACGCCGTCGAATTTTGGTCGGCTTCGTGCGGCGTGTCCCTCCTGAACAGGGGGGATGTTCACACGTGTGTGCGGCAACGGGGAGGGTCAGTGGTGGACGTATCGTTCGCCACCCCCGTTCTAGCCGCCCGCGTCGTGAACTGGCGGGTGGAGTTGGTGGAGACCCTGTCGGACCACCGATATGTGCGGTTCGACATCTCCACCCAGAGCCCGCGGGGGATGGCCCGCTCGGGCCAATCTCCCTTCCCGCGGTGGGCTTTCACCCGCCTGGACCGGGAGGCAGCCCAGGAGGCTGCGTTCCTCCGGGACTGGCTCTCGCCCCCTGTTGAGGTCACGGACGTGGACGCCGCAGCGGTTCAGCTGCGGGGGTCCCTGACCGAGGTGTGCAACTCCAGCATGCCTCGGTCTCGCCGTCCGCCTCCCCGTCGCGCCGTTTATTGGTGGACGGGGGAGCTGGCGGCGCTACGGGCCGCGTGCGTGGAGGCCAGGAGGGCCTACACGCGGAGTCGGCGGCGCACCAGCCGATGTCAGGCTGAGGAGGACCGCCTCTACGCCTCTTACCTAGAGGAAAAGACGGTCCTCAAGTCGGAAATGTGCGCCGCCGAGGACTCGGCAAAGGCCGAGATGCTGGAGGGCCTCGACAGGGATCCGTTTGGGAGGCCGTATAAGCAGGCGCGGAGCCAGCTGCGCCCTTACGGTCCCCCATTAGCGGAGACCCTAGAGCCGGCGTTGCTGGATGGGGTGGTTCGGTCACTGTTTCCGCGCAGGACCGACTTCACCCCACCAACGATGAACCCCCCGCTGGGGGGGGTGGTGGCTTCGCCGGAGGAGGAGGTCCCTCCAGTATCGGTGGAGGAATTTCGCGCGGGGGTTCTGTCCCTCCGCGCGAAGAAGACGGCCCCTGGACCGGATGGTGTCCCCGCACGGGTGGTGGCCATCGCGGCGTCCCTCATGGAGGAGAGGTTTCGGGACCTCTTCAGCGCGTGCCTGACGGCTGGGAGGTTCCCGAAGATCTGGAAGGAGGGGCAGCTTTGCCTGCTCCGGAAGGAGGGACGCCCGGGGGACTCCCCCTCGGCATACCGGCCCATCGTTCTGCTCGATGAGGTCGGTAAATTGTTCGAGGGGATCATCGCCACCCGGCTTAATAGCCAGCTGCGGGAGGTAGGGCCAGACCTGTCGGACGCCCAGTTCGGGTTTCGACAGGGGCGTTCGACGATCGACGCGGTGGCCCTACTCAGGGGCCAAGTGCAGGAGGCGGTCGGGGCTGGGGACGGAGTGTTGGCGGTGTCGTTCGACATCGCCAACGCCTTCAACTCCGTGCCCCACTCGACCATATTGGAGGCACTCCGGTACCACGGAGTGCCCCAATATCTGCGGGTGATCCTGGCCAACTACCTGGAGGACCGGGAGGTCCTCCTGGCGGACAGGACGGCCAGGATCAGGCGCTACGGCGCGGAGTCCGGTGTTCCACAGGGTTCGGTGCTAGGGCCCCTCTTGTGGAACATCGGATTCGATTGGCTGCTGCGCGGCACCCTCCTCCAGGGCACGAGTGTCATCTGCTACGCGGATGACACTCTCCTCGTTGCCCGGGGGAGGGACTTTGGAGAGGCGGCCTGTCTGGCCTCAGCTGGCGGATCTTTAGTGGCAGGTAGGATCCGCCAGCTCGGTTTGAGGGTAGCGCTGAACAAGACCGAGGCCGTGTTCTTTCACGGGCCTCGGCAGCGCTGCCTTCCTGACGCCCACATCGTGGTGGAGGGCGTCCGGATAGGGGTCGGGGCCCAGATAAAGTATCTGGGCCTCGTGCTGGACAGCAGGTGGCGCTTCGGCCCGCACTTTAGCGGGCTGTCGACGCGCCTGCTGAAAGCCGCGGACGCCCTCTCATGGCTCCTCCCAAACCTGGGAGGGCCCAAGGAGCGATGCCGGCGCCTCTATGCCGGCATCCTCAAGAGCATGGCCCTATATGGGGCACCCATCTGGGCGGACTCCCTCCATAGGAGGGAGAATGCAACCGCCATCCGCAGGCCCCAACGGGCCATTGCACAGCGGGTGGCGAGAGCCTACCGCTCAGTGGGCTTTGCGGCGGCGTGCGCTCTGGCCGGCACCCCTCCCTGGGAATTGGAGGCATGGGTGCTCGCCAGAGTGTACGAATGGGCGGCGCGGCGTAGGGCGCTCGGTGAGCGCCCCGCCGCGCAAGAGCGGGATGCCGTGCGGCGGGAGGCGAGGGACGCAATCGTCCTACACTGGACACGGGACCTCGCCTCCGCCACATTTGGACGCCGGACGCTGGACGCGCTCGGTCCAGTCCTGCGGGACTGGCTCGAGCGGTCCCACGGTTTCCTCTCGTTCCGTCTGGTGCAGGTGTTATCCGGGCATGGCTGCTTCGGATCGCACCTGCATCGGATCCGGAGGGAGGAAACCCCGGCGTGCCACGAGTGTGGAGCCGCGGAGGACACGGCGCAGCACACCCTCGAGGTGTGCCCAGCCTGGGCTGAGCTGCGCCGTGCCCTGACCGATGTAGTCGGGATTGACCTCTCGCTTCCCAGTGTGGTGAATTCCATGCTGGGAAGTGAGGAGGCTTGGGCGGCGGTTGCCTCCTTTTGCGAGAATGTCATGTCGCAAAAGGAGGCGGCGGAGCGCGCGCGGGAGGATGATCCTCTCGCGCCGCCGCTCCGCAGGCGAAGAAGGGGTGGGAGACGGCGGTTGTACGATCGTCGTCTCCCTCCTTCTGGTGGTGATTAGCGGGCGACAGGCGCGGGGGCGCCTTCGCTCGCATTGCACTAATCACCACCCACGTCGGGCGGGAACGGCCGAGCACTCACGGTCGTTTCCTGGCCCCTCCACTTAGGGAGGGGCGTGCGGGCCCCGCTGTAAAGGCGGGCGGTCGTCGGTGGGGGACTGGACGTAAAGGCTGTGCCGGTTTCCCAGTCCTCCTCCACAAAGACGATGCGGGAGTGCCGCTGGGTTATTTTAGTGGGTATGCCGGAGTAGCCGGAGAGTCCCACATAACCCGTCCATCCCCCAATGGGCGGGTATGCGTAACGCATTTTTTCCCAGCGCAAACAAAAAAAAAAAAAAAAAAAAAAAAAAGGTTAGGTTGGGGAACCACCCCACAGTGCTTACGTCCTCGTCGTGTTCCCCGGAAACGTCCCAGTTCTGACCACCGTAACGGAGTGGCAGACTGGGTACGGCTAAAGTGCACTGTGCGTCGTAGCTATCTATTGCCTTGCGAGCTAAGAAATTGATTGAATTTGATATGCCAAAACTTGTGCGGGATGCCCTCGGGCATTTTGTAAAAAAAGGCCCTTCTCAGGGCCAACCCAAAGGCCCTTCTCAGGGCCAACCCAAAGGCCCTTCTCAGGGCCAACCAAAAGGCCCTTCTCAGGGCCAACGCGACGCGTCGGCGTCGAACGAAGGCAGGGCCTTCTACGGAGGAAAAGTTGTCGAATTGTCGGACTCCGACAACGAGTCCGTTGGGTCGGATGCCAGTGCGATGGCGATCGAAGATCGGTCACGCTCGGCATCAAGGAAGCGAACCTTCCTGAAAGTTGTGTCGGATGGATCCTCGGCCTCGGGTTCCGAAAAGAACAAACCGAAGGCAAAAAAGGCGACGAAAGCGGCGGACACCCACAACGTGGGTTTGTCAGACGCCCAACGCCAGTTGGACCTGGCTCAGCGGGAGCAGCTCCAACAGGAGCTGGAGGAGCGAATTGCGGCCAAGGAGGAGCGGGCGCGCGTCGCTCGTGCCAAGGCCGGGTACGGTGCGTCCCGCGTCTTGTACGCAGACCACTCCCTGGCCGAATTGGAGAGGATGGCCTTGGAGGACGAGGAGGCGATCGTGGAGGTCGCCGCCAAGTCCTCCCACCTAAAGGGGACATTTCAGAAGTCCCTGAAATGCCGGGCCGCCAGCATGCGATGCATCGTCGCGGAGCTGGTGGAGCGGAAGGCCTGCGACGAAACGCGGCAACTGCAGGCGAAAGTAGATCGCCTGCAGTCTGAGGTCAGCCAGCTGCATTTAAAGCTGGCTGAAGCCACGGCCCGGCCATCCCAAGCCGAGCCTAGACCTGCGGCTGAGGGCCCTGCCTCCTACCCCGGCCTTGAAGATGTCCTCCGCAAAGTTATGGCGGATGAGAGGGCGTTTGTGAGAGCCTGCCTGGCAGGAATTGAGGACCGGCTCTTGCCGGAGAAAGTCGTCCGGCCGCCGCTTGCGGCGGACAGGAGGCAAAAGGAGCCAGTGCCTACGTCCCAGACGGAGGACGCCCTTCTCCCGTCTACCACCCCGACCAACCAGCAAGGCTGGACGAAGGTGGTCGGTAAGGGGAAGGGCAAGGGCAAAAGGACGGCGGCTGTCGTCCCTGCCGTTCCCGCCACCACCACTCCCAGCCAGTCGCAGCCGACTGGCAAAGGGAAAGGGAAGGGGAAGAGAACCCCTCAAGCCCCAGCCGTCCCCGCCACCACCCCTGCTGGTCAGTCGACTGGCACGGGAAAGGGGAAGGGAAAGAGTTCCCCCCAAGCCGGAGCAAAGAGGAAACTGGTTCCTCCCAAGACCGCGGCCGTCGTGGTGACGCTCACCGCGGAGGCTGCGGAGCGGGGCCAGACATACGCCTCCATAATGGTGCGGGCGCGCGCAAACGCCGATCCCACGAAACTGGGGATCGGCAAAGTGTCATGCCGCCGGACACAAGCTGGGGCTCGAATTTTCGAGTTCCCGGGGGCCGAGGGCGCGAAGAACGCAGACCTCTTTGCAGCGAAGCTGCAGGAGGTCATTGCGGATGCGGCGAAGGTGGCGAGGCCGGTGAAGTCGGCGGCCATTGAGGTGGCTGATCTTGACGATTCAGTCACCAAGGAGGAGGTGGTAGCAGCGATCGCGGCCATTGGGGGCTGCACAGTCGCAGCGGTGCAGGGCGGGGGCATCAGGCCCGGGCGCGGCGGCATGGGCACCATTCGCCTGGAGTGCCCGGTCGCCGCTGCCAAAGCCGTCCTCGAAAAGGGACGGCTCGCCGTCGGCTTCAGCTCGGGTGCAGTCCGGGCCCTTGAAGACCAGCCTTTAAGGTGTTATAAGTGCTTCGGCATCGGACACACCCGGGCTCTCTGTCCGTCCACAATAGACAGGACGGACAGCTGCTACCGCTGCGGCAAGGAGGGGCACAAATCCGCCTCCTGCAAGGCCGCCGCACCGCACTGCGCGGTATGTGCCGCTAGTGGCCGCCCTGCGGGACATATTATGAAGGGGAGGAACTGTAGTCCTCCCCTTAAGAAGGGCAAAATACAGGCGCCGACCCGGCCTGTCGCTGCCACCGCCATCCCAGTAGCTGGGACCTCAGCGGCTGTGGAGGAGGAGGGTGCGATGTTCAATTAATGGGTGGGATCGAACATCGCATCCTCCAGGCGAACACCAACCACTGCAGAGCGGCCCAGGATCTGCTGATGCAGACTGTGGCCGAGTGGTTGGTGGACGTGGCGGTGGTCGCCGAGCCGTACTCGATACCTGGCCGTTGGCTGGGTGATCGGGACGGCTTGGTGGCGTTGGTGTCGCGGCCTGCCACGGACTCCCCTCCCCTCTCGCTTTTAGAGAGGGGTCCGGGATACGTGGCCGCCGCGTGGGGAGAAATAGCCCTGGTCGGGGTCTATTTCTCCCCAAACCGCCCTCTAAGGGACTTCGAGGATTTTCTCGAAGTCCTTACGGCAGTCGTCGGGAGGGCGGCACCACGTCAAGTCGTCGTGTTGGGCGACCTGAACGCCAAGGCGGTGGCCTGGGGCAACCCAGCGGCGTCATGTAACGTCCGGGGGCGCGCCGTCGAATTTTGGGCGGCTTCGTGCGGCGTGTCCCTCCTGAACAGGGGGGATGTTCACACGTGTGTGCGGAAACAGGGAGGGTCAGTGGTGGACGTGTCGTTCGCCACCCCTGTGCTAGCCACACGCGTCGTGAACTGGCGGGTGGAGATGGTGGAGACCCTGTCGGACCACCGATATGTGCGGTTCGACATCTCCACCCAGAGCCCGCGGGGGATGGCCCGCTCGGGCCAATCTCCCTTCCCGCGGTGGGCTCTCACCCGCCTGGACCGGGAGGCAGCCCTGGAGGCAGCGTTCCTCGAGGACTGGCTCTCGCCCCCTGTGGAGGGCACGGACGTGGACGCCGCAGCGGTTCAGCTCCGGAGGTCCCTGACCGAGGTGTGCAACACTAGCATGCCTCGGTCTCGCCGTCCGCCTCCCCGTCGCGCCGTTTATTGGTGGACGGTGAAGCTGGCGGGGCTCCGGGCCGCGTGCGTGGAGGCCAGGAGGGCCTACACGCGGAGTCGGCGGCGCACCAGCCGATGTCAGGCCGAGGAGGACCGCCTCTACGCCTCTTACGTAGAGGCAAAGACGGTCCTCAAGTCGGCAATGTGCGCCGCCGAGGACTCGGCAAAGGCCGAGATGCTGGAGGGCCTCGACAGGGATCCGTTTGGGAGGCCGTATAAGCTGGCGCGGAGTCAGCTGCGCCCTTACGGTCCCCCATTAGCGGAGACCCTAGAGCCGGCGTTGCTGGATGGGGTGGTTCGGTCACTGTTTCCGCCCAGGACCGAATTCACCCCACCAACGATGAACCCCCCACTGGGGGGGGTGGCGGCTTCGCCGGCGGAGGAGGTCCCTCCGGTATCGGCGGAGGAATTTGGCGCGGGGGTTCTTTCCCTCCGCGCGAAGAAGACGGCCCCTGGACCGGACGGCGTCCCCGCACGGGTGGTGGCCATCGCGGCGTCCCTAATGGAGCAGAGGTTTCGGGACCTCTTCAGCGCGTGCCTGACGGCTGGGAGGTTCCCGAAACTATGGAAGGAGGGGCAGCTTTGCCTGCTCCGGAAGGAGGGACGCCCGGTGGACTCCCCCTCGGCATACCGGCCCATCGTTCTGCTCGATGAGGTCGGTAAACTGTTCGAGGGGATCCTCGCCACCCGGCTTAGCAGCCACTTGCGGGAGGTAGGGCCGGACCTGTCGGACGCCCAGTTCGGGTTTCGACAAGGGCGTTCGACGGTCGACGCGGTGGCCCTACTCAGGGGCCACGTTCAGGAGGCGGTCGAGGCTGGGGACGGAGTGTTGGCGGTGTCGTTCGACATCGCCAACGCGTTCAACTCCGTGCCCCACTCGACCATATTGGAGGCACTCCGGTACCACGGAGTGCCCCAATATCTGCGGGCGATCCTGGCCAACTACCTGGAGGACCGGGAGGTCCTCTTGGCGGTCAGAACGGCCAGGATCAGGCGCTACGGTGCGGAGTCCGGTGTTCCACAGGGTTCGGTGCTAGGGCCCCTCTTGTGGAACATCGGATTCAATTGGGTCCTTCGGGGCACCCTCCTCCAGGGCACGAGTGTCATCTGCTACGCGGATGACACTCTCCTCGTTGCCCGGGGGAGGGACTTTGGGGCGGCGGCCTGTTTGGCCTCAGCTGGCGGATCCTTAGTGGCAGGTAGGATCCGCCAGCTTGGTTTGAGGGTAGCGCTGAACAAGACCGAGGCCGTGTTCTTTCACGGGCCTCGGCAGCGCTGCCCCCCAGACGCCCACATCGTGGTGGAGGGCGTCCGGATAGGGGTCGGGGCCCAGATGAAGTATCTGGGCCTCGTGCTAGACAGCAGGTGGCGCTTCGGCCCGCACTTCAGCGGGCTGTCGACGCGCCTGCTGAAAGCCGCGGACGCCCTCTCATGGCTCCTCCCAAACCTGGGAGGGCCCAAGGAGCGATGCCGGCGCCTCTATGCCGGCATCCTGAAGAGCATGGCCCTGTACGGGGCACCCATCTGGGCGGACTCCCTCCACAGGAGGGAGAATGCAACCGCCATCCGCAGGCCCCAACGGGCCATTGCACAGCGGGTGGCGAGGGCCTACCGCTCGGTGGGTTTTGCGGCGGCGTGCGCTCTGGCCGGCACCCCTCCCTGGGAATTGGAGGCATGGGTGCTCGCCAGAGTGTATGAGTGGACGGCGCGGCGTAGGGCGCTGGGTGAGCGCCCCGCCGCGCAAGAGCGGGATGCCGTGCGGCGGGAGGCGAGGGACGCAATCGTCCTCCACTGGACACGGGACCTCGCCTCCGCCACATTTGGACGCCGGACGTTGGACGCGCTCGGTCCAGTCCTGCGGGACTGGCTCAAGCGCCCCCACGGTTTCCTCTCTTTCCGTCTGGTGCAGGTGTTGTCCGGGCATGGTTGTTTCGGAACGCACCTGCATCGGATCCAGAGGGAGGAGACCCCGGCGTGCCACGACTGTGGAGCCGCGGAGGACACGGCGCAGCACACCCTCGAGGTGTGCCCAGCCTGGGCTGAGCTGCGCCGTGCCCTGACTGATGTGGTCGGGCAGGACCTCTCACTTCCCAGTGTGGTCAACTCCATGCTGGGGAGTGAGGAGGCTTGGGCGGCGGTTGCCTCCTTTTGCGAGAATGTCATGTCGCAAAAGGAGGCGGCGGAGCGCGCGCGGGAGGATGATCCTCTCGCGCCGCCGCTCCGCAGGCGGAGAAGGGGTGGGAGACGGCGGTTGTACGATCGTCGCCTCCCTCCTTCTGGTGGTGATTAGCGGGAGACAGGCGCGGGGGCGCCTTCGCTCGCATTGCACTGATCACCACCCTCGTCGGGCGGGAACGGCCGAGCACTCACGGTCGTTTCCGGGCCCCTCCACTTTGGGAGGGGCGTGCGGGCCCCGCTGTAAAGGCGGGCGGTCGTCGGTGGGGGACTGGACGTAAAGGCTGTGCCGGTTTCCCAGTCCTCCTCCAAATAGATGATGCGGGAGTGCCGCTGGGTTATTTTAGTGGGTATGCCGGAGTAGCCGGAGAGTCCCACATAACCCGTCCATCCCCCAATGGGCGGGTATGCGTAACGCATTTTTTCCCAGCGCAAACAAAAAAAAAAAAAAAAAAAAAAAAAAAAAAAAAAAAAAAAAAAAAAAAGGTTAGGTTAGGTTGGGGAACCACCCCACAGTGCTTACGTCCTCGTCGTGTTCCCTGGAAACGTCCCAGTTCTGACCACCGTAACGGAGTGGCAGACTGGGTACGGCCAAAGTGCACTGTGCATCGTAGCTATCTATTGCGTTGAGAGCTACGAATACTGCGGAGAATGCCCAAACAAGCGCGGGATGCCCTCGGGCATTTCATCAAAAACGGCCCTTCTCAGGGCCAACCCAAAGGCCCTTCTCAGGGCCAACCCAAAGGCCCTTCTCAGGGCCAACCCAAAGGCCCTTCTCAGGGCCAACCAAAAGGCCCTTCTCAGGGCCAACGCGACGCTGAAGCGTCGGAAGAAGGTAGAACCTTCTACGGAGGGAGAGTGGACGAATTGTCGGACTCCGACAACGAGTCCACTGCATCGGATGCGGGTTCGATGGTGGTCGATCCTCGATCACGATCGGCATCGCGGAAGCGGACCTTCCTCAAGGTCGTGTCCGATGGCTCCTCGGGCTCAGGCTCGGCGAAGGAGCCTAAAAAGAGAGTCAAGGCCAAAAAGGCGTTGACAGCTGCAGACACCCACGACGTGGGTTTGGCCGCTGCCCAGCGTGAGTTGGACTTGGCACGGCGGGAGCAGCTCCAGCAAGAGCTGGAGGAGCGGGTTGCGGCCCAGGAGGAGCGGGCGCGTGTCGCTCGTGCCAAGGCCGAGTACGGTGCGTCCCGCGTCCTGTACGCGGACCACTCCCTGGCCGAATTGGAGAAGATGGCCTTGGAGGACGAGGAGGCGATCGTGGAGGTCGCCGCCAAGTCCTCGCATCTGAAGGGGACTTTCCAGAAGTCCCTCAGATGCCGGGCCGCCAGCATGCGTTGTATCATCGCGGAGCTGGTGGACCGCAAGGCCAGCGACGAAACGCGGCAACTGCAGGCGAAGGTAGATCGCCTGCAGTCGGAGGTCAGCCAGCTGCACATGAAGCTGGCTGAAGCCACGGCCCGGCCATCCGAGCCCAGACCTGCGGCAGAGGGCCTCGCTCCCTCCTCCGGCCTTGAGGAAATCCTCCGCAAGGCTATGGGGGAGCAGAGGGATTTTGTCAGAGCCTGCCTAGCGGGCATCGAGGACCGGCTACTGCCGGAGAAACGCCTCCGACCGCCGCTTGCGGCGGACAGGAGGCGAGAGGAGCCGGTGCCTACCTCCCAAAGGGAGGACGCCCTTCTGCCTTCCAGCACCCCGACCAACCAGCAGGGCTGGACGAAGGTGGTCGGTAAGGGGAAGGGCAAGGGCAAAAGGACGGCAGCTGTCGTCCCTGCCGTTCCCGCCACCACCACTCCCAGTCAGTCGCAGCCGACTGGCAAAGGGAAAGGGAAGGGGAAGGGGAAGAGCACCCCTCCAGCCCTAGCCGTCCCCACCACCACCCCTGCTGGTCAGTCGACTGGCACGGGAAAGGGGAAAGGGAAGAGTTCCCCCCCAGCCGGTGCCAAGAGGAACCTGGTTCCTCCCAAAACCGCAGCCGTCGTGATGACGCTCACCGCGGAGGCTGCGGAGCGGGGCGAGACATACGCGTCCGTAATGTTGCGGGCGCGTGCCAATGCCGATCCAACCAAACTGGGGATCGGCAAAGTCTCGTGCCGCCGGACACAGGCTGGGGCTCGTATCTTCGAGTTCCCCGGTGCTGAGGGCGGGAAACACGCCGACCTCTTCGCAGCTAAGCTGCGAGAGGTCATTGCGGACGCGGCGAAGGTGGCCAGGCCGGTGAAGTCGGCGGCCATCGAGGTGACGGACCTGGATGACTCCGTCACCAGGGAGGAGGTGGTGGCAGCGATCGCAGCCATTGGGGGCTGCGAAGTCGCAGCGGTGCAGGGCGGGGGCATCAGGCCCGGGCGCGGCGGCATGGGCACCATTCGCCTGGAGTGCCCAGTCGCCGCTGCCAAAGCCGTCCTCGAGAAGGGACGGCTCGCCGTCGGGTTCAGCTCGGGTGCGGTCCGGGCACTTGGGGACCAGCCTTTGAGGTGCTACAAGTGCTTCGGAATCGGCCACACCCGAGCCCTCTGTCCGTCCAGCATTGACAGGACGGACAGCTGCTACCGCTGCGGCAAGGAGGGGCATAAATCCGCCTCCTGCAAGGCCGCCGCACCGCACTGCGCGGTATGTGCCGCTAGTGGCCGCCCTGCGGGACATATTATGAAGGGGAGGAACTGCAGTCCTCCCCTTAAGAAGGGCAAGATACAGGCGCCGACCCGGCCTGTCATTGCCACCGCCGTCCCAGTGGCTGGGACCTCAGCGGCTGTGGAGGAGGGGGGTGCGATGACCGACTAATGGGTAGAGTCGAGCATCGCATCCTCCAGGCGAACACCAACCACTGCAGAGCGGCCCAGGATCTGCTGATGCAGACTGTGGCCGAGTGGTTGGTGGACGTGGCGGTGGTCGCCGAGCCGTACTCGATACCTGGCCGTTGGCTGGGTGATCGGGACGGCTTGGTGGCGTTGGTGTCGCGGCCTGCCACGGACTCCCCTCCCCTCTCGCTTTTAGAGAGGGGTCCGGGATACGTAGCCGCCGCGTGGGGAGAAATAGCCCTGGTCGGGGTCTATTTCTCCCCAAACCGCCCTCTAAGGGACTTCGAGAACTTTCTCGAAGTCCTTACGGCAGTCGTCGGGAGGGCGGCACCACGTCAGGTCGTCGTTTTGGGCGACCTGAACGCCAAGGCGGTGGCCTGGGGCAACCCAGCGGCGTCCTGTAACGTCCGGGGGCGCGCCGTCGAATTTTGGGCGGCTTCGTGCGGCGTGTCCGTCCTGAACAGGGGGGATGTTCACACGTGTGTGCGGCAACAGGGAGGGTCAGTGGTGGACGTGTCGTTCGCCACCCCTGTGCTAGCCACACGCGTCGTGAACTGGCGGGTGGAGATGGTGGAGACCCTGTCGGACCACCGATATGTGCGGTTCGACATCTCCACCCAGAGCCCGCGGGGGAGGGCCCGCTCGGGCCAATCTCCCTTCCCGCGGTGGGCTCTCACCCGCCTGGACCGGGAGTCAGCCCAGGAGGCAGCGTTCCTCGAGGACTGGCTCTCGCCCCCTGTGCAGGGCACGGACGTGGACGCCGCAGCGGTTCGGCTGCGGGGATCCCTGACCGAGGTGTGCAACTCCAGCATGCCTCGGTCTCGCCGTCCGCCTCCCCGTCGCGCCGTTTATTGGTGGACGGTGGAGCTGGCGGGGCTCCGGGCCGCGTGCGTGGAGGCCAGGAGGGCCTACACGCGGAGTCGGCGGCGCACCAGCCGATGTCAGGCTGAGGAGGACCGCCTCTACGCCTCTTACCTAGAGGCAAAGACGGTCCTCAAGTCGGAAATGTGCGCCGCCGAGGACTCGGCAAAGGCCGAGATGCTGGAGGGCCTCGACAGGGATCCGTTTGGGAGACCATACAAGCTGGCGCGGAGCCAGCTGCGTCCGTATGGTCCCCCAATAACGGAGACCCTAGAGCCGGCGTTGCTGGATGGGGTGGTTCGGTCTCTGTTTCCGCGCAGGACCGACTTCACCCCTCCAACGATGAACCCCCCGCTGGGGGGGGTGGTGGCTTCGCCGGAGGAGGAGGTTCCTCCAGTATCGGTGGAGGAACTTCGCGCGGGGGTTCTGTCCCTCCGCGCGAAGAAGACGGCCCCTGGACCGGATGGTGTCCCCGCACCGGGTGGTGGCCATCGCGGCGTCCCTTATGGAGGAGAGGTTTCGGGACCTGTTCAGCGCGTGCCTGACGGCTGGAAGGTTCCCGAAGCCATGGAAGGAGGGGCAGCTTTGCCTGCTCCGGAAGGAGGGACGCCCAGTGGACTCCCCCTCGGCATACCGGCCCATCGTTTTACTCGATGAGGTCGGTAAATTGTTCGAGGGGATCCTCGCCACCCGGCTTAACAGCCATTTGCGGGAGGTAGGGCCAGACCTGTCGGACGCCCAGTTCGGCTTTCGACAAGGGCGTTCGACGGTCGACGCGGTGGCCCTACTCAGGGGCCAAGTGCAGGAGGCGTTCGAGGCTGGGGACGGAGTATTGGCGGTGTCGTTCGACATCGCCAACGCCTTCAACTCCGTGCCCCACTCGACCTTATTGGAGGCACTCCGGTACCACGGAGTGCCCCAATATCTGCGGGCGATCCTGGCCAACTACCTGGAGGACCGGGAGGTCCTCCTGGCGGACAGGACGGCCAGGATCAGGCGCTACGGCGCGGAGTCCGGTGTTCCACAGGGTTCGGTGCTAGGGCCCCTCTTGTGGAACATCGGATTCGATTGGCTCCTGCGGGGCACCCTCCTCCAGGGCACGAGTGTCATCTGCTACGCGGATGACACTCTCCTCGTTGCCCGGGGGAGGGAATTTAGGGAGGCGGCCTGTCTGGCCTCAGCTGGCGGATCCTTAGTGGCAGGCAGGATCCGCCAGCTTGGTTTGAGGGTGGCGCTGAACAAGACCGAGGCCGTGTTCTTTCACGGGCCTCGGCAGCGCTGCCCTCCTGACGCCCACATCGTGGTGGAGGGCGTCCGGATAGGGGTCGGGGCCCAGATGAAGTATCTGGGCCTCGTGCTGGACAGCAGGTGGCGCTTCGGCCCGCACTTCAGCGGGCTGTCGACGCGCCTGCTGAAAGCTGCGGACGCCCTCTCGTGGCTCCTCCCAAACCTCGGAGGGCCCAAGGAGCGATGCCGGCGCCTCTATGCCGGCATCCTCAAGAGCATGGCCCTTTACGGGGCACCCATCTGGGCGGACTCCCTCCACAGGAGGGAGAATGCAACCGCCATCCGCAGGCCCCAACGGGCCATTGCACAGCGGGTGGCGAGAGCCTACCGCTCAGTGGGCTTTGCGGCGGCGTGCGCTCTGGCCGGCACCCCTCCCTGGGAATTGGAGGCATGGGTGCTCGCCAGACTGTACGAATGGGCGGCGCGGCGTAGGGCGCTAGGTGAGCGCCCCGCCGCGCAAGAGCGGGAGGCCGTGCGGCGGAAGGCGAGGGACGCCATCGTCCTGCACTGGGAACGGGACCTCGCCTCAGCCACTTTTGGGCGCCGGACGCTGGACGCGCTCGGTCCAGTCCTGCGGGAATGGCTCGAGCGCCCCCACGGTTTCCTCTCGTTCCGTCTAGTGCAGGTGTTGTCCGGACATGGCTGTTTCGGAACGCACCTGCACCGGATTCGGAGGGAGGAAACCCCGGCGTGTCACGACTGTGGAGCCGCGGAGGACACGGCGCAGCACACCCTCGAGGTGTGCCCAGCCTGGGCTGAGCTGCGCCGTGCCCTGACCGATGTAGTCGGATTGGACCTCTCACTTCCCAGTGTGGTGAACTCCATGCTGGGGGGTGAGGAGGCTTGGGCGGCGGTTGCCTCCTTTTGCGAGAATGTCATGTCGCAAAAGGAGGTGGCGGAGCGCGCGCGGGAGGATGATCCTCTTGCGCCGCCGCTCCGCAGGCGAAGAAGGGGTGGGAGACGGCGGTTGTACGATCGTCGCCTCCCTCCTTCTGGTGGTGATTAGCGGGCGACAGGCGCGGGGGCGCCTTCGCTCGCATTGCACTAATCACCACCCTCGTCGGGCGGGAACGGCCGAGCACTCACGGTCGTTCCCGGGCCCCTCCACTTTGGGAGGGGCGTGCGGGCCCCGCTGTAAAGGCGGGCGGTCGTCGGTGGGGGACTGGACGTAAAGGCTGTGCCGGTTTCCCAGTCCTCCTCCACACAGACGATGCGGGAGTGCCGCTGGGTTATTTTAGTGGGTATGCCGGGCTAGCCGGAGAGTCCCACATAACCCGTCCATCCCCCAATGGGCGGGTATGCGTAACGCATTTTTTCCCAGCGCAAACAAAAAAAAAAAAAAAAAAAAAAAAAAAAAAAAAAAAAGGTTAGGTTGGGGAACCACCCCACAGTGCTTGCGTCCACGTCGCGTTCCCCGGAAACGTCCCAGTTCTGACCACCGTAACGGAGTGGCAGACTGGGTACGGCTAAAGTGCACTGTGCTTCGTAGCTACCTATTGCGTTGAGAGTTACGAATTTTGCGTTGTTTGATATGCCAAAACCTGTGCGGGATGCCCTCGGGCATTTTGTAAAAAAAGGCCCTTCTCAGGGCCAACCCAAAGGCCCTTCTCAGGGCCAACCCAAAGGCCCTTCTCAGGGCCAACCCAAAGGCCCTTCTCAGGGCCAACCAAAAGGCCCTTCTCAGGGCCAACGCGACGCAGCCTTAGCGTCGGAGGAAGGCAGGACCTTCTACGGAGGGAAGGCGGGCGATTTGTCTGAATCCGACAACGAGTCCGTATTGTCGGATGCCAGTTCAATGGTGATTGATGCTCGATCGCGATCGGCATCGAGGAAGCGGAGCTTCTTGAAAGTCGTGTCCGATGGGTCCTCGGGCTCAGGTTCAGCGAAGGGGCCCGGAAGGAGGGTCAAGTCTAGAAAGGCGACGACAGCGGCAGACACCCACGACGTGGGTTTAGCCGACGCCCAACGCGAGTTCGACCTGGCAAGGCGGGAGCAGCTCCAGCAAGAGCTGGAGGAGCGGGTTGCGGCCCAGGAGGAACGGGCGCGCGTCGCCCGTGCAAAGTCCGGGTACGGGGCGTCCCGCGTCCTGTACGCGGACCACTCCTTGGCCGAACTCCAGAGGATGGCCTTGGAGGACGAGGAGGCGATCGTGGAGGTCGCCGCCAAGTCCTCGCATCTGAAGGGGACTTTCCAGAAGTCCCTCAAATGCCGGGCCGCGAGTCTTCGCGAAATCGTCGCGGAGCTGGTGGACCGCAAGGCCAGCGATGAGTCGCGGCAACTGCAGGCGAAAGTAGATCGCCTGCAGTCGGAGGTCAGCCAGCTGCACTTAAAGCTGGCTGAAGCCACGGCCCGGCCATCGCAAGCCGAGCCCGGACCTGCGGCGGAGGGTCTTTCCTCCACTCCCGGCCTTGAGGATGTCCTCCGCAGGGTCATGGCGGAGGAGAGGGCGTTCGTTCGCTCCTGCCTAGCGGGCATCGAGGACCGGCTCCTACCGGAGAAACGCCTCCGACCGCCGCTTGCGGCAGACAAGAGGCGAGAGGAGCGAGTGGAAACCTCCCAGAGGGAAGACGCCCTACTCCCTTCGACCACCCCGACCAACCAGCAGGGCTGGACGAAGGTGGTCGGTAAGGGCAAGGGAAAAAGGACGGCAGCTGTCGTCCCTGCCGTTCCCGCCACCACCACTCCCAGCCATTCGCAGCCGACTGGCAAAGGGAAGGGAAAAGGGAAAGGGAAGGGGAAGAGCACCCCCCCAGCCCCAGCCGTCCCCGCCACCACCCCTGCTGGTCAGTCGACTGGCACGGGAAAGGGGAAGGGTTCGACCCAAGCCGGTGTCAGGAGGAACTTGGTTCCTCCCAAGACCGCAGCCGTCGTGATGACGCTCACCACGGAGGCTGCGGAGCGGGGCGAGACGTACGCGTCCGTGATGTTGCGGGCGCGTGCCAATGCCGATCCTACCAAATTGGGGATCGGTAAAGTCTCGTGCCGCCGGACGCAGGCTGGGGCTCGAATTTTCGAGTTCCCGGGTGCCGAGGGCGCGAAGAACGCGGACCTCTTTGCAGCGAAGCTGCAGGAGGTCATCGCGAACTCGGCGAAGGTGGCCAGGCCGGTGAAGTCGGCGGCCATCGAGGTGACGGACCTGGATGACTCCGTCACCAGGGAGGAGGTGGTGGCAGCGATCGCAGCCATTGGGGGCTGCGAAGCCGCAGCGGTGCAGGGCGGGGGCATCAGGCCCGGGCGCGGCGGCATGGGCACTATTCGCCTGGAGTGCCCAGTCGCCGCTGCCAAAGCCGTCCTCGAGAAGGGACGGCTCGCCGTCGGGTTCAGCTCGGCGGCGGTCCGGGCCCTTGAGGTCCTGCCGCTGAGGTGTTACCGGTGCTTCGGCATCGGTCACACCCGGGCCCTCTGTCCGTCCAGTGTCGACAGGGCGGACAGCTGCTACCGCTGCGGCAAGGAGGGGCATAAAGCCGCCTCCTGCGAGGCCACCGCACCGCACTGCGCGGTGTGTGCCGCCAGTGGCCGCCCTGCGGGCCACATTATGAAGGGGAGGAATTGTATTCCTCCCCTTAAGAAGGGCAAAGTGCAGGCGCCGACCCGGCCTGTCGCTGCCACCGTCACCCCAGTAGCTGGGACCTCGGCGGCTGTGGAGGAGGAGAGTGCGATGTTCGATTAATGGGTAGAGTCGAACATCGCATCCTCCAGGCGAACACCAACCACTGCAGAGCGGCACAGGATCTGCTGATGCAGACTGTGGCCGAGTGGTTGGTGGACGTGGCGGTGGTCGCCGAGCCGTACTCGGTACCTGGCCGTTGGCTGGGTGATCGGGACGGCTTGGTGGCGTTGGTGTCGCGGCCTGCCACGGACTCCCCTCCCCTCTCGCTTTTAGAGAGGGGTCCGGGATACGTGGCCGCCGCGTGGGGAGACATAGCCCTGGTCGGGGTCTATTTCTCCCCAAACCGCCCTCTAAGGGACTTCGAGGATTTTCTCGAAGTCCTTACGGCAGTCGTCGGGAGGGCGGCGCCACGTCAGGTCGTCATATTGGGCGACCTGAACGCCAAGGCGGTGGCCTGGGGCAACCCAGCGGCGTCCTGCAACGTCCGGGGGCACGCCGTCGAATTTTGGTCGGCTTCGTGCGGCGTGTCCCTCCTGAACAGGGGGGATGTTCACACGTGTGTGCGGCAACGGGGAGGGTCAGTGGTGGACGTATCGTTCGCCACCCCCGTTCTAGCCGCCCGCGTCGTGAACTGGCGGGTGGAGTTGGTGGAGACCCTGTCCGACCACCGATATGTGCGGTTCGACATCTCCACCCAGAGCCCGCGGGGGATGGCCCGCTCGGGCCAATCTCCCTTCCCGCGGTGGGCTTTCACCCGCCTGGACCGGGAGGCAGCCCAGGAGGCTGCGTTCCTCCGGGACTGGCTCTCGCCCCCTGTTGAGGTCACGGACGTGGACGCCGCAGCGGTTCAGCTGCGGGGGTCCCTGACCGAGGTGTGCAACTCCAGCATGCCTCGGTCTCGCCGTCCGCCTCCCCGTCGCGCCGTTTATTGGTGGACGGGGGAGCTGGCGGCGCTACGGGCCGCGTGCGTGGAGGCCAGGAGGGCCTACACGTGGAGTCGGCGGCGCACCAGCCGATGTCAGGCTGAGGAGGACCGCCTCTACGCCTCTTACCTAGAGGCAAAGACGGTCCTCAAGTCGGAAATGTGCGCCGCCGAGGACTCGGCAAAGGCCGAGATGCTGGAGGGCCTCGACAGGGATCCGTTTGGGAGGCCGTATAAGCAGGCGCGGAGCCAGCTGCGCCCTTACGGTCCCCCATTAGCGGAGACCCTAGAGCCGGCGTTGCTGGATGGGGTGGTTCGGTCACTGTTTCCGCGCAGGACCGACTTCACCCCACCAACGATGAACCCCCCGCTGGGGGGGGTGGTGGCTTCGCCGGAGGAGGAGGTCCCTCCAGTATCGGTGGAGGAATTTCGCGCGGGGGTTCTGTCCCTCCGCGCGAAGAAGACGGCCCCTGGACCGGATGGTGTCCCCGCACGGGTGGTGGCCATCGCGGCGTCCCTCATGGAGGAGAGGTTTCGGGACCTCTTCAGCGCGTGCCTGACGGCTGGGAGGTTCCCGAAGATCTGGAAGGAGGGGCAGCTTTGCCTGCTCCGGAAGGAGGGACGCCCGGTGGACTCCCCCTCGGCATACCGGCCCATCGTTCTGCTCGATGAGGTCGGTAAATTGTTCGAGGGGATCATCGCCACCCGGCTTAATAGCCAGCTGCGGGAGGTAGGGCCAGACCTGTCGGACGCCCAGTTCGGGTTTCGACAGGGGCGTTCGACGATCGACGCGGTGGCCCTACTCAGGGGCCAAGTGCAGGAGGCGGTCGGGGCTGGGGACGGAGTGTTGGCGGTGTCGTTCGACATCGCCAACGCCTTCAACTCCGTGCCCCACTCGACCATATTGGAGGCACTCCGGTACCACGGAGTGCCCCAATATCTGCGGGTGATCCTGGCCAACTACCTGGAGGACCGGGAGGTCCTCCTGGCGGACAGGACGGCCAGGATCAGGCGCTACGGCGCGGAGTCCGGTGTTCCACAGGGTTCGGTGCTAGGGCCCCTCTTGTGGAACATCGGATTCGATTGGCTGCTGCGCGGCACCCTCCTCCAGGGCACGAGTGTCATCTGCTACGCGGATGACACTCTCCTCGTTGCCCGGGGGAGGGACTTTGGAGAGGCGGCCTGTCTGGCCTCAGCTGGCGGATCTTTAGTGGCAGGTAGGATCCGCCAGCTCGGTTTGAGGGTAGCGCTGAACAAGACCGAGGCCGTGTTCTTTCACGGGCCTCGGCAGCGCTGCCCTCCTGACGCCCACATCGTGGTGGAGGGCGTCCGGATAGGGGTCGGGGCCCAGATAAAGTATCTGGGCCTCGTGCTGGACAGCAGGTGGCGCTTCGGCCCGCACTTTAGCGGGCTGTCGACGCGCCTGCTGAAAGCCGCGGACGCCCTCTCATGGCTCCTCCCAAACCTGGGAGGGCCCAAGGAGCGATGCCGGCGCCTCTATGCCGGCATCCTCAAGAGCATGGCCCTATATGGGGCACCCATCTGGGCGGACTCCCTCCATAGGAGGGAGAATGCAACCGCCATCCGCAGGCCCCAACGGGCCATTGCACAGCGGGTGGCGAGAGCCTACCGCTCAGTGGGCTTTGCGGCGGCGTGCGCTCTGGCCGGCACCCCTCCCTGGGAATTGGAGGCATGGGTGCTCGCCAGAGTGTACGAATGGGCGGCGCGGCGTAGGGCGCTCGGTGAGCGCCCCGCCGCGCAAGAGCGGGATGCCGTGCGGCGGGAGGCGAGGGACGCAATCGTCCTACACTGGACACGGGACCTCGCCTCCGCCACATTTGGACGCCGGACGCTGGACGCGCTCGGTCCAGTCCTGCGGGACTGGCTCGAGCGGTCCCACGGTTTCCTCTCGTTCCGTCTGGTGCAGGTGTTATCCGGGCATGGCTGCTTCGGATCGCACCTGCATCGGATCCGGAGGGAGGAAACCCCGGCGTGCCACGAGTGTGGAGCCGCGGAGGACACGGCGCAGCACACCCTCGAGGTGTGCCCAGCCTGGGCTGAGCTGCGCCGTGCCCTGACCGATGTAGTCGGGATTGACCTCTCGCTTCCCAGTGTGGTGAATTCCATGCTGGGAAGTGAGGAGGCTTGGGCGGCGGTTGCCTCCTTTTGCGAGAATGTCATGTCGCAAAAGGAGGCGGCGGAGCGCGCGCGGGAGGATGATCCTCTCGCGCCGCCGCTCCGCAGGCGAAGAAGGGGTGGGAGACGGCGGTTGTACGATCGTCGTCTCCCTCCTTCTGGTGGTGATTAGCGGGCGACAGGCGCGGGGGCGCCTTCGCTCGCATTGCACTAATCACCACCCACGTCGGGCGGGAACGGCCGAGCACTCACGGTCGTTTCCTGGCCCCTCCACTTAGGGAGGGGCGTGCGGGCCCCGCTGTAAAGGCGGGCGGTCGTCGGTGGGGGACTGGACGTAAAGGCTGTGCCGGTTTCCCAGTCCTCCTCCACAAAGACGATGCGGGAGTGCCGCTGGGTTATTTTAGTGGGTATGCCGGAGTAGCCGGAGAGTCCCACATAACCCGCCCATCCCCCAAATGGGCGGGTATGCGTAACGCATTTTTTCCCAGCGCAAACAAAAAAAAAAAAAAAAAAAAAAAAAAGGTTAGGTTAGGTTGGGGAGGGGAACCACCCCACAGTGCTTGCGTCCACGTCGCGTTCCCCGGAAACGTCCCAGTTCTGACCACCGTAACGGAGTGGCAGACTGGGTACGGCTAAAGTGCACTGTGCATCGTAGCTACCTATTGCGTTGAGAGCTACGAATACTGTGGAAATGCCAAAACCAGCGCGGGATGCCCTCGGGCATTTTGTGAAAAAAGGCCCTTCTCAGGGCCAACCCAAAGGCCCTTCTCAGGGCCAACCCAAAGGCCCTTCTCAGGGCCAACAAAAAGGCCCTTCTCAGGGCCAACGCGACGCTTCCTTAGCGTCGGATGAAGGCAGGGCCTTTTACGGCGGGCGGGTGGACTCCGACGATGAGTCCATTGTATCAGATGCGGACTCGATGGTGGTCGTGGATTCGCGATCGCGATCCGCGTCCCGAAAGCGAAAGACCTTTCTAAAGGATGGGTCGGATGGCTCCTCGGGCTCAGGCTCGGCGAAGGAGCCTAAACGGAAGGTGAAGGCCAAAAAGGCGGCGGATACCCACGACGTGGGTTTGGTTGATGCCCAGCGCGAGCTGGACCTGACTCGGCGGGAGCAGCTCCAGCAAGAGCTGGAGGAGTGGGTTGCGGCCCAGGAGAAACGGGCGCGCGCCGCCCGTGCCAAGTCCGGGTACGGTGCGTCTCGCGTGATGTACTCGGACCACTCCCTGGCCGAACTGCAGAGGATGGCCTTGGAGGACGAGGAGGCGATCGTGGAGGTCGCCGCCAAGTCCTCGCATCTGAAGGGGACTTTTCAGAAGTCCCTCAAATGCCGGGCCGCCAGCATGCGTGGCATCGTCGCGGAGCTGGTGGACCGCAAGGCCAGCGACGAAACGCGGCAACTGCAGGCGAAGGTAGATCGCCTGCAATCGGAGGTCAGCCAGCTGCACATGAAGCTGGCTGAAGCCACGGCCCGGCCATCGCAAGCCGAGCCCAGACCTGCGGCGGAGGGTCTTGCCTCCTCCTCCGGCCTTGAGGATGTCCTCCGCAAGGTGATGGCGGAGGAGAGGGCCTTCGTGAGGGCCTGCCTAGCGGGCATTGAGGACCGGCTCTTGCCGGCGAAAGTCGTTCGACCGCCGCTTGCGGCCGACAGAAGGCGAGAGGAGCCGGTGCCTAGCTCCACGAGGGAGGACGCCCTTCTCCCTTCCACCACCCCGACCAACCAGCAGGGCTGGACGAAGGTGGTTGGTAAGGGCAAGGGCAAGGGAAAAAGGACGGCAGCTGTCGTCCCTGCCGTTCCCGCCACCACCACTCCCAGCCAGTCGCGGCCAGCTGGCAAAGGGAAAGGGAAGGGGAAGGGGAAGAGCACCCCTCCAGCCCCAGCCGTCCCCGCCACCACCCCTGCTGGTCAGTCGACTGGCACGGGAAGGGGGAAGGGTTCGACCCCAGCCGGTGTCAGGAGGAACTTGGTTCCTCCCAAGACCGTGGCCGTCGTGGTGACACTCACCGCGGAAGCCGCGGAGCGGGGAGTGACGTACGCGTCCATGTTGGTGCGGGCGCGTGCCAGTGCCGATCCCACCAAATTGGGGATCGGCAAAGTGTCATGCCGCAAGACACAGGCTGGGGCTCGTATCTTCGAGTTCCCGGGGGCGGAGGGCGGAAAAAATGCGGACCTCTTCGCAGAAAAGCTGCAAGAGGTCATTGCGGACGACGCGAAGGTGGCCAGGCCGGTGAAGTCGGCGGCCTTCGAGGTGGCGGATCTGGACGACTCCGTCACCAAGGAGGAGGTGGTGGCAGCAGTCGCGGCCATTGGGGGCTGCACAGTCGCAGCGGTGCAGGGCGGGGGCACCAGGCCCGGGCGCGGCGGCATGGGCACCATTCGCCTGGAGTGCCCAGTGGCCGCAGCCAGAGCCGTCCTCGAGAAGGGACGGCTCGCCGTCGGCTTCAGCTCAGCTGCGGTCCGGGCACTTGAGGCCCAGCCGCTGAGGTGCTACAAGTGCTTCGGCATTGGCCACACCCGGGCCCTCTGTCCGTCCACTGTCGACAGGACGGACAGTTGTTACCGCTGCGGCAAGGAGGGCCACAAATCCGCCTCCTGCATGGCCGCCGCACCGCACTGCGCGGTATGCGCCGCCAGTGGCCGCCCAGCGGGCCACATTATGAAGGGGAGGAATTGCAGTCCTCCCCTTAAGAAGGGCAAGGAACAGGCGCCGACCCGGCCTGTCGCTGCCACCGCCGTCCCAGTGGCTGGGACCTCAGCGGCTGTGGAGGAGGGGGGTGCGATGACCGACTAATGGGTAGAGTCGAACATCGCATCCTCCAGGCGAACACCAACCACTGCAGAGCGGCACAGGATCTGCTGATGCAGACTGTGGCCGAGTGGTTGGTGGACGTGGCGGTGGTCGCCGAGCCGTACTCGATACCTGGCCGCTGGCTGGGTGATCGGGACGGCTTGGTGGCGTTGGTGACTCCCCTCCCCTCTCGTTCTTAGAGAGGGGTCCGGGATACGTGGCCGCCGCGTGGGGAGAAATAGCCCTGGTCGGGGTCTATTTCTCCCCAAACCGCCCTCTAAGGGACTTCGAGAATTTTCTCGAGGTCCTTACGGCAGTCGTCGGGAGGGCGGCGCCACGTCAGGTCATTGTGTGTGGTGACCTGAACGCCAAGTTGGTGGCCTTGGGCAACCCAGCGGCGTCCTGTAACGTCCGGGGGCGCGCCGTCGAATTTTGGGCGGCTTCGTGCGGCGTGTCCCTCCTGAACAGGGGGGATGTTCACACGTGTGTGCGGCAACAGGGAGGGTCAGTGGTGGACGTGTCGTTCGCCACCCCTGTGCTAGCCACACGCGTCGTGAACTGGCGGGTGGAGATGGTGGAGACCCTGTCGGACCACCGATATGTGCGGTTCGACATCTCCACCCAGAGCCCGCGGGGGATGGCCCGCTCGGGCCAATCTCCCTTCCCGCGGTGGGCTCTCACCCGCCTGGACCGGGAGGCAGCCCAGGAGGCTGCGTTCCTCCGGGACTGGCTCTCGCCCCCTGTTGAGGTCACGGACGTGGACGCCGCAGCGGTTCAGCTGCGGGGGTCCCTGACCGAGGTGTGCAACTCCAGCATGCCTCGGTCTCGCCGTCCGCCTCCCCGTCGCGCCGTTTATTGGTGGACGGGGGAGCTGGCGGCGCTACGGGCCGCGTGCGTGGAGGCCAGGAGGGCCTACACGCGGAGTCGGCGGCGCACCAGCCGATGTCAGGCTGAGGAGGACCGCCTCTACGCCTCTTACCTAGAGGCAAAGACGGTCCTCAAGTCGGAAATGTGCGCCGCCGAGGACTCGGCAAAGGCCGAGATGCTGGAGGGCCTCGACAGGGATCCGTTTGGGAGGCCGTATAAGCAGGCGCGGAGCCAGCTGCGCCCTTACGGCCCCCCATTAGCGGAGACCCTAGAGCCGGCGTTGCTGGATGGGGTGGTTCGGTCACTGTTTCCGCGCAGGACCGACTTCACCCCACCAACGATGAACCCCCCGCTGGGGGGGGTGGTGGCTTCGCCGGAGGAGGAGGTCCCTCCAGTATCGGTGGAGGAACTTCGCGCAGGGGTTCTGCCCCTCCGCACGAAGAAGACGGCCCCTGGACCGGACGGCGTCCCCGCACGGGTGGTGGCCATCGCGGCGTCCCTCATGGAGGAAAGGCTTCGGGACCTCTTCAGCGCGTGCCTGACGGCTGGGAGGTTCCCGAAGCTATGGAAGGAAGGCAAGTTGTGCCTTCTTCGCAAGGAGGGACGCCCGGTGGACTCCCCCTCGGCATACCGGCCCATCGTTTTACTCGATGAGGTCGGTAAACTGTTCGAGGGGATCATCGCCACCCGGCTTAATAGCCAGCTGCGGGAGGTAGGGCCGGACCTGTCGGACGCCCAATTCGGGTTCCGACAAGGGCATTCGACGGTCGACGCGTTGGCCCTACTCAGGGGCCAGGTGCGGGAGGCGGTCGAGGCTGGGGACGGAGTGTTGGCGGTGTCGTTCGACATCGCCAACGCCTTCAACTCCGTGCCCCACTCGACCATATTGGAGGCACTCCGATACTACGGAGTGCCCCAATATCTGCGGGCGATCCTGGCCAGCTACCTGGAGGACCGAGAGGTCCTTCTGGTGGACAAGGCGGCCAGGATCAGGCGCTACGGAGTGGAGTCCGGTGTTCCACAGGGTTCGGTGCTGGGGCCCCTCCTGTGGAACATCGGATTTGACTGGCTCCTGCGGGGCACCCTCCTCCAGGGCACGAGTGTCATCTGCTACGCGGATGACACTCTCCTCGTTGCCCGGGGGAGGGATTTTAGGGAGGCGGCCTGTCTGGCCTCAGCTGGCGGATCCTTAGTGGCAGGTAGGATCCGCCAGCTTGGATTGGGGGTAGCGCTGAACAAGACCGAGGCCGTGTTCTTTCACGGGCCTCGGCAGCGCTGCCCACCTGACGCCCACATCGTGGTGGAGGGCGTCCGGATAGGGGTCGGGGCCCAGATGAAGTATCTGGGCCTCGTGCTGGACAGCAGGTGGCGCTTCGGCCCGCACTTTAGCGGGCTGTCGACGCGCCTGCTGAAAGCCGCGGACGCCCTCTCATGGCTCCTCCCAAACCTGGGAGGGCCCAAGGAGCGATGCCGGCGCCTCTATGCCGGCATCCTCAAGAGCATGGCCCTGTATGGGGCACCCATCTGGGCGGACTCCCTCCACAGGAGGGAGAATGCAACCGCCATCCGCAGGCCCCAACGGGCCATTGCACAGCGGGTGGCGAGGGCCTACCGCTCAGTGGGCTTTGCGGCGGCGTGCGCTCTGGCCGGCACCCCTCCCTGGGAATTGGAGGCATGGGTGCTCGCCAGAGTATACGAATGGGCGGCGCGGCGTGGGGCGCTAGGTGAGCGCCCCGCCGCGCAAGAGCGGGAGGCCGTGCGGCGGGAGGCGAGGGACGCCATCGTCCTGCACTGGGCACGGGACCTCGCCTCCGCCACCTTTGGGCGCCAGACGCTGGACGCGCTCGGTCCAGTCCTGCGGGAATGGCTCGAGCGCCCCCACGGTTTCCTCTCGTTCCGTTTGGTGCAGGTGTTGTCCGGACATGGCTGTTTCGGAACGCACCTGCACCGGATTCGGAGGGAGGAAGCCCCGGCGTGCCACGACTGTGGAGCCGCGGAGGACACGGCGCAGCACACCCTCGAGGTGTGCCCAGCCTGGGCTGAGCTGCGCCGTGCCCTGAATACCGTCGTTGGGCTGGACCTCTCACTTCCCAGTGTGGTGAACTCCATGCTGGGGAGTGAGGAGGCTTGGGCGGCGGTTGCCTCCTTTTGCGAGGACGTCATGTCGCAAAAGGAGGCGGCGGAGCGCGCGCGGGAGGACGATCCTCTCGCGCCGCCGCTCCGCAGGCGAAGAAGGGGTGGGAGACGGCGGTTGTACGATCGTCGCCTCCCTCCTTCTGGTGGTGATTAGCGGGCGACAGGCGCGGGGGCGCCTTCGCTCGCATTGCACTGATCACCACCCTCGTCGGGCGGGAACGGCCGAGCACTCACGGTTGTTCCCGGGCCTCTCCACTTAGGGAGGGGCGTGCGGGCCCCGCTGTTAAGGCGGGCGGTCGTCGGTGGGGGACTGGACGTAAAGGCTGAGCCGGTTTCCCAGTCCTCCTCCACATAGACGATGCGGGAGTGCCGCTGGGTTATTTTAGTGGGTATGCCGGACTAGCCGAAGAGTCCCACATAACCCGCCCATCCCCCAATGGGCGGGTATGCGTAACGCATTTTTTCCCAGCGCAAACAAAAAAAAAAAAAAAAAAGGTTAGGTTAGGTTAGGTTGGGGTCGGGGAACCACCCCACAGTGCTTGCGTCCACGTCGCGTTCCCCGGAAACGTCCCAGTTCTGACCACCGTAACGGAGTGGCAGACTGGGTACGGCTAAAGTGCACTGTGCATCGTAGCGACCATACTGCCTAGAGAGCTACGAACTTGTTGGATTATGCCTAAACCCGCGCGGGATGCCCTCGGGCATTTTATCAAAAAAGGCCCTTCTCAGGGCCAACCCAAAGGCCCTTCTCAGGGCCAACCCAAAGGCCCTTCTCAGGGCCAACCAAAAGGCCCTTCTCAGGGCCAACGCGACGCTGAAGCGTCGAAGGAAGGCAGAACCTTCTATGGCGGGAGAGCGGATGATTCATTATCGGACTCCGACAATGAATCCACTACGTCAGATGTGATGGTGATCGAGGATACTCGATCGCGATCAGCATCCAGGAAGAGGAAGACCTACTTAAAAGGCGGGTCGGATGGGTCCTCGGCCTCGGGTTCGGCAAAGGAGTCGAAAAAGAAGGCCCAGAAGACCGCGGCGGACACCCACGATGTGGGTTTGGCAGACGCCCAGCGTGAGTTGGACCTGGCTCGGCGGGAGCAGCTCCAGCAAGAGCTGGAGGAGCGGGTTGCGGCCAAGGAGGAGCGGGCGCGCGTCGCTCGTGCCAAGGCCGAGTACGGTGCGTCCCGCGTCCTATACGCGGACCACTCTCTGGCCGAATTGCAGCGGATGGCCTTGGAGGACGAGGAGGTGATCGTCGAGGTCGCCACCAAGTCCTCCCACCTAAAAGGGACTTTTCAGAAGTCCCTTAAATGCCGGGCCGCGAGCATGCGTGGCATCGTCGCGGAGCTAGTCGACCGCAAGGCCAGCGACGAGTCGCGGCAACTGCAGGCGAAAGTGGATCGCCTGCAGACGGAGGTCAGCCAGCTTCACTTAAAGCTGGCTGAAGCCACGGCCCGGCCATTGCAAGCCGAGCCCAGACCTGCGGAGGAGGGTTTTGCCTCCTCCCTCGGCCTTGAGGATGTCCTCCGCAAGGTGATGGCGGAGGAGAGGGCGTTTGTTCGATCCTGCCTGGCAGGCATCGAGGACCGGCTCTTGCCGGAGAAAGTCCACCGACCGCCGCTTGCGGCGGACAAGAGGCGAGAGCCGGTGCCCACCTCGCAGAGGGAGGACGCCCTTCTCCCTTCGACCACCCCGACCAACCAGCAGGGCTGGACGAAGGTGGTCGGTAGGGGGAAGGGCAAGGGCAAAAAGACGGCAGCTGTCGTCCCTGCCGTTCCCGCCACCACCACTCCCAGCCAGTCGCGGCCAACTGGCAAAGGGAAAGGGAAGGGGAAGGGGAAGAGCACCCCTCCAGCCCCAGCCGTCTCCGCCACTACCCCTGCCGGTCAGTCGTCGACTGGCAAGGGAAAGGGGAAAGGGAAGAGTTCCCCCCCAGCCGGTGCCAAGAGGAACCTAGTTCCTCCCAAAACCGCGGCCGTCGTGGTGACGCTCACCGCAAAGGCCGCGGAGCGGGGTGAGACGTACGCGTCCATGTTGGTGCGGGCGCGTGCCACTGCCGATCCCACCAAACTGGGGATCGGCAAAGTCTCATGCCGCAAGACACAGGCTGGGGCTCGAATTTTCGAGTTCCCGGGTGCCGAGGGCGCGAAGAACGCAGACCTCTTTGCAGCGAAGCTGCAGGAGGTCATTGCGGATGTGGCGAAGGTGGCGAGGCCGGTGAAGTCGGCGGCCATTGAGGTGGCTGATCTTGACGATTCAGTCACCAAAGAGGAGGTGGTGGCAGCGATCGCAGCCATAGGTGGCTGCGCAGTCGCAGCGGTGCAGGGCGGGGGCATCAGGCCCGGGCGCGGCGGCATGGGCACCATTCGCCTGGAGTGCCCAGTCGCCGCTGCCAAAGCCGTCCTCGAAAAGGGACGGCTCGCCGTCGGCTTCAGCTCGGCGGCGGTCCGGGCACTTGAGGACCAGCCTCTGCGGTGTTACCGGTGCTTCGGCATCGGTCACACCCGAGCCCTCTGTCCGTCCAGCATTGACAGGACGGACAGCTGCTACCGCTGCGGCAAGGAGGGGCACAAATCCGCCTCCTGCAAAGCCGCCGCACCGCACTGCGCGGTATGTGCCGCCAGCGGCCGCCCTGCGGGACACATTATGAAGGGGAGGAATTGCAGTCCTCCCCTTAAGAAGGGCAAAGAGCAGGCGCCGACCCGGCCTGTTGCTGCCACCGCCGACCCCGAAGCTGGGACCTCGGCGGCTCTGGAGGAGGAGGGTGTGATGTCCGATGCATAGAGTCGAACATCGCATCCTCCAAGCGAACACCAACCACTGCAGAGCGGCACAGGATCTGCTGATGCAGACTGTGGCCGAGTGGTTGGTGGACGTGGCGGTGGTCGCCGAGCCGTACTCGGTGCCTGGCCGTTGGCTGGGTGATCGAGACGGCTTGGTGGCGTTGGTGTCGCGGCCTGCCACGGACTCCCCTCCCCTCTCGCTTTTAGAGAGGGGTCCGGGATACGTGGCCGCCGCGTGGGGAGAAATAGCCCTGGTCGGGGTCTATTTCTCCCCAAACCGCCCTCTAAGGGACTTCGAGAATTTTCTCGAGGTCCTTACGGCAATCGTCGGGAGGGCGGCACCACGTCAGGTCGTAGTGTTGGGTGACTTGAACGCCAAGTCGGTGGCCTGGGGCAACCCAGCGGCGTCCTGCAACGTCCGGGGGCGCGCCGTCGAATTTTGGGCGGCCTCGTGCGGCGTGTCCCTGCTAAACAGGGGGGATGTTCAGACGTGTGTGCGGCAACAGGGAGGGTCAGTGGTGGACGTGTCGTTCGCCACCCCTGTGCTAGCCACACGCGTCGTGAACTGGCGGGTGGAGATGGTGGAGACCCTGTCGGACCACCGATATGTGCGGTTCGACATCTCCACCCAGAGCCCGCGGGGGATGGCCCGCTCGGGCCAATCTCCCTTCCCGCGGTGGGCTCTCACCCGCCTGGACCGGGAGTCAGCCCAGGAGGCGGCGTTCCTCGAGGACTGGCTCTCGCCCCCTGTGCAGGGCACGGACGTGGACGCCGCAGCGGTTCGGCTGCGGGGATCCCTGACCGAGGTGTGCAACTCCAGCATGCCTCGGTCTCGCCGTCCGCCTCCCCGTCGCGCCGTTTATTGGTGGACGGTGGAGCTGGCGGGGCTCCGGGCCGCGTGCGTGGAGGCCAGGAGGGCCTACACGCGGAGTCGGCGGCGCACCAGCCGATGTCAGGCTGAGGAGGACCGCCTCTACGCCTCTTACCTACGGAGTGCCCCAATATCTGCGGGCGATCCTGGCCGACTACTTGAGGGACCGAGAGGTCCTTCTGGTGGACAAGACGGCCAGGATCAGGCGCTACGGCGCGGAGTCCGGTGTTCCACAGGGTTCGGTGCTAGGGCCCCTCTTGTGGAACATCGGATTCGATTGGGTCCTTCGGGGCACCCTCCTCCAGGGCACGAGTGTCATCTGCTACGCGGATGACACTCTCCTCGTTGCCCGGGGGAGGGACTTTGGGGCGGCGGCCTGTTTGGCCTCGGCTGGCGGATCCTTAGTGGCAGGTAGGATCCGCCAGCTCGGATTGAGGGTGGCGCTGAACAAGACCGAGGCCGTGTTCTTTCACGGGCCTCGGCAGCGCTGCCCTCCTGACGCCCACATCGTGGTGGAGGGCGTCCGGATAGGGGTCGGGGCCCAGATGAAGTATCTGGGCCTCGTGCTGGACAGCAGGTGGCGCTTCGGCCCGCACTTCAGCGGGCTGTCGACGCGCCTGCTCAAAGCCGCGGACGCCCTCTCATGGCTCCTCCCAAACCTGGGAGGGCCCAAGGAGCGATGCCGGCGCCTCTATGCCGGCATCCTCAAGAGCATGGCCCTGTATGGGGCACCCATCTGGGCGGACTCCCTCCATAGGAGGGAGAATGCAACCGCCATCCGCAGGCCCCAACGGGCCATTGCACAGCGGGTGGCGAGAGGGCGAGAGGGCACAGCGGGTGGGACTCCCAGAGGGAGGACGCCCTTCTCCCCTCCACCACCCCGACCAACCAGCAGGGCTGGACGAAGGTGGTTGGTAAGGGGAAGGGCAAGAGCAAAAGGACGGCAGCTGTCGTCCCTGCCGTTCCCGCCACCACCACTCCCAGCCAGTCCCAGCCGACTGGCAAAGGGAAAGGGAAGGGGAAGGGGAAGAGCACCCCTCCAGCCCCAGCCGTCCCCACCACCACCCCTGCTGGTCAGTCGACTGGCACGGGAAAGGGGAAAGGGAAGAGTTCCCCCCCAGCCGGTGCCAAGAGGAACCTGGTTCCTCCCAAAACCGCAGCCGTCGTGATGACGCTCACTGCGGAGGCTGCGGAGCGGGGCGAGACATACGCGTCCGTAATGTTGCGGGCGCGTGCCAATGCCGATCCAACCAAACTGGGGATCGGCAAAGTCTCGTGCCGCCGGACACAGGCTGGGGCTCGTATCTTCGAGTTCCCCGGTGCTGAGGGCGGGAAACACGCCGACCTCTTCGCAGCAAAGCTGCAGGAGGTCATCGCGGACGCGGCGAAGGTGGCCAGGCCGGTGAAGTCGGCGGCCATCGAGGTGACGGACCTGGATGACTCCGTCACCAGGGAGGAGGTGGTGGCAGCGATCGCAGCCAATGGGGGCTGCGAAGTCGCAGCGGTGCAGGGCGGGGGCATCAGGCCCGGGCGCGGCGGCATGGGCACTATTCGCCTGGAGTGCCCTGTCGCCGCTGCCAAAGCCGTCCTCGAAAAGGGACGGCTCGCCGTCGGGTTCAGCTCGGGTGCGTTCCGGGCACTTGAGGACCAGCCGCTGAGGTGCTACAAGTGCTTCGGAATCGGCCACACCCGGGCCCTCTGTCCGTCCAGCGTAGATAGGACGGACAGCTGCTACCGCTGCGGCAAGGAGGGGCATAAATCCGCCTCCTGCAAGGCCGCCGCACCGCACTGCGCGGTATGTGCCGCTAGTGGCCGCCCTGCGGGACATATTATGAAGGGGAGGAACTGCAGTCCTCCCCTTAAGAAGGGCAAAATACAGGCGCCGACCCGGCCTGTCATTGCCACCGCCGTCCCAGTGGCTGGGACCTCAGCGGCTGTGGAGGAGGGGGGTGCGATGACCGACTAATGGGTAGAGTCGAGCATCGCATCCTCCAGGCGAACACCAACCACTGCAGAGCGGCCCAGGATCTGCTGATGCAGACTGTGGCCGAGTGGTTGGTGGACGTGGCGGTGGTCGCCGAGCCGTACTCGATACCTGGCCGTTGGCTGGGTGATCGGGACGGCTTGGTGGCGTTGGTGTCGCGGCCTGCCACGGACTCCCCTCCCCTCTCGCTTTTAGAGAGGGGTCCAGGATACGTGGCCGCCGCGTGGGGAGAAATAGCCCTGGTCGGGGTCTATTTCTCCCCAAACCGCCCTCTAAGGGACTTCGAGGGTTTTCTCGAAGTCCTTACGGCAGTCGTCGGGAGGGCGGCACCACGTCAGGTCGTCGTGTTGGGTGACCTGAACGCCAAGGCGGTGGCCTGGGGCAACCCAGCGGCGTCATGTAACGTCCGGGGGCGCGCCGTCGAATTTTGGGCGGCTTCGTGCGGCGTGTCCCTCCTGAACAGGGGGGATGTTCACACGTGTGTGCGGCAACAGGGAGGGTCAGTGGTGGACGTGTCGTTCGCCACCCCTGTGCTAGCCACACGCGTCGTGAACTGGCGGGTGGAGATGGTGGAGACCCTGTCGGACCACCGATATGTGCGGTTCGACATCTCCACCCAGAGCCCGCGGGGGATGGCCCGCTCGGGCCAATCTCCCTTCCCGCGGTGGGCTCTCACCCGCCTGGACCGGGAGGCAGCCCTGGAGGCAGCGTTCCTCGAGGACTGGCTCTCGCCCCCTGTGGAGGTGACGGACGTGGACGCCGCAGCGGTCCAGCTGCGGAGGTCCCTGACCGAGGTGTGCAATTCCAGCATGCCTCGGTCTCGCCGTCCGCCTCCCCGTCGCGCCGTTTATTGGTGGACGGGGGAGCTGGCGGCGCTTCGGGCCGAGTGCGTGGAGGCCAGGAGGGCCTTCACGCGGAGTCGGCGGCGCGCCAGCCGATGTCAGGCGGAGGAGGACCGCCTCTACGCCTCTTACGTAGAGGCAAAGACGGTCCTCAAGTCGGCAATGTGCGCCGCCGAAGACTCGGCAAAGGCCGAGATGCTGGAGGGCCTCGATAGGGATCCGTTTGGGAGGCCATATAAGTTGGCGCGGAGCCAGCTGCGCCCTTATGGCCCCCCACTAACGGAGACCCTAGAGCCGGCGTTGCTGGATGGGGTGGTTCGGTCACTGTTTCCGCGCAGGACCGAATTCACCCCACCAACGATGAACCCCCCACTGGGGGGGGTGGCGGCTTCGCCGGCGGAGGAGGTCCCTCCGGTTTCGGTGGAGGAATTCGGCGCGGGGGTTCTTTCCCTCCGCGCGAAAAAGACGGCCCCTGGACCGGATGGCGTCCCCGCACGGGTGGTGGCCATCGCGGCGTCCCTAATGGAGCAGAGGTTTCGGGACCTCTTCAGCGCGTGCCTGACGGCTGGGAGGTTCCCGAAACTATGGAAGGAGGGGCAGCTTTGCCTGCTCCGCAAGGAGGGACGCCCGGTGGACTCCCCCTCGGCATACCGGCCCATCGTTCTGCTCGATGAGGTCGGTAAACTGTTCGAGGGGATCCTCGCCACCCGGCTTAACAGCCACTTGCGGGAGGTAGGGCCGGACCTGTCGGACGCCCAGTTCGGGTTTCGACAAGGGCGTTCGACGGTCGACGCGGTGGCCCTACTCAGGGGCCACGTTCAGGAGGCGGTCGAGGCTGGGGACGGAGTGTTGGCGGTGTCGTTCGACATCGCCAACGCCTTCAACTCCGTGCCCCACTCGACCATATTGGAGGCACTCCGATACTACGGAGTGCCCCAATATCTGCGGGCGATCCTGGCCAGCTACCTGGAGGACCGAGAGGTCCTTCTGGTGGACAAGGCGGCCAGGATCAGGCGCTACGGAGTGGAGTCCGGTGTTCCACAGGGTTCGGTGCTGGGGCCCCTCCTGTGGAACATCGGATTTGACTGGCTCCTGCGGGGCACCCTCCTCCAGGGCACGAGTGTCATCTGCTACGCGGATGACACTCTCCTCGTTGCCCGGGGGAGGGATTTTAGGGAGGCGGCCTGTCTGGCCTCAGCTGGCGGATCCTTAGTGGCAGGTAGGATCCGCCAGCTTGGATTGGGGGTAGCGCTGAACAAGACCGAGGCCGTGTTCTTTCACGGGCCTCGGCAGCGCTGCCCACCTGACGCCCACATCGTGGTGGAGGGCGTCCGGATAGGGGTCGGGGCCCAGATGAAGTATCTGGGCCTCGTGCTGGACAGCAGGTGGCGCTTCGGCCCGCACTTTAGCGGGCTGTCGACGCGCCTGCTGAAAGCCGCGGGGCGTCCGCGGCTTCGCTCGCATTGCACTGATCACCACCCTCGTCGGGCGGGAACGGCCGAGCACTCACGGTTGTTCCCGGGCCTCTCCACTTAGGGAGGGGCGTGCGGGCCCCGCTGTTAAGGCGGGCGGTCGTCGGTGGGGGACTGGACGTAAAGGCTGAGCCGGTTTCCCAGTCCTCCTCCACATAGACGATGCGGGAGTGCCGCTGGGTTATTTTAGTGGGTATGCCGGACTAGCCGGAGAGTCCCACATAACCCGCCCATCCCCCAATGGGCGGGTATGCGTAACGCATTTTTTCCCAGCGCAAACAAAAAAAAAAAAAAAAAAGGTTAGGTTAGGTTAGGTTGGGGTCGGGGAACCACCCCACAGTGCTTGCGTCCACGTCGCGTTCCCCGGAAACGTCCCAGTTCTGACCACCGTAACGGAGTGGCAGACTGGGTACGGCTAAAGTGCACTGTGCATCGTAGCGACCATACTGCCTAGAGAGCTACGAACTTGTTGGATTATGCCTAAACCCGCGCGGGATGCCCTCGGGCATTTTATCAAAAAAGGCCCTTCTCAGGGCCAACCCAAAGGCCCTTCTCAGGGCCAACCCAAAGGCCCTTCTCAGGGCCAACCAAAAGGCCCTTCTCAGGGCCAACGCGACGCTGAAGCGTCGAAGGAAGGCAGAACCTTCTATGGCGGGAGAGCGGATGATTCATTATCGGACTCCGACAATGAATCCACTACGTCAGATGTGATGGTGATCGAGGATACTCGATCGCGATCAGCATCCAGGAAGAGGAAGACCTACTTAAAAGGCGGGTCGGATGGGTCCTCGGCCTCGGGTTCGGCAAAGGAGTCGAAAAAGAAGGCCCAGAAGACCGCGGCGGACACCCACGATGTGGGTTTGGCAGACGCCCAGCGTGAGTTGGACCTGGCTCGGCGGGAGCAGCTCCAGCAAGAGCTGGAGGAGCGGGTTGCGGCCAAGGAGGAGCGGGCGCGCGTCGCTCGTGCCAAGGCCGAGTACGGTGCGTCCCGCGTCCTATACGCGGACCACTCTCTGGCCGAATTGCAGCGGATGGCCTTGGAGGACGAGGAGGTGATCGTCGAGGTCGCCACCAAGTCCTCCCACCTAAAAGGGACTTTTCAGAAGTCCCTTAAATGCCGGGCCGCGAGCATGCGTGGCATCGTCGCGGAGCTAGTCGACCGCAAGGCCAGCGACGAGTCGCGGCAACTGCAGGCGAAAGTGGATCGCCTGCAGACGGAGGTCAGCCAGCTTCACTTAAAGCTGGCTGAAGCCACGGCCCGGCCATTGCAAGCCGAGCCCAGACCTGCGGAGGAGGGTTTTGCCTCCTCCCTCGGCCTTGAGGATGTCCTCCGCAAGGTGATGGCGGAGGAGAGGGCGTTTGTTCGATCCTGCCTGGCAGGCATCGAGGACCGGCTCTTGCCGGAGAAAGTCCACCGACCGCCGCTTGCGGCGGACAAGAGGCGAGAGCCGGTGCCCACCTCGCAGAGGGAGGACGCCCTTCTCCCTTCGACCACCCCGACCAACCAGCAGGGCTGGACGAAGGTGGTCGGCAGGGGGAAGGGCAAGGGCAAAAAGACGGCAGCTGTCGTCCCTGCCGTTCCCGCCACCACCACTCCCAGCCAGTCGCGGCCAACTGGCAAAGGGAAAGGGAAGGGGAAGGGGAAGAGCACCCCTCCAGCCCCAGCCGTCTCCGCCACTACCCCTGCCGGTCAGTCGTCGACTGGCAAGGGAAAGGGGAAAGGGAAGAGTTCCCCCCCAGCCGGTGCCAAGAGGAACCTAGTTCCTCCCAAAACCGCGGCCGTCGTGGTGACGCTCACCGCAAAGGCCGCGGAGCGGGGTGAGACGTACGCGTCCATGTTGGTGCGGGCGCGTGCCACTGCCGATCCCACCAAACTGGGGATCGGCAAAGTCTCATGCCGCAAGACACAGGCTGGGGCTCGAATTTTCGAGTTCCCGGGTGCCGAGGGCGCGAAGAACGCAGACCTCTTTGCAGCGAAGCTGCAGGAGGTCATTGCGGATGTGGCGAAGGTGGCGAGGCCGGTGAAGTCGGCGGCCATTGAGGTGGCTGATCTTGACGATTCAGTCACCAAAGAGGAGGTGGTGGCAGCGATCGCAGCCATAGGTGGCTGCGCAGTCGCAGCGGTGCAGGGCGGGGGCATCAGGCCCGGGCGCGGCGGCATGGGCACCATTCGCCTGGAGTGCCCAGTCGCCGCTGCCAAAGCCGTCCTCGAAAAGGGACGGCTCGCCGTCGGCTTCAGCTCGGCGGCGGTCCGGGCACTTGAGGACCAGCCTCTGCGGTGTTACCGGTGCTTCGGCATCGGTCACACCCGAGCCCTCTGTCCGTCCAGCATTGACAGGACGGACAGCTGCTACCGCTGCGGCAAGGAGGGGCACAAATCCGCCTCCTGCAAAGCCGCCGCACCGCACTGCGCGGTATGTGCCGCCAGCGGCCGCCCTGCGGGACACATTATGAAGGGGAGGAATTGCAGTCCTCCCCTTAAGAAGGGCAAAGAGCAGGCGCCGACCCGGCCTGTTGCTGCCACCGCCGACCCCGAAGCTGGGACCTCGGCGGCTCTGGAGGAGGAGGGTGTGATGTCCGATGCATAGAGTCGAACATCGCATCCTCCAAGCGAACACCAACCACTGCAGAGCGGCACAGGATCTGCTGATGCAGACTGTGGCCGAGTGGTTGGTGGACGTGGCGGTGGTCGCCGAGCCGTACTCGGTGCCTGGCCGTTGGCTGGGTGATCGAGACGGCTTGGTGGCGTTGGTGTCGCGGCCTGCCACGGACTCCCCTCCCCTCTCGCTTTTAGAGAGGGGTCCGGGATACGTGGCCGCCGCGTGGGGAGAAATAGCCCTGGTCGGGGTCTATTTCTCCCCAAACCGCCCTCTAAGGGACTTCGAGAATTTTCTCGAGGTCCTTACGGCAATCGTCGGGAGGGCGGCACCACGTCAGGTCGTAGTGTTGGGTGACTTGAACGCCAAGTCGGTGGCCTGGGGCAACCCAGCGGCGTCCTGCAACGTCCGGGGGCGCGCCGTCGAATTTTGGGCGGCCTCGTGCGGCGTGTCCCTGCTAAACAGGGGGGATGTTCAGACGTGTGTGCGGCAACAGGGAGGGTCAGTGGTGGACGTGTCGTTCGCCACCCCTGTGCTAGCCACACGCGTCGTGAACTGGCGGGTGGAGATGGTGGAGACCCTGTCGGACCACCGATATGTGCGGTTCGACATCTCCACCCAGAGCCCGCGGGGGATGGCCCGCTCGGGCCAATCTCCCTTCCCGCGGTGGGCTCTCACCCGCCTGGACCGGGAGTCAGCCCAGGAGGCGGCGTTCCTCGAGGACTGGCTCTCGCCCCCTGTGCAGGGCACGGACGTGGACGCCGCAGCGGTTCGGCTGCGGGGATCCCTGACCGAGGTGTGCAACTCCAGCATGCCTCGGTCTCGCCGTCCGCCTCCCCGTCGCGCCGTTTATTGGTGGACGGTGGAGCTGGCGGGGCTCCGGGCCGCGTGCGTGGAGGCCAGGAGGGCCTACACGCGGAGTCGGCGGCGCACCAGCCGATGTCAGGCTGAGGAGGACCGCCTCTACGCCTCTTACCTACGGAGTGCCCCAATATCTGCGGGCGATCCTGGCCGACTACTTGAGGGACCGAGAGGTCCTTCTGGTGGACAAGACGGCCAGGATCAGGCGCTACGGCGCGGAGTCCGGTGTTCCACAGGGTTCGGTGCTAGGGCCCCTCTTGTGGAACATCGGATTCGATTGGGTCCTTCGGGGCACCCTCCTCCAGGGCACGAGTGTCATCTGCTACGCGGATGACACTCTCCTCGTTGCCCGGGGGAGGGACTTTGGGGCGGCGGCCTGTTTGGCCTCGGCTGGCGGATCCTTAGTGGCAGGTAGGATCCGCCAGCTCGGATTGAGGGTGGCGCTGAACAAGACCGAGGCCGTGTTCTTTCACGGGCCTCGGCAGCGCTGCCCTCCTGACGCCCACATCGTGGTGGAGGGCGTCCGGATAGGGGTCGGGGCCCAGATGAAGTATCTGGGCCTCGTGCTGGACAGCAGGTGGCGCTTCGGCCCGCACTTCAGCGGGCTGTCGACGCGCCTGCTCAAAGCCGCGGACGCCCTCTCATGGCTCCTCCCAAACCTGGGAGGGCCCAAGGAGCGATGCCGGCGCCTCTATGCCGGCATCCTCAAGAGCATGGCCCTGTATGGGGCACCCATCTGGGCGGACTCCCTCCATAGGAGGGAGAATGCAACCGCCATCCGCAGGCCCCAACGGGCCATTGCACAGCGGGTGGCGAGAGGGCGAGAGGGCACAGCGGGTGGGACTCCCAGAGGGAGGACGCCCTTCTCCCCTCCACCACCCCGACCAACCAGCAGGGCTGGACGAAGGTGGTTGGTAAGGGGAAGGGCAAGAGCAAAAGGACGGCAGCTGTCGTCCCTGCCGTTCCCGCCACCACCACTCCCAGCCAGTCCCAGCCGACTGGCAAAGGGAAAGGGAAGGGGAAGGGGAAGAGCACCCCTCCAGCCCCAGCCGTCCCCACCACCACCCCTGCTGGTCAGTCGACTGGCACGGGAAAGGGGAAAGGGAAGAGTTCCCCCCCAGCCGGTGCCAAGAGGAACCTGGTTCCTCCCAAAACCGCAGCCGTCGTGATGACGCTCACTGCGGAGGCTGCGGAGCGGGGCGAGACATACGCGTCCGTAATGTTGCGGGCGCGTGCCAATGCCGATCCAACCAAACTGGGGATCGGCAAAGTCTCGTGCCGCCGGACACAGGCTGGGGCTCGTATCTTCGAGTTCCCCGGTGCTGAGGGCGGGAAACACGCCGACCTCTTCGCAGCAAAGCTGCAGGAGGTCATCGCGGACGCGGCGAAGGTGGCCAGGCCGGTGAAGTCGGCGGCCATCGAGGTGACGGACCTGGATGACTCCGTCACCAGGGAGGAGGTGGTGGCAGCGATCGCAGCCAATGGGGGCTGCGAAGTCGCAGCGGTGCAGGGCGGGGGCATCAGGCCCGGGCGCGGCGGCATGGGCACTATTCGCCTGGAGTGCCCTGTCGCCGCTGCCAAAGCCGTCCTCGAAAAGGGACGGCTCGCCGTCGGGTTCAGCTCGGGTGCGTTCCGGGCACTTGAGGACCAGCCGCTGAGGTGCTACAAGTGCTTCGGAATCGGCCACACCCGGGCCCTCTGTCCGTCCAGCGTAGATAGGACGGACAGCTGCTACCGCTGCGGCAAGGAGGGGCATAAATCCGCCTCCTGCAAGGCCGCCGCACCGCACTGCGCGGTATGTGCCGCTAGTGGCCGCCCTGCGGGACATATTATGAAGGGGAGGAACTGCAGTCCTCCCCTTAAGAAGGGCAAAATACAGGCGCCGACCCGGCCTGTCATTGCCACCGCCGTCCCAGTGGCTGGGACCTCAGCGGCTGTGGAGGAGGGGGGTGCGATGACCGACTAATGGGTAGAGTCGAGCATCGCATCCTCCAGGCGAACACCAACCACTGCAGAGCGGCCCAGGATCTGCTGATGCAGACTGTGGCCGAGTGGTTGGTGGACGTGGCGGTGGTCGCCGAGCCGTACTCGATACCTGGCCGTTGGCTGGGTGATCGGGACGGCTTGGTGGCGTTGGTGTCGCGGCCTGCCACGGACTCCCCTCCCCTCTCGCTTTTAGAGAGGGGTCCAGGATACGTGGCCGCCGCGTGGGGAGAAATAGCCCTGGTCGGGGTCTATTTCTCCCCAAACCGCCCTCTAAGGGACTTCGAGGGTTTTCTCGAAGTCCTTACGGCAGTCGTCGGGAGGGCGGCACCACGTCAGGTCGTCGTGTTGGGTGACCTGAACGCCAAGGCGGTGGCCTGGGGCAACCCAGCGGCGTCATGTAACGTCCGGGGGCGCGCCGTCGAATTTTGGGCGGCTTCGTGCGGCGTGTCCCTCCTGAACAGGGGGGATGTTCACACGTGTGTGCGGCAACAGGGAGGGTCAGTGGTGGACGTGTCGTTCGCCACCCCTGTGCTAGCCACACGCGTCGTGAACTGGCGGGTGGAGATGGTGGAGACCCTGTCGGACCACCGATATGTGCGGTTCGACATCTCCACCCAGAGCCCGCGGGGGATGGCCCGCTCGGGCCAATCTCCCTTCCCGCGGTGGGCTCTCACCCGCCTGGACCGGGAGGCAGCCCTGGAGGCAGCGTTCCTCGAGGACTGGCTCTCGCCCCCTGTGGAGGTGACGGACGTGGACGCCGCAGCGGTCCAGCTGCGGAGGTCCCTGACCGAGGTGTGCAATTCCAGCATGCCTCGGTCTCGCCGTCCGCCTCCCCGTCGCGCCGTTTATTGGTGGACGGGGGAGCTGGCGGCGCTTCGGGCCGAGTGCGTGGAGGCCAGGAGGGCCTTCACGCGGAGTCGGCGGCGCGCCAGCCGATGTCAGGCGGAGGAGGACCGCCTCTACGCCTCTTACGTAGAGGCAAAGACGGTCCTCAAGTCGGCAATGTGCGCCGCCGAAGACTCGGCAAAGGCCGAGATGCTGGAGGGCCTCGATAGGGATCCGTTTGGGAGGCCATATAAGTTGGCGCGGAGCCAGCTGCGCCCTTATGGCCCCCCACTAACGGAGACCCTAGAGCCGGCGTTGCTGGATGGGGTGGTTCGGTCACTGTTTCCGCGCAGGACCGAATTCACCCCACCAACGATGAACCCCCCACTGGGGGGGGTGGCGGCTTCGCCGGCGGAGGAGGTCCCTCCGGTTTCGGTGGAGGAATTCGGCGCGGGGGTTCTTTCCCTCCGCGCGAAAAAGACGGCCCCTGGACCGGATGGCGTCCCCGCACGGGTGGTGGCCATCGCGGCGTCCCTAATGGAGCAGAGGTTTCGGGACCTCTTCAGCGCGTGCCTGACGGCTGGGAGGTTCCCGAAACTATGGAAGGAGGGGCAGCTTTGCCTGCTCCGCAAGGAGGGACGCCCGGTGGACTCCCCCTCGGCATACCGGCCCATCGTTCTGCTCGATGAGGTCGGTAAACTGTTCGAGGGGATCCTCGCCACCCGGCTTAACAGCCACTTGCGGGAGGTAGGGCCGGACCTGTCGGACGCCCAGTTCGGGTTTCGACAAGGGCGTTCGACGGTCGACGCGGTGGCCCTACTCAGGGGCCACGTTCAGGAGGCGGTCGAGGCTGGGGACGGAGTGTTGGCGGTGTCGTTCGACATCGCCAACGCGTTCAACTCCGTGCCCCACTCGACCATATTGGAGGCACTCCGGTACCACGGAGTGCCCCAATATCTGCGGGCGATCCTGGCCAATTACCTAGAGGACCGAGAGGTCCTCTTGGCGGACAGAACGGCCAGGATCAGGCGCTACGGCGCGGAGTCCGGTGTTCCACAGGGTTCGGTGCTAGGGCCCCTCTTGTGGAACATCGGATTCGATTGGCTCCTGCGGGGCACCCTCCTCCAGGGCACGAGTGTCATCTGCTACGCGGATGACACTCTCCTCGTTGCCCGGGGGAGGGACTTTGGAGAGGCGGCCTGTTTGGCCTCAGCTGGCGGATCCTTAGTGGCAGGTAGGATCCGCCAGCTTGGTTTGAGGGTAGCGCTGAACAAAACCGAGGCCGTGTTCTTTCACGGGCCTCGGCAGCGCTGCCCTCCTGACGCCCACATCGTGGTGGAGGGCGTCCGGATAGGGGTCGGGGCCCAGATGAAGTATCTGGGCCTCGTGCTGGACAGCAGGTGGCGCTTCGGCCCGCACTTTAGCGGGCTGTCGACGCGCCTGCTGAAAGCCGCGGACGCCCTCTCATGGCTCCTCCCAAACCTGGGAGGGCCCAAGGAGCGATGCCGGCGCCTCTATGCCGGCATCCTCAAGAGCATGGCCCTGTATGGGGCACCCATTTGGGCGGACTCCCTCCACAGGAGGGAGAATGCAACCGCCATCCGCAGGCCCCAACGGGCCATTGCACAGCGGGTGGCGAGGGCCTACCGCTCAGTGGGCTTTGCGGCGGCGTGCGCTCTGGCCAGCACCCCTCCCTGGGAATTGGAGGCATGGGTGCTCGCCAGAGTGTACGAATGGGCGGCGCGGCGTAGGGCGCTAGGTGAGCGCCCCGCCGCGCAAGAGCGGGAGGCCGTGCGGCGGGAGGCGAGTGACGCCATCGTCCTGCACTGGGCACGGGACCTCGCCTCCGCCACTTTTGGGCGCCGGACGCTGGACGCGCTCGGTCCAGTCCTGCGGGAATGGCTCGAGCGCCCCCACGGTTTCCTCTCGTTCCGTCTAGTGCAGGTGTTGTCCGGACATGGCTGTTTTGGAACGCACCTGCACCGGATCCGGAGGGAGGAAACCCCGGCGTGCCATGAATGCGGAGCCGCGGAGGACACGGCGCAGCACACCCTCGAGGTGTGCCCAGCCTGGGCTGAGCTGCGCCGTGCCCTGAATACTGTCGTTGGGCTGGACCTCTCACTTCCCACGGTGGTGAACTCCATGCTGGGGAGTGAGGAGGCTTGGGCGGCGGTTGCCTCCTTTTGCGAGAATGTCATGTCGCAAAAGGAGGCGGCGGAGCGCGCGCGGGAGGATGATCCTCTCGCGCCGCCGCTCCGCAGGCGGAGAAGGGGTGGGAGACGGCGGTTGTACGATCGTCGCCTCCCTCCTTCTGGTGGTGATTAGCGGGCGACAGGCGCGGGGGCGCCTTCGCTCGCATTGCACCAATCACCACCCTCGTCGGGCGGGAACGGCCGAGCACTCACGGTCGTTCCCGGGCCCCTCCACTAAGGGAGGGGCGTGCGGGCCCCGCTGTAAAGGCGGGCGGTCGTCGGTGGGGGACTGGACGTAAAGGCTGTGCCGGTTTCCCAGTCCTCCTCCAAATAGACGATGCGGGAGTGCCGCTGGGTTATTTTAGTGGGTATGCCGGAGTAGCCGGAGAGTCCCACATAACCCGTCCATCCCCCAATGGGCGGGTATGCGTAACGCATTTTTTCCCAGCGCAAACAAAAAAAAAAAAAAAAAAAAAAAAAAGGTTAGGTTGGGGTGCTAGGTCGGAAAACCTCCTCGTGGTGCACCCTGGGCGGGGGCGGTAGTCTCCATTGCCGGGGACTGCCGCCCTCGGCGAATATTCCGACGGGGGGAAGGGTTCCTCAGTTCCCTTCTTAACCGAAGGGAATCAGAGAGGAACCAGAGGAAGACAACCTCTTAAAAAATTACCCCGAATCTCAAGCTTAGCTGCCGGGTGACGGGATGCATGACCGGCGGGTATACTCGGTCTGGAGCAGGCAGCAAACCCTCACGCCCCAAGCTAAGCTGCCCAGCGAGGGGTTGTATGGCCAGGGGGCAATCTGGCCCAAAGGGTGGCATAGTTAGTTGTATGAAAATGTCGGCTTCGGGAAACAAACTACCCCAGGAGGGTACCAGCGTCGCTGGAGAATCCCTCCCAGGTCCTAATGGATCTGGCAGCCCCACCGTATCTGGGGGGGGCAACCAAAGCCTTTTAACCGCGGAGGCCGCGAAGAGGGTGGGCACGCCCAGTTTTGCGCACCCTGATTTAGATAGTGAAGCTTCGAGAAGGGTGACTCGTTCTCGATCTAGGCAGCTCCAAATAAGAATCGACGAGCCGGAACGTCGGTTGGCGGATAACGCCATAGCTGCCGGTAGAGTCCGTACACCCGTTAGAACAGACTCGAGGGACTCCAGTATGGATGTCCAGGAATTGGAGAGACACCGCTCACGCTCGCCGGAGAGTGGGAGGCGAGGCCAAAATTCGGCAGATGATAGTGACTGCTCGCTAGCTTCTAGCTGTTACAGCGCCTCGGACCGTCTGGTGAAAAGGAATCGCAAGCGAAACGCCCAGCCTCTTCCTCAAGCGGGAGTTGATGGTGATCTGCTGGATATCTTAAATCCCAATGTCCCGCCAACGGACAAGAAGACGAAGAGGAATCTCCCCTCCGTTGAGGATCTTGTACAAGAGTACAAGAACCAACCAACGGCAGATGTAGGGACGAGAGTGTTAGAGGTGCTCTCGACGGTTGAAAAAATTGCCGACAAATCCAGCAACCTGAAAGGGGACCTGGTTAAACTACTGAGAGTGTGTGTCCGGAAGGCTGAGGCAGCAACGCAGGTCTTGCATGCTCGAACTCAGACTGGAGACGCTGAGAGACTCGAGCGTGAAAACCACGAGTTGCGTTCAAAGCTCGTCTCTCTGGAGACCCGGGTGACTGCTTTGTCTTCGGAGCTAGAGATGCACCGGACTCAACGCAACCATGTCCAGGTGACCCAGGTAACGCAGGGATCGGAGGAAACTCCGATGTGTTCGCGTACGGATGAGATAGCGTCGGTGGATCGTAACTCTATCGGTAAACCGGATGATGACCGCAATGATCGATCCTTAGTGCGACAGATTGCAAGTCTGGTAGACGAAAAGCTCGTCGCGTTCCGCACGAGCATGTTATCTGAACTTTTCCCTGGGAGAGCTGTTAGGCCTCCTCTGGGTCAGAGGGGCATGACAGGCGCTCCATCGTTGGCGCAAACGGATGAGCCAACGCCTCCAGCGGAAAAGCGAAAGAAGAAAAAGAAAACGGCCGCAGGGACTCCCCCCAACCAGAATGGGGCAAAACGTCCTCCACCGCCGCCAGTATCAAATGCTGCTCCGCCGGTACAACACCCACTGGTACAGGAATCGCGGCCTGGACTGAGTGGAGATTCTTGGTCGACGGTGGTTGGCCGCAAAGCAGCAACCGCGGCCAGGAAAAAAGCTGCAAGCAAGGGAGTTAATGTCTCCTCCGCAGGGAAGAAAAATAAGCTACCTCGGCCTCCTAATACTGCCGCCATTGCGATATCCTTGCCCGAAGGTTCGGAAACATCGCTGGCGGATGTTATTAGGACGGCTAGAACAGAGGTCAGTTTGAAAGACTTTGGGCTGGAAGGTGGCATTGTGCAGAAGAGGGCGTTGAACGGGGGCCTGGTACTTAAAATATCTGGCCCCGACCACACATCCAGAGCGGATTCCCTTGCTCAACGGCTTAGGACGGTTCTTGCTGGCACGGACGCGAAAATTTCCCGCCCTATGAAAACAGGGGAATTACGGGTGATGGATATCGACGAGTCTGTCACTCCTTCTGAGGTGGCTGAAGCCATTGCTAAGACAACCGGATGTCTGGTAACGGATGTTAAGGTGGGACCCATCCGAAAACACAACTCTGGACTGGGTACTGTGTGGGTCAGGTGTCCCCTCGAGGCGGCCGGTAAAGTCGCCGGAAAAAGATTACTGGTGGGTTGGAGTGCTGCGAGGGTAGAAGCTCTAAAATCTCGGCCCTTGCAGTGTTACCGGTGCCTAGAGCCCGGGCACGTAAGGGTTAAGTGTCAATGTGCGATGGATCGCAGTGGATGCTGTTTTGTCTGTGGCGGTCAGGGCCACAAGGCGCGGGACTGTCCAGCCGAATCTCCAAAATGTCCAGTCTGCACAGACTACGGCCGCCCGAGTAACCACCGTTTGGGGGGTATTAAGTGCTGTCCGCCCAAGAGAAAGCAAGGAGGACTACGTGATCCAACCGTTTCAGGTACGTCTGCTACTCGGACGACACAGCAGGGCCCCAGCCCCGCGGAGGAATTAATGGATGTTTAAAATTCACGCCGCCATTTAAAATTCTACAGGGCAATCTCAACCACTGCCGCGCTGCCCAGGATATCCTGATGCAGACAATTGCGGAGTGTTCGGTTTCCATCGCGGTGGTTGCGGAGCCTTATTCCGTCCCGGATCATCCTCGCTGGTTTGGGGTGGATGGGGGCTCCGTTGCCATCTATTGGGCGGATGACCGCAATTGCCACCTCCTGTGCAACGGACCAGGCTTTGTCTTAGTGGAGTGGGGCGAAGTTATTGTAGCAGGCTGCTATATTTCGCCGAATAGCAGCCTTGCTGACTACGAAGCATACCTGGACCGGATAGCTACTTCCTTACGTGGGTACCTAGCTCGTCCCATGCTCGTTCTGGGCGACTTTAACGCCCACTCCAGGGTATGGGGGGACGCTAGGAACGACCTGAAAGGCGAAACCCTTATAGAATGGTCAGCTGCACTGAACCTCCAACTCCTTAATCGAGGCTCAATCAGCACCTGTGTGAGGTGGCAGGGGGAGTCGATCGTCGATTTATCGTGGGCGACTCCTCTTGCAGCTCGCATAGTTACTGGCTGGAAGGTGGCGGAAGAACTTGTCACACTTTCTGACCACCGCCACATCCTACTAGAGGTGACGTTTGGACGTCAGCAAATTGGCCTGGAGTGGCGAAACGGTCTTTCCTCGCGACGATGGGCTCTGAAACTGCTCAATCGAGACCTATTCATTGCAGCAGCCCTCGTCGCGGACTGGGAGGAGACGGAAGACGAAAGCACTCTGGCTCACCCGGAGGCATTAGCATCGTGGTTTAGAGGAAAACTTATTACTATCTGTGACGTCGCAATGCCCCGAGCCAAGCCAGTTGTAAAGTCCTCGGCCTATTGGTGGTCGGCAAATCTCGCGCAGATGCGCGTCTCTTGTGTATCGGCACGTCGACGCTTCACAAGGGCGCGAAGGAGACGACAATCTACCGCCGAGGAGATTGCAAGTGCATATAGGGACTACCGACACGCCACCATGGCGCTCCAGTTGGCCATAGTTGAGGCGAAGATCCGTTCATGGCATGAACTGATTGAGGGACTAAATAGGGACCCATGGGGGCGTCCCTACAAAATGGTTCTGGGAAAACTCAGACCATGGGTCCCTCCACTCACGCAAACGCTGGACCCTGAGTTCGTGGTGACGGTGGTGGAAACGCTTTTTCCCAGGGTTGAGCTTAGTTCCTCGATCCTTTCGTTACGAATGGGTCCTCCCCCCTGGTCCGATGAGTTTGTCGTCTCCGAGGGAGAGCTCGAGCGAGCGGTCCGTCGTATGGCAGCCCGTAACACTGCCCCGGGCCCCGATGGAGTCCCTGGTCGGGCCTGGGTGCTGGCGCTGACAGTCCTAGGAGGAAAACTGAGGAGCCTGTTCACCAGCTGCCTCCAACTCAGTGTTTTCCCCACTGACTGGAAGGTTGCCAGGCTAGTTCTCATAAGGAAGAAAGGAAGGGCCGCCGACACACCATCAGCGTTCCGACCCATCTGCCTGTTGGATGAAGTGGGCAAACTTTTAGAACGGGTTATTGCCGCCCGTCTAAACGACCACCTGTTGCTGGTTGGCCCCGACCTTTCGGACTGCCAGTTTGGTTTTCGCCGTGGGCGGTCGACCGTGGATGCAGTCCGACGGGTACAAACCCTATCCATGGCTGCAATTCAGGGGGGTGGAGTTGCCTTGGCAGGCAGTCTTGACATAGTCAACGCTTTCAACTCCCTCCCCTGGTGGGCAATACGGGAGGCGCTGCATTACCGTAATGTGCCTCTCTATCTGCAGGGGATAATAGGGGCATACCTCAGTGATAGGAAAATCGTCTACATGGGTCGGAACGGCGATGAGATCGTGAGGGAGATTAATTGCGGGGTTCCCCAGGGGTCGGTATTAGGACCTCTTTTGTGGAACCTCGCGTATGACGCTGTCCTACGGACCAGACTTCCCCAAGGTATAGACGTAATTTGTTACGCGGACGACACTCTAATCTTGGCCAGGGGGTTCGATTTCGGAGAGACCATCCAGCTCGCTGAACTAGGAGTGGCATGTATCACCAACAGCATACGCAGATTAGGCCTTCGGATAGCGCCTAACAAAACCGAGGCGCTATGGTTTCACAACCTGCGTCGGACTGTGGAGCCACCCAGCATGCAGGTACAAGTTGGTGATACTGCTGTTCAGATAGGACAAAGTATGAAATATCTGGGATTGACATTGGACGGGCGCTGGAACTTTGAAGCTCACTTCGAGCGACTGGTTCCTCGAGTCCGCGGAGTAGCCGGCGCGCTCCAGAGACTGTTGCCCAACCTAGGTGGGCCACGGGAGGAGGTACGTCGCCTGTATTGCGGGGTCGTGCGGTCCATGGCCCTCTATGGTGCGCCTGTCTGGTCTAGTATCCTGAGAGGCGCGCCTCGCTGTAGGGCATTACTCAGTAGCCTGCAACGAGTAATGGCCATACGCGTCGTTCGTGGTTACCGCACGATTTCGTATGAGGCGGCAACAGTCCTTGCGCGATTTCCGCCGCTTGACGTCCTGGCGGACATGGATGCGAGAATCTACGACCGCATTCGGGCCCCTGTCTACCGGGGCGCCAGCGGAAACTCTTTGGACTGGACTCAAGTCCGGCGAGACGAGCACCGGCAAGCTCTCCAAATTTGGCGGGATCGACTCGAGATGCCACGAGCCTCTCGCCAACGTGTTGTCAGCGCTGTCTTACCCAACTTTGACGAATGGATGACAAGGAGACGCGGACACGTCACTTACAGGTTGACACAGATACTCACCGGACACGGGTGTTTCGGTGAGTATCTGAGTCGAATAGGACGAGAGGTGACACCGCGATGTCACCATTGTGGATGCGATCAGGACTCAGCCCAGCACACCTTGGAAGAATGTCCGGCCTGGGCCTCTGAGCGGCGAGTCCTGATCGCAAAAATCGGTAGTGACCTTTCGCCGCCAGCAGTGATTTCATCAATGCTGGCGGCGGAAAGCTCCTGGAGGGCGGTGGTCTCCTTCTGTGAAGCAGTTATGCTGCAGAAGGAGATCGCCGAGCGGGCCAGGGAGCGGGATGATCCTGCCCGTAGAAGGGTCAGGCGCCGGAGAGGCGGTAACAACCGCCAATCTGGCGAGAACGTGAGCGCCGGGTGATCCAAGCGGCTGCGGTCGCTAGCCTGGTGCGAGAGAAAATGCGGCGTTAATCGTGCAACATAGTTGTTTGATTAGCGCCGCCCTTGGGATCGTCGGTGGTTGGAGATGGGGATCTCCCACTACCGTCAAAAGCGATCCCGGGAAGAGGCAATCTGCCGTAGCCGCAGGTTGCCTAACCACGACCACGCGCGTTGGGGGCAACAAATCGCCCCCCCTGGGTTGAGCCTTGAAAAGGCAGCAATGCTATGGTGGCGGCTCCGGTGGTGATCGTTACGAGTTCCCGGAGTCGCTACCCCACGCGTTGTGAGGCTGGCTACCATGGTGGTTTTAGTGGGTATTCCGGGACTAGCCCGGCGAGTCCCACATAAAAAAAAAAAAGGTTAGGTTAGGTTGGGGAGGGGAACCACCCCACAGTGCTTACGTCCTCGTCGTGTTCCCCGGAAACGTCCCAGTTCTGACCACCGTAACGGAGTGGCAGACTGGGTACGGCTAAAGTGCACTGTGCATCGTTGCGAACAATTGCCTGGATTGCAACGAAACTGCGGATATGCCAAAACAAGCGCGGGATGCCCTCGGGCATTTCACTAAAAACGGCCCTTCTCAGGGCCAACCCAAAGGCCCTTCTCAGGGCCAACCCAAAGGCCCTTCTCAGGGCCAACCCAAAGGCCCTTCTCAGGGCCAACCAAAAGGCACTTCTCAGGGCCAACGCGACGCGTCGGCGTCGAACGAAGGCAGAGCCTTCTACGGAGGGAGGGCGGACGATTTGTCGGACTCCGACAACGAGTCCGTTGTGTCGGGTGCCAGCTCAATGGTGATTGATGCTCGATCGCGATCGGGATCGAGGAAGCGGAGCTTTCTCAAAGTCGTGTCCGATGGCTCCTCCGGCTCGGGTTCGGCGAAGGAGCCAAAGAAGAAGACAAAGGCCAAAAAGGCGACAACAGCGGCAGACACCCACGATGTGGGTTTAGCCGACGCCCAGCGCGAGCTGGACCTGGCACGGCGGGAGCAGCTCCAGCAAGAGCTGGAGGAGCGGGTTGCGGCCAGGGAGGAACGGGCGCGTGTCGCTCGTGCCAAGGCCGACTACGGTGCGGCCCGCGTCCTGTACGCGAACCACTCCCTGGCCGAACTGGAGAAGATGGCCTTGGAGGACGAAGAGGCGATCGTGGAGGTCGCCGCCAAGTCCTCGCATCTGAAGGGGACTTTCCAGAAGTCCCTCAGATGCCGGGCCGCCAGCATGCGTGGCATCGTCGCGGAGCTGGTGGACCGCAAGGCCAGCGATGAAACGCGGCAACTGCAGGCGAAGGTAGGTCGCCTGCAGTCGGAGGTCAGCCAGCTGCATCTGAAGCTGGCTGAAGCCACGGCCCGGCCATCCCAAGCCGAGCCCAGACCTGCGGCAGAGGGCCTCGCTCCCCCCTCCGGCCTTGAGGACATCCTCCGCAAGGCTATGGAGGAGCAGAGGGTCTTCGTCAGGGCCTGCCTGGCGGGAATAGAGGACCGGCTCTTGCCGGAGAAACGCCTCCGACCGCCACTTGCGGCGGACAAGAGGCGAGAGGAGCCGGTGACCTCCCAGAGGGAGGACGCCCTTCTCCCTTCCACCACCCCGACCAACCAGCAGGGCTGGACGAGGGTGGTCGGTAAGGGGAAGGGCAAGGGCAAAAAGACGGCAGCGGTCGTCCCTGCCGTCTACGCCACCACCACTCCCAGCCAGTCGAAGCCGACTGGCAAGGGAAAAGGGAAGGGGAAAACCACCCCCCCAGCCGCCTCCGCCACCGCCCCTGCCGGTCCGTCACAGACAACTGGCAAGGGAAAGGGGAAGGGTTCGACCCCAGCCGGTGTCAGGAGGAACTTGGTTCCTCCCAAGACCGCAGCCGTCGTGATGACGCTCACCACGGAGGCTGCGGAGCGGGGCGAGACGTACGCGTCCGTGATGTTGCGGGCGCGCGCCAGTGCCGATCCCACCAAACTAGGGATCGGTAAAGTCTCGTGCCGCCGGACACAGGCTGGGGCTCGAATCTTCGAGTTCCCCGGTGCAGAGGGCGGAAAAAACGCTGACCTCTTCGCAGCGAAGCTGCAAGAGGTCATTGCGGACGCGGCAAAGGTGGCCAGGCCGGTGAAGTCGGCGGCCTTCGAGGTGACGGACCTGGACGACTCCGTCACCAAGGAGGAGGTGGTAGCGGCGGTCGCATCCATAGGTGGCTGCGCAGTCGCAGCGGTGCAGGGCGGGGGCATCAGGCCCGGGCGCGGCGGCATGGGCGCAATTCGCCTGGAGTGCCCAGTCGCCGCTGCCAAAGCCGTCCTCGAGAAGGGACGGCTCGCCGTCGGGTTCAGCTCGGCGGCGGTCCGGGCCCTTGAGGTCCTGCCGCTGAGGTGTTACCGGTGCTTCGGCATCGGCCACACCCGGGCCCTCTGTTCGTCCAGTGTCGATAGGACGGACAGCTGCTACCGCTGCGGCAAGGAGGGGCACAAAGCCGCCTCCTGCAATGCCGCCACGCCGCACTGCACGGTCTGTGCCGCCAGTGGCCGCCCTGCGGGCCACATAATGAAGGGGAGGAACTGCAGTCCTCCCCTTAAGAAGGGGAAAGTACAGGCGCCGACCCGGCCTGTCGTTGCCACCGCCGTCCCAGTGGCTGGGACCTCAGCGGCTGTGGAGGAGGGGGGTGCGATGACCGACTAATGGGTAGGGTCGAACATCGCATCCTCCAGGCGAACACCAACCACTGCAGAGCGGCACAGGATCTGCTCATGCAGACTGTGGCCGAGTGGTTGGTGGACGTGGCGGTGGTCGCCGAGCCGTACTCGGTACCTGGCCGTTGGCTGGGTGATCGAGACGGCTTGGTGGCGTTGGTGTCGCGGCCTGCCACGGACTCCCCTCCCCTCTCGCTTTTAGAGAGGGGTCCGGGATACGTGGCCGCCGCGTGGGGAGAAATAGCCCTGGTCGGGGTCTATTTCTCCCCAAACCGCCCTCTAAGGGACTTCGAGAATTTTCTCGAGGTCCTTACGGCAGTCGTCGGGAGGGCGGCGCCACGCCAGGTAATGGTGTTAGGCGACCTGAACGCCAAGTCGGTGGCCTGGGGAAACCCAGCGGCGTCCTGCAACGTCCGGGGGCGCGCCGTCGAATTTTGGTCGGCTTCGTGCGGCGTGTCCCTCCTGAACAGGGGGGATGTTCACACGTGTGTGCGGCAACAGGGAGGGTCAGTGGTGGACGTGTCGTTCGCCACCCCTGTGCTAGCCACACGCGTCGTGAACTGGCGGGTGGAGATGGTGGAGACCCTGTCGGACCACCGATATGTGCGGTTCGACATCTCCACCCAGAGCCCGCGGGGGATGGCCCGCTCGGGCCAATCTCCCTTCCCGCGGTGGGCTCTCACCCGCCTGGACCGGGAGGCAGCCCTGGAGGCAGCGTTCCTCGAGGACTGGCTCTCGCCCCCTGTGGAGGTGACGGACGTGGACGCCGCAGCGGTCCAGCTGCGGAGGTCCCTGACCGAGGTGTGCAACTCCAGCATGCCTCGGTCTCGCCGTCCGCCTCCCCGTCGCGCCGTTTATTGGTGGACGGGGGAGCTGGCGGCGCTACGGGCCGCGTGCGTGGAGGCCAGGAGGGCCTACACGCGGAGTCGGCGGCGCACCAGCCGATGTCAGGCTGAGGAGGACCGCCTCTACGCCTCTTACATGGAGGCAAAGACGGTCCTCAAGACGGCAATGTGCGCCGCCGAAGACTCGGCAAAGGCCGAGATGCTGGAGGGACTCAATAGGGATCCGTTTGGGAGGCCATATAAGCTGGCGCGGACCCAGCTGCGCCCTTATGGCCCCCCACTAACGGAGACCCTAGAGCCGGCGTTGCTGGATGGGGTGGTTCGGTCACTGTTTCCGCGCAGGACCGACTTCACCCCACCAACGATGAACCCCCCGCTGGGGGGGGTGGTGGCTTCGCCGGCGGAGGAGGTCCCTCCGGTTTCGGCGGAGGAATTTGGCGCGGGGGTTCTTTCCCTCCGCGCGAAAAAGACGGCCCCTGGACCGGATGGCGTCCCCGCACGGGTGGTGGCCATCGCGGCGTCCCTAATGGAGCAGAGGTTTCGGGACCTCTTCAGCGCGTGCCTGACGGCTAGGAGGTTCCCGAAACTATGGAAGGAGGGGCAGCTTTGCCTGCTCCGGAAGGAGGGACGCCCGGTGGAATCCCCCTCGGCATACCGGCCCATCGTTCTGCTCGATGAGGTCGGTAAACTGTTCGAGGGGATCCTAGCCACCCGGCTTAACAGCCATTTGCGGGAGGTAGGGCCGGACCTATCGGACGCCCAGTTCGGGTTTCGACAGGGGCGTTCGACGGTCGACGCGGTGGCCCTACTCAGGGGCCAAGTGCAGGAGGCGGTCGGAGCTGGGGACGGAGTGTTGGCGGTGTCGTTCGACATCGCCAACGCGTTCAACTCCGTGCCCCACTCGACCATATTGGAGGCACTCCGGTACCACGGAGTGCCCCAATATCTGCGGGCGACCCTGGCCAACTACCTGGAGGACCGGGAGGTCCTCCTGGCGGACAGGACGGCCAGGATCAGGCGCTACGGCGCGGAGTCCGGTGTTCCACAGGGTTCGGTGCTAGGGCCCCTCTTGTGGAACATCGGATTCGATTGGCTGCTGCGCGGCACCCTCCTCCAGGGCACGAGTGTCATCTGCTACGCGGATGACACTCTCCTCGTTGCCCGGGGGAGGGACTTTGGAGAGGCGGCCTGTCTGGCCTCGGCTGGCGGATCCTTAGTGGCAGGTAGGATCCGCCAGCTCGGTTTGAGGGTAGCGCTGAACAAGACCGAGGCCGTGTTCTTTCACGGGCCTCGGCAGCGCTGCCCTCCTGACGCCCACATCGTGGTGGAGGGCGTCCGGATAGGGGTCGGGGCCCAGATGAAGTATCTGGGCCTCGTGCTGGACAGCAGGTGGCGCTTTGGCCCGCACTTTAGCGGGCTGTCGACGCGCCTGCTGAAAGCCGCGGACGCCCTCTCATGGCTCCTCCCAAACCTGGGAGGGCCCAAGGAGCGATGCCGGCGCCTCTATGCCGGCATCCTCAAGAGCATGGCCCTATATGGGGCACCCATCTGGGCGGACTCCCTCCATAGGAGGGAGAATGCAACCGCCATCCGCAGGCCCCAACGGGCCATTGCACAGCGGGTGGCGAGAGCCTACCGCTCAGTGGGCTTTGCGGCGGCGTGCGCTCTGGCCGGCACCCCTCCCTGGGAATTGGAGGCATGGGTGCTCGCCAGAGTGTACGAATGGGCGGCGCGGCGTAGGGCGCTGGGTGAGCGCCCCGCCGCGCAAGAGCGGGATGCCGTGCGGCGGGAGGCGAGGGACGCAATCGTCCTCCACTGGACACGGGACCTCGCCTCCGCCACATTTGGACGCCGGACGCTGGACGCGCTCGGTCCAGTCCTGCGGGACTGGCTCGAGCGATCCCACGGTTTCCTCTCTTTCCGTCTGGTGCAGGTGTTGTCCGGGCATGGTTGTTTCGGAACGCACCTGCATCGGATCCAGAGGGAGGAGACCCCGGCGTGCCACGACTGTGGAGCCGCGGAGGACACGGCGCAGCACACCCTCGAGGTGTGCCCAGCCTGGGCTGAGCTGCGCCGTGCCCTGACTGATGTGGTCGGGCAGGACCTCTCACTTCCCAGTGTGGTCAACTCCATGCTGGGGAGTGAGGAGGCTTGGGCGGCGGTTGCCTCCTTTTGCGAGAATGTCATGTCGCAAAAGGAGGCGGCGGAGCGCGCGCGGGAGGATGATCCTCTCGCGCCGCCGCTCCGCAGGCGGAGAAGGGGTGGGAGACGGCGGTTGTACGATCGTCGCCTCCCTCCTTCTGGTGGTGATTAGCGGGCGACAGGCGCGGGGGCGCCTTCGCTCGCATTGCACCAATCACCACCCTCGTCGGGCGGGAACGGCCGAGCACTCACGGTCGTTCCCGGGCCCCTCCACTAAGGGAGGGGCGTGCGGGCCCCGCTGTAAAGGCGGGCGGTCGTCGGTGGGGGACTGGACGTAAAGGCTGAGCCGGTTTCCCAGTCCTCCTCCACACAGACGATGCGGGAGTGCCGCTGGGTTATTTTAGTGGGTATGCCGGAGTAGCCGGAGAGTCCCACATAACCCGTCCATCCCCCAATGGGCGGGTATGCGTAACGCATTTTTTCCCAGCGCAAACAAAAAAAAAAAAAAAAAAAAGGTTAGGTTGCACCATCATGGAGGAAAGGCTTCGGGACCTCTTCAGCGCGTGCCTGATGGCTGGGAGGTTCCCGAAGCCATGGAAGGAAGGCAAATTGTGCCTTCTCCGGAAGGAGGGACGCCCGGTGGACTCCCCCTCGGCATACCGGCCCATCGTTCTGCTGGATGAGGTCGGTAAACTGTTCGAGGGGATACTCGCCACCCGGCTTAACAGCCATTTGCGGGAGGTAGGGCCGGACCTGTCGGACGCCCAGTTCGGGTTCCGACAGGGGCGTTCGACGGTCGACGCGTTGGCCCTACTCAGGGGCCAGGTGCGGGAGGCGGTCGAGGCTGGGGACGGAGTGTTGGCGGTGTCGTTCGACATCGCCAACGCCTTCAACTCCGTGCCCCACTCGACCATATCGGAGGCACTCCGATACTACGGAGTGCCCCAATATCTGCGGGCGATCCTGGCCGACTACTTGAGGGACCGAGAGGTCCTTCTGGTGGACAAGACGGCCAGGATCAGGCGCTACGGCGCGGAGTCCGGTGTTCCACAGGGTTCGGTGCTGGGGCCCCTCTTGTGGAACATCGGATTCGATTGGGTCCTTCGGGGCACCCTCCTCCAGGGCACGAGTGTCATCTGCTACGCGGATGACACTCTCCTCGTTGCCCGGGGGAGTGACTTTGGGGCGGCGGCCTGTTTGGCCTCGGCTGGCGGATCCTTAGTGGCAGGTAGGATCCGCCAGCTCGGATTGAGGGTGGCGCTGAACAAGACCGAGGCCGTGTTCTTTCACGGGCCTCGGCAGCGCTGCCCTTCTGACGCCCACATCGTGGTGGAGGGCGTCCGGATAGGGGTCGGGGCCCAGATGAAGTATCTGGGCCTCGTGCTGGACAGCAGGTGGCGCTTTGGCCCGCACTTCAGCGGGCTGTCGACGCGCCTGCTCAAAGCCGCGGACGCCCTCTCATGGCTCCTCCCAAACCTGGGCGGGCCCAAGGAGCGATGCCGGCGCCTCTATGCCGGCATCCTCAAGAGCATGGCCCTATATGGGGCACCCATCTGGGCGGACTCCCTCCATAGGAGGGAGAATGCAACCGCCATCCGCAGGCCCCAACGGGCCATTGCACAGCGGGTGGCGAGAGCCTACCGCTCAGTGGGCTTTGCGGCGGCGTGCGCTCTGGCCGGCACCCCTCCCTGGGAATTGGAGGCATGGGTGCTCGCCAGAGTGTACGAATGGGCGGCGCGGCGTAGGGCGCTGGGTGAGCGCCCCGCCGCGCAAGAGCGGGATGCCGTGCGGCGGGAGGCGAGGGACGCAATCGTCCTACACTGGACACGGGACCTCGCCTCCGCCACATTTGGACGCCGGACGCTGGACGCGCTCGGTCCAGTCCTGCGGGACTGGCTCGAGCGCCCCCACGGTTTCCTCTCGTTCCGTCTGGTGCAGGTGTTGTCCGGACATGGCTGTTTCGGAACGCACCTGCACCGGATCCGGAGGGAGGAAACCCCGGCGTGCCACGATTGTGGAGCCGCGGAGGACACGGTGCAGCACACCCTCGAGGTGTGCCCAGCCTGGGCTGAGCTGCGCCGTGCCCTGACAGATGTGGTCGGGCAGGACCTCTCACTTCCCAGTGTGGTGAACTCCATGCTGGGGAGTGAGGAGGCTTGGGCGGCGGTTGCCTCCTTTTGCGAGAACGTCATGTCGCAAAAGGAGGCAGCGGAGCGCGCGCGGGAGGATGATCCTCTCGCGCCGCCGCTTCGCAGGCGAAGAAGGGGTGGGAGACGGCGGTTGTACGATCGTCGCCTCCCTCCTTCTGGTGGTGATTAGCGGGCGACAGGTGCGGGGGCGCCTTCGCTCGCATTGCAGTAATCACCACCCTCGTCGGGCGGGAACGGCCGAGCACTCACGGTCGTTCCCGGGCCCCTCCACTTAGGGAGGGGCGTGCGGGCCCCGCTGTAAAGGCGGGCGGTCGTCGGTGGGGGACTGGACGTAAAGGCTGTGCCGGTTTCCCAGTCCTCCTCCACACAGACGATGCGGGAGTGCCGCTGGGTTATTTTAGTGGGTATGCCGGGCTAGCCGGAGAGTCCCACATAACCCGTCCATCCCCCAATGGGCGGGTATGCGTAACGCATTTTTTCCCAGCGCAAACAAAAAAAAAAAAAAAAAAAAAAAAAAAAGGTTAGGTTGCACCAGCCGATGTCAGGCTGAGGAGGACCGCCTCTACGCCTCTTACCTAGAGGCAAAGACGGTCCTCAAGTCGGAAATGTGCGCCGCCGAGGACTCGGCAAAGGCCGAGATGCTGGAGGGCCTCGACAGGGATCCGTTTGGGAGGCCGTATAAGCAGGCGCGGAGCCAGCTGCGCCCTTACGGTCCCCCATTAGCGGAGACCCTAGAGCCGGCGTTGCTGGATGGGGTGGTTCGGTCACTGTTTCCGCGCAGGACCGACTTCACCCCTCCAACGATGAACCCCCCGCTGAGGGGGTTGGTGGCTTCGCCGGAGGAGGTGCCTCCAGTTTCGGCGGAGGAACTTCGCGCGGGGGTTCTGCCCCTCCGCGCGAAGAAGACGGCCCCTGGGCCGGACGGCGTCCCCGCACGGGTGGTGGCCATCGCGGCGTCCCTAATGGAGGAAAGGCTTCGGGACCTCTTCAGCGCGTGCCTGACGGCTGGGAGGTTCCCGAAGCTATGGAAGGAAGGCAAGTTGTGCCTTCTCCGCAAGGAGGGACGCCCGGTGGACTCCCCCTCGGCATACCGGCCCATCGTTTTACTCGATGAGGTCGGTAAACTGTTCGAGGGGATCCTCGCCACCCGGCTTAACAGCCATTTGCGGGAGGTAGGGCCGGACCTGTCGGACGCCCAGTTCGGGTTCCGACAAGGGCGTTCGACGGTCGATGCGCTGGCCCTACTCAGGGGCCAGGTGCGGGAGGCGGTCGAGGCTGGGGACGGAGTGTTGGCGGTGTCGTTCGACATCGCCAACGCCTTCAACTCCGTGCCCCACTCGACCATATTGGAGGCACTCCGGTACCACGGAGTGCCCCAATATCTGCGGGCGATCCTGGCCAGCTACCTGGAGGACCGGGAGGTCCTTCTGGTTGACAAGATGGCCAGGATCAGGCGGTATGGAGTGGAGTCCGGTGTTCCACAGGGTTCGGTGCTGGGGCCCCTCTTGTGGAACATCGGATTTGACTGGCTCCTGCGGGGCACCCTCCTCCAGGGCACGAGTGTCATCTGCTACGCAGATGACACTCTCCTCGTTGCCCGGGGGAAGGACTTTGGAGAGGCGGTCTGTCTGGCCTCGGCTGGCGGATCCTTAGTGGCAGGTAGGATCCGCCAGCTTGGATTGGGGGTAGCGCTGAACAAGACCGAGGCCGTGTTCTTTCACGGGCCTCGGCAGCGCTGCCCACCTGACGCCCACATCGTGGTGGAGGGCGTCCGAATAGGGGTCGGGGCCCAGATGAAGTATCTGGGCCTCGTGCTGGACAGCAGGTGGCGCTTCGGCCCGCACTTTAGCGGGCTGTCGACGCGCCTGCTGAAAGCCGCGGACGCCCTCTCATGGCTCCTCCCAAACCTGGGAGGGCCCAAGGAGCGATGCCGGCGCCTCTATGCCGGCATCCTCAAGAGCATGGCCCTGTATGGGGCACCCATCTGGGCGGACTCCCTCCATAGGAGGGAGAATGCAACCGCCATCCGCAGGCCCCAACGGGCCATTGCACAGCGGGTGGCGAGAGCCTACCGCTCAGTGGGCTTTGCGGCGGCGTGCGCTCTGGCCGGCACCCCTCCATGGGAATTGGAGGCATGGGTGCTCGCCAGAGTGTACGAATGGGCGGCGCGGCGTAGGGCGCTGGGTGAGCGCCCCGCCGCGCAAGAGCGGGATGCCGTGCGGCGGGAGGCGAGGGACGCAATCGTCCTTCACTGGACACGGGACCTCGCCTCCGCCACCTTTGGACGCCGGACGCTGGACGCGCTCGGTCCAGTCCTGCGGGACTGGCTCGAGCGCCCCCACGGTTTCCTCTCGTTCCGTCTGGTGCAGGTGTTGTCCGGGCATGGCTGCTTCGGAACGCACCTGCATCGGATTCAGAGGGAGGAGACCCCGGCGTGCCACGAGTGTGGAGCCGCGGAGGACACGGCGCAGCACACCCTCGAGGTGTGCCCAGCCTGGGCTGAGCTGCGCCGTGCCCTGACAGATGTGGTCGGGCAGGACCTCTCACTTCCCAGTGTGGTAAACTCCATGCTGGGGAGTGAGGAGGCTTGGGCGGCGGTTGCCTCCTTTTGCGAGAATGTCATGTCGCAAAAGGAGGCGGCGGAGCGCGCGCGGGAGGATGATCCTCTCGCGCCGCCGCTCCGCAGGCGAAGAAGGGGTGGTAGACGGCGGTTGTACGATCGTCGCCTCCCTCCTTCTGGTGGTGATTAGCGGGCGACAGGCGCGGGGGCGCCTTCGCTCGCATTGCACTAATCACCACCCTCGTCGGGCGGGAACGGCCGAGCACTCACGGTCGTTCCCGGGCCCCTCCACTTAGGGAGGGGCGTGCGGGCCCCGCTGTAAAGGCGGGCGGTCGTCGGTGGGGGACTGGACGTAAAGGCTGTGCCGGTTTCCCAGTCCTCCTCCAAATAGACGATGCGGGAGTGCCGCTGGGTTATTTTAGTGGGTATCCCGGGACTAGCCCGGCGAGTCCCACATAACCCGTCCATCCCCCAATGGGCGGGTATGCGTAACGCATTTTTTCCCAGCGTCAACAAAAAAAAAAAAAAAAAAAGGTTAGGTTAGGTTGGGGAACCACCCCACAGTGCTTACGTCCTCGTCGTGTTCCCCGGAAACGTCCCAGTTCTGACCACCGTAACGGAGTGGCAGACTGGGTACGGCTAAAGTGCACTGTGCTTCGTAGCGAACAATTGCCTTGCGTGCTACGTATCTGCTTGTTAGAATGCCTAAACTTGCGCGGGATGCCCTCGGGCATTTTGTCAAAAAAGGCCCTTCTCAGGGCCAACCCAAAGGCCCTTCTCAGGGCCAACCCAAAGGCCCTTCTCAGGGCCAACCAAAAGGCCCTTCTCAGGGCCAACGCGACGCGTCGGCGTCGGAAGGCAGCGCCTTCTACGGAGGGAGAGTGGACTCATTGTCGGACTCCGAGAATGAGTCCACAGCGTCGGATTACAGCCGATCACGATCGGTATCGCGGAAGCGTAAGACCTTCCTGAAACAAGGGTCAGATGGGTCCTCGTGTTCGGCGAAGGAGCAGAAAAGGAAGGCACAAAAAACCGCAGCGGATACCCACGATGTGGGTTTGGTCGACGCCCAGCGCCAGTTGGACCTGGGTCGTCGGGAGCAGCTCCAGCAGGAGCTCGAGGAGCGAATTGCGGCCAAGGAGGAGCGGGCGCGCGTCACTCGTGCCAAGGCCGGGTACGGTGCGTCCCGCGTGATGTACGCGGACCACTCCCTGGCCGAATTGGAGAGGATGGCCTTGGAGGACGAGGAGGCGATCGTGGAGGTCGCCGCCAAGTCCTCCCACCTAAAGGGGACTTTCCAAAAGTCCCTGAAATGCCGGGCCGCGAGCATGCGTGGCATCGTCGCGGAGCTCGTGGAGCGCAAGGCCAGCGACGAGTCGCGGCAACTGCAGGCGAAAGTGGATCGCCTGCAGTCGGAGGTCAGCCAGCTTCACCTCAAGCTGGCTGAAGCCACGGCCCGGCCGTCCCAAGCCGAGCCCAGACCTGCGGCGGAGGGCCTTGTCTCCTCCCCCGGCCTTGAGGATGTCCTCCGCAAGGTCATGGCGGAGGAGAGGGCGTTTGTTCGTTTCTGCCTGGCGGGAATAGAGGACCGGCTCTTGCCGGCGAAAGTCGTCCGACCGCCGCTTGCGACGGACAGGAGGCGAGAGGAGCCGGTGCCTTCCTCTCAGAGGGAGGACGCCCTTCTCCCTTCCACCACCCCGACCAACCAGCAGGGCTGGACGAGGGTGGTCGGTAAGGGGAAGGGCAAGGGCAAAAAGACGGCAGCGGTCGTCCCTGCCGTCCCCGCCACCACCACTCCCAGCCAATCGAAGCCGACTGGCAAGGGTAAAGGGAGCGGGAATACCACCCCCCCAGCCGCCTCCGCCACCACCCCTGCCGATCAGTCACAGACGACTGGCAAGGGAAAGGGGAAGGGTTCGACCCCAGCCGGTGTCAGGAGGAACTTGGTTCCTCCCAAGACCGCAGCCGTCGTGATGACGCTCACCACGGAGGCTGCGGAGCGGGGCGAGACGTACGCGTCCGTGATGTTGCGGGCGCGTGCTAACGCCGATCCCACCAAACTAGGGATCGGTAAAGTCTCGTGTCGCCGGACACAAGCTGGGGCTCGAATTTTTGAGTTCCCGGGTGCCGAGGGCGCAAAGAACGCAGACCTCTTTGCAGCGAAGCTGCAGGAGGTCATCGCGGACGCGGCGAAGGTGGCGAGGCCGGTGAAGTCGGCGGCCATCGAGGTGGCTGATCTTGATGATTCAGTCACCAAGGAGGAGGTGGTGGCAGCGATCGCAGCCATTGGGGGCTGCGCAGTCGCAGCGGTGCAGGGCGGGGGCATCAGGCCCGGGCGCGGCGGCATGGGCGCAATTCGCCTGGAGTGCCCAGTCGCCGCTGCCAAAGCCGTCCTCGAGAGGGGACGGCTCGCCGTCGGGTTCAGCTCGGGTGCGGTCCGGGCACTTGAGGACCAGCCTTTAAGGTGCTACAAGTGCTTCGGCATCGGTCACACCCGAGCCCTCTGTCCGTCCAGCATTGACAGGACGGACAGCTGCTACCGCTGCGGCAAGGAGGGGCACAAAGCCGCCTCCTGCAAGGCCGCCGCACCGCACTGCGCGGTATGTGCCGCCAGTGGCCGCCCTGCGGGACACATTATGAAGGGGAGGAATTGCAGTCCTCCCCTTAAGAAGGGCAAAACCCAGGCTCCGACCCGGCCTGTCGCTGCCACCGCCGTCCCAGTGGCTGGGACCTCAGCGGCCGTGGAGGAGGGGGGTGCGATGACCGACTAATGGGTAGGGTCGAACATCGCATCCTCCAGGCGAACACCAACCACTGCAGAGCGGCACAGGATCTGCTGATGCAGACTGTGGCCGAGTGGTTGGTGGACGTGGCGGTGGTCGCCGAGCCGTACTCGGTACCTGGCCGTTGGCTGGGTGATCGGGACGGCTTGGTGGCGTTGGTGTCGCGGCCTGCCACGGACTCCCCTCCCCTCTCGCTTTTAGAGAGGGGTCCGGGATACGTGGCCGCCGCGTGGGGAGAAATAGCCCTGGTCGGGGTCTATTTCTCCCCAAACCGCCCTCTAAGGGACTTCGAGAATTTTCTCGAAGTCCTTACGGCAGTCGTCGGGAGGGCGGCACCACGTCAGGTCGTCGTAATGGGCGACCTGAACGCCAAGTCGATGGCCTGGGGCAACCCGGCGGCGTCGTGCAACGTCCGGGGGCGCGCCGCCGAATTTTGGTCGGCTTCGTGCGGCGTGTCCCTCCTAAACAGGGGGGATGTTCACACGTGTGTGCGGCAACGGGGAGGGTCAGTGGTGGACGTATCGTTCGCCACCCCCGTGCTAGCCGCCCGCGTCGTGAACTGGCGGGTGGAGATGGTGGAGACCCTGTCGGACCACCGATATGTGCGGTTCGACATCTCCACCCAGAGCCCGCGGGGGATGGCCCGCTCGGGCCGATCTCCCTTCCCGCGGTGGGCTCTCACCCGCCTGGACCGGGAGGCAGCCCAGGAGGCAGCGTTCCTCCAGGACTGGCTCTCGCCCCCTGTAGAAGGCACGGACGTCGACGTCGCAGCGGTACGGCTCCGGAGGTCCCTGACCGAGGTGTGCAACTCGAGCATGCCTCGGTCTCGCCGTCCGCCTCCCCGTCGCGCCGTTTATTGGTGGACGGGGGAGCTGGCGGCGCTCCGGGCCGCGTGCGTGGAGGCCAGGAGGGCCTACACGCGGAGTCGGCGGCGCACCAGCCGATGTCAGGCTGAGGAGGACCGCCTCTACGCCTCTTACCTAGAGGCAAAGACGGTCCTCAAGTCGGAAATGTGCGCCGCCGAGGACTCGGCAAAGGCCGAGATGCTGGAGGGCCTCGACAGGGATCCGTTTGGGAGGCCGTATAAGCAGGCGCGGAGCCAGCTGCGCCCTTACGGTCCCCCATTAGCGGAGACCCTAGAGCCGGCGTTGCTGGATGGGGTGGTTCGGTCACTGTTTCCGCGCAGGACCGACTTCACCCCACCAACGATGAACCCCCCGCTGGGGGGGGTGGTGGCTTCGCCGGAGGAGGAGGTGCCTCCAGTGTCGGCGGAGGAATTTCGCGCGGGGGTTCTGTCCCTCCGCGCGAAGAAGACGGCCCCTGGACCAGATGGCGTTCCCGCACGGGTGGTGGCCATCGCGGCGTCCCTCATGGAGCAGAGGTTTCGGGACCTCTTCAGCGCGTGTCTGACGGCTGGGAGGTTCCCGAAACTATGGAAGGAGGGGCAGCTTTGCCTGCTCCGGAAGGAGGGACGCCCGGTGGACTCCCCCTCGGCATACCGGCCCATCGTTCTGCTCGATGAGGTCGGTAAACTGTTCGAGGGGATCCTCGCCACCCGGCTTAACAGCCATTTGCGGGAGGTAGGGCCGGACCTGTCGGACGCCCAGTTCGGCTTTCGACAGGGGCGTTCGACGGTCGACGCGGTGGCCCTACTCAGGGGCCAAGTAAAGGAGGCGGTCGAGGCTGGGGACGGAGTGTTGGCGGTGTCGTTCGACATCGCCAACGCGTTCAACTCCGTGCCCCACTCGACCATATTGGAGGCACTCCGGTACCACGGAGTGCCCCAATATCTGCGGGTGATCCTGGCCAACTACCTGGAGGACCGGGAGGTCCTCCTGGCGGACAGGACGGCCAGGATCAGGCGCTACGGCGCGGAGTCCGGTGTTCCACAGGGTTCGGTGCTAGGGCCCCTCTTGTGGAACATCGGATTCGATTGGCTGCTGCGCGGCACCCTCCTCCAGGGCACGAGTGTCATCTGCTACGCGGATGACACTCTCCTCGTTGCCCGGGGGAGGGATTTTAGGGAGGCGGCCTGTCTGGCCTCAGCTGGCGGATCCTTAGTGGCAGGTAGGATCCGCCAGCTTGGTTTGAGGGTGGCGCTGAACAAGACCGAGGCCGTGTTCTTTCACGGGCCTCGGCAGCGCTGCCCTCCTGACGCCCACATCCTGGTGGAGGGCGTCCGGATAGGGGTCGGGGCCCAGATGAAGTATCTGGGCCTCGTGCTGGACAGCAGGTGGCGCTTCGGCCCGCACTTCAGCGGGCTGTCGACGCGCCTGCTAAAAGCCGCGGACGCCCTCTCATGGCTCCTCCCGAACCTGGGCGGGCCCAAGGAGCGATGCCGGCGCCTCTATGCCGGCATCCTCAAAAGCATGGCCCTATATGGGGCTCCCATCTGGGCGGACTCCCTCCACAGGAGGGAGAATGCAACCGCCATCCGCAGGCCCCAACGGGCCATTGCACAGCGGGTGGCGCGAGCCTACCGCTCGGTGGGCTTCGCGGCGGCGTGCGCTCTGGCCGGCACCCCTCCATGGGAATTGGAGGCATGGGTGCTCGCCAGAGTGTACGAATGGGTGGCGCGGCGTAGGGCGCTGGGTGAGCGCCCCGCCGCGCAAGAGCGGGAGGCCGTGCGGCGGGAGGCGAGGGACGCAATCGTCCTCCACTGGACACGGGACCTCGCCTCCGCCACATTTGGACGCCGGACGTTGGACGCGCTCGGTCCAGTCCTGCGGGACTGGCTCGAGCGATCCCACGGTTTCCTCTCTTTCCGTCTGGTGCAGGTGTTGTCCGGGCATGGTTGTTTCGGAACGCACCTGCATCGGATCCAGAGGGAGGAGACCCCGGCGTGACACGACTGTGGAGCCGCGGAGGACACGGCGCAGCACACCCTCGAGGTGTGCCCAGCCTGGGCTGAGCTGCGCCGTGCCCTGACTGATGTGGTCGGGCAGGACCTCTCACTTCCCAGTGTGGTCAACTCCATGCTGGGGAGTGAGGAGGCTTGGGCGGCGGTTGCCTCCTTTTGCGAGAATGTCATGTCGCAAAAGGAGGCGGCGGAGAAGGGGTGGGAGACGGCGGTTGTACGATCGTCGCCTCCCTCCTTCTGGTGGTGATTAGCGGGCGACAGGCGCGGGGGCGCCTTCGCTCGCATTGCACCAATCACCACCCTCGTCGGGCGGGAACGGCCGAGCACTCACGGTCGTTCCCGGGCCCCTCCACTAAGGGAGGGGCGTGCGGGCCCCGCTGTAAAGGCGGGCGGTCGTCGGTGGGGGACTGGACGTAAAGGCTGTGCCGGTTTCCCAGTCCTCCTCCAAATAGACGATGCGGGAGTGCCGCTGGGTTATTTTAGTGGGTATGCCGGAGTAGCCGGAGAGTCCCACATAACCCGCCCATCCCCCAATGGGCGGGTATGCGTAACGCATTTTTTCCCAGCGCAAACAAAAAAAAAAAAAAAAAAAAAAAAGGTTAGGTTAGGTTAGGTTCGTCCCGTCCTGCAACGTCCGGGGGCGCGCCGTCGAATTTTGGTCGGCTTCGTGCGGCGTGTCCCTCCTGAACAGGGGGGATGTTCACACGTGTGTGCGGCAACAGGGAGGGTCAGTGGTGGACGTGTCGTTCGCCACCCCTGTGCTAGCCACACGCGTCGTGAACTGGCGGGTGGAGATGGTGGAGACCCTGTCGGACCACCGATATGTGCGGTTCGACATCTCCACCCAGAGCCCGCGGGGGATGGCCCGCTCGGGCCAATCTCCCTTCCCGCGGTGGGCTCTCACCCGCCTGGACCGGGAGTCAGCCCAGGAGGCGGCGTTCCTCGAGGACTGGCTCTCGCCCCCTGTGGAGGGCACGGACGTGGACGCCGCAGCGGTTCGGCTGCGGGGGTCCCTGACCGAGGTGTGCAACTCCAGCATGCCTCGGTCTCGCCGTCCGCCTCCCCGTCGCGCCGTTTATTGGTGGACGGTGGAGCTGGCGGGGCTCCGGGCCGCGTGCGTGGAGGCCAGGAGGGCCTACACGCGGAGTCGGCGGCGCACTAACCGATGTCAGGCTGAGGAGGGCCGCCTCTACGCCTCTTACATGGAGGCAAAGACGGTCCTCAAGTCGGCAATGTGCGCCGCCGAGGACTCGGCAAAGGCCGAGATGCTGGAGGGCCTCGATAGGGATCCGTTTGGGAGGCCGTATAGGCAGGCGCGGAGCCAGCTGCGCCCTTACGGTCCCCCATTAGCGGAGACCCTAGAGCCGGCGTTGCTGGATGGGGTGATTCGGTCACTGTTTCCGCGCAGGACCGACTTCACCCCACCAACGATGAACCCCCCGCTGGGGGGGGTGGTGGCTTCGCCGGAGGAGGAGGTGCCTCCAGTGTCGGCGGAGGAATTTCGCGCGGGGGTTCTGTCCCTCCGCGCGAAGAAGACGGCCCCTGGACCAGATGGCGTCCCCGCACGGGTGGTGGCCATCGCAGCGTCCTTCATGGAGCAGAGGTTTCGGGACCTCTTCAGCGCGTGCCTGACGGCTGGGAGGTTCCCGAAGATCTGGAAGGAGGGGCAGCTTTGCCTGCTCCGGAAGGAGGGACGCCCGGTGGACTCCCCCTCGGCATACCGGCCCATCGTTCTGCTCGATGAGGTCGGTAAACTGTTCGAGGGGATCATCGCCACCCGGCTTAACAGCCACTTGCGGGAGGTAGGGCCAGGCCTGTCGGACGCCCAGTTCGGGTTTCGACAGGGGCGTTCGACGGTCGACGCGGTGGCCCTACTCAGGGGCCAAGTTCAGGAGGCGGTCGAGGCTGGGGACGGAGTGTTGGCGGTGTCGTTCGACATCGCCAACGCGTTCAACTCCGTGCCCCACTCGACCATATTGGAGGCACTCCGGTACCACGGAGTGCCCCAATATCTGCGGGTGATCCTGGCCAACTACCTGGAGGACCGGGAGGTCCTCCTGGCGGACAGGACGGCCAGGATTAGGCGCTACGGCGCGGAGTCCGGTGTTCCACAGGGTTCGGTGCTAGGACCTCTCTTGTGGAACATCGGATTCGATTGGCTGCTGCGCGGCACCCTCCTCCAGGGCACGAGTGTCATCTGCTACGCGGATGACACTCTCCTCGTTGCCCGGGGGAGGGACTTTAGGGAGGCGGCCTGTCTGGCCTCAGCTGGCGGATCCTTAGTGGCAGGTAGGATCCGCCAGCTTGGATTGAGGGTGGCGCTGAACAAGACCGAGGCCGTGTTCTTTCACGGGCCTCGGCAGCGCTGCCCTCCAGACGCCCACATTGTGGTGGAGGGCGTCCGGATAGGGGTCGGGGCCCAGATGAAGTATCTGGGCCTCGTGCTGGACAGCAGGTGGCGCTTCGGCCCGCACTTTAGCGGGCTGTCGACGCGCCTGCTGAAAGCCGCGGACGCCCTCTCATGGCTCCTCCCAAACCTGGGAGGGCCCAAGGAGCGATGCCGGCGCCTCTATGCCGGCATCCTCAAGAGTATGGCCCTGTATGGGGCACCCATCTGGGCGGACTCCCTCCACAGGAGGGAGAATGCAACCGCCATCCGCAGGCCCCAACGGGCCATTGCACAGCGGGTGGCGAGAGCCTACCGCTCAGTGGGCTTCGCGGCGGCGTGCGCTCTGGCCGGCACCCCTCCCTGGGAATTGGAGGCATGGGTGCTCGCCAGAGTGTACGAATGGGCGGCGCGGCGTAGGGCGCTGGGTGAGCGCCCCGCCGCGCAAGAGCGGGATGCCGTGCGGCGGGAGGCGAGGGACGCAATCGTCCTACACTGGACACGGGACCTCGCCTCCGCCACATTTGGACGCCGGACGCTGGACGCGCTCGGTCCAGTCCTGCGGGACTGGCTCGAGCGCCCCCACGGTTTCCTCTCTTTCCGTCTGGTGCAGGTGTTGTCCGGGCATGGCTGCTTCGGAACGCACCTGCATCGGATCCAGAGGGAGGAAACCCCGGCGTGCCACGACTGTGGAGCCGCGGAGGACACGGCGCAGCACACCCTCGAGGTGTGCCCAGCCTGGGCTGAGCTGCGCCGTGCCCTGACAGATGTGGTCGGAATGGACCTCTCACTTCCCAGTGTGGTGAACTCCATGCTGGGGAGTGAGGAGGCTTGGGCGGCGGTTGCCTCCTTTTGCGAGAATGTCATGTCGCAAAAGGAGGCGGCGGAGCGCGCGCGGGAGGATGATCCTCTCGCGCCGCCGCTCCGCAGGCGAAGAAGGGGTGGGAGACGGCGGTTGTACGATCGTCGCCTCCCTCCTTCTGGTGGTGATTAGCGGGCGACAGGCGCGGGGGCGCCTTCGCTCGCATTGCACAAATCGCCACCATCGTCGGGCGGGAACGGCCGAGCACTCACGGTCGTTCCCGGGCCCCTCCACTTAGGGAGGGGCGTGCGGGCCCCGCTGTAAAAGCGGGCGGTCGTCGGTGGGGGACTGGACGTAAAGGCTGTGCCGGTTTCCCAGTCCTCCTCCACACAGACGATGCGGGAGTGCCGCTGGGTTATTTTAGTGGGTATGCCGGGCTAGCCGGAGAGTCCCACATAACCCGTCCATCCCCCAATGGGCGGGTATGCGTAACGCATTTTTTCCCAGCGTCAACAAAAAAAAAAAAAAAAAAAAAAAAAGGTTAGGTTCGTCCCCGCACGGGTGGTGGCCATCGCGGCGTCCCTAATGGAGGAAAGGCTTCGGGACCTCTTCAGCGCGTGCTTGACGGCTGGGAGGTTCCCGAAGCTGTGGAAGGAAGGCAAGCTGTGCCTTCTCCGCAAGGAGGGACGCCCGGTGGACTCCCCCTCGGCATACCGGCCCATCGTTCTGCTCGATGAGGTCGGTAAACTGTTCGAGGGGATCATCGCCACCCGGCTTAATAGCCAGTTGCGGGAGGTAGGGCCAGACCTGTCGGACGCCCAGTTCGGGTTCCGCCAAGGGCGTTCGACGGTCGATGCGTTGGCCCTACTCAGGGGCCAAGTGCGGGAAGCGGTCGAGGCTGGGGACGGAGTGTTGGCGGTGTCGTTCGACATCGCCAACGCCTTCAACTCCGTGCCCCACTCGACCATATTGGAGGCACTCCGATACTACGGAGTGCCCCAATATCTGCGGGCGATCCTGGCCGACTACTTGAGGGACCGAGAGGTCCTTCTGGTGGACAAGACGGCCAGGATCAGGCGCTACGGCGCGGAGTCCGGTGTTCCACAGGGTTCGGTGCTAGGGCCCCTCTTGTGGAACATCGGATTCGATTGGGTCCTTCGGGGCACCCTCCTCCAGGGCACGAGTGTCATCTGCTACGCGGATGACACTCTCCTCGTTGCCCGGGGGAGGGACTTTGGGGCGGCGGCCTGTTTGGCCTCGGCTGGCGGATCCTTAGTGGCAGGCAGGATCCGCCAGCTTGGATTGAGGGTAGCGCTGAACAAGACCGAGGCCGTGTTCTTTCACGGGCCTCGGCAGCGCTGCCCTCCAGACGCCCACATCGTGGTGGAGGGCGTCCGGATAGGGGTCGGGGCCCAGATGAAGTATCTGGGCCTCGTGCTGGACAGTAGGTGGCGCTTCGGCCCGCACTTCAGCGGGTTGTCGACGCGCCTGCTCAAAGCCGCGGACGCCCTCTCATGGCTCCTACCGAACCTGGGCGGGCCCAAGGAGCGATGCCGGCGCCTCTATGCCGGCATCCTCAAAAGCATGGCCCTTTACGGGGCACCCATCTGGGCGGACTCCCTCCACAGGAGGGAGAATGCAACCGCCATCCGCAGGCCCCAACGGGCCATTGCACAGCGGGTGGCGAGGGCCTACCGCTCGGTGGGTTTTGCGGCGGCGTGCGCTCTGGCCGGCACCCCTCCCTGGGAATTGGAGGCATGGGTGCTCACCAGAGTGTACGAATGGACGGCGCGGCGTAGGGCGCTGGGTGAGCGCCCCGCCGCGCAAGAGCGGGATGCCGTGCGGCGGGAGGCGAGGGACGCAATCGTCCTTCACTGGACACGGGACCTCGCCTCCGCCACCTTTGGACGCCGGACGTTGGACGCGCTCGGTCCAGCCCTGCGGGACTGGCTCGAGCGTCCCCACGGTTTCCTCTCGTTCCGTCTGGTGCAGGTGTTATCCGGGCATGGCTGCTTCGGAACGCACCTGCATCGGATCCAGAGGGAGGAAACCCCGGCGTGCCACGAGTGTGGAGCTGCGGAGGACACGGCGCAGCACACCCTCGAGGTGTGCCCAGCCTGGGCTGAGCTGCGCCGTGCCCTGACCGATGTAGTCGGGTTAGACCTCTCACTTCCCGGTGTGGTGAACTCCATGCTGGGGAGTGAGGAGGCTTGGGCGGCGGTTGCCTCCTTTTGCGAGAATGTCATGTCGCAAAAGGAGGCGGCGGAGCGCGCGCGGGAGGATGATCCTCTCGCGCCGCCGCTCCGCAGGCGGAGAAGGGGTGGGAGACGGCGGTTGTACGATCGTCGCCTCCCTCCTTCTGGTGGTGATTAGCGGGCGACAGGCGCGGGGGCGCCTTCGCTCGCATTGCACCAATCACCACCCTCGTCGGGCGGGAACGGCCGAGCACTCACGGTCGTTCCCGGGCCCCTCCACTAAGGGAGGGGCGTGCGGGCCCCGCTGTAAAGGCGGGCGGTCGTCGGTGGGGGACTGGACGTAAAGGCTGTGCCGGTTTCCCAGTCCTCCTCCAAATAGACGATGCGGGAGTGCCGCTGGGTTATTTAAGTGGGTATGCCGGGCTAGCCGGAGAGTCCCACATAACCCGTCCATCCCCCAATGGGCGGGTATGCGTAACGCATTTTTTCCCAGTGCAAACAAAAAAAAAAAAAAAGGTTAGGTTAGGTTGGGGACCAAAGGCCCTTCTCAGGGCCAACCAAAAGGCCCTTCTCAGGGCCAACGCGACGCATCAGCGTCGAGTGAAGGCAGAGCCTTCTACGGCGGGAGTGTGGGCGACATGTCGGACTCCGACATAGAGTCCATAGCATCGGATGCGGGTTCGATGGTGGTCGATCCTCGATCACGATCGGCATCGCGGAAGCGGACCTTCCTCAAGGTCGTGTCCGATGGCTCCTCGGGCTCAGGCTCGGCGAAGGAGCCTAAAAAGAGGGTCAAGGCCAAAAAGGCGTTGACAGCAGGAGACACCCACGACGTGGGTTTGGCCGACGCCCAGCGCGAGCTGGACCTGGCCCGGCGGGAGCAGCTCCAGCACGAGCTGGAGGAGCGGGTCGCGGCCAAGGAGGAGCGGGCGCGCGTCGCTCGTGCCAAGGCCGAGTACGGTGCGTCCCGCGTCCTGTACGCGGACCACTCTCTGGCCGAACTAGAGAAGATGGCCTTGGAGGACGAAGAGGCGATCGTGGAGGTCGCCGCCAAGTCCTCGCATTTGAAGGGGACTTTCCAGAAGTCCCTCAGATGCCGGGCCGCCAGCATGCGTTGCATCATCGCGGAGCTGGTGGCCCGCAAGGCCAGCGACGAAACGCGGCAACTGCAGGCGAAAGTAGATCGCCTGCAGTCGGAGGTCAGTCAGCTACACCTGAAGCTGGCTGAAGCCACGGCCCAGCCATCCCAAGCCGAGCCGAGACCTGCGGCAGAGAGCCTCGCCCCCTCCTCCGGCCTTGAGGAAATACTCCGCAAGGCTATGGGGGAGCAGAGGGCATTCGTGAGAGCCTGCCTAGCGGGCATCGAGGACCGGCTACTGCCGGAGAAACGCCTCCGACCGCCACTTGCGGCGGACAAAAGGCGAGTGGAGCCGGTGCCTAGCTCCTCGAGGGAGGACGCCCTTCTCCCTTCCACCACCCCAACCAACCAGCAGGGCTGGACGAAGGTGGTCGGTAAGGGGAAGGGCAAAGGCAAAAGGACGGCACCTGTCGTCCCTGCCGTCCCCGCCACCTCTACTCCCAGCCAGTCGTCTGCGACTAGCAAAGGAAAAGGGAAGGGGAAGGGGAAGAGCACCCCTCCAGCCCCAGCCGACTCCGCCACCACCCCTGCCGGTCAGTCGTCGACTGGCAAGGGAAAGGGGAAGGGTTCGCCCCCAGCCGGTGCCAAGAGGAACCTCGTTCCTCCCAAGACCGCGGCCGTCGTGGTGACGCTCACCGCAGAGGCCGCGGAGCGGGGTGAGACGTACGCGTCCATGCTGGTGCGGGCGCGTGCCACTGCCGATCCCACCAAACTGGGGATCGGCAAAGTCTCATGCCGCAAGACCCAGGCTGGGGCTCGAATTTTTGAGTTCCCTGGTGCGGAGGGCGGCAAAAACGCGGACCTCTTCGCAGCTAAGCTGAAAGAGGTCATCGCAGACTCGGCGAAGGTGGCGAGGCCGGTGAAGTCGGCGGCCATCGAGGTGACGGATCTGGACGACTCCGTCACCAAGGAGGAGGTGGTGGCAGCAATCGCAGCCATAGGGGGCTGCGAAGTCGCAGCGGTACAAGGCGGGGGCATCAGGCCCGGGCGCGGCGGCATGGGCACCATTCGCCTAGAGTGCCCAGTCGCCGCTGCCAAAGCCGTCCTTGAAAAGGGACGGCTAGCCGTCGGCTTCAGCTCGGGTGCGGTCCGGGCACTCGAGGACCAGCCACTGCGGTGCTACAAGTGCTTCGGCATTGGCCACACCCGAGCCCTCTATCCGTCCACTGTCGACAGGACGGACAGTTGTTACCGCTGCGGCAAGGAGGGCCACAAATCCGCCTCCTGCGTGGCCGCCGCGCCGCACTGCGCAGTTTGTGCCGCCAGTGGCCGCCCTGCGGGCCATATAATGAAGGGGAGGAATTGCAGTCCTCCCCTTAAGAAGGGCAAAGTTCAGGCGCCGACCCGGCCTGTAACTGCCACCGCCTTCCCAGTGGCTGGGACCTCGGCGGCTGTGGAGGAGGAGGGTGCGATGTCCAATTAATGGGTAGAGTTGAGCATCGCATCCTCCAGGCGAACACCAACCACTGCAGAGCGGCACAGGATTTGCTGATGCAGTCTGTGGCCGAGTGGTTGGTGGACGTGGCGGTGGTCGCCGAGCCGTACTCGGTACCTGGCCGTTGGCTGGGTGATCGAGACGGCTTGGTGGCGTTGGTGTCGCGGCCTGCCTCGGACTCCCCTCCCCTCTCGCTTTTAGAGAGGGGTCCGGGATACGTGGCCGCCGCGTGGGGAGAAATAGCCCTGGTCGGGGTCTATTTCTCCCCAAACCGCCCTCTAAGGGACTTCGAGAATTTTCTCGAGGTCCTTACGGCAGTCGTCGGGAGGGCGGCGCCACGCCAGGTAATGGTGTTAGGCGACCTGAACGCCAAGTCGGTGGCCTGGGGCAACCCAGCGGCGTCCTGCAACGTCCGGGGACGCGCCGTCGAATTTTGGTCGGCTTCATGCGGCGTGTCCCTCCTGAACAGGGGGGATGTTCACACGTGTGTGCGGCAACAGGGAGGGTCAGTGGTGGACGTGTCGTTCGCCACCCCTGTGCTAGCCACACGCGTCGTGAACTGGCGGGTGGAGATGGTGGAGACTCTGTCGGACCACCGATATGTGCGGTTCGACATCTCCACCCAGAGCCCGCGGGGGATGGCCCGCTCGGGCCAATCTCCCTTCCCGCGGTGGGCTCTCACCCGCCTGGACCGGGAGGCAGCCCTGGAGGCAGCGTTCCTCGAGGACTGGCTCTCGCCCCCTGTGGAGGTGACGGACGTGGACGCCGCAGCGGTCCAGCTGCGGAGGTCCCTGACCGAGGTGTGCAATTCCAGCATGCCTCGGTCTCGCCGTCCGCCTCCCCGTCGCGCCGTTTATTGGTGGACGGGGGAGCTGGCGGCGCTCCGGGCCGCGTGCGTGGAGGCCAGGAGGGCCTACACGCGGAGTCGGCGGCGCACCAGCCGATGTCAGGCCGAGGAGGACCGCCTCTACGCCTCTTACGTAGAGGCAAAGACGGTCCTCAAGTCGGCAATGTGCGCCGCCGAGGACTCGGCAAAGGCCGAGATGCTGGAGGGCCTCGACAGGGATCCGTTTGGGAGACCATACAAGCTGGCGCGGAGCCAGCTGCGTCCATATGGTCCCCCAATAACGGAGACCCTAGAGCCGGCGTTGCTGGATGGGGTGGTTCGGTCACTGTTTCCGCGCAGGACTGAATTCACCCCTCCAACGATGAACCCCCCGCTGGGGGGGGTGGTGGCTTCGCCGGAGGAGGAGGTGCCTCCAGTGTCGGTGGAGGAACTTCGCGCGGGGGTTCTGCCCCTCCGCGCGAAGAAGACGGCCCCTGGACCGGACGGCGTCCCCGCACGGGTGGTGGCCATCGCGGCGTCCCTAATGGAGGAAAGGCTTCGGGACCTCTTCAGCGCGTGCTTGACGGCTGGGAGGTTCCCGAAGCTATGGAAAGAAGGCAAGCTGTGCCTTCTCCGCAAGGAGGGACGCCCGGTGGACTCCCCCTCGGCATACCGGCCCATCGTTTTACTCGATGAGGTCGGTAAACTGTTCGAGGGGATCATCGCCACCCGGCTTAATAGTCAGCTGCGGGAGGTAGGGCCGGACCTGTCGGACGCCCAGTTCGGGTTCCGACAAGGGCGTTCGACGGTCGACGCGTTGGCCCTACTCAGGGGCCAAGTGCGGGAGGCGGTCGAGGCTGGGGACGGAGTGTTGGCGGTGTCGTTCGACATCGCCAACGCCTTCAACTCCGTGCCCCACTCGACCATATTGGAGGCACTCCGGTATCACGGAGTGCCCCAATATCTGCGGGCGATCCTGGCCAACTACCTGGAGGACCGAGAGGTCCTCCTGGCGGACAGGACGGCCAGGATCAGGCGCTACGGCGCGGAGTCCGGTGTTCCACAGGGTTCGGTGCTAGGGCCCCTCTTGTGGAACATCGGATTCGATTGGCTGCTGCGCGGCACCCTCCTCCAGGGCACGAGTGTCATCTGCTACGCGGATGACACTCTCCTCGTTGCCCGGGGGAGGGACTTTCGGGAGGCGGCCTGTCTGGCCTCGGCTGGCGGATCCTTAGTGGCAGGTAGGATCCGCCAGCTTGGTTTGAGGGTAGCGCTGAACAAGACCGAGGCCGTGTTCTTTCACGGGCCTCGGCAGCGCTGCCCTCCAGACGCCCACATCGTCGTGGAGGGCGTCCGAATAGGGGTCGGGGCCCAGATGAAGTATCTGGGCCTCGTGCTGGACAGCAGGTGGCGCTTCGGCCCGCACTTCAGCGGGCTGTCGACGCGCCTGCTTAAGGCCGCGGACGCCCTCTCATGGCTCCTCCCGAACCTGGGCGGGCCCAAGGAGCGATGCCGGCGCCTCTATGCCGGCATCCTCAAAGCATGGCCCTATATGGGGCTCCCATCTGGGCGGACTCCCTCCACAGGAGGGAGAATGCAACCGCCATCCGCAGGCCCCAACGGGCCATTGCACAGCGGGTGGCGCGAGCCTACCGCTCGGTGGGCTTCGCGGCGGCGTGCGCTCTGGCCGGCACCCCTCCATGGGAATTGGAGGCATGGGTGCTCGCCAGAGTGTACGAGTGGACGGCGCGGCGTAGGGCGCTGGGTGAGCGCCCAGCCGCGGAAGAGCGGGATGCCGTGCGGCGGGAGGCGAGGGATGCCATCGTCCTCCACTGGGCACGCGACCTCGCCTCCGCCACCTTTGGACGCCGGACGCTGGACGCGCTCGGTCCAGTCCTGCAGGACTGGCTCGAGCGCCCCCACGGTTTCCTCTCGTTCCGTCTGGTGCAGGTGTTGTCCGGGCATGGCTGCTTCGGAACGCACCTGCATCGGATCCAGAGGGAGGAAACCCCGGCGTGCCACGAGTGTGGAGCCGCGGAGGACACGGCGCAGCACACCCTCGAGGTGTGCCCAGCCTGGGCTGAGCTGCGCCGTGCCCTGACAGATGTGGTCGGGCAAGACCTCTCACTTCCCAGTGTGGTCAACTCCATGCTGGGGAGTGAGGAGGCTTGGGCGGCGGTTGCCTCCTTTTGCGAGAATGTCATGTCGCAAAAGGAGGCGGCGGAGCGCGCGCGGGAGGATGTTCCTCTCGCGCCGCCGCTCCGCAGGCGAAGAAGGGGTGGGAGACGGCGGTTGTACGATCGTCGCCTCCCTCCTTCTGGTGGTGATTAGCGGGCGACAGGCGCGGGGGCGCCTTCGCTCGCATTGCAGTAATCACCACCCTCGTCGGGCGGGAACGGCCTAGCACTCGTGGTCGTTCCCGGGCCCCTCCACTTAGGGAGGGGCGTGCGGGCCCCGCTGTAAAGGCGGGCGGTCGTCGGTGGGGGACTGGACGTAAAGGCTGTGCCGGTTTCCCAGTCCTCCTCCACACAGACGATGCGGGAGTGCCGCTGGGTTATTTTAGTGGGTATGCCGGAGTAGCCGGAGAGTCCCACATAACCCGTCCATCCCCCAATGGGCGGGTATGCTTAACGCATTTTTTCCCAGCGCAAACAAAAAAAAAAAAAAAAAAAAAAAAAGGTTAGGTTGGGGAGGGGAACCACCCCACAGTGCTTGCGTCCACGTCGCGTTCCCCGGAAACGTCCCAGTTCTGACCACCGTAACGGAGTGGCAGACTGGGTACGGCTAAAGTGCACTGTGCGTCGTAGCTACCTATTGCCTTGCGAGCTACGTATCAGCGGAATATGCCCAAACCTGCGCGGGATGCCCTCGGGCATTTCATTAAAAAAGGCCCTTCTCAGGGCCAACCCAAAGGCCCTTCTCAGGGCCAACCCAAAGGCCCTTCTCAGGGCCAACCAAAAGGCCCTTCTCAGGGCCAACGCGACGTCTCAGCGTCGGATGAAGGCAGGTCCTTCTATGGAGGGAGAGTGGACTCGGACTCGGACTCTGACAATGAGTCCATTGCGTCGGATGCGATGGCGATCGAGGCTTCCCGGTCACGGTCGGCATCGAGAAAGCGGACGTTCTTAAAAGTCAGTTCCGATGGGTCCTCAGCCTCGGGTTCGGCGAAGGAGCCCAAAAAGAAAGCAAAGGCCAAGAAGCCGGCAATAGTGGCAGATACCCACGAGGTGGGTTTGGCAGACGCCCAGCGCGAGCTGGACCTAACCAGGCGGGAGCAGCTCCAGCAAGAGCTGGAGGAGCGGGTTGCGGCCCAGGAGGAACGGGCGCGCGTCGCCCGTGCCAAGTCCGGGTACGGGGCGTCCCGCGTCCTGTACGCGGACCACTCCCTGGCCGAACTCCAGAGGATGGCCTTGGAGGACGAGGAGGCGATCGTGGAGGTCGCCGCCAAGTCCTCGCATTTGAAGGGGACTTTCCAGAAGTCCCTCAAATGCCGGGCCGCCAGCATGCGCGGCATCGTCGCGGAACTGGTGGACCGCAAGGCCAGCGATGAGTCGCGGCAACTGCAGGCGAAAGTGGATCGCCTGCAGTCGGAGGTTAGCCAGCTTCACCTCAAGCTGGCTGAAGCCACGGCCCGGCCATCCCAAGCCGAGCCCAGACCTGCGGAAGAGGGCTTCGCCCCCCCCTCCGGCCTTGAGGATGTCCTCCGCAGGGTGATGGCGGAGGAGAGGGCGTTCGTTCGCTCCTGCCTGGCAGGGATTGAGGACCGGCTCTTGCCGGCGAAAGTCGTCCGACCGCCGCTTGCGGCGGACAGAAGGCGAGAGGTGCTGGTGCCTATCTCCCAGAGGGAGGACGCCCTTTTACCTTCGACCACCCCGACCAACCAGCAGGGCTGGACGAAGGTGGTCGGTAAGCGGAAGGGCAAGGGAAAAAGGACGGCAGCTGTCGTCCCTGCCGTTCCCGCCACCACCACTCCCAGCCAGTCGCAGCCGACTGGCAAAGGGAAGGGGAAAGGGAAGGGGAAAGCCACCCCCCCAGCCCCAGCCGTCTCCACCACCACTCCTGCCGGTCAGTCTCGGTCAAGTGCAAAGGGAAAGGGGAAGAGTTCCCCCCAAGCCGGAGCAAAGAGGAACCTGGTTCCTCCCAAGACCGCAGCCATCGTGGTGACGCTCACCGCGGAGGCTGCGGAGCGGGGAGACACCTACGCGTCTATAATGGTGCGGGCGCGTGCCAATGCCGATCCCACCAAGCTGGGGATCGGCAGAGTCTCATGCCGCCGGACACAAGCGGGGGCTCGTATTTTCGAGTTCCCGGGTGCGGAAGGCGGGAAGAACGCGGACCTCTTCGCAGCGAAGCTGCAAGAGGTCATCGCGGACTCGGCGAAGGTGGCCAGGCCGGTGAAGTCGGCGGCCATCGAGGTGACGGATCTGGACGACTCCGTCACCAGGGAGGAGGTGGTGGCAGCAATCGCAGCCATAGGTGGCTGCGAAGTCGCAGCGGTACAAGGCGGGGGCATCAGGCCCGGGCGCGGCGGCATGGGCACCATTCGCCTAGAGTGCCCAGTTGCCGCTGCCAAAGCCGTCCTCGAAAAGGGACGGCTCGCCGTCGGCTTCAGCTCGGGTGCGGTCCGGGCACTTGAGGACCAGCCTTTGAGGTGCTACAAGTGCTTCGGAATCGGCCACACCCGAGCCCTCTGTCCGTCCACTGTCGACAGGACGGACAGTTGCTACCGCTGCGGCAAGGAGGGTCACAAATCCGCCTCCTGCATGGCCGCCGCGCCGCACTGCGCAGTTTGTGCCGCCAGTGGCCGCCCTGCGGGCCATATAATGAAGGGGAGGAACTGCAGTCCTCCCCTTAAGAAGGGGAAAGTACAGGCGCAGACCCGGCCTGTCGTTGCCACCGCCGTCCCAGTGGCTGGGACCTCAGCGGCTGTGGAGGAGGGGGGTGCGATGACCGACTAATGGGTAGAGTCGAACATCGCATCCTCCAGGCGAACACCAACCACTGCAGAGCGGCCCAGGATCTGCTGATGCAGACTGTGGCCGAGTGGTTGGTGGACGTGGCGGTGGTCGCCGAGCCGTACTCGATACCTGGCCGTTGGCTGGGTGATCGGGACGGCTTGGTGGCGTTGGTGTCGCGGCCTGCCACGGACTCCCCTCCCCTCTCGCTTTTAGAGAGGGGTCCGGGATACGTGGCCGCCGCGTGGGGAGAAATAGCCCTGGTCGGAGTCTATTTCTCCCCAAACCGCCCTCTAAGGGACTTCGAGAACTTTCTCGAGGTCCTTACGGCAGTCGTCGGGAGGGCGGCACCACGTCAGGTCGTCGTTTTGGGCGACCTGAACGCCAAGGCGGTGGCTTGGGGCAACCCAGCGGCGTCCTGTAACGTCCGGGGGCGCGCCGTCGAATTTTGGGCGGCTTCGTGCGGCGTGTCCCTCCTGAACAGGGGGGATGTTCACACGTGTGTGCGGCAACAGGGAGGGTCAGTGGTGGACGTGTCGTTCGCCACCCCTGTGCTAGCCACACGCGTCGTGAACTGGCGGGTGGAGATGGTGGAGACCCTGTCGGACCACCGATATGTGCGGTTCGACATCTCCACCCAGAGCCCGCGGGGGATGGCCCGCTCGGGCCAATCTCCCTTCCCGCGGTGGGCTCTCACCCGCCTGGACCGGGAGGCAGCCCTGGAGGCAGCGTTCCTCGAGGACTGGCTCTCGCCCCCTGTGGAGGTGACGGACGTGGACGCCGCAGCGGTCCAGCTGCGGAGGTCCCTGACCGAGGTGTGCAACTCCAGCATGCCTCGGTCTCGCCGTCCGCCTCCCCGTCGCGCCGTTTATTGGTGGACGGGGGAGCTGGCGGCGCTACGGGCCGCGTGCGTGGAGGCCAGGAGGGCCTACACGCGGAGTCGGCGGCGCACCAGCCGATGTCAGGCTGAGGAGGACCGCCTCTACGCCTCTTACATGGAGGCAAAGACGGTCCTCAAGACGGCAATGTGCGCCGCCGAAGACTCGGCAAAGGCCGAGATGCTGGAGGGACTCGATAGGGATCCGTTTGGGAGGCCATATAAGCTGGCGCGGAGCCAGCTGCGCCCTTATGGCCCCCCACTAACGGAGACCCTAGAGCCGGCGTTGCTGGATGGGGTGGTTCGGTCACTGTTTCCGCGCAGGACCGAATTCACCCCACCAACGATGAACCCCCCACTGGGGGGGGTGGTGGCTTCGCCGGCGGAGGAGGTCCCTCCGGTTTCGGCGGAGGAATTTGGCGCGGGGGTTCTTTCCCTCCGCGCGAAAAAGACGGCCCCTGGACCGGATGGCGTCCCCGCACGGGTGGTGGCCATCGCGGCGTCCCTAATGGAGCAGAGGTTTCGGGACCTCTTCAGCGCGTGCCTGACGGCTGGGAGGTTCCCGAAACTATGGAAGGAGGGGCAGCTTTGCCTGCTCCGGAAGGAGGGACGCCCGGTGGAATCCCCCTCGGCATACCGGCCCATCGTTCTGCTCGATGAGGTCGGTAAACTGTTCGAGGGGATCCTAGCCACCCGGCTTAACAGCCATTTGCGGGAGGTAGGGCCGGACCTGTCGGACGCCCAGTTCGGGTTTCGACAGGGGCGTTCGACGGTCGACGCGGTGGCCCTACTCAGGGGCCAAGTGCAGGAGGCGGTCGGAGCTGGGGACGGAGTGTTGGCGGTGTCGTTCGACATCGCCAACGCGTTCAACTCCGTGCCCCACTCGACCATATTGGAGGCACTCCGGCACCACGGAGTGCCCCAATATCTGCGGGCGATCCTGGCCAACTACCTGGAGGACCGGGAGGTCCTCCTGGCGGACAGGACGGCCAGGATCAGGCGCTACGGCGCGGAGTCCGGTGTTCCACAGGGTTCGGTGCTAGGGCCCCTCTTGTGGAACATCGGATTCGATTGGCTGCTGCGCGGCACCCTCCTCCAGGGCACGAGTGTCATCTGCTACGCGGATGACACTCTCCTCGTTGCCCGGGGGAGGGACTTTGGAGAGGCGGCCTGTCTGGCCTCGGCTGGCGGATCCTTAGTGGCAGGTAGGATCCGCCAGCTCGGTTTGAGGGTAGCGCTGAACAAGACCGAGGCCGTGTTCTTTCACGGGCCTCGGCAGCGCTGCCCTCCTGACGCCCACATCGTGGTGGAGGGCGTCCGGATAGGGGTCGGGGCCCAGATGAAGTATCTGGGCCTCGTGCTGGACAGCAGGTGGCGCTTCGGCCCGCACTTTAGCGGGCTGTCGACGCGCCTGCTGAAAGCCGCGGACGCCCTCTCATGGCTCCTCCCAAACCTGGGAGGGCCCAAGGAGCGATGCCGGCGCCTCTATGCCGGCATCCTCAAGAGCATGGCCCTATATGGGGCACCCATCTGGGCGGACTCCCTCCATAGGAGGGAGAATGCAACCGCCATCCGCAAGCCCCAACGGGCCATTGCACAGCGGGTGGCGAGAGCCTACCGCTCAGTGGGCTTTGCGGCGGCGTGCGCTCTGGCCGGCACCCCTCCCTGGGAATTGGAGGCATGGGTGCTCGCCAGAGTGTACGAATGGGCGGCGCGGCGTAGGGCGCTGGGTGAGCGCCCCGCCGCGCAAGAGCGGGATGCCGTGCGGCGGGAGGCGAGGGACGCAATCGTCCTCCACTGGACACGGGACCTCGCCTCCGCCACATTTGGACGCCGGACGTTGGACGCGCTCGGTCCAGTCCTGCGGGACTGGCTCGAGCGATCCCACGGTTTCCTCTCTTTCCGTCTGGTGCAGGTGTTGTCCGGGCATGGTTGTTTCGGAACGCACCTGCATCGGATCCAGAGGGAGGAGACCCCGGCGTGCCACGACTGTGGAGCCGCGGAGGACACGGCGCAGCACACCCTCGAGGTGTGCCCAGCCTGGGCTGAGCTGCGCCGTGCCCTGACTGATGTGGTCGGGCAGGACCTCTCACTTCCCAGTGTGGTCAACTCCATGCTGGGGAGTGAGGAGGCTTGGGCGGCGGTTGCCTCCTTTTGCGAGAATGTCATGTCGCAAAAGGAGGCGGCGGAGCGCGCGCGGGAGGATGATCCTCTCGCGCCGCCGCTCCGCAGGCGGAGAAGGGGTGGGAGACGGCGGTTGTACGATCGTCGCCTCCCTCCTTCTGGTGGTGATTAGCGGGCGACAGGCGCGGGGGCGCCTTCGCTCGCATTGCACCAATCACCACCCTCGTCGGGCGGGAACGGCCGAGCACTCACGGTCGTTCCCGGGCCCCTCCACTAAGGGAGGGGCGTGCGGGCCCCGCTGTAAAGGCGGGCGGTCGTCGGTGGGGGACTGGACGTAAAGGCTGTGCCGGTTTCCCAGTCCTCCTCCAAATAGACGATGCGGGAGTGCCGCTGGGTTATTTTAGTGGGTATGCCGGAATAGCCGGAGAGTCCCACATAACCCGTCCATCCCCCAATGGGCGGGTATGCGTAACGCATTTTTTCCCAGCGCAAACAAAAAAAAAAAAAAAAAAAAAAAAAAAAAAAAAGGTTAGGTTGGGGAACCACCCCACAGTGCTTGCGTCCACGTCGCGTTCCCCGGAAACGTCCCAGTTCTGACCACCGTAACGGAGTGGCAGACTGGGTACGGCTAAAGTGCACTGTGCTTCGTAGCTACCTATTGCGTTGAGAGTTACGAATTTTGCGTTGTTTGATATGCCAAAACCTGTGCGGGATGCCCTCGGGCATTTTGTAAAAAAAGGCCCTTCTCAGGGCCAACCCAAAGGCCCTTCTCAGGGCCAACCCAAAGGCCCTTCTCAGGGCCAACCCAAAGGCCCTTCTCAGGGCCAACCAAAAGGCCCTTCTCAGGGCCAACGCGACGCAGCCTTAGCGTCGGAGGAAGGCAGGACCTTCTACGGTGGGAAGGCGGGCGATTTGTCTGAATCCGACAACGAGTCCGTATTGTCGGATGCCAGTTCAATGGTGATTGATGCTCGATCGCGATCGGCATCGAGGAAGCGGAGCTTCTTGAAAGTCGTGTCCGATGGGTCCTCGGGCTCAGGTTCAGCGAAGGGGCCTGGAAGGAGGGTCAAGTCTAGAAAGGCGACGACAGCGGCAGACACCCACGACGTGGGTTTAGCCGACGCCCAACGCGAGTTGGACCTGGCAAGGCGGGAGCAGCTCCAGCAAGAGCTGGAGGAGCGGGTTGCGGCCCAGGAGGAACGGGCGCGCGTCGCCCGTGCAAAGTCCGGGTACGGGGCGTCCCGCGTCCTGTACGCGGACCACTCCTTGGCCGAACTCCAGAGGATGGCCTTGGAGGACGAGGAGGCGATCGTGGAGGTCGCCGCCAAGTCCTCGCATCTGAAGGGGACTTTCCAGAAGTCCCTCAAATGCCGGGCCGCGAGTCTTCGCGAAATCGTCGCGGAGCTGGTGGACCGCAAGGCCAGCGATGAGTCGCGGCAACTGCAGGCGAAAGTAGATCGCCTGCAGTCGGAGGTCAGCCAGCTGCACTTAAAGCTGGCTGAAGCCACGGCCCGGCCATCGCAAGCCGAGCCCGGACCTGCGGCGGAGGGTCTTTCCTCCACTCCCGGCCTTGAGGATGTCCTCCGCAGGGTCATGGCGGAGGAGAGGGCGTTCGTTCGCTCCTGCCTAGCGGGCATCGAGGACCGGCTCCTACCGGAGAAACGCCTCCGACCTCCGCTTGCGGCAGACAAGAGGCGAGAGGAGCGAGTGGAAACCTCCCAGAGGGAAGACGCCCTACTCCCTTCGACCACCCCGACCAACCAGCAGGGCTGGACGAAGGTGGTCGGTAAGGGCAAGGGAAAAAGGACGGCAGCTGTCGTCCCTGCCGTTCCCGCCACCACCACTCCCAGCCATTCGCAGCCGACTGGCAAAGGGAAGGGAAAAGGGAAAGGGAAGGGGAAGAGCACCCCCCCAGCCCCAGCCGTCCCCGCCACCACCCCTGCTGGTCAGTCGACTGGCACGGGAAAGGGGAAGGGTTCGACCCCAGCCGGTGTCAGGAGGAACTTGGTTCCTCCCAAGACCGCAGCCGTCGTGATGACGCTCACCACGGAGGCTGCGGAGCGGGGCGAGACGTACGCGTCCGTGATGTTGCGGGCGCGTGCCAATGCCGATCCTACCAAATTGGGGATCGGTAAAGTCTCGTGCCGCCGGACGCAGGCTGGGGCTCGAATTTTCGAGTTCCCGGGTGCCGAGGGCGCGAAGAACGCGGACCTCTTTGCAGCGAAGCTGCAGGAGGTCATCGCGAACTCGGCGAAGGTGGCCAGGCCGGTGAAGTCGGCGGCCATCGAGGTGACGGACCTGGATGACTCCGTCACCAGGGAGGAGGTGGTGGCAGCGATCGCAGCCATTGGGGGCTGCGAAGTCGCAGCGGTGCAGGGCGGGGGCATCAGGCCCGGGCGCGGCGGCATGGGCACTATTCGCCTGGAGTGCCCAGTCGCCGCTGCCAAAGCCGTCGTCGAGAAGGGACGGCTCGCCGTCGGGTTCAGCTCGGCGGCGGTCCGGGCCCTTGAGGTCCTGCCGCTGAGGTGTTACCGGTGCTTCGGCATCGGTCACACCCGGGCCCTCTGTCCGTCCAGTGTCGACAGGGCGGACAGCTGCTACCGCTGCGGCAAGGAGGGGCATAAAGCCGCCTCCTGCGAGGCCACCGCACCGCACTGCGCGGTGTGTGCCGCCAGTGGCCGCCCTGCGGGCCACATTATGAAGGGGAGGAATTGTATTCCTCCCCTTAAGAAGGGCAAAGTGCAGGCGCCGACCCGGCCTGTCGCTGCCACCGTCACCCCAGTAGCTGGGACCTCGGCGGCTGTGGAGGAGGAGAGTGCGATGTTCGATTAATGGGTAGAGTCGAACATCGCATCCTCCAGGCGAACACCAACCACTGCAGAGCGGCACAGGATCTGCTGATGCAGACTGTGGCCGAGTGGTTGGTGGACGTGGCGGTGGTCGCCGAGCCGTACTCGGTACCTGGCCGTTGGCTGGGTGATCGGGACGGCTTGGTGGCGTTGTGTCGCGGCCTGCCACGGACTCCCCTCCCCTCTCGCTTTTAGAGAGGGGTCCGGGATACGTGGCCGCCGCGTGGGGAGACATAGCCCTGGTCGGGGTCTATTTCTCCCCAAACCGCCCTCTAAGGGACTTCGAGGATTTTCTCGAAGTCCTTACGGCAGTCGTCGGGAGGGCGGCGCCACGTCAGGTCGTCATATTGGGCGACCTGAACGCCAAGGCGGTGGCCTGGGGCAACCCAGCGGCGTCCTGCAACGTCCGGGGGCACGCCGTCGAATTTTGGTCGGCTTCGTGCGGCGTGTCCCTCCTGAACAGGGGGGATGTTCACACGTGTGTGCGGCAACGGGGAGGGTCAGTGGTGGACGTATCGTTCGCCACCCCCGTTCTAGCCGCCCGCGTCGTGAACTGGCGGGTGGAGTTGGTGGAGACCCTGTCGGACCACCGATATGTGCGGTTCGACATCTCCACCCAGAGCCCGCGGGGGATGGCCCGCTCGGGCCAATCTCCCTTCCCGCGGTGGGCTCTCACCCGCCTGGACCGGGAGGCAGCCCAGGAGGCTGCGTTCCTCCGGGACTGGCTCTCGCCCCCTGTTGAGGTCACGGACGTGGACGCCGCAGCGGTTCAGCTGCGGGGGTCCCTGACCGAGGTGTGCAACTCCAGCATGCCTCGGTCTCGCCGTCCGCCTCCCCGTCGCGCCGTTTATTGGTGGACGGGGGAGCTGGCGGCGCTACGGGCCGCGTGCGTGGAGGCCAGGAGGGCCTACACGCGGAGTCGGCGGCGCACCAGCCGATGTCAGGCTGAGGAGGACCGCCTCTACGCCTCTTACCTAGAGGCAAAGACGGTCCTCAAGTCGGAAATGTGCGCCGCCGAGGACTCGGCAAAGGCCGAGATGCTGGAGGGCCTCGACAGGGATCCGTTTGGGAGGCCGTATAAGCAGGCGCGGAGCCAGCTGCGCCCTTACGGTCCCCCATTAGCGGAGACCCTAGAGCCGGCGTTGCTGGATGGGGTGGTTCGGTCACTGTTTCCGCGCAGGACCGACTTCACCCCACCAACGATGAACCCCCCGCTGGGGGGGGTGGTGGCTTCGCCGGAGGAGGAGGTCCCTCCAGTATCGGTGGAGGAATTTCGCGCGGGGGTTCTGTCCCTCCGCGCGAAGAAGACGGCCCCTGGACCGGATGGTGTCCCCGCACGGGTGGTGGCCATCGCGGCGTCCCTCATGGAGGAGAGGTTTCGGGACCTCTTCAGCGCGTGCCTGACGGCTGGGAGGTTCCCGAAGATCTGGAAGGAGGGGCAGCTTTGCCTGCTCCGGAAGGAGGGACGCCCGGTGGACTCCCCCTCGGCATACCGGCCCATCGTTCTGCTCGATGAGGTCGGTAAATTGTTCGAGGGGATCATCGCCACCCGGCTTAATAGCCAGCTGCGGGAGGTAGGGCCAGACCTGTCGGACGCCCAGTTCGGGTTTCGACAGGGGCGTTCGACGATCGACGCGGTGGCCCTACTCAGGGGCCAAGTAAAGGCGGCGGTCGAGGCTGGGGACGGAGTGTTGGCGGTGTCGTTCGACATCGCCAACGCGTTCAACTCCGTGCCCCACTCGACCATATTGGAGGCACTCCGGTACCACGGAGTGCCCCAATATCTGCGGGCGATCCTGGCCAACTACCTGGAGGACCGGGAGGTCCTCCTGGCGGACAGGACGGCCAGGATCAGGCGCTACGGCGCGGAGTCCGGTGTTCCACAGGGTTCGGTGCTAGGGCCTCTCTTGTGGAACATCGGATTCGATTGGCTCCTGCGGGGCACCCTCCTCCAGGGCACGAGTGTCATCTGCTACGCGGATGACACTCTCCTCGTTGCCCGGGGGAGGAACTTTGGAGAGGCGGCCTGTTTGGCCTCAGCTGGCGGATCCTTAGTGGCAAGTAGGATCCGCCAGCTTGGATTGAGGGTGGCGCTGAACAAGACCGAGGCCGTGTTCTTTCACGGGCCTAGGCAGCGCTGCCCTCCTGACGCCCACATTGTGGTGGAGGGCGTCCGGATAGGGGTCGGGGCCCAAATGAAGTATCTGGGCCTCGTGCTGGACAGCAGGTGGCGCTTCGGCCCGCACTTCAGCGGGCTGTCGACGCGCCTGCTGAAAGCCGCGGACGCCCTCTCATGGCTCCTCCCAAACCTGGGCGGGCCCAAGGAGCGATGCCGGCGCCTCTATGCCGGCATTCTGAAAAGTATGGCCCTGTACGGGGCACCCATCTGGGCGGACTCCCTCCACAGGAGGGAGAATGCAACCGCCATCCGCAGGCCCCAACGGGCCATTGCACAGCGGGTGGCGAGGGCGTACCGCTCGGTGGGTTTTGCGGCGGCGTGCGCTCTGGCCGGCACCCCTCCCTGGGAATTGGAGGCATGGGTGCTCGCCAGAGTGTACGAATGGGCGGCGCGGCGTAGGGCGCTGGGTGAGCGCCCCGCCGCGCAAGAGCGGGATGCCGTGCGGCGGGAGGCGAGGGACGCCATCGTCCAACACTGGACACGGGACCTCGCCTCCGCCACCTTTGGACGCCGGACGCTGGACGCGCTCGGTCCAGTCCTGCGGGACTGGCTCGAGCGCCCCCACGGTTTCCTCTCTTTCCGTCTGGTGCAGGTGTTGTCCGGGCATGGCTGCTTCGGAACGCACCTGCATCGGATCCAGAGGGAGGAAACCCCGGCGTGCCACGATTGTGGAGCCGCGGAGGACACGGCGCAGCACACCCTCGAGGTGTGCCCAGCCTGGGCTGAGCTGCGCCGTGCCCTGACAGATGTGGTCGGGCAGGACCTCTCACTTCCCAGTGTGGTCAACTCCATGCTGGGGAGTGGGGAGGCCTGGGCGGCGGTTGCCTCCTTTTGCGAGAATGTCATGTCGCAAAAGGAGGCGGCGGAGCGCGCGCGGGAGGACGATCCTCTCGCGCCGCCGCTCCGCAGGCGAAGAAGGGGTGGGAGACGGCGGTTGTACGATCGTCGCCTCCCTCCTTCTGGTGGTGATTAGCGGGCGACAGGCGCGGGGGCGCCTTCGCTCGCATTGCAGTAATCACCACCCTCGTCGGGCGGGAACGGCCTAGCACTCGTGGTCGTTCCCGGGCCCCTCCACTTAGGGAGGGGCGTGCGGGCCCCGCTGTAAAGGCGGGCGGTCGTCGGTGGGGGACTGGACGTAAAGGCTGTGCCGGTTTCCCAGTCCTCCTCCACAAAGACGATGCGGGAGTGCCGCTGGGTTATTTTAGTGGGTATGCCGGAGTAGCCGGAGAGTCCCACATAACCCGTCCATCCCCCAATGGGCGGGTATGCGTAACGCATTTTTTCCCAGCGCAAACAAAAAAAAAAAAAAAAAAAAGGTTAGGTTAGGTTAGGTTGGGGAACCACCCCACAGTGCTTACGTCCTCGTCGTGTTCCCTGGAAACGTCCCAGTTCTGACCACCGTAACGGAGTGGCAGACTGGGTACGGCCAAAGTGCACTGTGCATCGTAGCTATTTATTGCGTTGAGAGCTACGAATACTGCGGAGAATGCCCAAACAAGCGCGGGATGCCCTCGGGCATTTCATCAAAAACGGCCCTTCTCAGGGCCAACCCAAAGGCCCTTCTCAGGGCCAACCCAAAGGCCCTTTTCAGGGCCAACCCAAAGGCCCTTCTCAGGGCCAACCAAAAGGCCCTTCTCAGGGCCAACGCGACGCTGAGGCGTCGGAAGAAGGTAGAACCTTCTACGGAGGGAGAGTGGATGAATTGTCGGACTCCGACAACGAGTCCACTGCATCGGATGCGGGTTCGATGGTGGTTGATCCTCGATCACGATCGGCATCGCGGAAGCGGACCTTCCTCAAGGTCGTGTCCGATGGCTCCTCGGGCTCAGGCTCGGCGAAGGAGCCTAAAAAGAGAGTCAAGGCCAAAAAGGCGTTGACAGCTGCAGACACCCACGACGTGGGTTTGGCCGCTGCCCAGCGTGAGTTGGACTTGGCACGGCGGGAGCAGCTCCAGCAAGAGCTGGAGGAGCAGGTTGCGGCCAAGGAGGAGCGGGCGCGTGTCGCTCGTGCCAAGGCCGAGTACGGTGCGTCCCGCGTCCTGTACGCGGACCACTCCCTGGCCGAATTGGAGAAGATGGCCTTGGAGGACGAGGAGGCGATCGTGGAGGTCGCCGCCAAGTCCTCGCATCTGAAGGGGACTTTCCAGAAGTCCCTCAGATGCCGGGCCGCCAGCATGCGTTGTATCATCGCGGAGCTGGTGGACCGCAAGGCCAGCGACGAAACGCGGCAACTGCAGGCGAAGGTAGATCGCCTGCAGTCGGAGGTCAGCCAGCTGCACATGAAGCTGGCTGAAGCCACGGCCCGGCCATCGCAAGCCGAGCCCAGACCTGCAGCGGAGGGTCTTGCCTCCTCCCCCGGCCTTGAGGATGTCCTCCGCAAGGTGATGGCGGAGGAGAGGGCGTTTGTTCGCTCCTGCCTGGCAGGGATTGAGGACCGGCTCTTGCCGGCGAAAGTCGTCCGACCGCCACTTGCGGCGGATAGAAGGCGAGAGGAGCGGGTGGAAACCTCCCAGAGGGAGGACGCCCTTCTCCCTTCCACCACCCCGACCAACCAGCAGGGCTGGACGAAGGTGGTCGGTAAGGGGAAGGGCAAAGGCAAAAGGACGGCACCTGTCGTCCCTGCCGTCCCCGCCACCACCACTCCCGGCCAGTCGGCTGCGACTGGCAAAGGAAAAGGGAAGGGGAAGGGGAAGAGCACCCCTCCAGCCCCAGCCGTCTCCGCCACCACCCCGGCTGGTCAGTCGACTGGCACGGGAAAGGGGAAGGGGAAGGGTTCGACCCCAGCCGGTGTCAGGAGGAACTTGGTTCCTCCCAAGACCGCAGCCGTCGTGATGACGCTCACCACGGAGGCTGCGGAGCGGGGCGAGACGTACGCGTCCGTGATGTTGCGGGCGCGTGCCAATGCCGATCCTACCAAACTGGGGATCGGTAAAGTCTCGTGCCGCCGGACGCAGGCTGGGGCTCGAATTTTCGAGTTCCCGGGTGCCGAGGGCGCGAAGAACGCAGACCTCTTTGCAGCGAAGCTGCAGGAGGTAATTGCGGATGCGGCGAAGGTGGCGAGGCCGGTGAAGTCGGCGGCCATTGAGGTGGCTGATCTTGATGATTCAGTCACCAAAGAGGAGGTGGTGGCAGCGATCGCAGCCATAGGTGGCTGCGCAGTCGCAGCGGTGCAGGGCGGGGGCATCAGGCCCGGGCGCGGCGGCATGGGCACCATTCGCCTTGAGTGCCCAGTCGCCGCTGCCAAAGCCGTCCTCGAGAAGGGACGGCTCGCCGTCGGCTTCAGCTCGGCTGCGGTCCGGGCCCTTGAGGACCAGCCTTTGCGGTGTTACCGGTGCTTCGGCATCGGTCACACCCGAGCCCTCTGTCCATCCAGCATTGACAGGGCGGACAGTTGTTACCGCTGCGGCAAGGAGGGCCACAAATCCGCCTCCTGCATGGCCGCCGCGCCGCACTGCGCAGTTTGTGCCGCCAGTGGCCGCCCTGCGGGCCACATAATGAAGGGGAGGAATTGCAGTCCTCCCCTTAAGAAGGGCAAAGCCCAGGCTCCGACCCGGCCTGTCGCTGCCACCGCCGTCCCAGTTGCTGGGACCTCAGCGGCTGTGGAGGAGGGGGGTGCGATGTACGACTAATGGGTAGGGTCGAACATCGCATCCTCCAGGCGAACACCAACCACTGCAGAGCGGCACAGGATCTGCTGATGCAGACTGTGGCCGAGTGGTTGGTGGACGTGGCGGTGGTCGCCGAGCCGTACTCGGTACCTGGCCGTTGGCTGGGTGATCGGGACGGCTTGGTGGCGTTGGTGTCGCGGCCTGCCACGGACTCCCCTCCCCTCTCGCTTTTAGAGAGGGGTCCGGGATACGTGGCCGCCGCGTGGGGAGAAATAGCCCTGGTCGGGGTCTATTTCTCCCCAAACCGCCCTCTAAGGGACTTCGAGAATTTTCTCGAAGTCCTTACGGCAGTCGTCGGGAGGGCGGCACCACGTCAGGTCGTCGTGTTGGGCGACCTGAACGCCAAGTCGGTGGCCTGGGGCAACCCAACGGCGTCATGTAACGTCCGGGGGCGCGCCGTCGAATTTTGGTCGGCTTCGTGCGGCGTGTCCCTCCTGAACAGGGGGGATGTTCAGACGTGTGTGCGGCAACGGGGAGGGTCAGTGGTGGACGTGTCGTTCGCCACCCCCGTGCTAGCCGCCCGCGTCGTGAACTGGCGGGTGGAGATGGTGGAGACCCTGTCGGACCACCGATATGTGCGGTTCGACATCTCCACCCAGAGCCCGCGGGGGATGGCCCGCTCGGGCCAATCTCCCTTCCCGCGGTGGGCTCTCACCCGCCTGGACCGGGAGTCAGCCCAGGAGGCGGCGTTCCTCGAGGACTGGCTCTCGCCCCCTGTGCAGGGCACGGACGTCGACGCCGCAGCGGTCCAGCTGCGGAGGTCCCTGACCGAGGTGTGCAATTCCAGCATGCCTCGGTCTCGCCGTCCGCCTCCCCGTCGCGCCGTTTATTGGTGGACGGGGGAGCTGGCGGCGCTACGGGCCGCGTGCGTGGAGGCCAGGAGGGCCTACACGCGGAGTCGGCGGCGCACCAGCCGATGTCAGGCTGAGGAGGACCGCCTCTACGCCTCTTACCTAGAGGCAAAGACGGTCCTCAAGTCGGAAATGTGCGCCGCCGAGGACTCGGCAAAGGCCGAGATGCTGGAGGGCCTCGACAGGGATCCGTTTGGGAGGCCGTATAAGCAGGCGCGGAGCCAGCTGCGCCCTTACGGTCCCCCATTAGCGGAGACCCTAGAGCCGGCGTTGCTGGATGGGGTGGTTCGGTCACTGTTTCCGCGCAGGACCGACTTCACCCCACCAACGATGAACCCCCCGCTGGGGGGGGTGGTGGCTTCGCCGGAGGAGGAGGTCCCTCCAGTATCGGTGGAGGAATTTCGCGCGGGGGTTCTGTCCCTCCGCGCGAAGAAGACGGCCCCTGGACCGGATGGTGTCCCCGCACGGGTGGTGGCCATCGCGGCGTCCCTTATGGAGGAGAGGTTTCGGGACCTCTTCAGCGCGTGCCTGACGGCTGGGAGGTTCCCGAAGCTCTGGAAGGAGGGGCAGCTTTGCCTGCTCCGGAAGGAGGGACGCCCGGTGGACTCCCCCTCGGCATACCGGCCCATCGTTCTGCTCGATGAGGTCGGTAAATTGTTCGAGGGGATCATCGCCACCCGGCTTAATAGCCAGTTGCGGGAGGTAGGGCCAGACCTGTCGGACGCCCAGTTCGGGTTTCGACAGGGGCGTTCGACGGTCGATGCGGTGGCCCTACTCAGGGGCCAAGTGCAGGAGGCGGTCGGAGCTGGGGACGGAGTGTTGGCGGTGTCGTTCGACATCGCCAACGCGTTCAACTCCGTGCCCCACTCGACCATATTGGAGGCACTCCGGTACCACGGAGTGCCCCAATATCTGCGGGCGATCCTGGCCAACTACCTGGAGGACCGGGAGGTCCTCCTGGCGGACAGGACGGCCAGGATCAGGCGCTACGGCGCGGAGTCCGGTGTTCCACAGGGTTCGGTCCTAGGGCCCCTCTTGTGGAACATCGGATTCGATTGGGTGCTGCGCGGCACCCTCCTCCAGGGCACGAGTGTCATCTGCTACGCGGATGACACTCTCCTCGTTGCCCGGGGGAGGGACTTTAGGGAGGCGGCCGGTCTGGCCTCAGCTGGCGGATCCTTAGTGGCAGGTAGGATCCGCCAGCTTGGATTGAGGGTGGCGCTGAACAAGACCGAGGCCGTGTTCTTTCACGGGCCTCGGCAGCGCTGCCCTCCAGACGCCCACATTGTGGTGGAGGGCGTCCGGATAGGGGTCGGGGCCCAGATGAAGTATCTGGGCCTCGTGCTGGACAGCAGGTGGCGCTTCGGCCCGCACTTTAGCAGGCTGTCGACGCGCCTGCTGAAAGCCGCGGACGCCCTCTCATGGCTCCTCCCAAACCTGGGAGGGCCCAAGGAGCGATGCCGGCGCCTCTATGCCGGCATCCTGAAGAGCATGGCCCTGTATGGGGCACCCATCTGGGCGGACTCCCTCCACAGGAGGGAGAATGCAACCGCCATCCGCAGGCCCCAACGCGCCATTGCACAGCGGGTGGCGAGGGCGTACCGCTCGGTGGGTTTTGCGGCGGCGTGCGCTCTGGCCGGCACCCCTCCCTGGGAATTGGAGGCATGGGTGCTCGCCAGAGTGTACGAATGGGTGGCGCGGCGTAGGGCGCTGGGTGAGCGCCCCGCCGCGCAAGAGCGGGAGGCCGTGCGGCGGGAGGCGAGGGACGCAATCGTTGTCCATTGGACACGGGACCTCGCCTCCGCCACCTTCGGACGCCGGACGCTGGACGCGCTCGGCCCAGTCCTGCGGGATTGGCTCGAGCGCCCCCGCGGTTTCCTCTCTTTCCGTCTGGTGCAGGTGTTGTCCGGGCATGGCTGCTTCGGAGCGCACCTGCATCGGATCCAGAGGGAGGAAACCCCGGCGTGCCACCATTGCGGAGCCGCGGAGGACACGGCGCAGCACACCCTCGAGGTGTGCCCAGCCTGGGCTGAGCTGCGCCGTGCCCTGACAGATGTGGTCGGGCAGGACCTCTCACTTCCCAGTGTGGTGAACTCCATGCTGGGGAGTGAGGAGGCTTGGGCGGCGGTTGCCTCCTTTTGCGAGAATGTCATGTCGCAAAAGGAGGCGGCGGAGCGCGCGCGGGAGGATGATCCTCTCGCGCCCCCGCTCCGCAGGCGAAGAAGGGGTGGGAGACGGCGGTTGTACGATCGTCGCCTCCCTCCTTCTGGTGGTGATTAGCGGGCGACAGGCGCGGGGGCGCCTTCGCTCGCATTGCACCAATCACCACCCTCGTCGGGCGGGAACGGCCGAGCACTCACGGTCGTTCCCGGGCCCCTCCACTAAGGGAGGGGCGTGCGGGCCCCGCTGTAAAGGCGGGCGGTCGTCGGTGGGGGACTGGACGTAAAGGCTGTGCCGGTTTCCCAGTCCTCCTCCAAATAGACGATGCGGGAGTGCCGCTGGGTTATTTTAGTGGGTATGCCGGAATAGCCGGAGAGTCCCACATAACCCGTCCATCCCCCAATGGGCGGGTATGCGTAACGCATTTTTTCCCAGCGCAAACAAAAAAAAAAAAAAAAAAAAAAAGGTTAGGTTAGGTTGCTGCGGCAAGGAGGGCCACAAGTCCGCCTCCTGCATGGCCGCCGCGCCGCACTGCGCAGTTTGTGCCGCCAGTGGCCGCCCTGCGGGCCATATAATGAAGGGGAGGAACTGCAGTCCTCCCCTTAAGAAGGGGAAAGCACAGGCCCAGACCCGGCCCGTCGTTGCCACCGCCGTCCCAGTGGCTGGGACCTCAGCGGCCGTGGAGGAGGGGGGTGCGATGACCGACTAATGGGTAGAGTCGAACATCGCATCCTCCAGGCGAACACCAACCACTGCAGAGCGGCCCAGGATCTGCTGATGCAGACTGTGGCCGAGTGGTTGGTGGACGTGGCGGTGGTCGCCGAGCCGTACTCGATACCTGGCCGTTGGCTGGGTGATCGGGACGGCTTGGTGGCGTTGGTGTCGCGGCCTGCCACGGACTCCCCTCCCCTCTCGCTTTTAGAGAGGGGTCCGGGATACGTGGCCGCCGCGTGGGGAGAAATAGTTCTGGTCGGGGTCTATTTCTCCCCAAACCGCCCTCTAAGGGACTTCGAGAACTTTCTCGAGGTCCTTACGGCAGTCGTCGGGAGGGCGGCACCACGTCAGGTCGTCGTTTTGGGCGACCTGAACGCCAAGGCGGTGGCTTGGGGCAACCCAGCGGCGTCCTGTAACGTCCGGGGGCGCGCCGTCGAATTTTGGGCGGCTTCGTGCGGCGTGTCCCTCCTGAACAGGGGGGATGTTCACACGTGTGTGCGGCAACAGGGAGGGTCAGTGGTGGACGTGTCGTTCGCCACCCCTGTGCTAGCCACACGCGTCGTGAACTGGCGGGTGGAGATGGTGGAGACCCTGTCGGACCACCGATATGTGCGGTTCGACATCTCCACCCAGAGCCCGCGGGGGATGGCCCGCTCGGGCCAATCTCCCTTCCCGCGGTGGGCTCCCACCCGCCTGGACCGGGAGGCAGCCCTGGAGTCAGCGTTCCTCCAGGACTGGCTCTCGCCCCCTGTGGAGGGCACGGACGTGGACGCCGCAGCGGTTCAGCTCCGGAGGTCCCTGACCGAGGTGTGCAACTCTAGCATGCCTCGGTCTCGCCGTCCGCCTCCCCGTCGCGCCGTTTATTGGTGGACGGTGGAGCTGGCGGGGCTCCGAGCCGAGTGCGTGGAGGCCAGGAGGGCCTACACGTGGAGTCGGCGGCGCGCCGGCCGATGTCAGGCCGAGGAGGACCGCCTCTACGCCTCTTACGTAGAGGCAAAGACGGTCCTCAAGTCGGCAATGTGCGCCGCCGAGGACTCGGCAAGGGCCGAGATGCTGGAGGGCCTCGATAGGGATCCGTTTGGGAGGCCGTATAAGCTGGCGCGGAGCCAGCTGCGCCCTTACGGTCCCCCATTAGCGGAGACCCTAGAGCCGGCGTTGCTGGATGGGGTGGTTCGGTCACTGTTTCCGCGCAGGACCGACTTCACCCCTCCAACGATGAACCCCCCGCTGAGGGGGTTGGTGGCTTCGCCGGAGGAGGTGCCTCCAGTATCGGCGGAGGAACTTTGCGCGGGGGTTCTGCCCCTCCGCGCGAAGAAGACGGCCCCTGGGCCGGACGGCGTCCCCGCACGGGTGGTGGCCATCGCGGCGTCCCTAATGGAGGAAAGGCTTCGGGACCTCTTCAGCGCGTGCTTGACGGCTGGGAGGTTCCCGAAGCCATGGAAGGAAGGCAAGTTGTGCCTTCTCCGGAAGGAGGGACGCCCGGTGGACTCCCCCTCGGCATACCGGCCCATCGTTCTGCTAGATGAGGTCGGTAAATTGTTTGAGGGGATCATAGCCACCCGGCTAAACAGCCACTTGCGGGAGGTAGGGCCGGACCTGTCGGACGCCCAGTTCGGGTTTCGACAGGGGCGTTCGACGGTCGACGCATTGGCCCTACTCAGGGGCCAGGTGAAGGCGGCGGTCGAGGCCGGGGACGGAGTGTTGGCGGTGTCGTTCGACATCGCCAACGCCTTCAACTCCGTGCCCCACTCGACCATTTTGGAGGCACTCCAGTACCACGGAGTGCCCCAATATCTGCGGGTGATCCTGGCCAACTACCTGGAGGACCGGGAGGTCCTCCTGGCGGACAGGACGGCCAGGATCAGGCGCTACGGCGCGGAGTCCGGTGTTCCACAGGGTTCGGTGCTAGGGCCCCTCTTGTGGAACATCGGATTCGATTGGTTGCTGCGCGGCACCCTCCTCCAGGGCACGAGTGTCATCTGCTATGCGGATGACACTCTCCTCGTTGCCCGGGGGAGGGATTTTAGGGAGGCGGCCTGTCTAGCTTCAGCTGGCGGATCCTTAGTGGCAGGCAGGATCCGCCAGCTTGGTTTGAGGGTGGCGCTGAACAAGACCGAGGCCGTGTTCTTTCACGGGCCTCGGCAGCGCTGCCCTCCTGACGCCCACATTGTCGTGGAGGGCGTCCGGATAGGGGTCGGGGCCCAGATGAAGTATCTGGGCCTCGTGCTAGACAGCAGGTGGCGCTTCGGCCCGCATTTCAGCGGTCTGTCGACGCGCCTGCTGAAAGCCGCGGACGCCCTCTCATGGCTCCTCCCGAACTTGGGCGGGCCCAAGGAGCGATGCCGGCGCCTATATGCCGGCATCCTGAAGAGTATGGCCCTATATGGGGCACCCATCTGGGCGGACTCCCTCCACAGGAGGGAGAATGCAACCGCCATCCGCAGGCCCCAACGGGCCATTGCACAGCGGGTGGCGAGGGCCTACCGCTCAGTGGGCTTTGCGGCGGCGTGCGCTCTGGCCGGCACCCCTCCCTGGGAATTGGAGGCATGGGTGCTCGCCAGAGTGTACGAATGGGCGGCGCGGCGTAGGGCGCTAGGTGAGCGCCCCGCCGCGCAAGAGCGGGAGGCCGTGCGGCGGGAGGCGAGGGACGCCATCGTCCTGCACTGGGCACGGGACCTCGCCTCCGCCACTTTTGGGCGCCGGACGCTGGACGCGCTCGGTCCAGTCCTGCGGGAATGGCTCGAGCGCCCCCACGGTTTCCTCTCGTTCCGTCTAGTGCAGGTGTTGTCCGGACATGGCTGTTTCGGAACGCACCTGCACCGGATCCGGAGGGAGGAAACCCCGGCGTGCCATGAATGCGGAGCCGCGGAGGACACGGCGCAGCACACCCTCGAGGTGTGCCCAGCCTGGGCTGAGCTGCGTCGTGCCCTGAATACTGTCGTTGGGCTGGACCTCTCACTTCCCAGTGTGGTGAACTCCATGCTGGGGAGTGAGGAGGCTTGGGCGGCGGTTGCCTCCTTTTGCGAGGACGTCATGTCGCAAAAGGAGGCGGCGGAGCGCGCGCGGGAGGATGATCCTCTCGCGCCACCGCTCCGCAGGCGAAGGAGGGGTGGGAGAAGGCGGTTGTACGACCGTCGCCTCCCACCCTCAGGTGGTGATTAGCGGGCGACAGGCGCGGGGGCGCCTTCGCTCGCATTGCACAAATCACCACCACCGTCGGGCGGGAACGGCCGAGCACTCACGGTCGTTCCCGGGCCCCTCCACTTAGGGAGGGGCGTGCGGGCCCCGCTGTAAAGGCGGGCGGTCGTCGGTGGGGGACTGGACGTAAAGGCTGTGCCGGTTTCCCAGTCCTCCTCCAAATAGACGATGCGGGAGTGCCGCTGGGTTATTTTAGTGGGTATGCCGGAGTAGCCGGAGAGCCCCACATAACCCGTCCATCCCCCAATGGGCGGGTATGCGTAACGCATTTTTTCCCAGCGCAAACAAAAAAAAAAAAAAAAAAAAGGTTAGGTTAGGTTAGGTTGGGGAGGGGAACCACCCCACAGTGCTTGCGTCCACGTCGCGTTCCCCGGAAACGTCCCAGTTCTGACCACCGTAACGGAGTGGCAGACTGGGTACGGCTAAAGTGCACTGTGCTTCGTAGCGACTATCTGCCTTGAGTGCTGCGAAATTGCTTTGTTTTGATATGCCAAAACCAGCGCGGGATGCCCTCGGGCATTTTGTGAAAAAAGGCCCTTCTCAGGGCCAACCCAAAGGCCCTTCTCAGGGCCAACCCAAAGGCCCTTTTCAGGGCCAACCCAAAGGCCCTTCTCAGGGCCAACCAAAAGGCCCTTCTCAGGGCCAACGCGACGCATCAGCGTCGGGGGAAGGCAGGGCCTTCTACGGCGGGAGGGAGGGCGATTTATCGGACTCCGAAATTGAGTCCATTGAATCGGACGCCGATTCAATGGTGGTAGAGGATGCGCGATCGCGATCCGCGTCCAGAAAAAGGAAGACCTTTTTAAAGGACGGGTCGGATGGCTCCTCGGCGTCGGGTTCGGCGAAGGAGCCAAAACGAAAGGTTAAGGCCAAGAAGTTGGCAATAACAGCGGATACCCACGACGTGGGTTTGGTAGACGCCCAGCGCGAGTTGGACCTCACCAGGCGGGAGCAGCTCCAGCAAGACCTGGAGGAGCAGGTAGCGGCCAGGGAGGAACGGGCGCGCGCCGCCCGTGCCAAATCGGGATACGGAGCGTCCCGCGTTCTGTACGCGGACCACTCTCTGGCCGAACTAGAGCGGATGGCATTAGAGGACGAGGAGGTAATCGTCCAGGTCGCCACCAAGTCCTCCCACCTAAAAGGGACTTTTCAAAAGTCCCTCAAATGCCGGGCCGCCAGCATGTGCGGCATCGTCGCGGAGCTGGTCAACCGCAAGGCCAGCGATGAATCGCGGCAGCTGCAGGCGAAAGTGGATCGCCTGCAGCAGGAGGTAAGCCAGCTGCACCAAAAGCTGGCTGAAGCCACGGCCCGGCCATCCCAAGCCGAGCCCAGACCTGCGGCAGAGGGCCTCGCCCCCTCCTCCGGCCTTGAGGATATCCTCCGCAAGGTCATGGCGGAGGAGAGGGCGTTTGTTAGAGCCTGCCTGGCAGGCATTGAGGACCGGCTCTTGCCGGAGAAAGTCGTCCGGCCGCCGCTTGCGGCGGACAGGAGGCAAAAGGAGCCGGTGCCTACGTCCCAGACGGAGGATGCCCTTCTCCCCTCTACCACCCCGACCAACCAGCAGGGCTGGACGAGGGTGGTCGGTAAGGGGAAGGGCAAGGGCAAAAGGACGGCAGCTGTCGTCCCTGCCGTTCCCGCTACCACCACTCCCAGCCAGTCGCAGCCGACTGGCAAAGGGAAAGGGAAGGGGAAGAGAACCCCTCCAGCCCCAGCCGTCCCCGCCACCACCCCTGCTGGTCAGTCGACTGGCACGGGAAAGGGGAAGGGAAAGAGTTCCCCCCAAGCCGGAGCAAAGAGGAAACTGGTTCCTCCCAAGACCGCGGCCGTCGTGGTGACGCTCACCGCGGAGGCTGCGGAGCGAGGCCAGACATACGCCTCCATAATGGTGCGGGCGCGTGCAAACGCCGATCCCACGAAACTGGGCATCGGCAAAGTGTCATGCCGCCGGACACAAGCTGGGGCTCGAATTTTCGAGTTCCCGGGGGCCGAGGGCGGCAAAAACGCGGACCTCTTCGCAGCTAAGCTGCAAGAGGTCATCGCAGACTCGGCGAAGGTGGCCAGGCCGGTAAAGTCAGCGGCCATTGAGGTGACGGATCTCGACGACTCCGTCACCAAGGAGGAGGTGGTGGCACCAATCGCAGCCATAGGGGGCTGCGAAGTCGCAGCGGTACAAGGCGGGGGCATCAGGCCCGGGCGCGGCGGCATGGGCGCAATTCGCCTGGAGTGCCCAGTCGCCGCTGCCAAAGCCGTCCTCGAGAAGGGACGGCTCGCCGTGGGGTTCAGCTCGGCGGCGGTCCGGGCACTTGAGGACCAGCCTTTGAGGTGCTACAAGTGCTTCGGAATCGGCCACACCCGAGCCCTCTGTCCGTCCAGTGTCGACAGGACGGACAGCTGCTACCGCTGCGGCAAGGAGGGGCACAAAGCCGCCTCCTGCAAGGCCGCCACGCCCCACTGCGCGGTATGTGCCGCCAGTGGCCGCCCAGCGGGCCACATCATGAAGGGGAGGAATTGTAGTCCTCCCCTTAAGAAGGGCAAGGAACAGGCGCCGACCCGGCCTGTCGTTGCCACCGCCGTCCCAGTGGCTGGGACCTCGGCGGCCGTGGAGGAGAGGGGTGCGATGTCCGATTAATGGGAGTCGAACATCGCATCCTCCAGGCGAACACCAACCACTGCAGAGCGGCCCAGGATCTGCTGATGCAGACTGTGGCCGAGTGGTTGGTGGACGTGGCGGTGGTCGCCGAGCCGTACTCGGTGCCTGGCCGTTGGCTGGGTGACCGGGATGGCTTGGTGGCGTTGGTGTCGCGGCCTGCCACGGACTCCCCTCCCCTCTCGCTTTTAGAGAGGGGTCCGGGATACGTGGCCGCCGCGTGGGGAGAAATAGCCCTGGTCGGGGTCTATTTCTCCCCAAACCGCCCTCTAAGGGTGTTCAAACATGTACAAAACCGCAGCGCAACCACGGTTAGTTACTTACTTACCTATATCTTTATACAGTCCACTTAGTTTAACGCTTCACCTATGTAAAAAAACCAGTATTAAAACATATTTCAAACAGTCCGCACGTCTTCTTATTCATTGAACAACCCGCAAACGAATTTACACCTTATCGCCTTGAACATTTGGTCCAATTCGAGACGGATAAATATTACCGGTCGGCCACTGCGAGCGAGCCGTGAGAACAATAGGCGACCGCATTCCACAGCGATAAGGAATAGTCGGAGTTACTTTTTACTAATTACCGGTATAATTCTTGAATTCTACAAACATTAGTGAGCGAGTGTGTTATTACAAACATTATGGATTCGAGTATTGGATTTGAGGAACTTCTGGTGTATCAAAGGGAGCTACTAGACAACTTGAAAAATGCTGAGAAAAACTTCAAAAAGTCACCTAAAGATAGGTTAAAAAGAACTTATTTGGAAACGAGAATAGAAACATTAGAAGAATTATGGATTAACTTTAAGGAGGGACACAAACAAACTATTTTGAACCTTAGTAAAGACGATGATAAGAAGGATTCTTATTTTGAAGAAAATATGTACGAACAGTTCGAAGAGATATACATACAATACAAGTCGAATTTAAAGGAAGCTCTTCTACCGTTTTTGGATTCAGCTAAGTTTCAATTGCCTCCGTGTCCGGAAATATCGACACAGTCTGGCGGTACACAAATGCCGTTCAATTACGATGTGAAGTTACCGCGCATCCAGATACCTACTTTTACTGGAAAGTATGAGGAGTGGCAATCGTTTTATGACTTGTTTTGTTCGCTTATACATAATAACAAATCTTTATCGCCCGTACAAAAATTACAATACCTTAAGAGCAATTTATCCGGAGAACCAGAAGTATTACTTAGAAATTATTCTATCACGAATGCGAATTATGAGGAGGCGTGGAATGAACTAGAAAAACGATACAACAATAAGAGATATAATACAAACGAGATTTTGAGAAAATTATTTACACAAAAATCGATACAAATAGTTGCGGCGAGTTCTATCAAACAATTGCTGGACACAACTTCTACGTGTTTGAAGGCTTTGAAAAACATGGATGTGAATATTGAGTCTTGGGACCTGATCATCAACTACTTGGTGCTGTCAAAATTAGATTCTGAGTCGGTAAAAGAGTGGGAACAACATTTGAGCATGAATAACAAAGAAATGCCAACCTGGCCAGAACTACGAGATTTTCTGAGTGCGAGATTCCGGTCATTAGAAATGATGGATGGCCATAAACCAAGAGTGGTGCAAGCTAAGCCCGTCGCCAAGCCTAAAGCCTTTCATTCAAATATTATTAAGGAGGAGAAAAAACACGATATGAAATGCGCGTTATGTAATGACGGACATTACGTATACCATTGCAAGAAGTTCGGAGATATGTCTGCTAAAGAACGACAAGACTTTGTTCAACGGAGTAAATTATGTTTCAACTGTTTGGCGCCATCACATTCCGTAGTGAAATGTCGACAGTCAGCGTGTTGTCGGAAGTGTGGACGGCGTCATCACTCACTTCTACACTTCGAGAGAGGAGTCAACACCGAGAAAACGAGTGAGGATGAGTCAACGTCTACAGGTACTGTGACTGAAGCACAGAGAGGTAAGCCTAATACTTTGTCTAATGATACACACATTGTGACCAACTTTTCTAGAGAGAATTTTCATACAAACAGTGTCTTGTTAGCTACTGCACAAGTGGTAGTAGATAGCAAGAATGGTTGCAAATATATACTCAGAGCGTTGTTAGACCAAGGGTCACAGGCATCTTTTGTAACGGAGGCGACAGTTCAGTTACTTAACCTTACACGTAAATCTGTCAGTGGTTGGGTGTCAGGCGTGGGAGAGGATCAAACCAGAATTAAACACATGGTTTCACTCACAGTGAGCTCACGCTACAATCCACAGGCATCAGTTAGAGTAAATGCGTATGTATTGCGTTCATTAACGACACTATTACCTAATACTAATCTTGGTTCACCTGAGTGGTCAGATATAACAAACTTAGAGTTGGCCGACCCAGGATTTACTACACCAGGTAAAATTGACATTTTGCTTGGATCTGAGATATATTGTGAACTTTTGTTAGATGGCGTAATTAAGCACTCTGAGAATAAATTATTAGCCCAAAATACAATCTTAGGTTGGGTAATATCTGGTAGGATGTCAGAAGAATCTACTGCAGCAAGAAGACACGTTACAAGTTTGCATGTGCAACACAAAGAAGACGACCTACTTAAACTATTTTGGGAAGTAGAAAACGAACCAAACATGATAAAAAAGACACAGTCAGAAGAAGAAAGGAGATGTGAGGAGTTTTATGAGGCTACCACGGTCAGAGACGAAAACGGAAGATTTGTAGTCAGACTGCCATTTAAAAGGGAACTTCCAGAATGTCAAAACGGGAGATTAATGAAAATAGCGTCTAAGAGGTTCGAACTCTTAGAGAAAAGGTTAGCTAAAAATGATAAACTGCGTGAAGAATATCATAAGGTAATAAACGAGTACATACAGTTAAATCATATGGTTGAAGTTGAATTTACGGACATTAATAATCCCAAAGCTGTATATCTTCCGCACCACGCCGTAACGAGAGAAGATAAAGATACTACGAAGCTTCGCGTTGTCTTTGACGCATCGTGTAAAGGAATTAATAACGTTTCCTTGAACGATGATCTTCTTATTGGCCCTAAACTGCAGCAAGACTTACGTCACTTACTAATGAGATGGAGAGTGCACAGAATTTGTATTACTGCTGACATCATAAAGATGTATAGAATGGTTCGTGTCGCTGAAGAGGATACAAACTATCAGAGAATACTTTGGAGATTTAAAGATAACGAGCCAGTAAAACACTTTAAATTATTAAGACTAACATTCGGGACAGCCTGTGCTCCATATCTTGCAGTTAAGTCACTACAGAGACTAGCTGATGATGAGCGAGTTGAGTACCCAGTTGCAGCGAAGATAACGATGAATGACTATTATATGGATGATTTGATGTCGTGCTGTGAGACAGAAAACGAAGCAATAATGATATACAACGAAATGAACAAACTAATGAATTTGGGAGGGTTCGAACTTCAAAAATGGAGTAGCAACAATGAAAACGTGTTGAAATATATCGGAGAACACAAAAGAATCGATCATGAACTTCCGCTCAAGCTCAATAACCTAGTGAAAGTACTTGGTGTGATTTGGAACCGCCTTACAGATAAATTTGAATACACCATTAATTTACCGGAACCTAAACAGTCAATTACTAAACGTCAAATCCTGTCGGAAGTAGCCAAACTTTACGACCCTTTGGGGTGGATAGCACCTGTTGTTGTCGTCGCAAAAATGATCATACAAAAGTTATGGAGGTCAGGGCTAGAATGGGATGATGATGTACGTGGAGAGCTGTTAGAGGAGTGGTTAAGTTACAGGGAAAATTTGATACATATTAAACGAGTAAGTATACCGAGATGGTTGCACTACACTTCTACAGCTAGATCAGAGTTGCATGTCTTCGTAGACTCCTCGCAACTTGCATATGGAGCGGCAGTATACATGCGGGTTGTTGATGAGAGTGGAGTATACGTTAGTCTAATTTCTGCTAAAACTAAAGTCGCGCCTATTGAGAAACAACTTTCAATACCGAGGTTGGAACTTTGTGGCGCAGTATTGGGCACAAAGTTAATTTTCGAGATATCTCAAGTGATGAATATACCTAAGACTAACTTATACGCCTGGACAGACTCATCAATAGTCCTCGCCTGGTTAAAGGGTGGGTCAAGTAGATGGACGACTTTTGTGAGTAACAGAGTGTCAGATATACTGAATATCTTAGACTATGACCAGTGGGGACATGTTGCTACTGAACTGAACCCAGCAGATTGCGCGTCGAGAGGACTTCAAGCGTCAGATTTATTGAATCATACGTTGTGGTGGAACGGACCAGCTTGGCTGTCTTCATTACACATAAACTTGAGCACAGACGATTGTGTTGAAACTTGAGCACAGGTGTTGTCCGGGCATGGCTGCTTCGGAACGCACCTGCATCGGATTCAGAGGGAGGAGACCCCGGCGTGCCACGAGTGTGGAGCCGCGGAGGACACGGCGCAGCACACCCTCGAGGTGTGCCCAGCCTGGGCTGAGCTGCGCCGTGCCCTGACAGATGTGGTCGGGCAGGACCTCTCACTTCCCAGTGTTGTGAACTCCATGCTGGGGAGTGAGGAGGCTTGGGCGGCGGTTGCCTCCTTTTGCGAGGATGTTATGTCGCAAAAGGAGGCGGCGGAGCGCGCGCGGGAGGATGATCCTCTCGCGCCGCCGCTCCGCAGGCGAAGAAGGGGTGGGAGACGGCGGTTGTACGATCGTCGCCTCCCTCCTTCTGGTGGTGATTAGCGGGCGACAGGCGCGGGGGCGCCTTCGCTCGCATTGCACTAATCACCACCCTCGTCAGGCGGGAACGGCCGAGCACTCACGGTCGTTCCCGGGCCCCTCCACTTTGGGAGGGGCGTGCGGGCCCCGCTGTAAAGGCGGGCGGTCGTCGGTGGGGGACTGGACGTAAAGGCTGTGCCGGTTTCCCAGTCCTCCTCCACACAGACGATGCGGGAGTGCCGCTGGGTTATTTTAGTGGGTATGCCGGGCTAGCCGGAGAGTCCCACATAACCCGTCCATCCCCCAATGGGCGGGTATGCGTAACGCATTTTTTCCCAGCGCAAACAAAAAAAAAAAAAAAAAAAAAAAAAAAAAAAAAGGTTAGGTTGGGGAGGGGAACCACCCCACAGTGCTTGCGTCCACGTCGCGTTCCCCGGAAACGTCCCAGGTCTGACCACCGTAACGGAGTGGCAGACTGGGTACGGCTAAAGTGCACTGTGCATCGTAGCGATCTTATTGCCGTGACAGCTACGAATCTTGTTTTGTTCGAAATGCCGAAACCTGCGCGGGATGCCCTCGGGCATTTTGTGAAAAAAGGCCCTTCTCAGGGCCAACCCAAAGGCCCTTCTCAGGGCCAACCCAAAGGCCCTTCTCAGGGCCAACCAAAAGGCCCTTCTCAGGGCCAACGCGACGCTGAAGCGTCGAAGGAAGGCAGCGCCTTCTACGGCGGGAGGGAGGGCGATTTGTCGGACTCCGACATTGAGTCCGTTGGGTCGGATGCCAGTGCGATGGCGATCGAGGATCCTCGATCGCGATCGGCATCCAGGAAGCGGAGCTTCCTAAAAGTCGTGTCCGATGGGTCCTCGGGCTCAGGTTCAGCGAAGGGGCCCGGAAGGAGGGTCAAGTCCAGAAAGGCGACGACAGCGGCAGACACCCACGACGTGGGTCTAGCCGACGCTCAACGCGAGTTGGACCTGGCAAGGCGGGAACAGCTCCAGCAAGAGCTGGAGGAGCGGGTAGCGGCCAAGGAAGAACGGGCGCGCGTCACCCGTGCCAAGTCCGGGTACGGTGCGTCCAGCGTGCTGTACTCGGACCACTCCCTGGCCGAACTGAAGAGGATGGCCTTGGAGGACGAGGAGGCGATCGCGGAGGTCGCCGCCAAGTCCTCGCATCTGAAGGGGACTTTCCAGAAGTCCCTCAGATGCCGGGCCGCCAGCATGCGTGGCATCGTCGCGGAGCTGGTGGACCGCAAGGCCAGCGATGAAACGCGGCAACTGCAGGCGAAGGTAGATCGCCTGCAGTCGGAGGTCAGCCAGCTGCACCTGAAGCTGGCTGAAGCCACGGCCCGGCCGTCGCAAGCCGAGCCCAGACCTGCGGCAGAGGTCCTCGCTCCCTCCTCCGGCCTGGAGGAAATCCTCCGCAAGGCTATGGCAGAGCAGAGGACATTTGTTAGAGCCTGCCTAGCGGGCATCGAGGACCGGCTCCTGCCGGAGAAACGCCTCCGACCGCCGCTTGCAGCGGACAAGAGGCGAGAGGAGCCGGTGCCCACCTCACAGAGGGAGGACGCCCTTCTCCCTTCGACCACCCCGACCAACCAGCAGGGCTGGACGAGGGTGGTCGGCAAGGGGAAGGGCAAGGGCAAAAAGACGGCAGCTGCCGTCCCTGCCGTTCCCGCCACCACCACTCCCAGCCAGTCGCGGCCAGCTGGGAAAGGGAAGGGGAAGGGGAAGAGCACCCCTCCAGCCCCAGCCGTCTCCGCCACCACCCCTGCCGGTCAGTCGTCAACTGGCAAGGGAAAGGGGAAGGGTTTGCCCCCAGCCGGTGCTAAGAGGAACCTAGTTCCTCCCAAGACCGCGGCCGTCGTGGTGACGCTCACCGCAGAGGCCGCGGAGCGGGGTGAGACGTACGCGTCCATGTTGGTGCGGGCGCGTGCCAATGCCGATCCCACCAAACTGGGAATCGGCAAAGTCTCATGCCGCAAGACACAGGCTGGGGCTCGTATATTCGAGTTCCCTGGTGCGGAGGGCGGCAAAAACGCGGACCTCTTCGCAGCTAAGCTGCAAGAGGTCATCGCAGACTCGGCGAAGGTGGCCAGGCCGGTAAAGTCGGCGGCCATTGAGGTGACGGATCTCGACGACTCCGTCACCAAGGAGGAGGTGGTGGCAGCAATCGTAGCCATAGGGGGCTGCGAAGTCGCAGCGGTACAAGGCGGGGGCATCAGGCCCGGGCGCGGCGGCATGGGCGCAATTCGCCTGGAGTGCCCAGTCGCCGCTGCCAAAGCCGTCCTCGAGAAGGGACGGCTCGCCGTCGGGTTCAGCTCGGGTGCGGTCCGGGCTCTTGAGGACCAGCCTTTGCGGTGCTACAAGTGCTTCGGAATCGGCCACACCCGAGCCCTCTGTCCGTCCAGTGTCGACAGGACGGACAGCTGCTACCGCTGCGGCAAGGAGGGGCACAAAGCCGCCTCCTGCAAGGCCGCCACGCCGCACTGCGCGGTATGTGCCGCCAGTGGCCGCCCAGCGGGCCACATCATGAAGGGGAGGAATTGTAGTCCTCCCCTTAAGAAGGGCAAGGAACAGGCGCTGACCCGGCCTGTCGCTGCCACCGCCGTCCCAGTGGCTGGGACCTCGGCGGCCGTGGAGGAGAGGGGTGCGATGTCCGATTAATGGGAGTCGAACATCGCATCCTCCAGGCGAACACCAACCACTGCAGAGCGGCCCAGGATCTGCTGATGCAGACTGTGGCCGAGTGGTTGGTGGACGTGGCGGTGGTCGCCGAGCCGTACTCGGTGCCTGGCCGTTGGCTGGGTGACCGGGACGGCTTGGTGGCGTTGGTGTCGCGGCCTGCCACGGACTCCCCTCCCCTCTCGCTTTTAGAGAGGGGTCCGGGATACGTGGCCGCCGCGTGGGGAGAAATAGCCCTGGTCGGGGTCTATTTCTCCCCAAACCGCCCTCTAAGGGACTTCGAGAATTTTCTCGAAGTCCTTACGGCAGTCGTCGGGAGGGCGGCACCACGTCAGGTCGTCGTAATGGGCGACCTGAACGCCAAGTCGGTGGCCTGGGGCAACCCGGCGGCGTCGTGCAACGTCCGGGGGCGCGCCGCCGAATTTTGGTCGGCTTCGTGCGGCGTGTCCCTCCTGAACAGGGGGGATGTTCACACGTGTGTGCGGCAACGGGGAGGGTCAGTGGTGGACGTATCGTTCGCCACCCCCGTGCTAGCCGCCCGCGTCGTGAACTGGCGGGTGGAGATGGTGGAGACCCTGTCGGACCACCGATATGTGCGGTTCGACATCTCCACCCAGAGCCCGCGGAGGATGGCCCGCTCGGGCCAATCTCCCTTCCCGCGGTGGGCTCTCACCCGCCTGGACCGGGAGGCAGCCCTGGAGGCAGCGTTCCTCGAGGACTGGCTCTCGCCCCCTGTGCAGGGCACGGACGTCGACGCCGCAGCGGTTCGGCTCCGGGGGTCCCTGACCGAGGTGTGCAACTCGAGCATGCCTCGGTCTCGCCGTCCGCCTCCCCGTCGCGCCGTTTATTGGTGGACGGCGGAGCTGGCGGCGCTCCGGGCCGCGTGCGTGGAGGCCAGGAGGGCCTACACGCGGAGTCGGCGGCGCACCAGCCGATGTCAGGCGGAGGAGGACCGCCTCTACGCCTCTTACGTAGAGGCAAAGACGGTCCTCAAGTTTGCAATGTGCGCCGCCGAGGACTCGGCAAAGGCCGAGATGCTGGAGGGCCTCGACAGGGATCCGTTTGGGAGGCCGTATAAGCAGGCGCGGAGCCAGCTGCGCCCTTACGGTCCCCCATTAGCGGAGACCCTAGAGCCGGCGTTGCTGGATGGGGTGGTTCGGTCACTGTTTCCGCGCAGGACCGACTTCACCCCACCAACGATGAACCCCCCGCTGGGGGGGGTGGTGGCTTCGCCGGAGGAGGAGGTCCCTCCAGTATCGGTGGAGGAATTTCGCGCGGGGGTTCTGTCCCTCCGCGCGAAGAGGACGGCCCCTGGACCGGATGGTGTCCCCGCACGGGTGGTGGCCATCGCGGCGTCCCTCATGGAGGAGAGGTTTCGGGACCTCTTCAGCGCGTGCCTGACGGCTGGGAGGTTCCCGAAAATCTGGAAGGAGGGGCAGCTTTGCCTGCTCCGGAAGGAGGGACGCCCGGTGGACTCCCCCTCGGCATACCGGCCCATCGTTCTGCTCGATGAGGTCGGTAAATTGTTCGAGGGGATCATCGCCACCCGGCTTAATAGCCAGTTGCGGGAGGTAGGGCCAGACCTGTCGGACGCCCAGTTCGGGTTTCGACAGGGGCGTTCGACGGTCGACGCGGTGGCCCTACTCAGGGGCCAAGTGCAGGAGGCGGTTGGAGCTGGGGACGGAGTGTTGGCGGTGTCGTTCGACATCGCCAACGCCTTCAACTCCGTGCCCCACTCGACCATATTGGAGGCACTCCGGTACCACGGAGTGCCCCAATATCTGCGGGTGATCCTGGCCAACTACCTGGAGGACCGGGAGGTCCTCCTGGCGGACAGGACGGCCAGGATCAGGCGCTACGGCGCGGAGTCCGGTGTTCCACAGGGTTCGGTGCTGGGGCCCCTCTTGTGGAACATCGGATTCGATTGGCTGCTGCGCGGCACCCTCCTCCAGGGCACGAGTGTCATCTGCTACGCGGATGACACTCTCCTCGTTGCCCGGGGGAGGGACTTTCGGGAGGCGGCCTGTCTGGCCTCAGCTGGCGGATCCTTAGTGGCAGGTAGGATCCGCCAGCTTGGTTTGAGGGTAGCGCTGAACAAGACCGAGGCCGTGTTCTTTCACGGGCCTCGGCAGCGCTGCCCTCCTGACGCCCACATCGTGGTGGAGGGCGTCCGGATAGGGGTCGGGGCCCAGATGAAGTATCTGGGCCTCGTGCTGGACAGCAGGTGGCGCTTCGGCCCGCACTTTAGCGGGCTGTCGACGCGCCTGCTGAAAGCCGCGGACGCCCTCTCATGGCTCCTCCCAAACCTGGGCGGGCCCAAGGAGCGATGCCGGCGCCTCTATGCCGGCATCCTGAGGAGTATGGCCCTATACGGGGCACCCATCTGGGCGGACTCCCTCCACAGGAGGGAGAATGCAACCGCCATCCGCAGGCCCCAACGGGCCATTGCACAGCGGGTGGCGCGAGCCTACCGCTCGGTGGGCTTCGCGGCGGCGTGCGCTCTGGCCGGCACCCCTCCATGGGAATTGGAGGCATGGGTGCTCGCCAGAGTCTACGAGTGGACGGCGCGGCGTAGGGCGCTGGGTGAGCGCCCAGCCGCGGAAGATCGGGAGGCCGTGCGGCGGGAGGCGAGGGATGCCATCGTCCTCCACTGGGCACGTGATCTCGCCTCCGCCACCTTTGGGCGCCGGTCGCTGGACGCGCTCGGTCCAGCCCTGCGGGACTGGCTCGAGCGCCCCCACGGTTTCCTCTCGTTCCGTCTAGTGCAGGTGTTGTCCGGACATGGTTGTTTCGGAACGCACCTGCACCGGATCCGGAGGGAGGAAACCCCGGCGTGCCACCATTGCGGAGCCGCGGAGGACACGGCGCAGCACACCCTCGAGGTGTGCCCAGCCTGGGCTGAGCTGCGCCGTGCCCTGACAGATGTGGTCGGGCAGGACCTCTCACTTCCCAGTGTGGTGAACTCCATGCTGGGGAGTGAGGAGGCTTGGGCGGCGGTTGCCTCCTTTTGCGAGAATGTCATGTCGCAAAAGGAGGCGGCGGAGCGCGCGCGGGAGGATGATCCTCTCGCGCCGCCGCTCCGCAGGCGAAGAAGGGGTGGGAGACGGCGGTTGTACGATCGTCGTCTCCCTCCTTCTGGTGGTGATTAGCGGGCGACAGGCGCGGGGGCGCCTTCGCTCGCATTGCACTGATCACCACCCTCGTCGGGCGGGAACGGCCGAGCACTCACGGTCGTTCCTGGGCCCCTCCACTTAGGGAGGGGCGTGCGGGCCCCGCTGTAAAGGCGGGCGGTCGTCGGTGGGGGACTGGACGTAAAGGCTGTGCCGGTTTCCCAGTCCTCCTCCAAATAGACGATGCGGGAGTGCCGCTGGGTTATTTTAGTGGGTATGCCGGAGTAGCCGGAGAGTCCCACATAACCCGTCCATCCCCCAATGGGCGGGTATGCGTAACGCATTTTTTCCCAGCGCAAACAAAAAAAAAAAAAAAAAAAAAGGTTAGGTTAGGTTAGGTTGGGGAGGGGAACCACCCCACAGTGCTTGCGTCCACGTCGCGTTCCCCGGAAACGTCCCAGTTCTGACCACCGTAACGGAGTGGCAGACTGGGTACGGCTAAAGTGCACTGTGCTTCGTAGCGACTATCTGCCTTGAGTGCTGCGAAATTGCTTTGTTTTGATATGCCAAAACCAGCGCGGGATGCCCTCGGGCATTTTGTGAAAAAAGGCCCTTCTCAGGGCCAACCCAAAGGCCCTTCTCAGGGCCAACCCAAAGGCCCTTTTCAGGGCCAACCCAAAGGCCCTTCTCAGGGCCAACCAAAAGGCCCTTCTCAGGGCCAACGCGACGCATCAGCGTCGGGGGAAGGCAGGGCCTTCTACGGCGGGAGGGAGGGCGATTTATCGGACTCCGAAATTGAGTCCATTGAATCGGACGCCGATTCAATGGTGGTAGAGGATGCGCGATCGCGATCCACGTCCAGAAAAAGGAAGACCTTTTTAAAGGACGGGTCGGATGGCTCCTCGGCGTCGGGTTCGGCGAAGGAGCCAAAACGAAAGGTTAAGGCCAAGAAGTTGGCAATAACAGCGGATACCCACGACGTGGGTTTGGTAGACGCCCAGCGCGAGTTGGACCTCACCAGGCGGGAGCAGCTCCAGCAAGACCTGGAGGAGCAGGTAGCGGCCAGGGAGGAACGGGCGCGCGCCGCCCGTGCCAAATCGGGATACGGAGCGTCCCGCGTTCTGTACGCGGACCACTCTCTGGCCGAACTAGAGCGGATGGCATTAGAGGACGAGGAGGTAATCGTCCAGGTCGCCACCAAGTCCTCCCACCTAAAAGGGACTTTTCAAAAGTCCCTCAAATGCCGGGCCGCCAGCATGTGCGGCATCGTCGCGGAGCTGGTCAACCGCAAGGCCAGCGATGAATCGCGGCAGCTGCAGGCGAAAGTGGATCGCCTGCAGCAGGAGGTAAGCCAGCTGCACCAAAAGCTGGCTGAAGCCACGGCCCGGCCATCCCAAGCCGAGCCCAGACCTGCGGCAGAGGGCCTCGCCCCCTCCTCCGGCCTTGAGGATATCCTCCGCAAGGTCATGGCGGAGGAGAGGGCGTTTGTTAGAGCCTGCCTGGCAGGCATTGAGGACCGGCTCTTGCCGGAGAAAGTCGTCCGGCCGCCGCTTGCGGCGGACAGGAGGCAAAAGGAGCCGGTGCCTACGTCCCAGACGGAGGATGCCCTTCTCCCCTCTACCACCCCGACCAACCAGCAGGGCTGGACGAAGGTGGTCGGTAAGGTCCCTGCCGTTCCCGCTACCACCACTCCCAGCCAGTCGCAGCCGACTGGCAAAGGGAAAGGGAAGGGGAAGAGAACCCCTCCAGCCCCAGCCGTCCCCGCCACCACCCCTGCTGGTCAGTCGACTGGCACGGGAAAGGGGAAGGGAAAGAGTTCCCCCCAAGCCGGAGCAAAGAGGAAACTGGTTCCTCCCAAGACCGCGGCCGTCGTGGTGACGCTCACCGCGGAGGCTGCGGAGCGAGGCCAGACATACGCCTCCATAATGGTGCGGGCGCGTGCTAACGCCGATCCCACGAAACTGGGCATCGGCAAAGTGTCATGCCGCCGGACACAAGCTGGGGCTCGAATTTTCGAGTTCCCGGGGGCCGAGGGCGGCAAAAACGCGGACCTCTTCGCAGCTAAGCTGCAAGAGGTCATCGCAGACTCGGCGAAGGTGGCCAGGCCGGTAAAGTCAGCGGCCATTGAGGTGACGGATCTCGACGACTCCGTCACCAAGGAGGAGGTGGTGGCAGCAATCGCAGCCATAGGGGGCTGCGAAGTCGCAGCGGTACAAGGCGGGGGCATCAGGCCCGGGCGCGGCGGCATGGGCGCAATTCGCCTGGAGTGCCCAGTCGCCGCTGCCAAAGCCGTCCTCGAGAAGGGACGGCTCGCCGTCGGGTTCAGCTCGGCGGCGGTCCGGGCACTTGAGGACCAGCCTTTGAGGTGCTACAAGTGCTTCGGAATCGGCCACACCCGAGCCCTCTGTCCGTCCAGTGTCGACAGGACGGACAGCTGCTACCGCTGCGGCAAGGAGGGGCACAAAGCCGCCTCCTGCAAGGCCGCCACGCCCCACTGCGCGGTATGTGCCGCCAGTGGCCGCCCAGCGGGCCACATCATGAAGGGGAGGAATTGTAGTCCTCCCCTTAAGAAGGGCAAGGAACAGGCGCCGACCCGGCCTGTCGTTGCCACCGCCGTCCCAGTGGCTGGGACCTCGGCGGCCGTCGAGGAGAGGGGTGCGATGTCCGATTAATGGGAGTCGAACATCGCATCCTCCAGGCGAACACCAACCACTGCAGAGCGGCCCAGGATCTGCTGATGCAGACTGTGGCCGAGTGGTTGGTGGACGTGGCGGTGGTCGCCGAGCCGTACTCGGTGCCTGGCCGTTGGCTGGGTGACCGGGACGGCTTGGTGGCGTTGGTGTCGCGGCCTGCCACGGACTCCCCTCCCCTCTCGCTTTTAGAGAGGGGTCCGGCATACGTGGCCGCCGCGTGGGGAGAAATAGCCCTGGTCGGGGTCTATTTCTCCCCAAACCGCCCTCTAAGGGACTTCGAGAATTTTCTCGAAGTCCTTACGGCAGTCGTCGGGAGGGCGGCACCACGTCAGGTCGTCGTAATGGGCGACCTGAACGCCAAGTCGGTGGCCTGGGGCAACCCGGCGGCGTCGTGCAACGTCCGGGGGCGCGCCGCCGAATTTTGGTCGGCTTCGTGCGGCGTGTCCCTCCACGTGTGTGCGGCAACGGGGAGGGTCAGTGGTGGACGTATCGTTCGCCACCCCCGTTCTAGCCGCCCGCGTCGTGAACTGGCGGGTGGAGTTGGTGGAGACCCTGTCGGACCACCGATATGTGCGGTTCGACATCTCCACCCAGAGCCCGCGGGGGATGGCCCGTTCGGGCCAATCTCCCTTCCCGCGGTGGGCTCTCACCCGCCTGGACCGGGAGGCAGCCCAGGAGGCTGCGTTCCTCCGGGACTGGCTCTCGCCCCCTGTTGAGGTCACGGACGTGGACGCCGCAGCGGTTCAGCTGCGGGGGTCCCTGACCGAGGTGTGCAACTCCAGCATGCCTCGGTCTCGCCGTCCGCCTCCCCGTCGCGCCGTTTATTGGTGGACGGTGGAGCTGGCGGGGCTCCGGGCCGCGTGCGTGGAGGCCAGGAGGGCCTACACGCGGAGTCGGCGGCGCACCAGCCGATGTCAGGCTGAGGAGGACCGCCTCTATGCCTCTTACCTAGAGGCAAAGACGGTCCTCAAGTCGGAAATGTGCGCCGCCGAGGACTCGGCAAAGGCCGAGATGCTGGAGGGCCTCGACAGGGATCCGTTTGGGAGACCGTATAAGCAGGCGCGGAGCCAGCTGCGCCCTTACGGTCCCCCATTAGCGGAGACCCTAGAGCCGGCGTTGCTGGATGGGGTGGTTCGGTCACTGTTTCCGCGCAGGACCGAATTCACCCCACCAACGATGAACCCCCCACTGGGGGGGGTGGCGGCTTCGCCGGCGGAGGAGGTCCCTCCAGTGTCGGCGGAGGAAGTTCGCGCGGGGGTTCTGCCTCTCCGCGCGAAGAAGACGGCCCCTGGACCGGACGGCGTCCCCGCACGGGTGGTGGCCATCGCGGCGTCCCTCATGGAGGAAAGGCTTCGGGACCTCTTCAGCGCGTGCCTGATGGCTGGGAGGTTCCCGAAGCCATGGAAGGAAGGCAAATTGTGCCTTCTCCGGAAGGAGGGACGCCCGGTGGACTCCCCCTCGGCATACCGGCCCATCGTTCTGCTGGATGAGGTCGGTAAACTGTTCGAGGGGATACTCGCCACCCGGCTTAACAGCCATTTGCGGGAGGTAGGGCCGGACCTGTCGGACGCCCAGTTCGGGTTCCGACAGGGGCGTTCGACGGTCGACGCGTTGGCCCTACTCAGGGGCCAGGTGCGGGAGGCGGTCGAGGCTGGGGACGGAGTGTTGGCGGTGTCGTTCGACATCGCCAACGCCTTCAACTCCGTGCCCCACTCGACCATATTGGAGGCACTCCGATACTACGGAGTGCCCCAATATCTGCGGGCGATCCTGGCCGACTACTTGAGGGACCGAGAGGTCCTTCTGGTGGACAAGACGGCCAGGATCAGGCGCTACGGCGCGGAGTCCGGTGTTCCACAGGGTTCGGTGCTAGGGCCCCTCTTGTGGAACATCGGATTCGATTGGGTCCTTCGGGGCACCCTCCTCCAGGGCACGAGTGTCATCTGCTACGCGGATGACACTCTCCTCGTTGCCCGGGGGAGGGAATTTAGGGAGGCGGCCTGTCTGGCCTCAGCTGGCGGATCCTTAGTGGCAGGCAGGATCCGCCAGCTTGGTTTGAGGGTGGCGCTGAACAAGACCGAGGCCGTGTTCTTTCACGGGCCTCGGCAGCGCTGCCCTCCTGACGCCCACATCGTGGTGGAGGGCGTCCGGATAGGGGTCGGGGCCCAGATGAAGTATCTGGGCCTCGTGCTGGACAGCAGGTGGCTCTCGTGGCTCCTCCCAAACCTCGGAGGGCCCAAGGAGCGATGCCGGCGCCTCTATGCCGGCATCCTCAAGAGCATGGCCCTTTACGGGGCACCCATCTGGGCGGACTCCCTCCACAGGAGGGAGAATGCAACCGCCATCCGCAGGCCCCAACGGGCCATTGCACAGCGGGTGGCGAGAGCCTACCGCTCAGTGGGCTTTGCGGCGGCGTGCGCTCTGGCCGGCACCCCTCCCTGGGAATTGGAGACATGGGTGCTCGCCAGAGTGTACGAATGGGCGGCGCGGCGTAGGGCGCTAGGTGAGCGCCCCGCCGCGCAAGAGCGGGAGGCCGTGCGGCGGGAGGCGAGGGACGCCATCGTCCTGCACTGGGAACGGGACCTCGCCTCCGCCACTTTTGGGCGCCGGACGCTGGACGCGCTCGGTCCAGTCCTGCGGGAATGGCTCGAGCGCCCCCACGGTTTCCTCTCGTTCCGTCTAGTGCAGGTGTTGTCCGGACATGGCTGTTTCGGAACGCACCTGCACCGGATTCGGAGGGAGGAAACCCCGGCGTGTCACGACTGTGGAGCCGCGGAGGACACGGCGCAGCACACCCTCGAGGTGTGCCCAGCCTGGGCTGAGCTGCGCCGTGCCCTGACCGATGTAGTCGGATTGGACCTCTCACTTCCCAGTGTGGTGAACTCCATGCTGGGGGGTGAGGAGGCTTGGGCGGCGGTTGCCTCCTTTTGCGAGAATGTCATGTCGCAAAAGGAGGCGGCGGAGCGCGCGCAGGAGGATGATCCTCTTGCGCCGCCGCTCCGCAGGCGAAGAAGGGGTGGGAGACGGCGGTTGTACGATCGTCGCCTCCCTCCTTCTGGTGGTGATTAGCGGGCGACAGGCGCGGGGGCGCCTTCGCTCGCATTGCACTAATCACCACCTTCGTCGGGCGGGAACGGCCGAGCACTCACGGTCGTTCCCGGGCCCCTCCACTTTGGGAGGGGCGTGCGGGCCCCGCTGTAAAGGCGGGCGGTCGTCGGTGGGGGACTGGACGTAAAGGCTGTGCCGGTTTCCCAGTCCTCCTCCACACAGACGATGCGGGAGTGCCGCTGGGTTATTTTAGTGGGTATGCCGGGCTAGCCGGAGAGTCCCACATAACCCGTCCATCCCCCAATGGGCGGGTATGCGTAACGCATTTTTTCCCAGCGCAAACAAAAAAAAAAAAAAAAAAAGGTTAGGTTGGGGAGGGGAACCACCCCACAGTGCTTGCGTCCACGTCGCGTTCCCCGGAAACGTCCCAGTTCTGACCACCGTAACGGAGTGGCAGACTGGGTACGGCTAAAGTGCACTGTGCGTCGTAGCTATCTATTGCCTTGCGAGCTACGAAATTGATTGAATTTGATATGCCAAAACCTGTGCGGGATGCCCTCGGGCATTTTGTAAAAAAAGGCCCTTCTCAGGGCCAACCCAAAGGCCCTTCTCAGGGCCAACCCAAAGGCCCTTCTCAGGGCCAACCAAAAGGCCCTTCTCAGGGCCAACGCGACGCGTCGGCGTCGAACGAAGGCAGGGCCTTCTACGGAGGAAAAGTTGTCGAATTGTCGGACTCCGACAACGAGTCCGTTGGGTCGGATGCCAGTGCGATGGCGATCGAAGATCGGTCACGCTCGGCATCAAGGAAGCGAACCTTCCTGAAAGTTGTGTCTGATGGCTCCTCAGGCTCGGGTTCGGCGAAGGAGTCCAAGAGAAAGGTCAAGGCCAAAAAGGCGTTGACAGCAGCTGACACCCATGACGTGGGTTTGGCCGATGCCCAACGTGAGTTGGACCTGGCATGGCGGGAGCAGCTCCAGCAAGAGCTGGAGGAGCGGGTTGCGGCCCAGGAGGAACGGGCGCGCGTCGCCCGTGCAAAGTCCGGGTACGGGGCGTCCCGCGTCCTGTACGCGGACCACCCCCTGGCCGAACTCCAAAGGATGGCCTTGGAGGACGAGGAGGCGATCGTAGAGGTCGCCGCCAAGTCTTCGCATCTGAAGGGGACTTTCCAGAAGTCCCTCAAATGCCGGGCCGCCAGCATGCGTGGCATCGTCGCGGAGCTGGTGGACCGCAAGGCCAGCGACGAAACGCGGCAACTGCAGGCGAAGGTAGATCGCCTGCAGTCGGAGGTCAGCCAGCTGCACATGAAGCTGGCTGAAGCCACAGCCCGGCCATCGCAAGCCGAGCCCGGACCTGCGTCGGAGGGTCTTGCCTCCTCCCCCGGCCTTGAGGATGTCCTCCGCAAGGTGATGGCGGAGGAGAGGGCATTTGTTCGGGCCTGCCTAGCGGGTATTGAGGACCGGCTCTTACCGGCGAAGACCCTCCGACCGCCGCTTGCAGCGGACAAGAGGCGAGAGGAGCCGGTGCCTGCCTCTCAGAGGGAGGACGCCCTTCTGCCTTCCACCACCCCGACCAACCAGCAGGGCTGGACGAAGGTGGTCGGTAAGGGGAAGGGCAAAGGCAAAAGGACGGCACCTGTTGTCACTGCCGTTCCCACCACCACTCCCGGCCAGTCGCAGCCGACTGGCAAAGGAAAAGGGAAGGGGAAGGGGAAGAGCACCCCCCCAGCCCCAGCCGTCTCCGCCACCACCCCTGCCGGTCAGTCGTCGACTGGCAAGGGAAAGGGGAAGGGTTCGCCCCCAGCCGGTGCCAAGAGGAACCTGGTTCCTCCAAAGACCGCGGCCGTCGTGGTGACACTCACCGCGAAGGCCGCGGAGCGGGGTGATACGTACGCGTCCATGTTGGTGCGGGCGCGTGCCACTGCCGATCCCACCAAACTGGGGATCGGCAAGGTCTCATGCCGCCGGACCCAGGCTGGGGCCCGAATCTTTGAGTTCCCGGGAGCGGAAGGCAGTAAGAACGCGGACCTCTTCGCAGCGAAGCTGCAGGAGGTCATCGCGGACGTGGCGAAGGTGGCCAGGCCGGTGAAGTCGGCGGCCATCGAGGTGACGGATCTGGACGACTCCGTCACCAAGGAGGAGTTGGTGGCAGCAATCGCAGCCATAGGGGGCTGCGAAGTCGCAGCGGTGCAGGGCGGGGGCATCAGGCCCAGGCACCGCACTGCGCGGTATGCGCCGCCAGTGGCCGCCCAGCGGGCCACATTATGAAGGGGAGGAATTGCAGTCCTCCCCTTAAGAAGGGCAAGGAACAGGCGCCGACCCGGCCTGTCGCTGCCACCGCCGTCCCAGTGGCTGGGACCTCAGCGGCTGTGGAGGAGGGGGGTGCGATGACCGACTAATGGGTAGAGTCGAACATCGCATCCTCCAGGCGAACACCAACCACTGCAGAGCGGCACAGGATCTGCTGATGCAGACTGTGGCCGAGTGGTTGGTGGACGTGGCGGTGGTCGCCGAGCCGTACTCGATACCTGGCCGCTGGCTGGGTGATCGGGACGGCTTGGTGGCGTTGGTGTCGCGGCCTGCCACGGACTCCCCTCCCCTCTCGTTCTTAGAGAGGGGTCCGGGATACGTGGCCGCCGCGTGGGGAGAAATAGCCCTGGTCGGGGTCTATTTCTCCCCAAACCGCCCTCTAAGGGACTTCGAGAATTTTCTCGAGGTCCTTACGGCAGTCGTCGGGAGGGCGGCGCCACGTCAGGTCATTGTGTGTGGTGACCTGAACGCCAAGTCGGTGGCCTGGGGCAACCCAGCGGCGTCCTGTAACGTCCGGGGCGCGCCGTCGAATTTTGGGCGGCTTCGTGCGGCGTGTCCCTCCTGAACAGGGGGGATGTTCACACGTGTGTGCGGCAACAGGGAGGGTCAGTGGTGGACGTGTCGTTCGCCACCCCTGTGCTAGCCACACGCGTCGTGAACTGGCGGGTGGAGATGGTGGAGACCCTGTCGGACCACCGATATGTGCGGTTCGACATCTCCACCCAGAGCCCGCGGGGGATGGCCCGCTCGGGCCAATCTCCCTTCCCGCGGTGGGCTCTCACCCGCCTGGACCGGGAGGCAGCCCAGGAGGCTGCGTTCCTCCGGGACTGGCTCTCGCCCCCTGTTGAGGTCACGGACGTGGACGCCGCAGCGGTTCAGCTGCGGGGGTCCCTGACCGAGGTGTGCAACTCCAGCATGCCTCGGTCTCGCCGTCCGCCTCCCCGTCGCGCCGTTTATTGGTGGACGGGGGAGCTGGCGGCGCTACGGGCCGCGTGCGTGGAGGCCAGGAGGGCCTACACGCGGAGTCGGCGGCGCACCAGCCGATGTCAGGCTGAGGAGGACCGCCTCTACGCCTCTTACCTAGAGGCAAAGACGGTCCTCAAGTCGGAAATGTGCGCCGCCGAGGACTCGGCAAAGGCCGAGATGCTGGAGGGCCTCGACAGGGATCCGTTTGGGAGGCCGTATAAGCAGGCGCGGAGCCAGCTGCGCCCTTACGGCCCCCCATTAGCGGAGACCCTAGAGCCGGCGTTGCTGGATGGGGTGGTTCGGTCACTGTTTCCGCGCAGGACCGACTTCACCCCACCAACGATGAACCCCCCGCTGGGGGGGGTGGTGGCTTCGCCGGAGGAGGAGGTCCCTCCAGTATCGGTGGAGGAACTTCGCGCGGGGGTTCTGCCCCTCCGCACGAAGAAGACGGCCCCTGGACCGGACGGCGTCCCCGCACGGGTGGTGGCCATCGCGGCGTCCCTCATGGAGGAAAGGCTTCGGGACCTCTTCAGCGCGTGCCTGACGGCTGGGAGGTTCCCGAAGCTATGGAAGGAAGGCAAGTTGTGCCTTCTTCGCAAGGAGGGACGCCCGTTGGACTCCCCCTCGGCATACCGGCCCATCGTTTTACTCGATGAGGTCGGTAAACTGTTCGAGGGGATCATCGCCACCCGGCTTAATAGCCAGCTGCGGGAGGTAGGGCCGGACCTGTCGGACGCCCAATTCGGGTTCCGACAAGGGCGTTCGACGGTCGACGCGTTGGCCCTACTCAGGGGCCAGGTGCGGGAGGCGGTCGAGGCTGGGGACGGAGTGTTGGCGGTGTCGTTCGACATCGCCAACGCCTTCAACTCCGTGCCCCACTCGACCATATTGGAGGCACTCCGATACTACGGAGTGCCCCAATATCTGCGGGCGATCCTGGCCAGCTACCTGGAGGACCGAGAGGTCCTTCTGGTGGACAAGGCGGCCAGGATCAGGCGCTACGGAGTGGAGTCCGGTGTTCCACAGGGTTCGGTGCTGGGGCCCCTCCTGTGGAACATCGGATTTGACTGGCTCCTGCGGGGCACCCTCCTCCAGGGCACGAGTGTCATCTGCTACGCGGATGACACTCTCCTCGTTGCCCGGGGGAGGGATTTTAGGGAGGCGGCCTGTCTGGCCTCAGCTGGCGGATCCTTAGTGGCAGGTAGGATCCGCCAGCTTGGATTGGGGGTAGCGCTGAACAAGACCGAGGCCGTGTTCTTTCACGGGCCTCGGCAGCGCTGCCCACCTGACGCCCACATCGTGGTGGAGGGCGTCCGGATAGGGGTCGGGGCCCAGATGAAGTATCTGGGCCTCGTGCTGGACAGCAGGTGGCGCTTCGGCCCGCACTTTAGCGGGCTGTCGACGCGCCTGCTGAAAGCCGCGGACGCCCTCTCATGGCTCCTCCCAAACCTGGGAGGGCCCAAGGAGCGATGCCGGCGCCTCTATGCCGGCATCCTCAAGAGCATGGCCCTGTATGGGGCACCCATCTGGGCGGACTCCCTCCACAGGAGGGAGAATGCAACCGCCATCCGCAGGCCCCAACGGGCCATTGCACAGCGGGTGGCGAGGGCCTACCGCTCAGTGGGCTTTGCGGCGGCGTGCGCTCTGGCCGGCACCCCTCCCTGGGAATTGGAGGCATGGGTGCTCGCCAGAGTATACGAATGGGCGGCGCGGCGTAGGGCGCTAGGTGAGCGCCCCGCCGCGCAAGAGCGGGAGGCCGTGCGGCGGGAGGCGAGGGACGCCATCGTCCTGCACTGGGCACGGGACCTCGCCTCCGCCACCTTTGGGCGCCGGACGCTGGACGCGCTCGGTCCAGTCCTGCGGGAATGGCTCGAGCGCCCCCACGGTTTCCTCTCGTTCCGTTTGGTGCAGGTGTTGTCCGGACATGGCTGTTTCGGAACGCACCTGCACCGGATTCGGAGGGAGGAAGCCCCGGCGTGCCACGACTGTGGAGCCGCGGAGGACACGGCGCAGCACACCCTCGAGGTGTGCCCAGCCTGGGCTGAGCTGCGCCGTGCCCTGAATACCGTCGTTGGGCTGGACCTCTCACTTCCCAGTGTGGTGAACTCCATGCTGGGGAGTGAGGAGGCTTGGGCGGCGGTTGCCTCCTTTTGCGAGGACGTCATGTCGCAAAAGGAGGCGGCGGAGCGCGCGCGGGAGGACGATCCTCTCGCGCCGCCGCTCCGCAGGCGAAGAAGGGGTGGGAGACGGCGGTTGTACGATCGTCGCCTCCCTCCTTCTGGTGGTGATTAGCGGGCGACAGGCGCGGGGGCGCCTTCGCTCGCATTGCACTGATCACCACCCTCGTCGGGCGGGAACGGCCGAGCACTCACGGTCGTTCCCGGGCCTCTCCACTTAGGGAGGGGCGTGCGGGCCCCGCTGTTAAGGCGGGCGGTCGTCGGTGGGGGACTGGACGTAAAGGCTGAGCCGGTTTCCCAGTCCTCCTCCACAAAGACGATGCGGGAGTGCCGCTGGGTTATTTTAGTGGGTATGCCGGACTAGCCGGAGAGTCCCACATAACCCGTCCATCCCCCAATGGGCGGGTATGCGTAAAGCATTTTTTCCCAGCGCAAACAAAAAAAAAAAAAAAAAAAAAAAAAAAGGTTAGGTTGGGGAGCTATCCGCAGGCCCCAACGGGCCATTGCACAGCGGGTGGCGAGGGCCTACCGCTCGGTGGGTTTTGCGGCGGCGTGCGCTCTGGCCGGCACCCCTCCCTGGGAATTGGAGGCATGGGTGCTCGCCAGAGTGTACGAATGGGTGGCGCGGCGTAGGGCACTGGGTGAGCGCCCCGCCGCGCAAGAGCGGGAGGCCGTGCGGCGGGAGGCGAGGGACGCAATCGTCCTTCACTGGACACGAGACCTCGCCTCCGCCACCTTTGGTCGCCGGACGCTGGACGCGCTCGGTCCAGTCCTGCGGGACTGGCTCGAGCGCCCCCACGGTTTCCTCTCTTTCCGTCTGGTGCAGGTGTTGTCCGGGCATGGCTGCTTCGGAACGCACCTGCATCGGATCCAGAGGGAGGAAACCCCGGCGTGCCACGACTGTGGAGCCGCGGAGGACACGGCGCAGCACACCCTCGAGGTGTGCCCAGCCTGGGCTGAGCTGCGCCGTGCCCTGACAGATGTGGTCGGAATGGACCTCTCACTTCCCAGTGTGGTGAACTCCATGCTGGGGAGTGAGGAGGCTTGGGCGGCGGTTGCCTCCTTTTGCGAGAATGTCATGTCGCAAAAGGAGGCGGCGGAGCGCGCGCGGGAGGATGATCCTCTCGCGCCGCCGCTCCGCAGGCGAAGAAGGGGTGGGAGACGGCGGTTGTACGATCGTCGCCTCCCTCCTTCTGGTGGTGATTAGCGGGCGACAGGCGCGGGGGCGCCTTCGCTCGCATTGCACAAACCGCCACCATCGTCGGGCGGGAACGGCCGAGCACTCACGGTCGTTCCCGGGCCCCTCCACTTAGGGAGGGGCGTGCGGGCCCCGCTGTAAAAGCGGGCGGTCGTCGGTGGGGGACTGGACGTAAAGGCTGTGCCGGTTTCCCAGTCCTCCTCCACACAGACGATGCGGGAGTGCCGCTGGGTTATTTTAGTGGGTATGCCGGAATAGCCGGAGAGTCCCACATAACCCGTCCATCCCCCAATGGGCGGGTATGCGTAACGCATTTTTTCCCAGCGCAAACAAAAAAAAAAAAAAAAAAAAAAAAAAGGTTAGGTTAGTTTAGGTTAGGTTGACGAGGGGAACCACCCCACAGTGCTTACGTCCTCGTCGTGTTCCCCGGAAACGTCCCAGTTCTGACCACCGTAACGGAGTGGCAGACTGGGTACGGCTAAAGTGCACTGTGCATCGTAGCGACCATATTGCCTTGCAGCTACGAATTACGCGGAGATAATGCCCAAACCAGCGCGGGATGCCCTCGGGCATTTTGTGAAAAAAGGCCCTTCTCAGGGCCAACCCAAAGGCCCTTTTCAGGGCCAACCCAAAGGCCCTTCTCAGGGCCAACCCAAAGGCCCTTCTCAGGGCCAACCAAAAGGCCCTTCTCAGGGCCAACGCGACGCTTCCTTAGCGTCGGATGAAGGCAGGGCCTTCTACGGCGGGAACGTGGACTCCGACGATGAGTCCATTGTTTCGAATGCGGACTCGATGACGGTCGAGGATCCGCGATCGCGATCCACATCAAGAAAGCGGAAGACCTTTTTAAAGGACGGATCGGATGGCTCCTCGGCGTCGGATTCGTCGAAGAAAAGGGTCAAAGCTAAGAAGCCGACGACAGCGGCAGACACCCACGATGTGGGTTTAGCCGACGCCCAGCGCGAGCTGGACCTGGTACGGCGGGAGCAGCTCCAGCAAGAGCTGGAGGAGCGGGTTGCGGCCAGGGAGGAACGGGCGCGCGTCGCTCGTGCCAAGGCCGACTACGGTGCGGCCCGCGTCCTGTACGCGAACCACTCCCTGGCCGAACTGGAGAAGATGGCCTTGGAGGACGAAGAGGCGATCGTGGAGGTCGCCGCCAAGTCCTCGCATCTGAAGGGGACTTTCCAGAAGTCCCTCAGATGCCGGGCCGCCAGCATGCGTGGCATCGTCGCGGAGCTGGTGGACCGCAAGGCCAGCGATGAAACGCGGCAACTGCAGGCGAAGGTAGATCGCCTGCAGTCGGAGGTCAGCCAGCTGCATCAGAAGCTGGCTGAAGCCACGGCCCGGCCATCCCAAGCCGAGCCCAGACCTGCGGCAGAGGGCCTCGCTCCCTCCTCCGGCCTTGAGGACATCCTCCGCAAGGCTATGGAGGAGCAGAGGGTCTTCGTCAGGGCCTGCCTGGCGGGAATAGAGGACCGGCTCCTGCCGGAGAAACGCCTCCGACCGCCACTTGCGGCGGACAAGAGGCGAGAGGAGCCGGTGACCTCCCAGAGGGAGGACGCCCTTCTCCCTTCCACCACCCCGACCAACCAGCAGGGCTGGACGAAGGTGGTCGGTAAGGGGAAGGGCAAGGGCAAAAAGACGGCAGCGGTCGTCCCTGCCGTCCCCGCCACCACCACTCCCAGCCAGTCGAAGCCGACTGGCAAGGGAAAAGGGAAGGGGAAAACCACCCCCCCAGCCGCCTCCACCACCGCCCCTGCCGGTCCGTCACAGACGACTGGCAAGGGAAAGGGGAAGGGTTCGACCCCAGCCGGTGTCAGGAGGAACTTGGTTCCTCCCAAGACCGCAGCCGTCGTGATGACGCTCACCACGGAGGCTGCGGAGCGGGGCGAGACGTACGCGTCCGTAATGTTGCGGGCGCGTGCTAATGCCGATCCTACCAAACTGGGGATCGGTAAAGTCTCGTGCCGCCGAACGCAGGCTGGGGCTCGAATTTTTGAGTTCCCTGGCGCCGAGGGCGCGAAGAACGCGGACCTCTTCGCAGCGAAGCTGCAGGAGGTCATCGCGAACTCGGCGAAGGTGGCCAGGCCGGTGAAGTCGGCGGCCATGGAGGTGACGGATCTGGACGACTCCGTCACCAAGGAGGAGGTGGTGGCAGCGATCGCAGCCATTGGGGGTTGCGAAGTCGCAGCGGTGCAGGGCGGGGGCATCAGGCCCGGGCGCGGCGGCATGGGCACCATTCGCCTTGAGTGCCCAGTCGCCGCTGCCAAAGCCGTCCTCGAAAAGGGACGGCTCGCCGTCGGCTTCAGCTCGGCTGCGGTCCGGGCCCTTGAGGACCAACCCCTGCGGTGTTACCGGTGCTTCGGCATCGGTCACACCCGAGCCCTCTGTCCGTCCAGCATTGACAGGGCGGACAGTTGTTACCGCTGCGGCAAGGAGGGCCACAAATCCGCCTCCTGCATGGCCGCTGCGCCGCACTGCGCAGTTTGTGCCGCCAGTGGTCGCCCTGCGGGCCACATTATGAAGGGGAGGAATTGCAGTCCTCCCCTTAAGAAGGGCAAAGCCCAGGCTCCGACCCGGCCTGTCGCTGCCACCGCCGTCCCAGTCGCTGGGACCTCAGCGGCTGTGGAGGAGGAGGGTGCGATGTCCTACTAATGGGTAGAGTCGAACATCGCATCCTCCAGGCGAACACCAACCACTGCAGAGCGGCCCAGGATCTGCTGATGCAGACTGTGGCCGAGTGGTTGGTGGACGTGGCGGTGGTCGCCGAGCCGTACTCGGTGCCTGGCCGTTGGCTGGGTGATCGAGACGGCTTGGTGGCGTTGGTGTCGCGGCCTGCCACGGACTCCCCTCCCCTCTCGCTTTTAGAGAGGGGTCCGGGATACGTGGCCGCCGCGTGGGGAGAAATAGCCCTGGTCGGGGTCTATTTCTCCCCAAACCGCCCTCTAAGGGACTTCGAGAATTTTCTCGAGGTCCTTACGGCAGTCGTCGGGAGGGCGGCACCACGTCAGGTAGTAGTGTTGGGCGACCTGAACGCCAAGTCGGTGGCCTGGGGCAACCCAGCGGCGACCTGCAACGTCCGGGGGCGCGCCGTCGAATTTTGGGCGGCCTCGTGCGGCGTGTCCCTGCTAAACAGGGGGGATGTTCAGACGTGTGTGCGGCAACAGGGAGGGTCAGTGGTGGACGTATCGTTCGCCACCCCTGTGCTAGCCACACGCGTCGTGAACTGGCGGGTGGAGATGGTGGAGACCCTGTCGGACCACCGATATGTGCGGTTCGACATCTCCACCCAGAGCCCGCGGGGGAGGGCCCGATCGGGCCAATCTCCCTTCCCGCGGTGGGCTCTCACCCGCCTGGACCGGGAGTCAGCCCAGGAGGCGGCGTTCCTCGAGGACTGGCTCTCGCCCCCTGTGCAGGGCACGGACGTGGACGCCGCAGCGGTTCGGCTGCGGGGATCCCTGACCGAGGTGTGCAACTCGAGCATGCCTCGGTCTCGCCGTCCGCCTCCCCGTCGCGCCGTTTATTGGTGGACGGGGGAGCTGGCGGCGCTCCGGGCCGCGTGCGTGGAGGCCAGGAGGGCCTACACGCGGAGTCGGCGGCGCACCAGCCGATGTCAGGCTGAGGAGGACCGCCTCTACGCCTCTTACCTAGAGGCAAAGACGGTCCTCAAGTCGGAAATGTGCGCCGCCGAGGACTCGGCAAAGGCCGAGATGCTGGAGGGCCTCGACAGGGATCCGTTTGGGAGGCCGTATAAGCAGGCGCGGAGTCAGCTGCGCCCTTACGGTCCCCCATTAGCGGAGACCCTAGAGCCGGCGTTGCTGGATGGGGTGGTTCGGTCACTGTTTCCGCGCAGGACCGACTTCACCCCACCAACGATGAACCCCCCGCTGGGGGGGGTGGTGGCTTCGCCGGAGGAGGAGGTGCCTCCAGTGTCGGCGGAGGAATTTCGCGCGGGGGTTCTGTCCCTCCGCGCGAAGAAGACGGCCCCTGGACCAGATGGCGTCCCCGCACGGGTGGTGGCCATCGCAGCGTCCTTCATGGAGCAGAGGTTTCGGGACCTCTTCAGCGCGTGCCTGACGGCTGGGAGGTTCCCGAAGATCTGGAAGGAGGGGCAGCTTTGCCTGCTCCGAAAGGAGGGACGCCCGGTGGACTCCCCCTCGGCATACCGGCCCATCGTTCTGCTCGATGAGGTCGGTAAATTGTTCGAGGGGATCATCGCCACCCGGCTAAATAGCCAGTTGCGGGAGGTAGGGCCAGACCTGTCGGACGCCCAGTTCGGGTTCCGACAAGGGCGTTCGACGGTCGACGCGTTGGCCCTACTCAGGGGCCAAGTGCGGGAAGCGGTCGAGGCTGGGGACGGAGTGTTGGCGGTGTCGTTCGACATCGCCAACGCCTTCAACTCCGTGCCCCACTCGACCATATTGGAGGCACTCCGGTATCACGGAGTGCCCCAATATCTGCGGGCGATCCTGGCCAACTACCTGGAGGACCGGGAGGTCCTCCTGGCGGACAGGACGGCCAGGATCAGGCGCTACGGCGCGGAATCCGGTGTTCCACAAGGCTCGGTGCTAGGGCCCCTCTTGTGGAACATCGGATTCGATTGGCTCCTGCGGGGCACCCTCCTCCAGGGCACGAGTGTCATCTGCTACGCGGATGACACTCTCCTCGTTGCCCGGGGGAGGGACTTTGGGGCGGCGGCCTGTTTGGCCTCGGCTTGCGGATCCTTAGTGGCAGGCAGGATCCGCCAGCTTGGATTGAGGGTAGCGCTGAACAAGACCGAGGCCGTGTTCTTTCACGGGCCTCGGCAGCGCTGCCCTCCTGACGCCCACATTGTCGTGGAGGGCGTCCGGATAGGGGTCGGGGCCCAGATGAAGTATCTGGGCCTCGTGCTGGACAGCAGGTGGCGCTTCGGCCCGCACTTCAGCGGGCTGTCGACGCGCCTGCTCAAAGCCGCGGATGCCCTCTCATGGCTCCTCCCGAACCTGGGCGGGCCCAAGGAGCGATGCCGGCGCCTCTATGCCGGCATCCTCAAAAGCATGGCCCTTTACGGGGCACCCATCTGGGCGGACTCCCTCCACAGGAGGGAGAATGCAACCGCCATCCGCAGGCCCCAACGGGCCATTGCACAGCGGGTGGCGAGGGCCTACCGCTCGGTGGGTTTTGCGGCGGCGTGCGCTCTGGCCGGCACCCCTCCCTGGGAATTGGAGGCATGGGTGCTCGCCAGAGTGTACGAATGGACGGCGCGGCGTAGGGCGCTGGGTGAGCGCCCCGCCGCGCAAGAGCGGGATGCCGTGCGGCGGGAGGCGAGGGACGCAATCGTCCTTCACTGGACACGGGACCTCGCCTCCGCCACCTTTGGACGCCGGACGTTGGACGCGCTCGGTCCAGCCCTGCGGGACTGGCTCGAGCGTCCCCACGGTTTCCTCTCGTTCCGTCTGGTGCAGGTGTTATCCGGGCATGGCTGCTTCGGAACGCACCTGCATCGGATCCAGAGGGAGGAAACCCCGGCGTGCCACGAGTGTGGAGCCGCGGAGGACACGGCGCAGCACACCCTCGAGGTGTGCCCAGCCTGGGCTGAGCTGCGCCGTGCCCTGACCGATGTAGTCGGGTTAGACCTCTCACTTCCCGGTGTGGTGAACTCCATGCTGGGGAGTGAGGAGGCTTGGGCGGCGGTTGCCTCCTTTTGCGAGAATGTCATGTCGCAAAAGGAGGCGGCGGAGCGCGCGCGGGAGGATGATCCTCTCGCGCCGCCGCTCCGCAGGCGGAGAAGGGGTGGGAGACGGCGGTTGTACGATCGTCGCCTCCCTCCTTCTGGTGGTGATTAGCGGGCGACAGGCGCGGGGGCGCCTTCGCTCGCATTGCACCAATCACCACCCTCGTCGGGCGGGAACGGCCGAGCACTCACGGTCGTTCCCGGGCCCCTCCACTAAGGGAGGGGCGTGCGGGCCCCGCTGTAAAGGCGGGCGGTCGTCGGTGGGGGACTGGACGTAAAGGCTGTGCCGGTTTCCCAGTCCTCCTCCAAATAGACGATGCGGGAGTGCCGCTGGGTTATTTTAGTGGGTATGCCGGAATAGCCGGAGAGTCCCACATAACCCGTCCATCCCCCAATGGGCGGGTATGCGTAACGCATTTTTTCCCAGCGCAAACAAAAAAAAAAAAAAAAAAAAAAAAAAAAAAAAAAAAAAAAAAGGTTAGGTTGACGAACCACCCCACAGTGCTTGCGTCCACGTCGCGTTCCCCGGAAACGTCCCAGTTCTGACCACCGTAACGGAGTGGCAGACTGGGTACGGCTAAAGTGCACTGTGCATCGTAGCGACCATATTGCCTTGTATGCTACGATATTGCTTTGTTTGACATGCCAAAACCCGCGCGGGATGCCCTCGGGCATTTCATCAGAAAAGGCCCTTCTCAGGGCCAACCCAAAGGCCCTTCTCAGGGCCAACCCAAAGGCCCTTCTCAGGGCCAACCAAAAGGCCCTTCTCAGGGCCAACGCGACGCTTCCTTAGCGTCGGATGAAGGCAGGGCCTTCTACGGCGGGCAGGTGGACTCCGACGATGAGTCCATTGTATCGGATTCCGCTTCGATGGCGGTCGAAGATTCGCGATCGCGATCTGCTTCCAGAAAGCGGAAGACCTTTTTGAAGGACGGATCGGATGGCTCCTCGGCGTCGGGTTCGTCGAAGAAAAGGGTCAAGGCTAAGAAGCCCACAACAGCGGCAGACACCCACGATGTGGGTTTAGCCGACGCCCAGCGCGAGCTGGACCTGGCACGGCGGGAGCAGCTCCAGCAAGAGCTGGAGGAGCGGGTTGCGGCCAGGGAAGAGCGGGCGCGCGTCGCTCGTGCCAAGGCCGATTACGGTGCGGCCCGCGTCCTGTACGCGAACCACTCACTGGCCGAACTGGTGAAGATGGCCTTGGAGGACGAAGAGGCGATCGTGGAGGTCGCCGCCAAGTCCTCGCATCTGAAGGGGACTTTCCAGAAGTCCCTCAGATGCCGGGCCGCCAGCATGCGTGGCATCGTCGCGGAGCTGGTGGACCGCAAGGCCAGCGATGAAACGCGGCAACTGCAGGCGAAGGTAGATCGCCTGCAGTCGGAGGTCAGCCAGCTGCACATGAAGCTGGCTGAAGCCACGGCCCGGCCATCCCAAGCCGAGCCTAGACCTGCGGCAGAGAGCCTAGCCTCCTCCCCCGGCCTTGAGGATGTCCTCCGCAAGGTCATGGCGGAGGAGAGGGCGTTTGTGAGAGCCTGCCTGGCAGGCATTGAGGACCGGCTCTTGCCGGAGAAAGTCGTCCGGCCGCCGCTTGCGGCGGACAGGAGGCAAAAGGAGCCGGTGCCTACGTCCCAGACGGAGGACGCCCTTCTCCCCTCTACCACCCCGACCAACCAGCAGGGCTGGACAAGGGTGGTCGGTAAGGGGAAGGGCAAGGGCAAAAGGACGGCAGCTGTCCCCGCCACCACCACTCCCAGCCAGTCGCGGCCAGCTGGCAAAGGGAAAGGGAAGGGGAAGGGGAAGAGCACCCCTCCAGCCCCAGCCGTCTCCGCCACCACCCCCTGCCGGTCAGTCGTCGACTGGCAAGGGAAAGGGGAAGGGTTCGCCCCCAGCCGGTGCCAAGAGGAACCTGGTTCCTCCCAAGACCGCGGCCGTCGTGGTGACGCTCACCGCAAAGGCCGCGGAGCGGGGTGAGACGTACGCGTCCATAATGGTGCGGGCGCGTGCAAATGCCGATCCCACCAAATTGGGGATCGGTAAAGTCTCATGCCGCCGGACACAGGCTGGGGCCCGAATCTTCGAGTTCCCGGGTGCCGAGGGCGGGAAGAACGCTGACCTCTTCGCAGCAAAGCTGGAAGAGGTCATTGCGGACGACGCGAAGGTGGCCAGGCCAGTAAAGTCGGCGGCCTTCGAGGTGACGGACCTGGACGACTCCGTCACCAAGGAGGAGGTGGTAGCGGCGGTCGCAGCCATAGGTGGCTGCGCAGTCGCAGCGGTGCAGGGCGGGGGCATCAGGCCCGGGCGCGGCGGCATGGGCGCAATTCGCCTGGAGTGCCCAGTCGCCGCTGCCAAAGCCGTCCTCGAGAAGGGACGGCTTGCCGTCGGTTTCAGCTCGGCGGCGGTCCGGGCCCTTGAGGTCCCGCCGCTGAGGTGTTACCGGTGCTTCGGCATCGGTCACACCCGGGCCCTCTGTCCGTCCAGTGTCGACAGGACGGACAGCTGCTACCGCTGCGGCAAGGAGGGGCACAAAGCCGCCTCCTGCGAGGCCACCGCACCGCACTGCGCGGTGTGTGCCGCCAGTGGCCGCCCTGCGGGCCACATTATGAAGGGGAGGAATTGTATTCCTCCCCTTAAGAAGGGCAAAGCGCAGGCGCCGACCCGGCCTGTCGCTGCCACCGCCACCCCAGTAGCTGGGACCTCGGCGGCTGTGGAGGAGGAGGGTGTGATGTCCGATTAATGGGTAGAGTCGGACATCGCATCCTCCAGGCGAACACCAACCACTGCAGAGCGGCACAGGATCTGTTGATGCAGACTGTGGCCGAGTGGTTGGTGGACGTGGCGGTGGTTGCCGAGCCGTACTCGATACCTGGCCGCTGGCTAGGTGATCGAGACGGCTTGGTGGCGTTGGTGTCGCGGCCTTCCACGGACTCCCCTCCCCTCTCGCTTTTAGAGAGGGGTCCGGGATACGTGGCCGCCGCGTGGGGAGACATAGCCCTGGTCGGGGTCTATTTCTCCCCAAACCGCCCTCTAAGGGACTTCGAGGATTTTCTCGAAGTCCTTACGGCAGTCGTCGGGAGGGCAGCGCCACGTCAGGTCGTCATATTGGGCGACCTGAACGCCAAGGCGGTGGCCTGGGGCAACCCAGCGGCGTCCTGCAACGTCCGGGGGCACGCCGTCGAATTTTGGTCGGCTTCGTGCGGCGTGTCCCTCCTGAACAGGGGGGATGTTCACACGTGTGTGCGGCAACGGGGAGGGTCAGTGGTGGACGTATCGTTCGCCACCCCCGTTCTAGCCGCCCGCGTCGTGAACTGGCGGGTGGAGTTGGTGGAGACCCTGTCGGACCACCGATATGTGCGGTTCGACATCTCCACCCAGAGCCCGCGGGGGATGGCCCGCTCGGGCCAATCTCCCTTCCCGCGGTGGGCTCTCACCCGCCTGGACCGGGAGGCAGCCCAGGAGGCTGCGTTCCTCCGGGACTGGCTCTCGCCCCCTGTTGAGGTCACGGACGTGGACGCCGCAGCGGTTCAGCTGCGGGGGTCCCTGACCGAGGTGTGCAACTCCAGCATGCCTCGGTCTCGCCGTCCGCCTCCCCGTCGCGCCGTTTATTGGTGGACGGGGGAGCTGGCGGCGCTACGGGCCGCGTGCGTGGAGGCCAGGAGGGCCTACACGCGGAGTCGGCGGCGCACCAGCCGATGTCAGGCTGAGGAGGACCGCCTCTACGCCTCTTACCTGGAGGCAAAGACGGTCCTCAAGTCGGAAATGTGCGCCGCCGAGGACTCGGCAAAGGCCGAGATGCTGGAGGGCCTCGACAGGGATCCGTTTGGGAGGCCGTATAAGCAGGCGCGGAGCCAGCTGCGCCCTTACGGTCCCCCATTAGCGGAGACCCTAGAGCCGGCGTTGCTGGATGGGGTGGTTCGGTCACTGTTTCCGCGCAGGACCGACTTCACCCCACCAACGATGAACCCCCCGCTGGGGGGGATGGTGGCTTCGCCGGAGGAGGAGGTCCCTCCAGTATCGGTGGAGGAATTTCGCGCGGGGGTTCTGTCCCTCCGCGCGAAGAAGACGGCCCCTGGACCGGATGGTGTCCCCGCACGGGTGGTGGCCATCGCGGCGTCCCTCATGGAGGAGAGGTTTCGGGACCTCTTCAGCGCGTGCCTGACGGCTGGGAGGTTCCCGAAAATCTGGAAGGAGGGGCAGCTTTGCCTGCTCCGGAAGGAGGGACGCCCGGTGGACTCCCCCTCGGCATACCGGCCCATCGTTCTGCTCGATGAGGTCGGTAAATTGTTCGAGGGGATCATCGCCACCCGGCTTAATAGCCAGTTGCGGGAGGTAGGGCCAGACCTGTCGGACGCCCAGTTCGGGTTTCGACAGGGGCGTTCGACGGTCGACGCGGTGGCCCTACTCAGGGGCCAAGTGCAGGAGGCGGTTGGAGCTGGGGACGGAGTGTTGGCGGTGTCGTTCGACATCGCCAACGCCTTCAACTCCGTGCCCCACTCGACCATATTGGAGGCACTCCGGTACCACGGAGTGCCCCAATATCTGCGGGTGATCCTGGCCAACTACCTGGAGGACCGGGAGGTCCTCCTGGCGGACAGGACGGCCAGGATCAGGCGCTACGGCGCGGAGTCCGGTGTTCCACAGGGTTCGGTGCTGGGGCCCCTCTTGTGGAACATCGGATTCGATTGGCTGCTGCGCGGCACCCTCCTCCAGGGCACGAGTGTCATCTGCTACGCGGATGACACTCTCCTCGTTGCCCGGGGGAGGGACTTTCGGGAGGCGGCCTGTCTGGCCTCAGCTGGCGGATCCTTAGTGGCAGGTAGGATCCGCCAGCTTGGTTTGAGGGTAGCGCTGAACAAGACCGAGGCCGTGTTCTTTCACGGGCCTCGGCAGCGCTGCCCTCCTGACGCCCACATCGTGGTGGAGGGCGTCCGGATAGGGGTCGGGGCCCAGATGAAGTATCTGGGCCTCGTGCTGGACAGCAGGTGGCGCTTCGGTCCGCACTTTAGCGGGCTGTCGATGCGCCTGCTGAAAGCCGCGGACGCCCTCTCATGGCTCCTCCCAAACCTGGGCGGGCCCAAGGAGCGATGCCGGCGCCTCTATGCCGGCATCCTGAGGAGTATGGCCCTATACGGGGCACCCATCTGGGCGGACTCCCTCCACAGGAGGGAGAATGCAACCGCCATCCGCAGGCCCCAACGGGCCATTGCACAGCGGGTGGCGCGAGCCTACCGCTCGGTGGGCTTCGCGGCGGCGTGCGCTCTGGCCGGCACCCCTCCATGGGAATTGGAGGCATGGGTGCTCGCCAGAGTCTACGAGTGGACGGCGCGGCGTAGGGCGCTGGGTGAGCGCCCAGCCGCGGAAGAGCGGGAGGCCGTGCGGCGGGAGGCGAGGGATGCCATCGTCCTCCACTGGGCACGTGATCTCGCCTCCGCCACCTTTGGGCGCCGGACGCTGGACGCGCTCGGTCCAGTCCTGCAGGACTGGCTCGAGCGCCCCCACGGTTTCCTCTCGTTCCGTCTGGTGCAGGTGTTGTCCGGGCATGGCTGTTTCGGAACGCACCTGCATCGGATTCGGAGGGAGGAAACCCCGGCGTGCCACGAGTGTGGAGCCGCGGAGGACACGGCGCAGCACACCCTCGAGGTGTGCCCAGCCTGGGCTGAGCTGCGTCGTGCCCTGACCGACATAGTCGGGTTGGACCTGTCACTTCCCAGTGTGGTGAACTCCATGCTGGGGAGTGAGCAGGCTTGGGCGGCGGTTGCCTCCTTTTGCGAGGATGTCATGTCGCAAAAGGAGGCGGCGGAGCGTACGCGGGAGGATGATCCTCTCGCGCCGCCGCTCCGCAGGCGAAGAAGGGGTGGGAGACGGCGGTTGTACGATCGTCGCTTCCCTCCTTCTGGTGGTGATTAGCGGGCGACAGGCGCGGGGGCGCCTTCGCTCGCATTGCAGTAATCACCACCCTCGTCGGGCGGGAACGGCCGAGCACTCACGGTCGTTCCCGGGCCCCTCCACTTAGGGAGGGGCGTGCGGGCCCCGCTGTAAAGGCGGGCGGTCGTCGGTGGGGGACTGGACGTAAAGGCTGTGCCGGTTTCCCAGTCCTCCTCCAAATAGACGATGCGGGAGTGCCGCTGGGTTATTTTAGTGGGTATGCCGGAGTAGCCGGAGAGTCCCACATAACCCGTCCATCCCCCAATGAGCGGGTATGCGTAACGCATTTTTTCCCAGCGCAAACAAAAAAAAAAAAAAAAAAAAAAAAAAAAAAAAAGGTTAGGTTGACGAGCACCGGGTGGTTCGGGGTGGATGGGGGTTCCGTCGCTATTTACTGGGCGGAATCATCGGGTGGCCTCCATTGCCGCCTCATCCATGGTGGGACAGATTTTGTTGTCATCGAATGGGGCGACGCAGTAGTGGTGGGATGTTACATCTCTCCGAACTGCGGCCTTGCCCACTTCGAGGACACAATCGACAGACTGGGCACCTGCATCCGGGGACTCCTCTCTCGTCCACTGTTCGTCATGGGTGACTTCAACGCACACTCTAGGGTGTGGGGGGACGCCCGTGATGACCTGAGAGGGGAAGCGCTGATAGAGTGGGCGGCTACGCTTAATCTTCAGCTGCTGAACCAAGGTTCGACGAGTACTTGCGTGCGGTGGCAGGGGGAGTCGGTTGTCGACCTAACGTGGGCGACTCCCCCTGCTGCTCGCCGAGTGTCGGGCTGGAGAGTGGCTGAAGAGCTCGCAACTCTGTCAGACCACCGGCACATCCTCATTGAGATGTCAGGCAGAAGCGCAGGTGGCGAGCTGGGACGCCATCAAAATGCCGCCCCGCGACGATGGGCCTTGAAGCGATTAGACAGAGATCTGCTTCTTGCTTCTGCCCTCGTCGCGGATTGGGAAGACTTGGAGGACGAAGCCTCTCCGGAGGTGGTGGCGGCCTGGTTCGGGGAAAAGATGACCACTATTTGTGACGTCGCCATGCCCCGGGCCAGGCCGACAACTAGGTCCTCCGTCTACTGGTGGTCAGCGGACTTAGCGCGGCTGCGGGGGACCTGCGTCTCTGCGCGCCGCCGTTATACTAGGACTAGAAGGAGACGGCGTGCCTCGGCCGACGAGATTGCAGAGGCTTACCGAGCGTACCGCTTGGCCACCATGGCGTTCCAGTTCGCCATCAAGGAGGCAAAGACCAGGGCGTGGGAGGAGCTGATCGAGGGGATCAACAGGGATCCATGGGGGCGCCCGTACAAGATGGTTATGGGCAAGCTCAGACCATGGGTCCCTCCGCTCACCGAAACGCTCGACCCCGAGTTCGTGGGAAGAGTGGTAGACACCCTCTTCCCAAGGGCCGAGCCCGGTGACTCGGTCGCTCCACCGCCATCTATACCGGATTGGACATCCGACATGAATGTGACGGAGGACGAGCTTGAGAGCGCAGTAAGGCGACTCGCGGCGCGAAACACCGCCCCTGGGCCCGACGGTATCCCAGGTCGGGCCTGGGTGCTGGCCCTGTCGGTGCTAGGCGGTAAGCTGCGTCGCCTCTTCTCTCGCTGCCTCCACCTTGGGGTTTTCCCGTCTGAGTGGAAGGAGGCCAAGCTCGTCCTCATCCAAAAGAGAGGGAGAAATGCGGACTCTCCCTCTTCGTTCCGACCCATTTGCCTTCTGGACGAGGTGGGCAAACTCTTTGAGCGAGTAGTGTCCGCCCGTCTCAGCGGGCACCTGTCATGAGATGGGCCTGACCTGTCGGACTGCCAGTTCGGCTTCCGTCGCGGTCGTTCGACGGTGGACGCAATCCGGCGGGTCCAATCCCTGTCACAGGACGTCGTTCGGGAGGGGGGAGTGGCGATGGCTGTCAGTCTTGACATTGTCAACGCTTTCAACTCCCTCCCGTGGTGGGCAATAAGGGAGGCACTGCGTTACCACAACGTGCCCCCTTACCTACAGGGGATTGTTAGCTCGTATCTGAGCGATAGGCTCATCGTATACACGGCTCGGGGCGGAGAGGGAATGTCAAGGGAGGTCGATCGCGGGGTTCCACAGGGATCTGTTTTAGGACCCCTCTTGTGGAACCTCGCTTTTGACGCGGTCCTTAGGACGAGGCTCCCCCTCGGCGTAGATGTCGTTTGCTATGCAGATGACACTCTCGTGTTGGCCAGGGGGAGCAATTTCACGGATGTGGCACGGCTTGCCGAACTGGGAGTGGCCTGCGTCGTCGGCAGTGTCCGCGGGCTGGGCCTTCAGGTAGCGCCTCATAAAACTGAGGCGCTTTGGTTCCACAGCCTCCGTCGGGGCAGGGAACCTCCCAGCACGCGGATTCAGGTGTGTGGTGAGGCGGTCCCAGTTGGGCAAACCCTCAAATACCTCGGGCTGACGCTGGACAGTAGGTGGGCTTTTGACGCCCACTTTGTCCAACTGGTCCCCCGACTTCGCGGAGCGGCAGGCGCACTCCAGCGTCTGCTGCCCAACCTCGGGGGACCCCGGGAAGAAGTCCGCCGCCTCTACTGTGGGGTTATCCGGTTTATGGCCCTCTACGGTGCTCCCGTCTGGTCTTCTGGACTGGCGAGAGCTCCCCGCTGCAAAGCTCTTTTGAATAGCGTGCAGCGGGTGGTTGCCATCAGAGTGGTCCGTGGATACCGGACGATCTCCTTCGAGGCGGCGACTTTACTAGGACGATTCCCGCCACTGGACATCCTGGCGGACATGGACGCGAGAGTTTACGATCTCGTCCGTGCCCGCTCGGATGCCGGGGGCCAACAACCGGACTGGACAAACGTGCGGCGGGACGCGCACCGACAGGCCTTAGAGATTTGGCGCGAGCGGCTTCAATTGCCGAGAGGCTTGCGTCAACGCTCTGTCGGTGCGGTCCTGCCGTGGTTTGACGCATGGCTGCTCCGGAAACGGGGCAGCCTAACCTTTAGGTTGACACAGATACTCACCGGACACGGGTGCTTCGGTGAGTACCTGTGTCGAATAGGTAGAGAGGCGACACCGTCGTGTCACCATTGTGGCGGCGGCCCGGACTCGGCCCAACATACACTCGAGGAGCTTGCGGCGGACAAGAGGCGAGAGCCGGTGCCCACCTCGCAGAGGGAGGACGCCCTTCTCCCTTCGACCACCCCGACCAACCAGCAGGGCTGGACGAAGGTGGTCGGTAAGGGGAAGGGCAAGGGCAAAAAGACGGCAGCTGTCGTCCCTGCCGTTCCCGCCACCACCACTCCCAGCCAGTCGCGGCCAGCTGGCAAAGGGAAAGGGAAGGGGAAGGGGAAGAGCACCCCTCCAGCCCCAGCCGTCTCCGCCACCACCCCTGCCGGTCAGTCGTCGACTGGCAAGGGAAAGGGGAAGGGTTCGCCCCCAGCCAGTGCCAAGAGGAACCTAGTTCCTCCCAAAACCGCGGCCGTCGTGGTGACGCTCACCGCAAAGGCCGCGGAGCGGGGTGAGACGTACGCGTCCATGTTGGTGCGGGCGCGTGCCACTGCCGATCCCACCAAACTGGGGATCGGCAAAGTCTCATGCCGCAAGACACAGGCTGGGGCTCGAATTTTCGAGTTCCCGGGTGCCGAGGGCGCGAAGAACGCAGACCTCTTTGCAGCGAAGCTGCAGGAGGTCATTGCGGATGTGGCGAAGGTGGCGAGGCCGGTGAAGTCGGCGGCCATTGAGGTGGCTGATCTTGACGATTCAGTCACCAAAGAGGAGGTGGTGGCAGCGATCGCAGCCATAGGTGGCTGCGCAGTCGCAGCGGTGCAGGGCGGGGGCATCAGGCCCGGGCGCGGCGGCATGGGCACCATTCGCCTGGAGTGCCCAGTCGCCGCTGCCAAAGCCGTCCTCGAAAAGGGACGGCTCGCCGTCGGCTTCAGCTCGGCGGCGGTCCGGGCACTTGAGGACCAGCCTCTGCGGTGTTACCGGTGCTTCGGCATCGGTCACACCCGAGCCCTCTGTCCGTCCAGCATTGACAGGACGGACAGCTGCTACCGCTGCGGCAAGGAGGGGCACAAATCCGCCTCCTGCAAGGCCGCCGCACCGCACTGCGCGGTATGTGCCGCCAGCGGCCGCCCTGCGGGACACATTATGAAGGGGAGGAATTAAAAAAAAAAGCAGTCCTCCCCTTAAGAAGGGCAAAGAGCAGGCGCCGACCCGGCCTGTTGCTGCCACCGCCGACCCCGAAGCTGGGACCTCGGCGGCCGTGGAGGAGAGGGGTGCGATGTCCGACTAATGCATAGAGTCGATCATCGCATCCTCCAGGCGAACACCAACCACTGCAGAGCGGCCCAGGATCTGCTGATGCAGACTGTGGCCGAGTGGTTGGTGGACGTGGCGGTGGTCGCCGAGCCGTACTCGATACCCGGCCGTTGGCTGGGTGATCGGGACGGCTTGGTGGCGTTGGTGTCGCGGCCTTCCACGGACTCCCCTCCCCTCTCGCTTTTAGAGAGGGGTCCGGGATACGTGGCCGCCGCGTGGGGAGAAATAGCCCTGGTCGGGGTCTATTTCTCCCCAAACCGCCCTCTAAGGGACTTCGAGAATTTTCTCGAAGTCCTTACGGCAGTCGTCGGGAGGGCGGCACCACGTCAGGTCGTCGTGTTGGGCGACCTGAACGCCAAGTCGGTGGCCTGGGGCAACCCGGCGGCGTCGTGCAACGTCCGGGGGCGCGCCGCCGAATTTTGGTCGGCTTCGTGCGGCGTGTCCCTCCTGAACAGGGGGGATGTTCACACGTGTGTGCGGCAACGGGGAGGGTCAGTGGTGGACGTATCGTTCGCCACCCCCGTTCTAGCCGCCCGCGTCGTGAACTGGCGGGTGGAGATGGTGGAGACCCTGTCGGACCACCGATATGTGCGGTTCGACATCTCCACCCAGAGCCCGCGGAGGATGGCCCGCTCGGGCCAATCTCCCTTCCCGCGGTGGGCTCTCACCCGCCTGGACCGGGAGGCAGCCCTGGAGGCAGCGTTCCTCGAGGACTGGCTCTCGCCCCCTGTGCAGGGCACGGACGTCGACGCCGCAGCGGTTCGGCTCCGGGGGTCCCTGACCGAGGTGTGCAATTCCAGCATGCCTCGGTCTCGCCGTCCGCCTCCCCGTCGCGCTGTTTATTGGTGGACGGCGGAGCTGGCGGCGCTCCGGGCCGCGTGCGTGGAGGCCAGGAGGGCCTACACGCGGAGTCGGCGGCGCACCAGCCGATGTCAGGCGGAGGAGGACCGCCTCTACGCCTCTTACGTAGAGGCAAAGACGGTCCTCAAGTTGGCAATGTGCGCCGCCGAAGACTCGGCAAAGGCCGAGATGCTGGAGGGACTCGACAGGGATCCGTTTGGGAGGCCATATAAGCTGGCGCGGAGCCAGCTGCGCCCTTATGGCCCCCCACTAACGGAGACCCTAGAGCCGGCGTTGCTGGATGGGGTGGTTCGGTCGCTGTTTCCGCGCAGGACCGAATTCACCCCACCAGCGATGAACCCCCCACTGGGGGGGGTGGTGGCTTCGCTGGCGGAGGAGGTCCCTCCGGTTTCGGCGGAGGAATTTGGCGCGGGGGTTCTTTCCCTCCGCGCGAAGAAGACGGCCCCTGGACCGGATGGCGTCCCCGCACGGGTGGTGGCCATCGCGGCGTCCCTCATGGAGCAGAGGTTTCGGGACCTCTTCAGCGCGTGTCTGACGGCTGGGAGGTTCCCGAAACTATGGAAGGAGGGGCAGCTTTGCCTGCTCCGGAAGGAGGGACGCCCGGTGGACTCCCCCTCGGCATACCGGCCCATCGTTCTGCTCGATGAGGTCGGTAAACTGATCGAGGGGATCATCGCCACCCGGCTTAACAGCCACTTGCGGGAGGTAGGGCCAGACCTGTCGGACGCCCAGTTCGGGTTTCGACAGGGGCGTTCGACGGTCGACGCGGTGGCCCTACTCAGGGGCCAAGTTCAGGAGGCGGTCGAGGCTGGGGACGGAGTGTTGGCGGTGTCGTTCGACATCGCCAACGCGTTCAACTCCGTGCCCCACTCGACCATATTGGAGGCACTCCGGTACCACGGAGTGCCCCAATATCTGCGGGTGATCCTGACCAACTACCTGGAGGACCGGGAGGTCCTCCTGGCGGACAGGACGGCCAGGATCAGGCGCTACGGCGCGGAGTCCGGTGTTCCACAGGGTTCGGTGCTAGGACCTCTCTTGTGGAACATCGGATTCGATTGGCTGCTGCGCGGCACCCTCCTCCAGGGCACGAGTGTCATCTGCTACGCGGATGACACTCTCCTCGTTGCCCGGGGGAGGGACTTTAGGGAGGCGGCCTGTCTGGCCTCAGCTGGCGGATCCTTAGTGGCAGGTAGGATCCGCCAGCTTGGATTGAGGGTGGCGCTGAACAAGACCGAGGCCGTGTTCTTTCACGGGCCTCGGCAGCGCTGCCCTCCTGACGCCCACATCGTGGTGGAGGGCGTCCGGATAGGGGTCGGGGCCCAGATGAAGTATCTGGGCCTCGAGCTGGACAGCAGGTGGCGCTTCGGCCCGCACTTTAGCGGGCTGTCGACGCGCCTGCTGAAAGCCGCGGACGCCCTCTCATGGCTCCTCCCAAACCTGGGAGGGCCCAAGGAGCGATGCCGGCGCCTCTATGCCGGCATCCTCAAGAGTATGGCCCTGTATGGGGCACCCATCTGGGCGGACTCCCTCCACAGGAGGGAGAATGCAACCGCCATCCGCAGGCCCCAACGGGCCATTGCACAGCGGGTGGCGAGAGCCTACCGCTCAGTGGGCTTCGCGGCGGCGTGCGCTCTGGCCGGCACCCCTCCCTGGGAATTGGAGGCATGGGTGCTCGCCAGAGTGTACGAATGGGCGGCGCGGCGTAGGGCGCTGGGTGAGCGCCCCGCCGCGCAAGAGCGGGATGCCGTGCGGCGGGAGGCGAGGGACGCAATCGTTCTACACTGGACACGGGACCTCGCCTCCGCCACATTTGGACGCCGGACGCTGGACGCGCTCGGTCCAGTCCTGCGGGACTGGCTCGGGCGCCCCCACGGTTTCCTCTCTTTCCGTCTGGTGCAGGTGTTGTCCGGGCATGGCTGCTTCGGAACGCACCTGCATCGGATCCAGAGGGAGGAAACCCCGGCGTGCCACGACTGTGGAGCCGCGGAGGACACGGCGCAGCACACCCTCGAGGTGTGCCCAGCCTGGGCTGAGCTGCGCCGTGCCCTGACAGATGTGGTCGGAATGGACCTCTCACTTCCCAGTGTGGTGAACTCCATGCTGGGGAGTGAGGAGGCTTGGGCGGCGGTTGCCTCCTTTTGCGAGAATGTCATGTCGCAAAAGGAGGCGGCGGAGCGCGCGCGGGAGGATGATCCTCTCGCGCCGCCGCTCCGCAGGCGAAGAAGGGGTGGGAGACGGCGGTTGTACGATCGTCGCCTCCCTCCTTCTGGTGGTGATTAGCGGGCGACAGGCGCGGGGGCGCCTTCGCTCGCATTGCACAAATCGCCACCATCGTCGGGCGGGAACGGCCGAGCACTCACGGTCGTTCCCGGGCCCCTCCACTTAGGGAGGGGCGTGCGGGCCCCGCTGTAAAGGCGGGCGGTCGTCGGTGGGGGACTGGACGTAAAGGCTGTGCCGGTTTCCCAGTCCTCCTCCACACAGACGATGCAGGAGTGCCGCTGGGTTATTTTAGTGGGTATGCCGGAATAGCCGGAGAGTCCCACATAACCCGTCCATCCCCCAATGGGCGGGTATGCGTAACGCATTTTTTCCCAGCGCAAACAAAAAAAAAAAAAAAAAAAAAAAAAAAAAGGTTAGGTTAGGTTAGGTTGGGGAACCACCCCACAGTGCTTACGTCCTCGTCGTGTTCCCTGGAAACGTCCCAGTTCTGACCACCGTAACGGAGTGGCAGACTGGGTACGGCTAAAGTGCACTGTGCATCGTAGCGACTATTTGCCTTGAGTGCTGCGATACTGCTTTGTTCGGAATGCCGAAACCTGCGCGGGATGCCCTCGGGCATTTCGTGAAAAAAGGCCCTTCTCAGGGCCAACCCAAAGGCCCTTCTCAGGGCCAACCCAAAGGCCCTTCTCAGGGCCAACCAAAAGGCCCTTCTCAGGGCCAACGCGACGTATCAGCGTCGAGTGAAGGCAGAGCCTTCTACGGCGGGAGTGTGGGTGACATGTCGGACTCCGACATTGAGTCCATTGCATCGGATGCGGGTTCGATGGTGGTCGATCCTCGATCACGATCGGCATCGCGGAAGCGGACCTTCCTCAAGGTCGTGTCCGATGGATCCTCAGGCTCGGGTTCAGCAAAGGAGCCCATTAGGAAGGTCAAGGCCAAAAAGGCGACAGCGGCAGACACCCACGACGTGGGGTTAGTCGACGCCCAGCGGGAGTTGGACCTGGCAAGGCGGGAGCGGCTCCAACAAGACCTGGAGGAGCGGGTTGCGGCCCAGGAGGAACGGGCGCGCGTCGCCCGTGCAAAGTCCGGGTACGGGGCGTCCCGCGTCCTGTACGCGGACCACTCCTTGGCCGAACTCCAGAGGATGGCCTTGGAGGACGAGGAGGCGATCGTGGAGGTCGCCGCCAAGTCCTCGCATCTGAAGGGGACTTTCCAGAAGTCCCTCAAATGCCGGGCCGCGAGTCTTCGCGAAATCGTCGCGGAGCTGGTGGACCGCAAGGCCAGTGATGAGTCGCGGCAACTGCAGGCGAAAGTAGATCGCCTGCAGTCGGAGGTCAGCCAGCTGCACTTAAAGCTGGCTGAAGCCACGGCCCGGCCATCGCAAGCCGAGCCCGGACCTGCGGCGGAGGGTCTTTCCTCCACTCCCGGCCTTGAGGATGTCCTCCGCAGGGTCATGGCAGAGGAGAGGGCGTTCGTTCGCTCCTGCCTAGCGGGCATCGAGGACCGGCTCCTACCGGAGAAACGCCTCCGACCGCCGCTTGCGGCAGACAAGAGGCGAGAGGAGCGAGTGGAAACCTCCCAGAGGGAAGACGCCCTACTCCCTTCGACCACCCCGACCAACCAGCAGGGCTGGACGAAGGTGGTCGGTAAGGGCAAGGGAAAAAGGACGGCAGCTGTCGTCCCTGCCGTTCCCGCCACCACCACTCCCAGCCATTCGCAGCCGACTGGCAAAGGGAAGGGAAAAGGGAAAGGGAAGGGGAAGAGCACCCCCCCAGCCCCAGCCGTCCCCGCCACCACCCCTGCTGGTCAGTCGACTGGCACGGGAAAGGGGAAGGGTTCGACCCCAGCCGGTGTCAGGAGGAACTTGGTTCCTCCCAAGACCGCAGCCGTCGTGATGACGCTCACCACGGAGGCTGCGGAGCGGGGCGAGACGTACGCGTCCGTGATGTTGCGGGCGCGTGTCAATGCCGATCCTACCAAATTGGGGATCGGTAAAGTCTCGTGCCGCCGGACGCAGGCTGGGGCTCGAATTTTCGAGTTCCCGGGTGCCGAGGGCGCGAAGAACGCGGACCTCTTTGCAGCGAAGCTGCAGGAGGTCATCGCGAACTCGGCGAAGGTGGCCAGGCCGGTGAAGTCGGCGGCCATCGAGGTGACGGACCTGGATGACTCCGTCACCAGGGAGGAGGTGGTGGCAGCGATCGCAGCCATTGGGGGCTGCGAAGTCGCAGCGGTGCAGGGCGGGGGCATCAGGCCCGGGCGCGGCGGCATGGGCACTATTCGCCTGGAGTGCCCAGTCGCCGCTGCCAAAGCCGTCCTCGAGAAGGGACGGCTCGCCGTCGGGTTCAGCTCGGCGGCGGTCCGGGCCCTTGAGGTCCTGCCGCTGAGGTGTTACCGGTGCTTCGGCATCGGTCACACCCGGGCCCTCTGTCCGTCCAGTGTCGACAGGGCGGACAGCTGCTACCGCTGCGGCAAGGAGGGGCATAAAGCCGCCTCCTGCGAGGCCACCGCACCGCACTGCGCGGTGTGTGCCGCCAGTGGCCGCCCTGCGGGCCACATTATGAAGGGGAGGAATTGTATTCCTCCCCTTAAGAAGGGCAAAGTGCAGGCGCCGACCCGGCCTGTCGCTGCCACCGTCACCCCAGTAGCTGGGACCTCGGCGGCTGTGGAGGAGGAGAGTGCGATGTTCGATTAATGGGTAGAGTCGAACATCGCATCCTCCAGGCGAACACCAACCACTGCAGAGCGGCACAGGATCTGCTGATGCAGACTGTGGCCGAGTGGTTGGTGGACGTGGCGGTGGTCGCCGAGCCGTACTCGGTACCTGGCCGTTGGCTGGGTGATCGGGACGGCTTGGTGGCGTTGGTGTCGCGGCCTGCCACGGACTCCCCTCCCCTCTCGCTTTTAGAGAGGGGTCCGGGATACGTGGCCGCCGCGTGGGGAGACATAGCCCTGGTCGGGGTCTATTTCTCCCCAAACCGCCCTCTAAGGGACTTCGAGGATTTTCTCGAAGTCCTTACGGCAGTCGTCGGGAGGGCGGCGCCACGTCAGGTCGTCATATTGGGCGACCTGAACGCCAAGGCGGTGGCCTGGGGCAACCCAGCGGCGTCCTGCAACGTCCGGGGGCACGCCGTCGAATTTTGGTCGGCTTCGTGCGGCGTGTCCCTCCTGAACAGGGGGGATGTTCACACGTGTGTGCGGCAACGGGGAGGGTCAGTGGTGGACGTATCGTTCGCCACCCCCGTTCTAGCCGCCCGCGTCGTGAACTGGCGGGTGGAGTTGGTGGAGACCCTGTCGGACCACCGATATGTGCGGTTCGACATCTCCACCCAGAGCCCGCGGGGGATGGCCCGCTCGGGCCAATCTCCCTTCCCGCGGTGGGCTCTCACCCGCCTGGACCGGGAGGCAGCCCAGGAGGCTGCGTTCCTCCGGGACTGGCTCTCGCCCCCTGTTGAGGTCACGGACGTGGACGCCGCAGCGGTTCAGCTGCGGGGGTCCCTGACCGAGGTGTGCAACTCCAGCATGCCTCGGTCTCGCCGTCCGCCTCCCCGTCGCGCCGTTTATTGGTGGACGGGGGAGCTGGCGGCGCTACGGGCCGCGTGCGTGGAGGCCAGGAGGGCCTACACGCGGAGTCGGCGGCGCACTAACCGATGTCAGGCTGAGGAGGACCGCCTCTACGCCTCTTACCTAGAGGCAAAGACGGTCCTCAAGTCGGAAATGTGCGCCGCCGAGGACTCGGCAAAGGCCGAGATGCTGGAGGGCCTCGACAGGGATCCGTTTGGGAGGCCGTATAAGCAGGCGCGGAGCCAGCTGCGCCCTTACGGTCCCCCATTAGCGGAGACCCTAGAGCCGGCGTTGCTGGATGGGGTGGTTCGGTCACTGTTTCCGCGCAGGACCGACTTCACCCCACCAACGATGAACCCCCCGCTGGGGGGGGTGGTGGCTTCGCCGGAGGAGGAGGTGCCTCCAGTGTCGGCGGAGGAATTTCGTGCGGGGGTTCTGTCCCTCCGCGCGAAGAAGACGGCCCCTGGACCAGATGGCGTCCCCGCACGGGTGGTGGCCATCGCAGCGTCCTTCATGGAGCAGAGGTTTCGGGACCTCTTCAGCGCGTGCCTGACGGCTGGGAGGTTCCCGAAGATCTGGAAGGAGGGGCAGCTTTGCCTGCTCCGGAAGGAAGGACGCCCGGTGGACTCCCCCTCGGCATACCGGCCCATCGTTCTGCTCGATGAGGTCGGTAAATTGTTCGAGGGGATCATCGCCACCCGGCTTAATAGCCAGTTGCGGGAGGTAGGGCCAGACCTGTCGGACGCCCAGTTCGGGTTTCGACAGGGGCGTTCGACGGTCGACGCGGTGGCCCTACTCAGGGGCCAAGTGCAGGATGCGGTCGGGGCTGGGGACGGAGTGTTGGCGGTGTCGTTCGACATCGCCAACGCGTTCAACTCCGTGCCCCACTCGACCATATTGGAGGCACTCCGGTATCACGGAGTGCCCCAATATCTGCGGGCGATCCTGGCCAACTACCTGGAGGACCGGGAGGTCCTCCTGGCGGACAGGACGGCCAGGATCAGACGCTACGGCGCGGAGTCCGGTGTTCCACAAGGTTCGGTGCTAGGGCCCCTCTTGTGGAACATCGGATTCGATTGGCTGCTGCGCGGCACCCTCCTCCAGGGCACGGGTGTCATCTGCTATGCGGATGACACTCTCCTCGTTGCCCGGGGGAGGAACTTTGGGGAGGCGGCCTGTCTGGCCTCAGCTGGCGGATCCTTAGTGGCAGGTAGGATCCGCCAGCTTGGTTTGAGGGTAGCGCTGAACAAGACCGAGGCCGTGTTCTTTCACGGGCCTCGGCAGCGCTGCCCTCCTGACGCCCACATCGTGGTGGAGGGCGTCCGGATAGGGGTCGGGGCCCAGATGAAGTATCTGGGCCTCGTGCTGGACAGCAGGTGGCGCTTCGGCCCGCACTTTAGCGGGCTGTCGACGCGCCTGCTGAAAGCCGCGGACGCCCTCTCATGGCTCCTCCCAAACCTGGGCGGGCCCAAGGAGCGATGCCGGCGCCTCTATGCCGGCATTTTAAAGAGTATGGCCCTATACGGGGCACCCATCTGGGCGGACTCCCTCCACAGGAGGGAGAATGCAACCGCCATCCGCAGGCCCCAACGGGCCATTGCACAGCGGGTGGCGCGAGCGTACCGCTCGGTGGGTTTCGCGGCGGCGTGCGCTCTGGCCGGCACCCCTCCATGGGAATTGGAGGCATGGGTGCTCGCCAGAGTCTACGAGTGGACGGCGCGGCGTAGGGCGCTGGGTGAGCGCCCAGCCGCGGAAGAGCGGGAGGCCGTGCGGCGGGAGGCGAGGGATGCCATCGTCCTCCACTGGGCACGTGATCTCGCCTCTGCCACCTTTGGGCGCCGGACGCTGGACGCGCTCGGTCCAGTCCTGCAGGACTGGCTCGAGCGCCCCCACGGTTTCCTCTCGTTCCGTCTGGTGCAGGTGTTGTCCGGGCATGGCTGTTTCGGAACGCACCTGCATCGGATTCGGAGGGAGGAAACCCCGGCGTGCCACGAGTGTGGAGCCGCGGAGGACACGGCGCAGCACACCCTCGAGGTGTGCCCAGCCTGGGCTGAGCTGCGCCGTGCCCTGACTGATATAGTCGGGCTAGACCTGTCACTTCCCAGTGTGGTGAACTCCATGCTGGGGAGTGAGGAGGCTTGGGCGGCGGTTGCCTCCTTTTGCGAGAATGTCATGTCGCAAAAGGAGGCGGCGGAGCGCGCGCGGGAGGATGATCCTCTCGCGCCGCCGCTCCGCAGGCGAAGAAGGGGTGGGAGACGGCGGTTGTACGATCGTCGCCTCCCTCCTTCTGGTGGTGATTAGCGGGCGACAGGCGCGGGGGCGCCTTCGCTCGCATTGCACTAATCACCACCCTCGTCGGGCGGGAACGGCCGAGCACTCACGGTCGTTCCCGGGCCCCTCCACTTAGGGAGGGGCGTGCGGGCCCCGCTGTAAAGGCGGGCGGTCGTCGGTGGGGGACTGGACGTAAAGGCTGTGCCGGTTTCCCAGTCCTCCTCCAAATAGACGATGCGGGAGTGCCGCTGGGTTATTTTAGTGGGTACGCCGGAGTAGCCGGAGAGTCCCACATAACCCGTCCATCCCCCAATGGGCGGGTATGCGTAACGCATTTTTTCCCAGCGCAAACAAAAAAAAAAAAAAAAAAAAAAAAGGTTAGGTTGGGGAACCACCCCACAGTGCTTGCGTCCACGTCGCGTTCCCCGGAAACGTCCCAGTCCTGACCACCGTAACGGAGTGGCAGGCTGGGTACGGCTAAAGTGCACTGTGCATCGTAGCGATCTTATTGCCTGGAAGCTACGAATTTTGCGTTGTTCGGTATGCCGAAACCTGCGCGGGATGCCCTCGGGCATTTCGTGAAAACAAAAGGCCCTTCTCAGGGCCAACCCAAAGGCCCTTCTCAGGGCCAACCCAAAGGCCCTTCTCAGGGCCAACCCAAAGGCCCTTCTCAGGGCCAACCAAAAGGCCCTTTTCAGGGCCAACGCGACGCATCAGCGTCGAGTGAAGGCAGAGCCTTCTACGGCGGGAGTGTGGGCGACATGTCGGACTCCGACATAGAGTCCATAGCATCGGATGCGGGTTCGATGGTGGTCGATCCTCGATCACGATCGGCATCGCGGAAGCGGACCTTCCTCAAGGTCGTGTCCGATGGCTCCTCGGGCTCAGGCTCGGCGAAGGAGCCTAAAAAGAGGGTCAAGGCCAAAAAGGCGTTGACAGCAGGAGACACCCACGATGCGGGTTTGGCCGACGCCCAGCGCGAGCTGGACCTGGCCCGGCGGGAGCAGCTCCAGCAAGAGCTGGAGGAGCGGGTTGCGGCCCAGGAAGAACGGGCGCGCGTCGCCCGTGGCAAGTCCGGGTATGGTGCGTCCCGCGTGCTATACTCGGACCACTCCCTGGCCGAACTCCAGAGGATGGCCTTGGAGGACGAAGAGGCGATCGTGGAGGTCGCCGCCAAGTCCTCCCACTTAAAGGGGACTTTTCAAAAGTCCCTTAAATGCCGGGCTGCGAGTCTTCGCGAAATCGTGGCGGAGCTTGTGGAGCGCAAGGCCAGCGAGGAGTCGCGGCAACTGCAGGCGAAAGTGGATCGCCTGCAGTCGGAGGTGAGCCAGCTTCACCTGAAGCTGGCTGAAGCCACGGCCCGGCCATCCCAAGCCGAGCCCCAACCTGCGGCAGAGGGCCTCGTTTCCTCTCCCGGCCTTGGGGATGTCCTCCGCAAGGTGATGGCGGAGGAGAGGGCGTTCGTTCGCTCCTGCATAGCGGGCATTGAGGACCGGCTCTTGCCGGAGAAACGCCTCCGACCGCCACTTGCGGCGGACAAAAGGCGAAAGGAGCCGGCGCCTAGCTCCTCGAGGGAGGACGCCCTTCTCCCTTCCACCACCCCGACCAACCAGCAGGGCTGGACTAAGGTGGTCGGTAAGGGGAAGGGCAAAGGCAAAAGGACGGCAGCTGTCGTCCCTGCCGTGCCTGCCACCACCATTCCCAGCCAGTCGAAGTCGACTGGCAAGGGGAAAGGGAAGGGGAAAACCACCCCCCCAGCCGCCTCCGCCACCACCCCTGCCGGTCAGTCACAGACGACTGGCAAGGGAAAGGGGAAGGGTACGACCCCAGCCGGTGTCAGGAGGAACTTGGTTCCTCCCAAGTCCGCGGCCGTCGTGATGACGCTCACCACGAAGGCTGCGGAGCGGGGCGAGACGTACGCGTCCGTGATGTTGCGGGCGCGTGCCAATGCCGATCCTACCAAACTGGGGATCGGTAAAGTCTCGTGCCGCCGGACGCAGGCTGGGGCTCGTATTTTCGAGTTCCCGGGTGCGGAGGGCGCAAAACACGCGGACCTCTTTGCAGCTAAGCTGCAGGAGGCCATCGCGGACGCAGTGAAGGTGGCGAGGCCTGTAAAGTCAGCGGCCATCGAGGTGACGGATCTTGACGACTCCGTCACCAAGGAGGAGGTGGTGGCAGCAGTCGTGGCCATTGGGGGCTGCACAGTAGCAGCGGTGCAGGGTGGGGCCATCAGGCCCGGGCGCGGCGGCATGGGCACCATCCGCCTGGAGTGCCCAGTCGCCGCTGCCAAAGCCGTCCTCGAGAAGGGACGGCTTGCCGTCGGGTTCAGCTCGGCGGCGGTCCGGGCCCTTGAGGTCCCGCCGCTGAGGTGTTACCGGTGCTTCGGCATCGGTCACACCCGGGCCCTCTGTCCGTCCAGTGTCGACAGGACGGACAGCTGCTACCGCTGCGGCAAGGAGGGGCACAAAGCCGCCTCCTGCGAGGCCACCACACCGCACTGCGCGGTGTGTGCCGCCAGTGGCCGCCCTGCGGGCCACATTATGAAGGGGAGGAATTGTATTCCTCCCCTTAAGAAGGGCAAAGCGCAGGCGCCGACCCGGCCTGTCGCTGCCACCGCCACCCCAGTAGCTGGGACCTCGGCGGCTGTGGAGGAGGAGGGTGCGATGACCGATTAATGGGTAGAGTCGAACATCGCATCCTCCAGGCGAACACCAACCACTGCAGAGCGGCACAGGATCTGTTGATGCAGACTGTGGCCGAGTGGTTGGTGGACGTGGCGGTGGTTGCCGAGCCGTACTCGATACCTGGCCGCTGGCTAGGTGATCGAGACGGCTTGGTGGCGTTGGTGTCGCGGCCTTCCACGGACTCCCCTCCCCTCTCGCTTTTAGAGAGGGGTCCGGGATACGTGGCCGCCGCGTGGGGAGAAATAGCCCTGGTCGGGGTCTATTTCTCCCCAAACCGCCCTCTAAGGGACTTCGAGAATTTTCTCGAAGTCCTTACGGCAGTCGTCGGGAGGGCGGCACCACGTCAGGTCGTCGTAATGGGCGACCTGAACGCCAAATCAGTGGCCTGGGGCAACCCGGCGGCGTCGTGCAACGTCCGGGGGCGCGCCGCCGAATTTTGGTCGGCTTCGTGCGGCGTGTCCCTCCTGAACAGGGGGGATGTTCACACGTGTGTGCGGCAACGGGGTGGGTCAGTGGTGGACGTATCGTTCGCCACCCCCGTGCTAGCCGCCCGCGTCGTGAACTGGCGGGTGGAGATGGTGGAGACCCTGTCGGACCACCGATATGTGCGGTTCGACATCTCCACCCAGAGCCCGCGGGGGATGGCCCGCTCGGGCCAATCTCCCTTCCCGCGGTGGGCTCTCACCCGCCTGGACCGGGAGGCAGCCCAGGAGGCTGCGTTCCTCCGGGACTGCCTCTCGCCCCCTGTTGAGGTCACGGACGTGGACGCCGCAGCGGTTCAGCTGCGGGGGTCCCTGACCGAGGTGTGCAACTCCAGCATGCCTCGGTCTCGCCGTCCGCCTCCCCGTCGCGCCGTTTATTGGTGGACGGTGGAGCTGGCGGGGCTCCGGGCCGCGTGCGTGGAGGCCAGGAGGGCCTACACGCGGAGTCGGCGGCGCACCAGCCGATGTCAGGCTGAGGAGGACCGCCTCTACGCCTCTTACCTAGAGGCAAAGACGGTCCTCAAGTCGGAAATGTGCGCCGCCGAGGACTCGGCAAAGGCCGAGATGCTGGAGGGCCTCGACAGGGATCCGTTTGGGAGGCCGTATAAGCAGGCGCGGAGCCAGCTGCGCCCTTACGGTCCCCCATTAGCGGAGACCCTAGAGCCGGCGTTGCTGGATGGGGTGGTTCGGTCACTGTTTCCGCGCAGGACCGACTTCACCCCTCCAACGATGAACCCCCCGCTGAGGGGGTTGGTGGCTTCGCCGGAGGAGGTGCCTCCAGTTTCGGCGGAGGAACTTCGCGCGGGGGTTCTGCCCCTCCGCGCGAAGAAGACGGCCCCTGGGCCGGACGGCGTCCCCGCACGGGTGGTGGCCATCGCGGCGTCCCTAATGGAGGAAAGGCTTCGGGACCTCTTCAGCGCGTGCCTGACGACTGGGAGGTTCCCGAAGCTATGGAAGGAAGGCAAGTTGTGCCTTCTCCGCAAGGAGGGACGCCCGGTGGACTCCCCCTCGGCATACCGGCCCATCGTTTTACTCGATGAGGTCGGTAAACTGTTCGAGGGGATCCTCGCCACCCGGCTTAACAGCCATTTGCGGGAGGTAGGGCCGGACCTGTCGGACGCCCAGTTCGGGTTCCGACAAGGGCGTTCGACGGTCGATGCGCTGGCCCTACTCAGGGGCCAGGTGCGGGAGGCGGTCGAGGCTGGGGACGGAGTGTTGGCGGTGTCGTTCGACATCGCCAACGCCTTCAACTCCGTGCCCCACTCGACCATATTGGAGGCACTCCGGTACCACGGAGTGCCCCAATATCTGCGGGCGATCCTGGCCAGCTACCTGGAGGACCGGGAGGTCCTTCTGGTGGACAAGATGGCCAGGATCAGGCGGTATGGAGTGGAGTCCGGTGTTCCACAGGGTTCGGTGCTGGGGCCCCTCTTGTGGAGCATCGGATTTGACTGGCTCCTGCGGGGCACCCTCCTCCAGGGCACGAGTGTCATCTGCTACGCAGATGACACTCTCCTCGTTGCCCGGGGGAGGGACTTTGGAGAGGCGGCCTGTTTGGCCTCGGCTGGCGGATCCTTAGTGGCAGGTAGGATCCGCCAGCTTGGATTGGGGGTAGCGCTGAACAAGACCGAGGCCGTGTTCTTTCACGGGCCTCGGCAGCGCTGCCCACCTGACGCCCACATCGTGGTGGAGGGCGTCCGAATAGGGGTCGGGGCCCAGATGAAGTATCTGGGCCTCGTGCTGGACAGCAGGTGGCGCTTCGGCCCGCACTTTAGCGGGCTGTCGACGCGCCTGCTGAAAGCCGCGGACGCCCTCTCATGGCTCCTCCCAAACCTGGGCGGGCCCAAGGAGCGATGCCGGCGCCTCTATGCCGGCATCCTAAAGAGTATGGCCCTATACGGGGCACCCATCTGGGCGGACTCCCTCCACAGGAGGGAGAATGCAACCGCCATCCGCAGGCCCCAACGGGCCATTGCACAGCGGGTGGCGCGAGCCTACCGCTCGGTGGGTTTCGCGGCGGCGTGCGCTCTGGCCGGCACCCCTCCCTGGGAATTGGAGGCATGGGTGCTCGCCAGAGTGTACGAATGGGCGGCGCGGCGTAGGGCGCTGGGTGAGCGCCCCGCCGCGCAAGAGCGGGATGCCGTGCGGCGGGAGGCGAGGGACGCAATCGTCCTACACTGGACACGGGACCTCGCCTCCGCCACATTTGGGCGCCGGACGCTGGACGCGCTCGGTCCAGTCCTGCGGGACTGGCTCGAGCGCCCCCACGGTTTCCTCTCGTTCCGTCTGGTGCAGGTGTTGTCCGGGCATGGCTGCTTCGGAACGCACCTGCATCGGATCCAGAGGGAGGAGACCCCGGCGTGCCACGACTGTGGAGCCGCGGAGGACACGGCGCAGCACACCCTCGAGGTATGCCCAGCCTGGGCTGAGCTGCGCCGTGCCCTGACAGATGTGGTCGGGATGGACCTCTCACTTCCCAGTGTGGTGAACTCCATGCTGGGGAGTGAGGAGGCTTGGGCGGCGGTTGCCTCCTTTTGCGAGAATGTCATGTCGCAAAAGGAGGCGGCGGAGCGCGCGCGGGAGGATGATCCTCTCGCGCCGCCGCTCCGCAGGCGAAGAAGGGGTGGAAGACGGCGGTTGTACGATCGTCGCCTCCCTCCTTCTGGTGGTGATTAGCGGGCGACAGGCGCGGGGGCGCCTTCGCTCGCATTGCACTAATCACCACCCTCGTCGGGCGGGAACGGCCGAGCACTCACGGTCGTTCCCGGGCCCCTCCATTTAGGGAGGGGCGTGCGGGCCCCGCTGTAAAGGCGGGCGGTCGTCGGTGGGGGACTGGACGTAAAGGCTGTGCCGGTTTCCCAGTCCTCCTCCAAATAGACGATGCGGGAGTGCCGCTGGGTTATTTTAGTGGGTATCCCGGGACTAGCCCGGCGAGTCCCACATAACCCGTCCATCCCCCAATGGGCGGGTATGCGTAACGCATTTTTTCCCAGCGTCAAAAAAAAAAAAAAAAAAAAAAAGGTTAGGTTAGGTTAGGTTAGGTTGGGGAACCACCCCACAGTGCTTGCGTCCACGTCGCGTTCCCTGGAAACGTCCCAGTCCTGACCACCGTAACGGAGTGGCAGGCTGGGTACGGCTAAAGTGCACTGTGCATCGTAGCGATCTTATTGCCTGGAAGCTACGAACTTGTCGGAAATGCCTAAACCCGCGCGGGATGCCCTCGGGCATTTCATTAGAAAAGGCCCTTCTCAGGGCCAACCCAAAGGCCCTTCTCAGGGCCAACCCAAAGGCCCTTCTCAGGGCCAACCAAAAGGCCCTTCTCAGGGCCAACGCGACGCTTCCTTAGCGTCGGATGAAGGGAGGACCTTCTACGGAGGGAGAGTGGACTCATTGACGGACTCCGACAATGAGTCCATTGCGTCGGATGTGATGGTGATCAAGGCTTCTCGGTCGCGATCGGCATCGGGAAAACGAAAGGCGTACCTCAGGCACGGGTCGGATGGATCCTCGGCCTCGGGTTCGGAAAATAAGAAGCCGAAGGCGAAGAAGCCGACAACAGCGGCAGACACCCACGATGTGGGTTTAGCCGACGCCCAGCGCGAGCTGGACCTGGCTCGGCGGGAGCAGCTCCAGCTAGAGCTGGAGGAGCGGGTAGCGGCCAAGGAAGAACGGGCGCGCGTCGCCCGTGCCAAGTCCGGGTACGGTGCGTCCAGCGTGCTGTACTCGGACCACTCCCTGGCCGAACTCCAGAAGATGGCGTTGGAGGACGAGGGGGTGATCGTAGAGGTCGCCGCCAAGTCGTCCCACCTAAAAGGGACGTTTCAAAAGTCCCTAAAATGCAGGGCAGCGAGTCTACGCCAAATCGTCGCGGAGCTGGTCGACCGCAAGGCCAGCGACGAGTCGCGGCAGCTGCAGGCGAAAGTTGATCGCCTGCAGACGGAGGTCAGCCAGCTTCACTTAAAGCTGGCTGAAGCCACGGCCCGGCCGTCCCAAGCCGAGCCTAGACCTGCGGCGGAGGGCTTCGCCTCCACCTCCGGCTTTGAGGATGTCCTCCGCAGGGTCATGGTGGAGGAGCGGGCCTTCGTCAGATCCTGCCTAGCGGGAATAGAGGACCGGCTCTTGCCGGAGAAACGCCTCCGACCGCCACTCGCGGCGGACAAGAGGCGAGAGGAGCCGGTGCCTACCTCTCAGAGGGAGGACGCCCTTCTCCCTTCGACCACCCCGACCAACCAGCAGGGCTGGACGAGGGTGGTCGGTAGGGGGAAGGGAAAAGGCAAAAGGACGGCACCTGTCGTCCCTGCCGTCCCCGCCACCACCACTCCCAGCCAGTCGTCTGCGATTGGCAAAGGAAAAGGGAAGGGGAAGGGGAAGAGCACCCCTCCAGCCCCAGCCGTCTCCGCCACCACCCCTGCCGGTCAGTCGTCGACTGGCAAGGGAAAGGGGAAGGGTGCGACCCCAGCCGGTGTTAGGAGGAACTTGGTTCCTCCCAAGACCGCGGCCGTCGTGGTAACACTCACCGCGAAGGCCGCGGAGCGGGGTGAGACGTACGCGTCCATGTTGGTGCGGGCGCGTGCCACTGTCGATCCCACCAAACTGGGGATCGGCAAAGTCTCATGCCGCCGGACACAGGCTGGGGCTCGTATTTTCGAGTTCCCAGGTGCCGAGGGTGGTAAAAACGCGGACCTCTTCGCAGCGAAGCTGCAGGAGGTCATCGCAGACGTGGCGAAGGTGGCCAGGCCGGTGAAGTCGGCGGCCATCGAGGTGACGGATCTTGACGACTCCGTCACCAAGGAGGAGGTGGTGGCAGCAGTCGTGGCCATTGGGGGCTGCACAGTCGCAGCGGTGCAGGGCGGGGCCATCAGGCCCGGGCGCGGCGGCATGGGCACCATCCGCCTGGAGTGCCCAGTCGCCGCTGCCAAAGCCGTCCTCGAGAAGGGACGGCTTGCCGTCGGGTTCAGCTCGGCGGCGGTCCGGGCCCTTGAGGTCCCGCCGCTGAGGTGTTACCGGTGCTTCGGCATCGGTCACACCCGGGCCCTCTGTCCGTCCAGTGTCGACAGGACGGACAGCTGCTACCGCTGCGGCAAGGAGGGGCACAAAGCCGCTTCCTGCGAGGCCACCGCACCGCACTGCGCGGTGTGTGCCGCCAGTGGCCGCCCTGCGGGCCACATTATGAAGGGGAGGAATTGTATTCCTCCCCTTAAGAAGGGCAAAGCGCAGGCGCCGACCCGGCCTGTCGCTGCCACCGCCACCCCAGTAGCTGGGACCTCGGCGGCTGTGGAGGAGGAGGGTGCGATGACCGATTAATGGGTAGAGTCGAACATCGCATCCTCCAGGCGAACACCAACCACTGCAGAGCGGCACAGGATCTGTTGATGCAGACTGTGGCCGAGTGGTTGGTGGACGTGGCGGTGGTTGCCGAGCCGTACTCGATACCTGGCCGCTGGCTAGGTGATCGGGACGGCTTGGTGGCGTTGGTGTCGCGGCCTTCCACGGACTCCCCTCCCCTCTCGCTTTTAGAGAGGGGTCCGGGATACGTGGCCGCCGCGTGGGGAGAAATAGCCCTGGTCGGGGTCTATTTCTCCCCAAACCGCCCTCTAAGGGACTTCGAGAATTTTCTCGAAGTCCTTACGGCAGTCGTCGGGAGGGCGGCACCACGTCAGGTCGTCGTAATGGGCGACCTGAACGCCAAATCGGTGGCCTGGGGCAACCCGGCGGCGTCGTGCAACGTCCGGGGGCGCGCCGCCGAATTTTGGTCGGCTTCGTGCGGCGTGTCCCTCCTGAACAGGGGGGATGTTCACACGTGTGTGCGGCAACGGGGAGGGTCAGTGGTGGACGTGTCGTTCGCCACCCCCGTGCTAGCCGCCCGCGTCGTGAACTGGCGGGTGGAGATGGTGGAGACCCTGTCGGACCACCGATATGTGCGGTTCGACATCTCCACCCAGAGCCCGCGGGGGATGGCCCGCTCGGGCCAATCTCCCTTCCCGCGGTGGGCTCTCACCCGCCTGGACCGGGAGGCAGCCCAGGAGGCTGCGTTCCTCCGGGACTGGCTCTCGCCCCCTGTTGAGGTCACGGACGTGGACGCCGCAGCGGTTCAACTGCGGGGGTCCCTGACCGAGGTGTGCAACTCCAGCATGCCTCGGTCTCGCCGTCCGCCTCCCCGTCGCGCCGTTTATTGGTGGACGGGGGAGCTGACGGCGCTACGGGCCGCGTGCGTGGAGGCCAGGAGGGCCTACACGCGGAGTCGGCGGCGCACCAGCCGATGTCAGGCTGAGGAGGACCGCCTCTACGCCTCTTACCTAGAGGCAAAGACGGTCCTCAAGTCGGAAATGTGCGCCGCCGAGGACTCGGCAAAGGCCGAGATGCTGGAGGGCCTCGACAGGGATCCGTTTGGGAGGCCGTATAAGCAGGCGCGGAGCCAGCTGCGCCCTTACGGTCCCCCATTAGCGGAGACCCTAGAGCCGGCGTTGCTGGATGGGGTGGTTCGGTCACTGTTTCCGCGCAGGACCGACTTCACCCCTCCAACGATGAACCCCCCGCTGAGGGGGTTGCTGGCTTCGCCGGAGGAGGTGCCTCCAGTTTCGGCGGAGGAACTTCGCGCGGGGGTTCTGCCCCTCCGCGCGAAGAAGACGGCCCCTGGGCCGGACGGCGTCCCCGCACGGGTGGTGGCCATCGCGGCGTCCCTAATGGAGGAAAGGCTTCGGGACCTCTTCAGCGCGTGCCTGACGGCTGGGAGGTTCCCGAAGCTATGGAAGGAAGGCAAGTTGTGCCTTCTCCGCAAGGAGGGACGCCCGGTGGACTCCCCCTCGGCATACCGGCCCATCGTTTTACTCGATGAGGTCGGTAAACTGTTCGAGGGGATCCTCGCCACCCGGCTTAACAGCCATTTGCGGGAGGTAGGGCCGGACCTGTCGGACGCCCAGTTCGGGTTCCGACAAGGGCGTTCGACGGTCGATGCGCTGGCCCTACTCAGGGGCCAGGTGCGGGAGGCGGTCGAGGCTGGGGACGGAGTGTTGGCGGTGTCGTTCGACATCGCCAACGCCTTCAACTCCGTGCCCCACTCGACCATATTGGAGGCACTCCGGTACCACGGAGTGCCCCAATATCTGCGGGCGATCCTGGCCAGCTACCTGGAGGACCGGGAGGTCCTTCTGGTTGACAAGATGGCCAGGATCAGGCGGTATGGAGTGGAGTCCGGTGTTCCACAGGGTTCGGTGCTGGGGCCCCTCTTGTGGAACATCGGATTTGACTGGCTCCTGCGGGGCACCCTCCTCCAGGGCACGAGTGTCATCTGCTACGCAGATGACACTCTCCTCGTTGCCCGGGGGAGGGACTTTGGAGAGGCGGTCTGTCTGGCCTCGGCTGGCGGATCCTTAGTGGCAGGTAGGATCCGCCAGCTTGGATTGGGGGTAGCGCTGAACAAGACCGAGGCCGTGTTCTTTCACGGGCCTCGGCAGCGCTGCCCACCTGACGCCCACATCGTGGTGGAGGGCGTCCGAATAGGGGTCGGGGCCCAGATGAAGTATCTGGGCCTCGTGCTGGACAGCAGGTGGCGCTTCGGCCCGCACTTTAGCGGGCTGTCGACGCGCCTGCTGAAAGCCGCGGACGCCCTCTCATGGCTCCTCCCAAACCTGGGAGGGCCCAAGGAGCGATGCCGGCGCCTCTATGCCGGCATCCTCAAGAGCATGGCCCTGTATGGGGCACCCATCTGGGCGGACTCCCTCCATAGGAGGGAGAATGCAACCGCCATCCGCAGGCCCCAACGGGCCATTGCACAGCGGGTGGCGAGAGCCTACCGCTCAGTGGGCTTTGCGGCGGCGTGCGCTCTGGCCGGCACCCCTCCATGGGAATTGGAGGCATGGGTGCTCGCCAGAGTGTACGAATGGGCGGCGCGGCGTAGGGCGCTGGGTGAGCGCCCCGCCGCGCAAGAGCGGGATGCCGTGCGGCGGGAGGCGAGGGACGCAATCGTCCTTCACTGGACACGGGACCTCGCCTCCGCCACCTTTGGACGCCGGACGCTGGACGCGCTCGGTCCAGTCCTGCGGGACTGGCTCGAGCGCCCCCACGGTTTCCTCTCGTTCCGTCTGGTGCAGGTGTTGTCCGGGCATGGCTGCTTCGGAACGCACCTGCATCGGATTCAGAGGGAGGAAACCCCGGCGTGCCACGAGTGTGGAGCCGCGGAGGACACGGCGCAGCACACCCTCGAGGTGTGCCCAGCCTGGGCTGAGCTGCGCCGTGCCCTGACAGATGTGGTCGGGCAGGACCTCTCACTTCCCAGTGTGGTAAACTCCATGCTGGGGAGTGAGGAGGCTTGGGCGGCGGTTGCCTCCTTTTGCGAGAATGTCATGTCGCAAAAGGAGGCGGCGGAGCGCGCGCGGGAGGATGATCCTCTCGCGCCGCCGCTCCGCAGGCGAAGAAGGGGTGGTAGACGGCGGTTGTACGATCGTCGCCTCCCTCCTTCTGGTGGTGATTAGCGGGCGACAGGCGCGGGGGCGCCTTCGCTCGCATTGCACTAATCACCACCCTCGTCGGGCGGGAACGGCCGAGCACTCACGGTCGTTCCCGGGCCCCTCCACTTAGGGAGGGGCGTGCGGGCCCCGCTGTAAAGGCGGGCGGTCGTCGGTGGGGGACTGGACGTAAAGGCTGTGCCGGTTTCCCAGTCCTCCTCCACACAGACGATGCGGGAGTGCCGCTGGGTTATTTTAGTGGGTATCCCGGGACTAGCCCGGCGAGTCCCACATAACCCGTCCATCCCCCAATGGGCGGGTATGCGTAACGCATTTTTTCCCAGCGCAAACAAAAAAAAAAAAAAAAAAAAAAAAAGGTTAGGTTAGGTTTAGAGCCGGCGTTGCTGGATGGGGTGGTTCGGTCACTGTTTCCGCGCAGGACCGACTTCACCCCACCAACGATGAACCCCCCGCTGGGGGGGGTGGTGGCTTCGCCGGAGGAGGAGGTCCCTCCAGTATCGGTGGAGGAATTTCGCGCGGGGGTTCTGTCCCTCCGCGCGAAGAAGACGGCCCCTGGACCGGATGGTGTCCCCGCACGGGTGGTGGCCATCGCGGCGTCCCTCATGGAGGAGAGGTTTCGGGACCTCTTCAGCGCGTGTCTGACGGCTGGGAGGTTCCCGAAGATCTGGAAGGAGGGGCAGCTTTGCCTGCTCCGGAAGGAGGGACGCCCGGTGGACTCCCCCTCGGCATACCGGCCCATCGTTCTGCTCGATGAGGTCGGTAAATTGTTCGAGGGGATCATCGCCACCCGGCTTAATAGCCAGTTGCGGGAGGTAGGGCCAGACCTGTCGGACGCCCAGTTCGGGTTTCGACAAGGGCGTTCGACGGTCGACGCGGTGGCCCTACTCAGGGGCCAAGTGCAGGAGGCGGTCGGAGCTGGGGACGGAGTGTTGGCGGTGTCATTCGACATCGCCAACGCGTTCAACTCCGTGCCCCACTCGACCATATTGGAGGCACTCCGGTACCACGGAGTGCCCCAATATCTGCGGGCGATCCTGGCCAACTACCTGGAGGACCGGGAGGTCCTCCTGGCGGACAGGACGGCCAGGATCAGGCGCTACGGCGCGGAGTCCGGTGTTCCACAGGGTTCGGTGCTAGGGCCCCTCTTGTGGAACATCGGATTCGATTGGCTCCTGCGGGGCACCCTCCTCCAGGGCACGAGTGTCATCTGCTACGCGGATGACACTCTCCTCGTTGCCCGGGGGAGGGACTTTAAGGAGGCGGCCTGTCTGGCCTCAGCTGGCGGATCCTTAGTGGCAGGTAGGATCCGCCAGCTTGGATTGAGGGTGGCGCTGAACAAGACCGAGGCCGTGTTCTTTCACGGGCCTCGGCAGCGCTGCCCTCCTGACGCCCACATCGTGGTGGAGGGCGTCCGGATAGGGGTCGGGGCCCAGATGAAGTATCTGGGCCTCGTGCTGGACAGCAGGTGGCGCTTCGGCCCGCACTTCAGCGGGCTGTCGACGCGCCTGCTGAAAGCCGCGGACGCCCTCTCGTGGCTCCTCCCAAACCTCGGAGGGCCCAAGGAGCGATGCCGGCGCCTCTATGCCGGCATCCTCAAGAGCATGGCCCTTTACGGGGCACCCATCTGGGCGGACTCCCTCCACAGGAGGGAGAATGCAACCGCCATCCGCAGGCCCCAACGGGCCATTGCACAGCGGGTGGCGAGAGCCTACCGCTCAGTGGGCTTTGCGGCGGCGTGCGCTCTGGCCGGCACCCCTCCCTGGGAATTGGAGGCATGGGTGCTCGCCAGAGTGTACGAATGGGCGGCGCGGCGTAGGGCGCTAGGTGAGCGCCCCGCCGCGCAAGAGCGGGAGGCCGTGCGGCAGGAGGCGAGGGACGCCATCGTCCTGCACTGGGAACGGGACCTCGCCTCCGCCACTTTTGGGCGCCGGACGCTGGACGCGCTCGGTCCAGTCCTGCGGGAATGGCTCGAGCGCCCCCACGGTTTCCTCTCGTTCCGTCTAGTGCAGGTGTTGTCCGGACATGGCTGTTTCGGAACGCACCTGCACCGGATTCGGCGGGAGGAAACCCCGGCGTGCCACGACTGTGGAGCCGCGGAGGACACGGCGCAGCACACCCTCGAGGTGTGCCCAGCCTGGGCTGAGCTGCGCCGTGCCCTGACCGATGTAGTCGGATTGGACCTCTCACTTCCCAGTGTGGTGAACTCCATGCTGGGGGGTGAGGAGGCTTGGGCGGCGGTTGCCTCCTTTTGCGAGAAAGTCATGTCGCAAAAGGAGGCGGCGGAGCGCGCGCGGGAGGATGATCCTCTTGCGCCGCCGCTCCGCAGGCGAAGAAGGGGTGGGAGACGGCGGTTGTACGATCGTCGCCTCCCTCCTTCTGGTGGTGATTAGCGGGCGACAGGCGCGGGGGCGCCTTCGCTCGCATTGCACTAATCACCACCCTCGTCGGGCGGGAACGGCCGAGCACTCACGGTCGTTCCCGGGCCCCTCCACTTTGGGAGGGGCGTGCGGGCCCCGCTGTAAAGGCGGGCGGTCGTCGGTGGGGGACTGGACGTAAAGGCTGTGCCGGTTTCCCAGTCCTCCTCCACACAGACGATGCGGGAGTGCCGCTGGGTTATTTTAGTGGGTATGCCGGGCTAGCCGGAGAGTCCCACATAACCCGTCCATCCCCCAATGGGCGGGTATGCGTAACGCATTTTTTCCCAGCGCAAACAAAAAAAAAAAAAAAAAAAAAAAAAAAAAGGTTAGGTTAGGTTGGGGGGGGAACCACCCCACAGTGCTTGCGTCCACGTCGCGTTCCCCGGAAACGTCCCAGTCCTGACCACCGTAACGGAGTGGCAGGCTGGGTACGGCTAAAGTGCACTGTGCATCGTAGCGATCTTATTGCCTGGAAGCTACGAATTTTGCGTTGTTCGGTATGCCGAAACCTGCGCGGGATGCCCTCGGGCATTTCGTGAAAACAAAAGGCCCTTCTCAGGGCCAACCCAAAGGCCCTTCTCAGGGCCAACCCAAAGGCCCTTCTCAGGGCCAACCCAAAGGCCCTTCTCAGGGCCAACCAAAAGGCCCTTTTCAGGGCCAACGCGACGCATCAGCGTCGAGTGAAGGCAGAGCCTTCTACGGCGGGAGTGTGGGCGACATGTCGGACTCCGACATAGAGTCCATAGCATCGGATGCGGGTTCGATAGTGGTCGATCCTCGATCACGATCGGCATCGCGGAAGCGGACCTTCCTCAAGGTCGTGTCCGATGGCTCCTCGGGCTCAGGCTCGGCGAAGGAGCCTAAAAAGAGGGTCAAGGCCAAAAAGGCGTTGACAGCAGGAGACACCCACGATGCGGGTTTGGCCGACGCCCAGCGCGAGCTGGACCTGGCCCGGCGGGAGCAGCTCCAGCAAGAGCTGGAGGAGCGGGTTGCGGCCCAGGAAGAACGGGCGCGCGTCGCCCGTGGCAAGTCCGGGTATGGTGCGTCCCGCGTGCTATACTCGGACCACTCCCTGGCCGAACTCCAGAGGATGGCCTTGGAGGACGAAGAGGCGATCGTGGAGGTCGCCGCCAAGTCCTCCCACTTAAAGGGGACTTTTCAAAAGTCCCTTAAATGCCGGGCTGCGAGTCTTCGCGAAATCGTGGCGGAGCTTGTGGAGCGCAAGGCCAGCGAGGAGTCGCGGCAACTGCAGGCGAAAGTGGATCGCCTGCAGTCGGAGGTGAGCCAGCTTCACCTGAAGCTGGCTGAAGCCACGGCCCGGCCATCCCAAGCCGAGCCCCAACCTGCGGCAGAGGGCCTCGTTTCCTCTCCCGGCCTTGAGGATGTCCTCCGCAAGGTGATGGCGGAGGAGAGGGCGTTCGTTCGCTCCTGCATAGCGGGCATTGAGGACCGGCTCTTGCCGGAGAAACGCCTCCGACCGCCACTTGCGGCGGACAAAAGGCGAAAGGAGCCGGCGCCTAGCTCCTCGAGGGAGGACGCCCTTCTCCCTTCCACCACCCCGACCAACCAGCAGGGCTGGACTAAGGTGGTCGGTAAGGGGAAGGGCAAAGGCAAAAGGACGGCAGCTGTCGTCCCTGCCGTGCCTGCCACCACCATTCCCAGCCAGTCGAAGTCGACTGGCAAGGGGAAAGGGAAGGGGAAAACCACCCCCCCAGCCGCCTCCGCCACCACCCCTGCCGGTCAGTCACAGACGACTGGCAAGGGAAAGGGGAAGGGTACGACCCCAGCCGGTGTCAGGAGGAACTTGGTTCCTCCCAAGTCCGCGGCCGTCGTGATGACGCTCACCACGAAGGCTGCGGAGCGGGGCGAGACGTACGCGTCCGTGATATTGCGGGCGCGTGCCAATGCCGATCCTACCAAACTGGGGATCGGTAAAGTCTCGTGCCGCCGGACGCAGGCTGGGGCTCGTATTTTCGAGTTCCCGGGTGCGGAGGGCGCAAAACACGCGGACCTCTTTGCAGCTAAGCTGCAGGAGGTCATCGCGGACGCGGTGAAGGTGGCGAGGCCTGTAAAGTCAGCGGCCATCGAGGTGACGGATCTTGACGACTCCGTCACCAAGGAGGAGGTGGTGGCAGCAGTCGTGGCCATTGGGGGCTGCACAGTCGCAGCGGTGCAGGGTGGGGCCATCAGGCCCGGGCGCGGCGGCATGGGCACCATCCGCCTGGAGTGCCCAGTCGCCGCTGCCAAAGCCGTCCTCGAGAAGGGACGGCTTGCCGTCGGGTTCAGCTCGGCGGCGGTCCGGGCCCTTGAGGTCCCGCCGCTGAGGTGTTACCGGTGCTTCGGCATCGGTCACACCCGGGCCCTCTGTCCGTCCAGTGTCGACAGGACGGACAGCTGCTACCGCTGCGGCAAGGAGGGGCACAAAGCCGCCTCCTGCGAGGCCACCACACCGCACTGCGCGGTGTGTGCCGCCAGTGGCCGCCCTGCGGGCCACATTATGAAGGGGAGGAATTGTATTCCTCCCCTTAAGAAGGGCAAAGCGCAGGCGCCGACCCGGCCTGTCGCTGCCACCGCCACCCCAGTAGCTGGGACCTCGGCGGCTGTGGAGGAGGAGGGTGCGATGACCGATTAATGGGTAGAGTCGAACATCGCATCCTCCAGGCGAACACCAATCACTGCAGAGCGGCACAGGATCTGTTGATGCAGACTGTGGCCGAGTGGTTGGTGGACGTGGCGGTGGTTGCCGAGCCGTACTCGATACCTGGCCGCTGGCTAGGTGATCGAGACGGCTTGGTGGCGTTGGTGTCGCGGCCTTCCACGGACTCCCCTCCCCTCTCGCTTTTAGAGAGGGGTCCGGGATACGTGGCCGCCGCGTGGGGAGAAATAGCCCTAGTCGGGGTCTATTTCTCCCCAAACCGCCCTCTAAGGGACTTCGAGAATTTTCTCGAAGTCCTTACGGCAGTCGTCGGGAGGGCGGCACCACGTCAGGTCGTCGTAATGGGCGACCTGAACGCCAAATCAGTGGCCTGGGGCAACCCGGCGGCGTCGTGCAACGTCCGGGGGCGCGCCGCCGAATTTTGGTCGGCTTCGTGCGGCGTGTCCCTCCTGAACAGGGGGGATGTTCACACGTGTGTGCGGCAACGGGGTGGGTCAGTGGTGGACGTATCGTTCGCCACCCCCGTGCTAGCCGCCCGCGTCGTGAACTGGCGGGTGGAGATGGTGGAGACCCTGTCGGACCACCGATATGTGCGGTTCGACATCTCCACCCAGAGCCCGCGGGGGGTGGCCCGCTCGGGCCAATCTCCCTTCCCGCGGTGGGCTCTCACCCGCCTGGACCGGGAGGCAGCCCAGGAGGCTGCGTTCCTCCGGGACTGGCTCTCGCCCCCTGTTGAGGTCACGGACGTGGACGCCGCAGCGGTTCAGCTGCGGGGGTCCCTGACCGAGGTGTGCAACTCCAGCATGCCTCGGTCTCGCCGTCCGCCTCCCCGTCGCGCCGTTTATTGGTGGACGGGGGAGCTGGCGGGGCTCCGGGCCGCGTGCGTGGAGGCCAGGAGGGCCTACACGCGGAGTCGGCGGCGCACCAGCCGATGTCAGGCTGAGGAGGACCGCCTCTACGCCTCTTACCTAGAGGCAAAGACGGTCCTCAAGTCGGAAATGTGCGCCGCCGAGGACTCGGCAAAGGCCGAGATGCTGGAGGGCCTCGACAGGGATCCGTTTGGGAGGCCGTATAAGCAGGCGCGGAGCCAGCTGCGCCCTTACGGTCCCCCATTAGCGGAGACCCTAGAGCCGGCGTTGCTGGATGGGGTGGTTCGGTCACTGTTTCCGCGCAGGACCGACTTCACCCCTCCAACGATGAACCCCCCGCTGAGGGGGTTGGTGGCTTCGCCGGAGGAGGTGCCTCCAGTTTCGGCGGAGGAACTTCGCGCGGGGGTTCTGCCCCTCCGCGCGAAGAAGACGGCCCCTGGGCCGGACGGCGTCCCCGCACGGGTGGTGGCCATCGCGGCGTCCCTAATGGAGGAAAGGCTTCGGGACCTCTTCAGCGCGTGCCTGACGGCTGGGAGGTTCCCGAAGCTATGGAAGGAAGGCAAGTTGTGCCTTCTCCGCAAGGAGGGACGCCCGGTGGACTCCCCCTCGGCATACCGGCCCATCGTTTTACTCGATGAGGTCGGTAAACTGTTCGAGGGGATCCTCGCCACCCGGCTTAACAGCCATTTGCGGGAGGTAGGGCCGGACCTGTCGGACGCCCAGTTCGGGTTCCGACAAGGGCGTTCGACGGTCGATGCGCTGGCCCTACTCAGGGGCCAGGTGCGGGAGGCGGTCGAGGCTGGGGACGGAGTGTTGGCGGTGTCGTTCGACATCGCCAACGCCTTCAACTCCGTGCCCCACTCGACCATATTGGAGGCACTCCGGTACCACGGAGTGCCCCAATATCTGCGGGCGATCCTGGCCAGCTACCTGGAGGACCGGGAGGTCCTTCTGGTTGACAAGATGGCCAGGATCAGGCGGTATGGAGTGGAGTCCGGTGTTCCACAGGGTTCGGTGCTGGGGCCCCTCTTGTGGAACATCGGATTTGACTGGCTCCTGCGGGGCACCCTCCTCCAGGGCACGAGTGTCATCTGCTACGCAGATGACACTCTCCTCGTTGCCCGGGGGAGGGACTTTGGAGAGGCGGTCTGTCTGGCCTCGGCTGGCGGATCCTTAGTGGCAGGTAGGATCCGCCAGCTTGGATTGGGGGTAGCGCTGAACAAGACCGAGGCCGTGTTCTTTCACGGGCCTCGGCAGCGCTGCCCACCTGACGCCCACATCGTGGTGGAGGGCGTCCGAATAGGGGTCGGGGCCCAGATGAAGTATCTGGGCCTCGTGCTGGACAGCAGGTGGCGCTTCGGCCCGCACTTTAGCGGGCTGTCGACGCGCCTGCTGAAAGCCGCGGACGCCCTCTCATGGCTCCTCCCAAACCTGGGAGGGCCCAAGGAGCGATGCCGGCGCCTCTATGCCGGCATCCTCAAGAGCATGGCCCTGTATGGGGCACCCATCTGGGCGGACTCCCTCCATAGGAGGGAGAATGCAACCGCCATCCGCAGGCCCCAACGGGCCATTGCACAGCGGGTGGCGAGAGCCTACCGCTCAGTGGGCTTTGCGGCGGCGTGCGCTCTGGCCGGCACCCCTCCATGGGAATTGGAGGCATGGGTGCTCGCCAGAGTGTACGAATGGGCGGCGCGGCGTAGGGCGCTGGGTGAGCGCCCCGCCGCGCAAGAGCGGGATGCCGTGCGGCGGGAGGCGAGGGACGCAATCGTCCTTCACTGGACACGGGACCTCGCCTCCGCCACCTTTGGACGCCGGACGCTGGACGCGCTCGGTCCAGTCCTGCGGGACTGGCTCGAGCGCCCCCACGGTTTCCTCTCGTTCCGTCTGGTGCAGGTGTTGTCCGGGCATGGCTGCTTCGGAACGCACCTGCATCGGATTCAGAGGGAGGAAACCCCGGCGTGCCACGAGTGTGGAGCCGCGGAGGACACGGCGCAGCACACCCTCGAGGTGTGCCCAGCCTGGGCTGAGCTGCGCCGTGCCCTGACAGATGTGGTCGGGCAGGACCTCTCACTTCCCAGTGTGGTAAACTCCATGCTGGGGAGTGAGGAGGCTTGGGCGGCGGTTGCCTCCTTTTGCGAGAATGTCATGTCGCAAAAGGAGGCGGCGGAGCGCGCGCGGGAGGATGATCCTCTCGCGCCGCCGCTCCGCAGGCGAAGAAGGGGTGGTAGACGGCGGTTGTACGATCGTCGCCTCCCTCCTTCTGGTGGTGATTAGCGGGCGACAGGCGCGGGGGCGCCTTCGCTCGCATTGCACTAATCACCACCCTCGTCGGGCGGGAACGGCCGAGCACTCACGGTCGTTCCCGGGCCCCTCCACTTAGGGAGGGGCGTGCGGGCCCCGCTGTAAAGGCGGGCGGTCGTCGGTGGGGGACTGGACGTAAAGGCTGTGCCGGTTTCCCAGTCCTCCTCCACACAGACGATGCGGGAGTGCCGCTGGGTTATTTTAGTGGGTATCCCGGGACTAGCCCGGCGAGTCCCACATAACCCGTCCATCCCCCAATGGGCGGGTATGCGTAACGCATTTTTTCCCAGCGCAAACAAAAAAAAAAAAAAAAAAAAAAAAAGGTTAGGTTAGGTTTAGAGCCGGCGTTGCTGGATGGGGTGGTTCGGTCACTGTTTCCGCGCAGGACCGACTTCACCCCACCAACGATGAACCCCCCGCTGGGGGGGGTGGTGGCTTCGCCGGAGGAGGAGGTCCCTCCAGTATCGGTGGAGGAATTTCGCGCGGGGGTTCTGTCCCTCCGCGCGAAGAAGACGGCCCCTGGACCGGATGGTGTCCCCGCACGGGTGGTGGCCATCGCGGCGTCCCTCATGGAGGAGAGGTTTCGGGACCTCTTCAGCGCGTGTCTGACGGCTGGGAGGTTCCCGAAGATCTGGAAGGAGGGGCAGCTTTGCCTGCTCCGGAAGGAGGGACGCCCGGTGGACTCCCCCTCGGCATACCGGCCCATCGTTCTGCTCGATGAGGTCGGTAAATTGTTCGAGGGGATCATCGCCACCCGGCTTAATAGCCAGTTGCGGGAGGTAGGGCCAGACCTGTCGGACGCCCAGTTCGGGTTTCGACAAGGGCGTTCGACGGTCGACGCGGTGGCCCTACTCAGGGGCCAAGTGCAGGAGGCGGTCGGAGCTGGGGACGGAGTGTTGGCGGTGTCATTCGACATCGCCAACGCGTTCAACTCCGTGCCCCACTCGACCATATTGGAGGCACTCCGGTACCACGGAGTGCCCCAATATCTGCGGGCGATCCTGGCCAACTACCTGGAGGACCGGGAGGTCCTCCTGGCGGACAGGACGGCCAGGATCAGGCGCTACGGCGCGGAGTCCGGTGTTCCACAGGGTTCGGTGCTAGGGCCCCTCTTGTGGAACATCGGATTCGATTGGCTCCTGCGGGGCACCCTCCTCCAGGGCACGAGTGTCATCTGCTACGCGGATGACACTCTCCTCGTTGCCCGGGGGAGGGACTTTAAGGAGGCGGCCTGTCTGGCCTCAGCTGGCGGATCCTTAGTGGCAGGTAGGATCCGCCAGCTTGGATTGAGGGTGGCGCTGAACAAGACCGAGGCCGTGTTCTTTCACGGGCCTCGGCAGCGCTGCCCTCCTGACGCCCACATCGTGGTGGAGGGCGTCCGGATAGGGGTCGGGGCCCAGATGAAGTATCTGGGCCTCGTGCTGGACAGCAGGTGGCGCTTCGGCCCGCACTTCAGCGGGCTGTCGACGCGCCTGCTGAAAGCCGCGGACGCCCTCTCGTGGCTCCTCCCAAACCTCGGAGGGCCCAAGGAGCGATGCCGGCGCCTCTATGCCGGCATCCTCAAGAGCATGGCCCTTTACGGGGCACCCATCTGGGCGGACTCCCTCCACAGGAGGGAGAATGCAACCGCCATCCGCAGGCCCCAACGGGCCATTGCACAGCGGGTGGCGAGAGCCTACCGCTCAGTGGGCTTTGCGGCGGCGTGCGCTCTGGCCGGCACCCCTCCCTGGGAATTGGAGGCATGGGTGCTCGCCAGAGTGTACGAATGGGCGGCGCGGCGTAGGGCGCTAGGTGAGCGCCCCGCCGCGCAAGAGCGGGAGGCCGTGCGGCAGGAGGCGAGGGACGCCATCGTCCTGCACTGGGAACGGGACCTCGCCTCCGCCACTTTTGGGCGCCGGACGCTGGACGCGCTCGGTCCAGTCCTGCGGGAATGGCTCGAGCGCCCCCACGGTTTCCTCTCGTTCCGTCTAGTGCAGGTGTTGTCCGGACATGGCTGTTTCGGAACGCACCTGCACCGGATTCGGCGGGAGGAAACCCCGGCGTGCCACGACTGTGGAGCCGCGGAGGACACGGCGCAGCACACCCTCGAGGTGTGCCCAGCCTGGGCTGAGCTGCGCCGTGCCCTGACTGATATAGTCGGGCTAGACCTGTCACTTCCCAGTGTGGTGAACTCCATGCTGGGGAGTGAGGAGGCTTGGGCGGCGGTTGCCTCCTTTTGCGAGAATGTCATGTCGCAAAAGGAGGCGGCGGAGCGCGCGCGGGAGGATGATCCTCTCGCGCCGCCGCTCCGCAGGCGAAGAAGGGGTGGGAGACGGCGGTTGTACGATCGTCGCCTCCCTCCTTCTGGTGGTGATTAGCGGGCGACAGGCGCGGGGGCGCCTTCGCTCGCATTGCACTAATCACCACCCTCGTCGGGCGGGAACGGCCGAGCACTCACGGTCGTTCCCGGGCCCCTCCACTTAGGGAGGGGCGTGCGGGCCCCGCTGTAAAGGCGGGCGGTCGTCGGTGGGGGACTGGACGTAAAGGCTGTGCAGGTTTCCCAGTCCTCCTCCAAATAGACGATGCGGGAGTGCCGCTGGGTTATTTTAGTGGGTATGCCGGAGTAGCCGGAGAGTCCCACATAACCCGTCCATCCCCCAATGGGCGGGTATGCGTAACGCATTTTTTCCCAGCGCAAACAAAAAAAAAAAAAAAAAAAAAAAAAGGTTAGGTTAGGTTGGGGAGGGGAACCACCCCACAGTGCTTACGTCCTCGTCGTGTTCCCCGGAAACGTCCCAGTTCTGACCACCGTAACGGAGTGGCAGACTGGGTACGGCTAAAGTGCACTGTGCGTCGTAGCTATCTATTGCCTTGCGAGCTACGAAATTGATTGAATTTGATATGCCAAAACCTGTGCGGGATGCCCTCGGGCATTTTGTAAAAAAAGGCCCTTCTCAGGGCCAACCCAAAGGCCCTTCTCAGGGCCAACCCAAAGGCCCTTCTCAGGGCCAACCAAAAGGCCCTTCTCAGGGCCAACGCGACGCGTCGGCGTCGAACGAAGGCAGGGCCTTCTACGGAGGAAAAGTTGTCGAATTGTCGGACTCCGACAACGAGTCCGTTGGGTCGGATGCCAGTGCGATGGCGATCGAAGATCGGTCACGCTCGGAATCAAGGAAGCGAACCTTCCTGAAAGTTGTGTCTGATGGCTCCTCAGGCTCGGGTTCGGCGAAGGAGTCCAAGAGAAAGGTCAAGGCCAAAAAGGCGTTGACAGCAGCTGACACCCATGACGTGGGTTTGGCCGATGCCCAACGTGAGTTGGACCTGGCATGGCGGGAGCAGCTCCAGCAAGAGCTGGAGGAGCGGGTTGCGGCCCAGGAGGATCGGGCGCGCGTCGCCCGTGCAAAGTCCGGGTACGGGGCGTCCCGCGTCCTGTACGCGGACCACTCCCTGGCCGAACTCCAAAGGATGGCCTTGGAGGACGAGGAGGCGATCGTAGAGGTCGCCGCCAAGTCTTCGCATCTGAAGGGGACTTTCCAGAAGTCCCTCAAATGCCGGGCCGCCAGCATGCGTGGCATCGTCGCGGAGCTGGTGGACCGCAAGGCCAGCGACGAAACGCGGCAACTGCAGGCGAAGGTAGATCGCCTGCAGTCGGAGGTCAGCCAGCTGCACATGAAGCTGGCTGAAGCCACAGCCCGGCCATCGCAAGCCGAGCCCGGACCTGCGTCGGAGGGTCTTGCCTCCTCCCCCGGCCTTGAGGATGTCCTCCGCAAGGTGATGGCGGAGGAGAGGGCATTTGTTCGGGCCTGCCTAGCGGGTATTGAGGACCGGCTCTTACCGGCGAAGACCCTCCGACCGCCGCTTGCAGCGGACAAGAGGCGAGAGGAGCCGGTGCCTGCCTCTCAGAGGGAGGACGCCCTTCTGCCTTCCACCACCCCGACCAACCAGCAGGGCTGGACGAAGGTGGTCGGTAAGGGGAAGGGCAAAGGCAAAAGGACGGCACCTGTTGTCACTGCCGTTCCCACCACCACTCCCGGCCAGTCGCAGCCGACTGGCAAAGGAAAAGGGAAGGGGAAGGGGAAGAGCACCCCCCCAGCCCCAGCCGTCTCCGCCACCACCCCTGCCGGTCAGTCGTCGACTGGCAAGGGAAAGGGGAAGGGTTCGCCCCCAGCCGGTGCCAAGAGGAACCTGGTTCCTCCAAAGACCGCGGCCGTCGTGGTGACACTCACCGCGAAGGCCGCGGAGCGGGGTGAGACGTACGCGTCCATGTTGGTGCGGGCGCGTGCCACTGCCGATCCCACCAAACTGGGGATCGGCAAGGTCTCATGCCGCCGGACCCTGGCTGGGGCCCGAATCTTTGAGTTCCCGGGAGCGGAAGGCAGTAAGAACGCGGACCTCTTCGCAGCGAAGCTGCAGGAGGTCATCGCGGACGTGGCGAAGGTGGCCAGGCCGGTGAAGTCGGCGGCCATCGAGGTGACGGATCTGGACGACTCCGTCACCAAGGAGGAGGTGGTGGCAGCAATCGCAGCCATAGGGGGCTGCGAAGTCGCAGCGGTGCAGGGCGGGGGCATCAGGCCCGGGCGCGGCGGCATGGGCACGATTCGCCTGGAGTGCCCAGTTGCCGCTGCCAAAGCCGTCCTCGAGAAGGGACGGCTCGCCGTCGGGTTCAGCTCGGCGGCGGTCCGGGCCCTTGAGGACCAGCCTCTGCGGTGTTACCGGTGCTTCGGCATCGGTCACACCCGAGCCCTCTGTCCGTCCAGCATTGACAGGACGGACAGCTGCTACCGCTGCGGCAAGGAGGGGCACAAAGCCGCCTCCTGCAAGGCCGCCGCACCGCACTGCGCGGTATGCGCCGCCAGTGGCCGCCCAGCGGGCCACATTATGAAGGGGAGGAATTGCAGTCCTCCCCTTAAGAAGGGCAAGGAACAGGCGCCGACCCGGCCTGTCGCTGCCACCGCCGTCCCAGTGGCTGGGACCTCAGCGGCTGTGGAGGAGGGGGGTGCGATGACCGACTAATGGGTAGAGTCGAACATCGCATCCTCCAGGCGAACACCAACCACTGCAGAGCGGCACAGGATCTGCTGATGCAGACTGTGGCCGAGTGGTTGGTGGACGTGGCGGTGGTCGCCGAGCCGTACTCGATACCTGGCCGCTGGCTGGGTGATCGGGACGGCTTGGTGGCGTTGGTGTCGCGGCCTGCCACGGACTCCCCTCCCCTCTCGTTCTTAGAGAGGGGTCCGGGATACGTGGCCGCCGCGTGGGGAGAAATAGCCCTGGTCGGGGTCTATTTCTCCCCAAACCGCCCTCTAAGGGACTTCGAGAATTTTCTCGAGGTCCTTACGGCAGTCGTCGGGAGGGCGGCGCCACGTCAGGTCATTGTGTGTGGTGACCTGAACGCCAAGTCGGTGGCCTGGGGCAACCCAGCGGCGTCCTGTAACGTCCGGGGGCGCGCCGTCGAATTTTGGGCGGCTTCGTGCGGTGTGTCCCTCCTGAACAGGGGGGATGTTCACACGTGTGTGCGGCAACAGGGAGGGTCAGTGGTGGACGTGTCGTTCGCCACCCCTGTGCTAGCCACACGCGTCGTGAACTGGCGGGTGGAGATGGTGGAGACCCTGTCGGACCACCGATATGTGCGGTTCGACATCTCCACCCAGAGCCCGCGGGGGATGGCCCGCTCGGGCCAATCTCCCTTCCCGCGGTGGGCTCTCACCCGCCTGGACCGGGAGGCAGCCCAGGAGGCTGCGTTCCTCCGGGACTGGCTCTCGCCCCCTGTTGAGGTCACGGACGTGGACGCCGCAGCGGTTCAGCTGCGGGGGTCCCTGACCGAGGTGTGCAACTCCAGCATGCCTCGGTCTCGCCGTCCGCCTCCCCGTCGCGCCGTTTATTGGTGGACGGGGGAGCTGGCGGCGCTACGGGCCGCGTGCGTGGAGGCCAGGAGGGCCTACACGCGGAGTCGGCGGCGCACCAGCCGATGTCAGGCTGAGGAGGACCGCCTCTACGCCTCTTACCTAGAGGCAAAGACGGTCCTCAAGTCGGAAATGTGCGCCGCCGAGGACTCGGCAAAGGCCGAGATGCTGGAGGGCCTCGACAGGGATCCGTTTGGGAGGCCGTATAAGCAGGCGCGGAGCCAGCTGCGCCCTTACGGCCCCCCATTAGCGGAGACCCTAGAGCCGGCGTTTCTGGATGGGGTGGTTCGGTCACTGTTTCCGCGCAGGACCGACTTCACCCCACCAACGATGAACCCCCCGCTGGGGGGGGTGGTGGCTTCGCCGGAGGAGGAGGTCCCTCCAGTATCGGTGGAGGAACTTCGCGCGGGGGTTCTGCCCCTCCGCACGAAGAAGACGGCCCCTGGACCGGACGGCGTCCCCGCACGGGTGGTGGCCATCGCGGCGTCCCTCATGGAGGAAAGGCTTCGGGACCTCTTCAGCGCGTGCCTGACGGCTGGGAGGTTCCCGAAGCTATGGAAGGAAGGCAAGTTGTGCCTTCTTCGCAAGGAGGGACGCCCGGTGGACTCCCCCTCGGCATACCGGCCCATCGTTTTACTCGATGAGGTCGGTAAACTGTTCGAGGGGATCATCGCCACCCGGCTTAATAGCCAGCTGCGGGAGGTAGGGCCGGACCTGTCGGACGCCCAATTCGGGTTCCGACAAGGGCGTTCGACGGTCGACGCGTTGGCCCTACTCAGGGGCCAGGTGCGGGAGGCGGTCGAGGCTGGGGACGGAGTGTTGGCGGTGTCGTTCGACATCGCCAACGCCTTCAACTCCGTGCCCCACTCGACCATATTGGAGGCACTCCGGTACCACGGAGTGCCCCAATATCTGCGGGCGATCCTGGCCAACTACCTGGAGGACCGGGAGGTCCTCCTGGCGGACAGGACGGCCAGGATCAGGCGCTACGGCGCGGAGTCCGGTGTTCCACAGGGTTCGGTGCTAGGGCCCCTCTTGTGGAACATCGGATTCGATTGGCTGCTGCGCGGCACCCTCCTCCAGGGCACGAGTGTCATCTGCTACGCGGATGACACTCTCCTCGTTGCCCGGGGGAGGGACTTTGGAGAGGCGGCCTGTCTGGCCTCGGCTGGCGGATCCTTAGTGGCAGGTAGGATCCGCCAGCTCGGTTTGAGGGTAGCGCTGAACAAGACCGAGGCCGTGTTCTTTCACGGGCCTCGGCAGCGCTGCCCTCCTGACGCCCACATCGTGGTGGAGGGCGTCCGGATAGGGGTCGGGGCCCAGATGAAGTATCTGGGCCTCGTGCTGGACAGCAGGTGGCGCTTCGGCCCGCACTTTAGCGGGCTGTCGACGCGCCTGCTGAAAGCCGCGGACGCCCTCTCATGGCTCCTCCCAAACCTGGGAGGGCCCAAGGAGCGATGCCGGCGCCTCTATGCCGGCATCCTCAAGAGCATGGCCCTGTATGGGGCACCCATCTGGGCGGACTCCCTCCATAGGAGGGAGAATGCAACCGCCATCCGCAGGCCCCAACGGGCCATTGCACAGCGGGTGGCGAGAGCCTACCGCTCAGTGGGCTTTGCGGCGGCGTGCGCTCTGGCCGGCACCCCTCCATGGGAATTGGAGGCATGGGTGCTCACCAGAGTGTACGAATGGGCGGCGCGACGTAGGGCGCTGGGTGAGCGCCCCGCCGCGCAAGAGCGGGATGCCGTGCGGCGGGAGGCGAGGGACGCAATCGTCCTTCACTGGACACGGGACCTCGCCTCCGCCACCTTTGGACGCCGGACGCTGGACGCGCTCGGTCCAGTCCTGCGGGACTGGCTCGAGCGCCCCCACGGTTTCCTCTCGTTCCGTCTGGTGCAGGTGTTGTCCGGGCATGGCTGCTTCGGAACGCACCTGCATCGGATTCAGAGGGAGGAAACCCCGGCGTGCCACGAGTGTGGAGCCGCGGAGGACACGGCGCAGCACACCCTCGAGGTGTGCCCAGCCTGGGCTGAGCTGCGCCGTGCCCTGAATACTGTCATTGGGCTGGACCTCTCACTTCCTTCCAAAAGCTCGCAATTTGCCCTTCTAGAGAGGTGAGCCTGGTGCGAAGCTCCTGGTTCTCCTTTTCTAGCCTGTCTGCATTACCAGCAGTTGTTCGTGAATGCAGGACCGTAGTCGCAGCCTGCGCTTTGCGAACCGACATACGAAGCGCTTTGACAAACGGCCCAGACAGGTTCTTTGATTTGTCGGCGACCTTTTCGACAGACGAAAGAGCCTCTAACAGTCTAGCGCCTATGTCAGCCGTTGGCTGGTGATTCAATTCCTCCGCTAAATCATCCACACGAGGCAAGGAATCTTTAGCTTTCTTGGGTGCCGGATAACCTCGAGACACTCAAATCTCGGGTCTTGTCCATCCACCACCGGATGTTAAACCGCCGACGCCGAAACCGCCCCATGGACGACCTACTCACTGACAACGAGGAGGCGAGAAGGGAGTATGCTGATGCGATTCGTGCCGCTTCCACCGAAAATTTCCGCGAATTCTGCGCTAAGCAGAAAAAAGAGGATGTGTACTCGGTCACGAATCGGATCATCAAGACCTCCCCCTTGAGACAACCGCCCTCCACTCTCAGGCTCGACGACGGCACCTACACAAATAACTCCACTGACACTGCTAATGCACTACTCAACCACTTTTATCCAGACGACACTCCCGACTCCACTGACAAACAGAAACGAGTCAGATCCACCATGCGTCAACCCATCGACACTCAGGCAGACCCGCCTTTCACTCAAACTGAGGTGATTCAATGCCTGAAAAGCATGAATCACCGTAAGGCCCCCGGAAATGACCACCTTACTTCGGACATCTGCCTGCAGTTCACCACTCTATTCCCCCAAACTATCACAGACCTTCTCAACAGATGTTTTACACTCAATTACTTTCCCAAAGCATGGAAGACTGCCGTAGCGAAAATTATTCCTAAACAGGATAAAACGGACTACACGACCTTGTCCGCTTTCAGACCTATAGGACTAATTAACGTTTTCGGCAAGCTCCTTGAAAAACTACTCACAAACAGACTGACTCACCACCTATGCACCACGAACAACTCCTCCAAACTTCAATTCGGGTTCAAATTACGAACCTCCACCTACCAAGCGCTCGACAATGCCCTCAGCAATGTCAGGCGCGCTCTCTCCAACCAGGAACATGTCATTGCCACCTCCCTGGACATCAAGGCAGCGTTTGATCACGCTTGGTGGCCTGCCATTTTCCTGCGCTTACGCGACTCCAAATGCCCCCGTAACTTATACAACACTCTTTTAAGTTACGTCGAAAGCCGTCAAGTCAGTCTCTCCTTTGCCGACTGTCAGGCCAGTAAGTCCATGACGATGGGCTGCATACAGGGCTCCGTTTGCGGCCCTGCTCTGTGGAACATCGTCCTGGACGAACTGCTGGACCTGCAACTGCCTTATGGCTGCCATCTTCAGGCCTACGCTGATGACGTGCTTTTAATTTCTCACGCCAAAACCACCTCTGAGCTGGAGACCATCACCAACTCTGCCCTTTCCCAGATTCTTGACTGGGGTAACTCAGTCAAACTTACATTTGGCCCAAGTAAAACCCAGGCGCTGGGCTTTACTAACAAATCCACCAGATGTAACATCTCCATGGGGGATCAGACTCTGACTTTTTCAGACAGTTTTAAATATCTCGGCATCATTATCGACAGGAAGCTTAGATTCACAAAACACTGTGATTACATTATTGAGAAAGCTAAAAAGCTCCTCAATAAACTAACCATCTTCATAAGGCCCACTTGGGGCGTACACCCCGGTAACGTTAAAATCATATACGAACACGTCATCCAACCTATAGTGTGCTACGCTGCTAGCATCTGGTCTGGATGCCTCAAATATAAACACATACACAAAAAGCTCCTGTCTTTACAAAGATTATTCGCCCTGAAGGTGGTGCAAGGCTTTCGTACCCTCAACACCCCAACTGCGATCTGTCTAGCCAACCTAACACCATTACCTGCGAAGATTCTCGAGTTCGCAGATAATGAGCTGACCAAACTCCGCGGCTATTCCGCTCATCTACCACCTGATTGCCCCATCGAAAGCCTTGCACCTGCTTCCGAGCTCCTTCACCCTTCGCAGAGAACCGGCATAAGATTCACATCCGCCCTCACCTCTGAGGATGTGAACTCCATGATCACTGACGACACCGTCCAACTGTATACAGACGGCAGCAAACATGATGGTGGGGTAGGGGCGGCTGTAGTTATACTGCGGCCGAACTCCCCCTCCATCATCAAGAAGCTGAAATTGCATGATTGTTGCTCAGTATTTCAGGCAGAAATGCTCGCCATAGAGCATGCCTGCAGATGGATACTGGACAACAATTCGCGACGGAACCTCATATTGTCAGATTGCCGGTCGGGATTGACGGAGCTCGAGAACCCCAATAGCGCCAACCACTTTGCCACCAAAATTCTCCGATACCCGCACGACGCACTGTCTGCCGGTATTGACATTCGATTCGGATGGATTAAGTCCCATGTCGGAATTCCCGGCAATGAAATGGCAGACTCTGCCGCCAAATCTGCTGCGGAATTACACCGAACCCCGGACTATTTCTCCATCCCAATCAGCCACATCAAACACACCAACTCAAACACCTCCTCCGCCTCACTGGCAGAACTCTACGACCACACGACATACATCAAAACACTTCTACCTACACATGACGACTTGATATCCTATATCAAGCTCGTACAACCTAACTTCGCGGTAACACAATTCCTCTCCAACCATGGTTACCACAAGGCATACTTGCACAGGTTTAAAATAACCGACAACGATGTCTGTCCTTGTGATAACCAAACAGCCCAAACCCTCAACCACTTAATCGTAGACTGCCCACGCTTTCTGGCTACCAGAACCGACCACCTTCTGGCTACGGATAGCCCTGACCCCTTCAACTTACGTACTGTACTTGACCACCCCACCACCATAGAAACATTCCACAAACACATACACTACATTATCAAAACACTCAAAACTTTCAACTCAACATAACACTCGACAAACACGAACACAAATTCCGCTGGTATATGGTATGACTCATAGGACCGTTCCTGAGTTATAGTATATACCAGTTCATGGGTTGGCGCGCGGGTCGGTTTACGGGGTGCCCTTCAGGCATCCTATTTGCCGGTCCGCGCGTCAACTCTACATTTAGTTTATATTTTTATTATATATTAGCATGTACATAATATATATAAATACATATTTACTTTAATTTCTCTTTTTCTGTGGTTCATTCCACACCTCTATCACATATGTGAGGGGGTGTGGAATGAAGCATTTAAATTCATATATTATTATATCTTTTATAAGATACCCCTTTGGCCAGTTCCAAAGTGCGGATCGGCCTTATTGCGAGGTCGTGCCGCATGGCGGAACATCTAAAATCCAATATATTACACTAATATTCAGATTTTATTATATCTTTTATTAAATACCTATTTGGCCAGTTCCTAAGTGCTGCTCGGTCTCATTGCGAGGCCTTGCCGCATGGCGGAACATCAAAATTTATTATATTCATATATCATTATATCTTTTATAAGATACCTATTTGGCCAGTTCCTAAGTACGACTCGGCCTCATTGCGAGGCCGCGCCGCATGGCGGAACATCAAAATTTATTATATTCAATTATATATCTCTCCTTCCCTCTCCCTACGAATGATTGCATTCAACCCCAAACCCTGCTCTCAAATCTAAAACCCAATTTTACTTTACTTCAAATGGCGGCAGACGTATCACTCGCGTTACCCCATTTATTTCAATATAGTATAAAAAAAAAAAAAAAAACCTAACCTAACCTAACCTAACCTTTTTTTTTTTTTTTGTTTGCGCTGGGAAAAAATGCGTTACGCATACCCGCCCATTGGGGGATGGACGGGTTATGTGGGACTCTCCGGCTAGCCCGGCATACCCACTAAAATAACCCAGCGGCACTCCCGCATCGTCTGTGTGGAGGAGGACTGGGAAACCGGCACAGCCTTTACGTCCAGTCCCCCACCGACGACCGCCCGCCTTTACAGCGGGGCCCGCACGCCCCTCCCTAAGTGGAGGGGCCCGGGAACGACCGTGAGTGCTCGGCCGTTCCCGCCCGACGAGGGTGGTGATTAGTGCAATGCGAGCGAAGGCGCCCCCGCGCCTGTCGCCCGCTAATCACCACCAGAAGGAGGGAGGCGACGATCGTACAACCGCCGTCTACCACCCCTTCTTCGCCTGCGGAGCGGCGGCGCGAGAGGATCATCCTCCCGCGCGCGCTCCGCCGCCTCCTTTTGCGACATGACATTCTCGCAAAAGGAGGCAACCGCCGCCCAAGCCTCCTCACTCCCCAGCATGGAGTTTACCACACTGGGAAGTGAGAGGTCCTGCCCGACCACATCTGTCAGGGCACGGCGCAGCTCAGCCCAGGCTGGGCACACCTCGAGGGTGTGCTGCGCCGTGTCCTCCGCGGCTCCACACTCGTGGCACGCCGGGGTTTCCTCCCTCTGAATCCGATGCAGGTGCGTTCCGAAGCAGCCATGCCCGGACAACACCTGCACCAGACGGAACGAGAGGAAACCGTGGGGGCGCTCGAGCCAGTCCCGCAGGACTGGACCGAGCGCGTCCAGCGTCCGGCGTCCAAAGGTGGCGGAGGCGAGGTCCCGTGTCCAGTGAAGGACGATTGCGTCCCTCGCCTCCCGCCGCACGGCATCCCGCTCTTGCGCGGCGGGGCGCTCACCCAGCGCCCTACGCCGCGCCGCCCATTCGTACACTCTGGCGAGCACCCATGCCTCCAATTCCCATGGAGGGGTGCCGGCCAGAGCGCACGCCGCCGCAAAGCCCACTGAGCGGTAGGCTCTCGCCACCCGCTGTGCAATGGCCCGTTGGGGCCTGCGGATGGCGGTTGCATTCTCCCTCCTATGGAGGGAGTCCGCCCAGATGGGTGCCCCATACAGGGCCATGCTCTTGAGGATGCCGGCATAGAGGCGCCGGCATCGCTCCTTGGGCCCTCCCAGGTTTGGGAGGAGCCATGAGAGGGCGTCCGCGGCTTTCAGCAGGCGCGTCGACAGCCCGCTAAAGTGCGGGCCGAAGCGCCACCTGCTGTCCAGCACGAGGCCCAGATACTTCATCTGGGCCCCGACCCCTATTCGGACGCCCTCCACCACGATGTGGGCGTCAGGTGGGCAGCGCTGCCGAGGCCCGTGAAAGAACACGGCCTCGGTCTTGTTCAGCGCTACCCCCAATCCAAGCTGGCGGATCCTACCTGCCACTAAGGATCCGCCAGCCGAGGCCAGACAGACCGCCTCTCCAAAGTCCCTCCCCCGGGCAACGAGGAGAGTGTCATCTGCGTAGCAGATGACACTCGTGCCCTGGAGGAGGGTGCCCCGCAGGAGCCAGTCAAATCCGATGTTCCACAAGAGGGGCCCCAGCACCGAACCCTGTGGAACACCGGACTCCACTCCATACCGCCTGATCCTGGCCATCTTGTCAACCAGAAGGACCTCCCGGTCCTCCAGGTAGCTGGCCAGGATCGCCCGCAGATATTGGGGCACTCCGTGGTACCGGAGTGCCTCCAATATGGTCGAGTGGGGCACGGAGTTGAAGGCGTTGGCGATGTCGAACGACACCGCCAACACTCCGTCCCCAGCCTCGACCGCCTCCCGCACCTGGCCCCTGAGTAGGGCCAGCGCATCGACCGTCGAACGCCCTTGTCGGAACCCGAACTGGGCGTCCGACAGGTCCGGCCCTACCTCCCGCAAATGGCTGTTAAGCCGGGTGGCGAGGATCCCCTCGAACAGTTTACCGACCTCATCGAGTAAAACGATGGGCCGGTATGCCGAGGGGGAGTCCACCGGGCGTCCCTCCTTGCGAAGAAGGCACAACTTGCCTTCCTTCCATAGCTTCGGGAACCTCCCAGCCGTCAGGCACGCGCTGAAGAGGTCCCGAAGCCTTTCCTCCATTAGGGACGCCGCGATGGCCACCACCCGTGCGGGGACGCCGTCCGGCCCAGGGGCCGTCTTCTTCGCGCGGAGGGGCAGAACCCCCGCGCGAAGTTCCTCCGCCGAAACTGGGGGCACCTCCTCCGGCGAAGCCACCAACCCCCTCAGCGGGGGGTTCATCGTTGGAGGGGTGAAGTCGGTCCTGCGCGGAAACAGTGACCGAACCACCCCATCCAGCAACGCCGGCTCTAGGGTCTCCGCTAATGGGGGACCGTAAGGGCGCAGCTGGCTCCGCGCCTGCTTATACGGCCTCCCAAACGGATCCCTGTCGAGGCCCTCCAGCATCTCGGCCTTTGCCGAGTCCTCGGCGGCGCACATTTCCGACTTGAGGACCGTCTTTGCCTCTAGGTAAGAGGCGTAGAGGCGGTCCTCCTCAGCCTGACATCGGCTGGTGCGCCGCCGACTCCGCGTGTAGGCCCTCCTGGCCTCCACGCACGCGGCCCGTAGCGCCGTCAGCTCCCCCGTCCACCAATAAACGGCGCGACGGGGAGGCGGACGGCGAGACCGAGGCATGCTGGAGTTGCACACCTCGGTCAGGGACCCCCGCAGTTGAACCGCTGCGGCGTCCACGTCCGTGACCTCAACAGGGGGCGAGAGCCAGTCCCGGAGGAACGCAGCCTCCTGGGCTGCCTCCCGGTCCAGGCGGGTGAGAGCCCACCGCGGGAAGGGAGATTGGCCCGAGCGGGCCATCCCCCGCGGGCTCTGGGTGGAGATGTCGAACCGCACATATCGGTGGTCCGACAGGGTCTCCACCATCTCCACCCGCCAGTTCACGACGCGGGCGGCTAGCACGGGGGTGGCGAACGACACGTCCACCACTGACCCTCCCCGTTGCCGCACACACGTGTGAACATCCCCCCTGTTCAGGAGGGACACGCCGCACGAAGCCGACCAAAATTCGGCGGCGCGCCCCCGGACGTTGCACGACGCCGCCGGGTTGCCCCAGGCCACCGATTTGGCGTTCAGGTCGCCCATTACGACGACCTGACGTGGTGCCGCCCTCCCGACGACTGCCGTAAGGACTTCGAGAAAATTCTCGAAGTCCCTTAGAGGGCGGTTTGGGGAGAAATAGACCCCGACCAGGGCTATTTCTCCCCACGCGGCGGCCACGTATCCCGGACCCCTCTCTAAAAGCGAGAGGGGAGGGGAGTCCGTGGAAGGCCGCGACACCAACGCCACCAAGCCGTCCCGATCACCTAGCCAGCGGCCAGGTATCGAGTACGGCTCGGCAACCACCGCCACGTCCACCAACCACTCGGCCACAGTCTGCATCAACAGATCCTGTGCCGCTCTGCAGTGGTTGGTGTTCGCCTGGAGGATGCGATGTTCGACTCTACCCATTAATCGGTCATCGCACCCTCCTCCTCCACAGCCGCCGAGGTCCCAGCTACTGGGGTGGCGGTGGCAGCGACAGGCCGGGTCGGCGCCTGCGCTTTGCCCTTCTTAAGGGGAGGAATACAATTCCTCCCCTTCATAATGTGGCCCGCAGGGCGGCCACTGGCGGCACACACCGCGCAGTGCGGTGCGGTGGCCTCGCAGGAGGCGGCTTTGTGCCCCTCCTTGCCGCAGCGGTAGCAGCTGTCCGTCCTGTCGACACTGGACGGACAGAGGGCCCGGGTGTGACCGATGCCGAAGCACCGGTAACACCTCAGCGGCGGGACCTCAAGGGCCCGGACCGCCGCCGAGCTGAACCCGACGGCAAGCCGTCCCTTCTCGAGGACGGCTTTGGCAGCGGCGACTGGGCACTCCAGGCGGATGGTGCCCATGCCGCCGCGCCCGGGCCTGATGGCCCCGCCCTGCACCGCTGCGACTGTGCAGCCCCCAATGGCCACGACTGCTGCCACCACCTCCTCCTTGGTGACGGAGTCGTCAAGATCCGTCACCTCGATGGCCGCCGACTTCACCGGCCTGGCCACCTTCGCCACGTCTGCGATGACCTCCTGCAGCTTCGCTGCGAAGAGGTCCGCGTTTTTACCACCCTCGGCACCTGGGAACTCGAAAATACGAGCCCCAGCCTGTGTCCGGCGGCATGAGACTTTGCCGATCCCCAGTTTGGTGGGATCGACAGTGGCACGCGCCCGCACCAACATGGACGCGTACGTCTCACCCCGCTCCGCGGCCTTCGCGGTGAGTGTTACCACGACGGCCGCGGTCTTGGGAGGAACCAAGTTCCTCCTAACACCGGCTGGGGTCGCACCCTTCCCCTTTCCCTTGCCAGTCGACGACTGACCGGCAGGGGTGGTGGCGGAGACGGCTGGGGCTGGAGGGGTGCTCTTCCCCTTCCCCTTCCCTTTTCCTTTGCCAATCGCAGACGACTGGCTGGGAGTGGTGGTGGCGGGGACGGCAGGGACGACAGGTGCCGTCCCTTTGCCTTTTCCCTTCCCCCTACCGACCACCCTCGTCCAGCCCTGCTGGTTGGTCGGGGTGGTCGAAGGGAGAAGGGCGTCCTCCCTCTGAGAGGTAGGCACCGGCTCCTCTCGCCTCTTGTCCGCCGTGAGTGGCGGTCGGAGGCGTTTCTCCGGCAAGAGCCGGTCCTCTATTCCCGCTAGGCAGGATCTGACGAAGGCCCGCTCCTCCACCATGACCCTGCGGAGGACATCCTCAAAGCCGGAGGTGGAGGCGAAGCCCTCCGCCGCAGGTCTAGGCTCGGCTTGGGACGGCCGGGCCGTGGCTTCAGCCAGCTTTAAGTGAAGCTGGCTGACCTCCGTCTGCAGGCGATCAACTTTCGCCTGCAGCTGCCGCGACTCGTCGCTGGCCTTGCGGTCGACCAGCTCCGCGATGATTTGGCGTAGACTCGCTGCCCTGCATTTTAGGGACTTTTGAAACGTCCCTTTTAGGTGGGACGACTTGGCGGCGACCTCTACGATCACCCCCTCGTCCTCCAACGCCATCTTCTGGAGTTCGGCCAGGGAGTGGTCCGAGTACAGCACGCTGGACGCACCGTACCCGGACTTGGCACGGGCGACGCGCGCCCGTTCTTCCTTGGCCGCTACCCGCTCCTCCAGCTCTAGCTGGAGCTGCTCCCGCCGAGCCAGGTCCAGCTCGCGCTGGGCGTCGGCTAAACCCACATCGTGGGTGTCTGCCGCTGTTGTCGGCTTCTTCGCCTTCGGCTTCTTATTTTCCGAACCCGAGGCCGAGGATCCATCCGACCCGTGCCTGAGGTACGCCTTTCGTTTTCCCGATGCCGATCGCGACCGAGAAGCCTCGATCACCATCACATCCGACGCTATGGACTCATTGTCGGAGTCCGACAATGAGTCCACTCTCCCTCCGTAGAAGGCCCTGCCTTCACTCGACGCTGATACGTCGCGTTGGCCCTGAGAAGGGCCTTTTGGTTGGCCCTGAGAAGGGCCTTTTGGTTGGCCCTGAGAAGGGCCTTTGGGTTGGCCCTGAGAAGGGCCTTGTTTAATGAAATGCCCGAGGGCATCCCGCGGTTGTTTGGGCATTCTCAGCAGTATTCGTAACTCACAAGGCAATAAGATAGTTACGATGCACAGTGCACTTTGGCCGTACCCAGCCTGCCACTCCGTTACGGTGGTCAGGACTGGGACGTTTCCGGGGAACGCGACGTGGACGCAAGCACTGTGGGGTGGTTCCCCACCTAACCTAACCTTTTTTTTTTTTTTTTTTTTTTTTGTTTGCGCTGGGAAAAAATGCGTTACGCATACCCGCCCATTGGGGGATGGACGGGTTATGTGGGACTCTCCGGCTAGCCCGGCATACCCACTAAAATAACCCAGCGGCACTCCCGCATCGTCTGTGTGGAGGAGGACTGGGAAACCGGCACAGCCTTTACGTCCAGTCCCCCACCGACGACTGCCCGCCTTTACAGCGGGGCCCGCACGCCCCTCCCAAAGTGGAGGAGCCCGGGAACGACCGTGAGTGCTCGGCCGTTCCCGCCCGACGAGGGTGGTGATTAGTGCAATGCGAGCGAAGGCGCCCCCGCGCCTGTCGCCCGCTAATCACCACCAGAAGGAGGGAGGCGACGATCGTACAACCGCCGTCTCCCACCCCTTCTTCGCCTGCGGAGCGGCGGCGCAAGAGGATCATCCTCCCGCGCGCGCTCCGCCGCCTCCTTTTGCGACATGACATTCTCGCAAAAGGAGGCAACCGCCGCCCAAGCCTCCTCACCCCCCAGCATGGAGTTCACCACACTGGGAAGTGAGAGGTCCAATCCGACTACATCGGTCAGGGCACGGCGCAGCTCAGCCCAGGCTGGGCACACCTCGAGGATGTGCTGCGCCGTGTCCTCCGCGGCTCCACAGTCGTGGCACGCCGGGGTTTCCTCCCTCCGAATCCGGTGCAGGTGCGTTCCGAAACAGCCATGTCCGGACAACACCTGCACTAGACGGAACGAGAGGAAACCGTGGGGGCGCTCGAGCCATTCCCGCAGGACTGGACCGAGCGCGTCCAGCGTCCGGCGCCCAAAAGTGGCGGAGGCGAGGTCCCGTTCCCAGTGCAGGACGATGGCGTCCCTCGCCTCCCGCCGCACGGCCTCCCGCTCTAGCGCGGCGGGGCGCTCACCTAGCGCCCTACGCCGCGCCGCCCATTCGTACACTCTGGCGAGTACCCATGCCTCCAATTCCCAGGGAGGGGTGCCGGCCAGAGCGCACGCCGCCGCAAAGCCCACTGAGCGGTAGGCTCTCGCCACCCGCTGTGCAATGGCCCGTTGGGGCCTGCGGATGGCGGTTGCATTCTCCCTCCTGTGGAGGGAGTCCGCCCAGATGGGTGCCCCGTAAAGGGCCATGCTCTTGAGGATGCCGGCATAGAGGCGCCGGCATCGCTCCTTGGGCCCTCCGAGGTTTGGGAGGAGCCACGAAAGGGCGTCCGCGGCTTTCAGCAGGCGCGTCGACAGCCCGCTGAAGTGCGGGCCGAAGCGCCACCTGCTGTCCAGCACGAGGCCCAGATACTTCATCTGGGCCCCGACCCCTATCCGGACGCCCTCCACCACGATGTGGGCGTCAGGAGGGCAGCGCTGCCGAGGCCCGTGAAAGAACACGGCCTCGGTCTTGTTCAGCGCTACCCTCAAACCAAGCTGGCGGATCCTACCTGCCACTAAGGATCCGCCAGCTGAGGCCAGACAGGCCGCCTCCCTAAAGTCCCTCCCCCGGGCAACGAGGAGAGTGTCATCCGCGTAGCAGATGACACTCGTGCCCTGGAGGAGGGTGCCCCGCAGGAGCCAATCGAATCCGATGTTCCACAAGAGGGGCCCTAGCACCGAGCCCTGTGGAACACCGGATTCCGCGCCGTAGCGCCTGATCCTGGCCGTCCTGTCCGCCAGGAGGACCTCCCGGTCCTCCAGGTAGTTGGCCAGGATCATCCGCAGATATTGGGGCACTCCGTGGTACCGGAGTGCCTCCAATATGGTTGTGTGGGGCACGGAGTTGAAGGCGTTGGCGATGTCAAACGACACCGCCAACACTCCGTCCCCAGCCCCAACCGCCTCCTGCACTTGGCCCCTGAGTAGGGCCACCGCGTCGACCGTCGAACGCCCCTGTCGAAACCCGAACTGGGCGTCCGACAGGTCTGGCCCTACCTCCCGCAACTGGCTATTGAGCCGGGTGGCGATGATCCCCTCGAACAATTTACCGACCTCATCGAGCAGGACGATGGGCCGGTATGCCGAGGGGGAGTCCACCGGGCGTCCCTCCTTCCGGAGCAGGCAAAGCTGCCCCTCCTTCCAGATCTTCGGGAACCTCCCAGCCGTCAGGCACGCGCTGAAGAGGTCCCGAAACCTCTCCTCCATGAGGGACGCCGCGATGGCCACCACCCGTGCGGGGACACCATCCGGTCCAGGGGCCGTCTTCTTCGCGCGGAGAGACAGAACCCCCGCGCGAAGTTCCTCAACCGATACTGGAGGGACCTCCTCCTCCGGCGAAGCCACCACCCCCCCCAGTGGGGGGTTCATCGTTGGTGGGGTGAATTCGGTCCTGCGCGGAAACAGTGACCGAACCACCCCATCCAGCAACGCCGGCTCTAGGGTCTCCGTTAGTGGGGGGCCATAAGGGCGCAGCTGGCTCCGCGCCAGCTTATATGGCCTCCCAAACGGATCCCTATCGAGTCCCTCCAGCATCTCGGCCTTTGCCGAGTCTTCGGCGGCGCACATTGCCGTCTTGAGGACCGTCTTTGCCTCCATGTAAGAGGCGTAGAGGCGGTCCCCCTCAGCCTGACATCGGCTGGTGCGCCGCCGACTCCGCGTGTAGGCCCTCCTGGCCTCCACGCACGCGGCCCGTAGCGCCGCCAGCTCCCCCGTCCACCAATAAACGGCGCGACGGGGAGGCGGACGGCGAGACCGAGGCATGCTGGAGTTGCACACCTCGGTCAGGGACCTCCGCAGCTGGACCGCTGCGGCGTCCACGTCCGTCACCTCCACAGGGGGCGAGAGCCAGTCCTCGAGGAACGCTGCCTCCAGGGCTGCCTCCCGGTCCAGGCGGGTGAGAGCCCACCGCGGGAAGGGAGATTGGCCCGAGCGGGCCATCCCCCGCGGGCTCTGGGTGGAGATGTCGAACCGCACATATCGGTGGTCCGACAGGGTCTCCACCATCTCCACCCGCCAGTTCACGACGCGTGTGGCTAGCACAGGGGTGGCGAACGACACGTCCACCACTGACCCTCCCTGTTGCCGCACACACGTGTGAACATCCCCCCTGTTCAGGAGGGACACGCCGCACGAAGCCGCCCAAAATTCGACGGCGCGCCCCCGGACGTTGCAGGACGCCGCTGAGTTGCCCCAGGCCACCGACTTAGCATTCAGGTTCAGCGTCGCGTTGGCCCTGAGAAGGGCCTTTTGGTTGGCCCTGAGAAGGGCCTTTGGGTTGGCCCTGAGAAGGGCCTTTGGGTTGGCCCTGAGAAGGGCCTTTTTTTACAAAATGCCCGAGGGCATCCCGCGCGGGTTTAGGCATTTTCCAACAATTCGTAGCTCTCAAGGCAGTAAGGTAGCTACGATGCACAGTGCACTTTAGCCGTACCCAGTCTGCCACTCCGTTACGGTGGTCAGAACTGGGACGTTTCCAGGGAACACGACGAGGACGTAAGCACTGTGGGGTGGTTCCCCACCTAACCTTTTTTTTTTTTTTTTTTTTTTTTTGTTGACGCTGGGAAAAAATGCGTTACGCATACCCGCCCGTTGGGGGATGGACGGGTTATGTGGGACTCTCCGGCTACTCCGGCATACCCACTAAAATAACCCAGCGGCACTCCCGCATCGTCTATTTGGAGGAGGACTGGGAAACCGGCACAGCCTTTACGTCCAGTCCCCCACCGACGACCGCCCGCCTTTACAGCGGGGCCCGCACGCCCCTCCCTTAGTGGAGGGGCCCGGAAACGACCGTGAGTGCTCGGCCGTTCCCGCCCGACGGTGGTGGCGATTTGTGCAATGCGAGCGAAGGCGCCCCCGCGCCTGTCGCCCGCTAATCACCACCTGAGGGTGGGAGGCGACGGTCGTACAACCGCCTTCTCCCACCCCTCCTTCGCCTGCGGAGCGGTGGCGCGAGAGGATCATCCTCCCGCGCGCGCTCCGCCGCCTCCTTTTGCGACATGACGTCCTCGCAAAAGGAGGCAACCGCCGCCCAAGCCTCCTCACTCCCCAGCATGGAGTTCACCACACTGGGAAGTGAGAGGTCCAGCCCAATGACAGTATTCAGGGCACGGCGCAGCTCAGCCCAGGCTGGGCACACCTCGAGGGTGTGCTGCGCCGTGTCCTCCGCGGCTCCGCATTCATGGCACGCCGGGGTTTCCTCCCTCCGGATCCGGTGCAGGTGCGTTCCGAAACAGCCATGTCCGGACAACACCTGCACTAGACGGAACGAGAGGAAACCGTGGGGGCGCTCGAGCCATTCCCGCAGGACTGGACCGAGCGCGTCCAGCGTCCGGCGTCCAAAGGTGGCGGAGGCGAGATCGCGTGCCCAGTGGAGAACAATGGCATCCCTCGCCTCCCGCCGCACGGCCTCCCGCTCTTCCGCGGCTGGGCGCTCACCCAGCGCCCTACGCCGCGCCGTCCACTCGTATACTCTGGCGAGCACCCATGCCTCCAATTCCCATGGAGGGGTGCCGGCCAGAGCGCACGCCGCCGCGAAACCCACCGAGCGGTAGGCTCGCGCCACCCGCTGTGCAATGGCCCGTTGGGGCCTGCGGATGGCGGTTGCATTCTCCCTCCTGTGGAGGGAGTCCGCCCAGATGGGTGCCCCGTATAGGGCCATACTCTTTAGGATGCCGGCATAGAGGCGCCGGCATCGCTCCTTGGGCCCGCCCAGGTTTGGGAGGAGCCATGAGAGGGCGTCCGCGGCTTTCAGCAGGCGCGTCGACAGCCCGCTAAAGTGCGGGCCGAAGCGCCACCTGCTGTCCAGCACGAGGCCCAGATACTTCATCTGGGCCCCGACCCCTATCCGGACGCCCTCCACCACGATGTGGGCGTCAGGAGGGCAGCGCTGCCGAGGCCCGTGAAAGAACACGGCCTCGGTCTTGTTCGAGTGGGGCACGGAGTTGAAGGCGTTGGCGATGTCGAACGACACCGCCAACACTCCGTCCCCAGCTCTAACCGCCTCCTGCACTTGGCCCCTGAGTAGGGCCACCGCGTCGACCGTCGAACGCCCCTGTCGAAACCCGAACTGGGCGTCCGACAGGTCTGGCCCTACCTCCCGCAACTGGCTATTAAGCCGGGTGGCGATGATCCCCTCGAACAATTTACCGACCTCATCGAGCAGAACGATGGGCCGGTATGCCGAGGGGGAGTCCACCGGGCGTCCCTCCTTCCGGAGCAGGCAAAGCTGCCCCTCCTTCCAGATCTTCGGGAACCTCCCAGCCGTCAGGCACGCGCTGAAGAGGTCCCGAAACCTCTCCTCCATGAGGGACGCCGCGATGGCCACCACCCGTGCGGGGACACCATCCGGTCCAGGGGCCGTCTTCTTCGCGCGGAGGGACAGAACCCCCGCGCGAAGTTCCTCCAACGATACTGGAGGGACCTCCTCCTCCGGCGAAGCCACCACCCCCCCCAGTGGGGGGTTCATCGTTGGTGGGGTGAATTCAGTCCTGCGCGGAAACAGTGACCGAACCACCCCATCCAGCAACGCCGGCTCTAGGGTCTCCGTTAGTGGGGGGCCATAAGGGCGCAGCTGGCTCCGCGCCAGCTTATATGGCCTCCCAAACGGATCCCTATCGAGTCCCTCCAGCATCTCGGCCTTTGCCGAGTCCTCGGCGGCGCACATTTCCGACTTGAGGACCGTCTTTGCCTCTAGGTAAGAGGCGTAGAGGCGGTCCTCCTCAGCCTGACATCGGCTGGTGCGCCGCCGACTCCGCGTGTAGGCCCTCCTGGCCTCCACGCACGCGGCCCGGAGCCCCGCCAGCTCCACCGTCCACCAATAAACGGCGCGACGGGGAGGCGGACGGCGAGACCGAGGCATGCTGGAGTTGCACACCTCGGTCAGGGACCCCCGCAGCCGAACCGCTGCGGCGTCCACGTCCGTGCCCTCCACAGGGGGCGAGAGCCAGTCCTCGAGGAACGCCGCCTCCTGGGCTGACTCCCGGTCCAGGCGGGTGAGAGCCCACCGCGGGAAGGGTGATTGGCCCGAGCGGGCCATCCCCCGCGGGCTCTGGGTGGAGATGTCAAACCGCACATATCGGTGGTCCGACAGGGTCTCCACCATCTCCACCCGCCAGTTCACAACGCGGGCGGCTAGCACAGGGGTGGCGAACGATACGTCCACCACTGACCCTCCCTGTTGCCGCACACACGTGTGAACATCCCCCCTGTTTAGCAGGGACACGCCGCACGAGGCCGCCCAAAATTCGACGGCGCGCCCCCGGACGTTGCAGGACGCCGCTGAGTTGCCCCAGGCCACCGACTTGGCGTTTAGGTCGCCCACCACGACGACCTGACGTGGTGCCGCCCTCCCGACGACTGCCGTAAGGACTTCGAGAAAATCCTCGAAGTCCCTTAGAGGGCGGTTTGGGGAGAAATAGACCCCGACCAGGGCTATTTCTCCCCACGCGGCGGCCACGTATCCCGGACCCCTCTCTAAAAGCGAGAGGGGAGGGGAGTCCGTGGCAGGCCGCGACACCAACGCCACCAAGCCGTCTCGATCACCCAGCCAGCGGCCAGGTATCGAGTACGGCTCGGCAACCACCGCCACGTCCACCAACCACTCGGCCACAGTCTGCATCAACAGATCCTGTGCCGCTCTGCAGTGGTTGGTGTTCGCCTGGAGGATGCGATGTTCGACCCTACCCATTAGTCGGTCATCGCACCCCCCTCCTCCACAGCCGCCGAAGTCCCAGCTACTGGGGTGGCGGTGGCAGCGACAGGCCGGGTCGGCGCCTGAGATTTGCCCTTCTTAAGGGGAGGAATACAATTCCTCCCCTTCATAATGTGGCCCGCAGGGCGGCCACTGGCGGCACACACCGCACAGTGCGGTGCGGCGGCCTCGCAGGAGGCGGCCTTGTGCCCCTCCTTGCCGCAGCGGTAGCAACTGCCCGTCCTGTCAATGCTGGACGGACAGAGGGCTCGGGTGTGACCGATGCCGAAGCACCGGTAACACCGCAGAGGCTGGTCCTCAAGGGCCCGGACCGCCGCCGAGCTGAACCCGACGGCGAGCCGTCCCTTCTCGAGGACGGCTTTGGCAGCGGCGACTGGGCACTCTAGGCGAATGGTGCCCATGCCGCCACGCCCGGGCCTGATGCCCCCGCCCTGTACCGCTGCGACTTCGCAGCCCCCTATGGCTGCGATTGCTGCCACCACCTCCTCCTTGGTGACGGAGTCGTCCAGATCCGTCACCTCGATGGCCGCCGACTTCACCGGCCTCGCCACCTTCGCCGAGTCTGCGATGACCTCTTTCAGCTTAGCTGCGAAGAGGTCCGCGTTTTTGCCGCCCTCCGCACCAGGGAACTCAAAAATTCGAGCCCCAGCCTGGGTCTTGCGGCATGAGACTTTGCCGATCCCCAGTTTGGTGGGATCGGCAGTGGCACGCGCCCGCACCAACATGGACGCGTACGTCTCACCCCGCTCCGCGGCCTCTGCGGTGAGCGTCACCACGACGGCCGCGGTCTTGGGAGGAACTAAGTTCCTCCTGACACCGGCTGAACCTAACCTAACCTAACCTTTTTTTTTTTTTTTTTTTTTTTTTTTTTTTTTTTTTTTTTTTTTTTTTCTTTTTTTTGTTACTTTTGATATATGTTTCTATGTATCGTTATGTATTAGCTTTATTACAATTGAGAACAATTGGAGCCGTGAAGAAATTCAACAATACACTGCTTGCTATGTATTGTTGAACCCCTTCAGGGTGGATATAATAGTATGGATGTGATTATGGTACGTGATGAGGGTGTTTTTATTGTTTATCACGTCCAGTAAGTTGTAGGGATCAGTGTCTCCAGCGACGACTAGGTGGTCATTTCTGGAGACACCGAACCTAGGACAATCTTTGATGAGATGGTTGAGTGTTTGGTCAGTCAGTCCGTCACATGGGCAAAAGCTGTCGTTGGTGATTTTAAAGCGGTGCAAATATGTTTTATGGTATCCATGGTTGGTTAGCATTTGGGTAATAGAAAAAGTGGGTTTTACGAGGTCTGTGTATTTACAGAGGTCCTCGTATGTGGGTAAAATGTTTTTAATGTAGGTGCAGTTATTGTAAAATTCAGCGGCTGCAGTTGCAGATTGTTGTTTGTTTTGATTTTTGATGAAACTGATAGGGATGTGACAGTAGGAAGGGGAAGAATGAAGATTTGCAGCCGTTTTAGCGGCAGAGTCAGCCGCTTCGTTGCCCGGGATACCGACGTGAGCTCGTATCCATATGAACTGGGCTCTTATTCCCAAGGCAGTTTGTTCAATTAATAGTCGGCGTATCCGGACGACGAAACGGTTGGTGCTATAATGGTTGGACAGTTCGGTTAGTGCAGATTTGGAGTCAGATAGGATTAGGTATGTTTGAGTGCTGTGATTGCCGCCCGACATCCATAGGCAAGCTTGCTCGATGGCAAGCAGCTCCGCCTGGAATACCGAGCAACAATCATGCAGTTTGAACTTTCTTACTATGGGATTATGGTTAGGACAGTAGGCGACGAAGGCAGCGCCAACTTTGCCATCGTGCTTACTTCCATCAGTGTATATCTGTACACCATCAGCTGGAGATATTGAGAGAATGTCTTCAATCGACTCCATTTCGGTGAAGACGATCTCGGAACGAAGGGAAGGATGAAGAGATTCTGAAGGTGGAGAAGGTGATTCGATAGGTAAGTCATCGGGGAGGAATGAAGATATGCCTCTGAGGCGAGTTAGTTCAGTGTTTGCAATTTCAGAGATTTTTTCCGGTAGAGGGGTGAGTCGAGCAAGAGATATAGCTGTTGGCGTATTAACAGTGCGGAACGCCTGGATGATCTTCAATGCGAACAATCTTTGCAGAGAAAGAAGTTTCTTGCGATTGTATTCGCA